>JAWWES010000094.1:66142635-66166369 GCA_035583135.1 Lophotriccus pileatus
AAAGAAAGAAAGAAAGAAAGAAAGAAAGAAAGAAAGAAAGAAAGAAAGAAAGAAAGAAAGAAAGAGAAAGAAAGAAAATGTAACCATCTGTGGATCCAGTGACAAGACTGGATTGTTGCAGTTTAGATGAGAAGTGATGGTCACAGGCTTGACCATCGAGGGTGGGAGCAGCCCCCCAGAATATAAAGTTCAGTGTGTTAATACATGTTCAGTTTAAAGTGAATGACTTCCCTGACATTTCTTGTGAGTCAGTATGCTCTTGTACACTGTTTCTCAAATGTTAGAAATGATTTTTGAAATTTCCATGTCTCTCTTTGCACTGGTTACCAGATAGATATTCATATATCATTTGATTCTAATCATGATCTTCCTCATTTATCCTTGTTTTGCATGAGCTGTTAAGGATTCTCCAGTATCCACCATCTCCTGTAACTCAATCTTGAGTTTTGGAATAACATTTGTACTACTACCTGAAGAGAAAGTAAAAAATGGTTTTCTCCAGGCTAGCTCAGTTTAGCAATATTATTCAGCAGTCTTCTAGGTCACCATAAACAAGTGATGTTGCTACTTGCTCACGTTATGAGCTCAAAGTTAACAGCCCTTCTTCAGCCAAAAAAAAAAAAAAAAAACACACCAAAAAACCCCCTAGATATTCTCCTCTTCTTCTTTTGTCCTTCTAGGGCTGTAATGAGAACAAATGGAAGTGACCTTACATTGTGGGACACTCCTTATGGTGTTTTAATACAAATTTCATTACACTGAAAGTCTTGCAAGGTATTCATTAGAACATTCATAAAGTCTTTGTGGAGGGCTTAATAGCTAAAACAAGCTATTGAAATTAGCCAATCATTCTATAATTGAACTCCCTATGAATCTTTTACTGCAGTAAGGTGAAGTAAGTTGCCTGAGGTACTGGATGTATGTTTTAGTGCTTGGTTTTGTGCAAAATAAATGAAACTGGTAAAAGTGGCCTGCAAGAATTCACAACTGTTCTTCAGTGTGTTTATTACGGCTTTGAATCTTTGAGTTGAATGCATATTGAATTCTAGACTGTCATTTTTTCATTCTTCATGGAGGTTTTCGTTGTGTTTTCTCCCATGTGGCACACAACCAAATTAACCATTTGATACCACTGAAAACGTGGAAGTTGGTTTTTTTTTTTACTCATATCCTTAAGCTATAGGTTTCCTTCTCCTAGTTCAGAAAAGATTATTCACCCCTGTAATAGTGATATTCAGATTAGTACTACTCTCCAAGCTTCTTCTGTAATGAAGATGCCATTGCAGTTTGTGCTATACACACACCTACAAAAAATACAGTCTTTCTCAAAGAATTTATAACTAAATCAAATAAATAACATCGGTTCTTACAAAATTGTGTACTTGAATGTAGGCACATTTTATATCCTTCATCGCCAAAAGAAAATTCATGCTAAATTGTTTTGTTGTGTGCACACTGGGATAATCTGGCATCTGGGAAATGCATTTAAAATTCACCAATAGTTCTCAGACTTCTCTGAAGTCCAGCTTCTTTACAGGAACTTTATTTCTTTTTCAGGTAAGTGAGTGGAATGCAACACCCTTTCAGGCATCTGTCTCTGCTTGTGCTCTAGACATGAAGCCTAGAAATCAAGATGAATATGATGATGACTGCAAATGCTTCATGACTGTGAATAAAAATGCGACGAAGAAGAAAAATGCGACCTGATGGGATATGTCCGCCTTAGCAAGCAGTGAAGACCGACAGGAACAGAACTGTGGAACTGCTGAGGAGCTGGTGTCCATAATGTCCATGGGTTTTCCACCTTGGATCAGCACTGCTACAGTCCAGCGGGATGGATGTCCACTTATGGTTGGATTACACTGGATGTGCTCCAGAAGCACGTTTTACAGTGTGGTTTCCTCTGTGGGCAATCTAGTTTACATATTCCGCAATATGAACCAAAACATAGCCATCAAGGAAGAGCAGGGGATTTGCTTGAGAAATGCAATCCTGATACAAATTCAAACAAAAAAAAGTTTCCCACCTCCCAAAGTAAACAAATCTTTAATTAAGACTAAGAATTAGATGAATCCCATCCACACATTCATGGTTATTTTTGATTTCAAAGCACTCTATATCATGATGTTAGTGTCCCTTCTAGACCTTTGCTTCCAAATTCATTGTAGAAATGTTCTGATAACTCTTTAAAATGTCAGCACTGTCACATGTGGATTTTCATATACATTTTGGTTTGTTTTCCTAACTTTGGATTTGTGTATATTCATGCATGTCTGTTTGTATTACTGTGTGGATGCACATACATGTACAGAGATGTGTAGGCACACACACACATGTATCTCATATATATAAAAAAACCCTATTAAATACAAATAGAATACATTTATCTGTAAAAATAATGAAGATGAAAAAAAGGGAATCTCCAAAGACTTCAAAATGACTCAGGCTGACCAGGTTTTGTGTATTTTTCCAGTAGAAGGATCAGAGCTGGCATTTGTCTAGCTGAGGAATTTGCACCCAAGATTTTTGATGGCCTTGTGAAAAGAGAATAACCTCCTCTTGTGGCATGTGTCATCCTACTGTAGCATTAAGGACACTCTCAGCATTTCTTGGAGAGTCTGGAGACCATCACAATGTTATAGCTAGTCATTTACTCAGTGGAGGAAGTAGGTTGTAATGTGCCCATCTACACAACAGAGAAAGATGCACTGACTTTTCAAGGGATACAAAACAATGATACCATGCTACTTCCTAGCACAAATCACCTTCTACTTAATACTGGACAAATATTTAACAGCTCATTAGAACATCACAATTGGAGAAGGACATCCTTATCCAAACATGTGCTTGTATGTTTGTTTGGCAGCTTTGCCTGAAGTTGCTGTGAATCCAGCCAGTGGATGCCTTGGCCTAGTTAATTAGTCATGCCTTCTCTAGTGTCTTGTCAGTTGCTGGCAATCACAAAAGTCTGGACATAGGCTAAGGCACTGCACAGTGGGAAGGAGGGCAGGAAAAAAAAATAGGACCTTCCATCAAAGGTGAAATGATAATTAGTCAGACGTGTATTTCAAGTGGCACAAGCATCAGAGCAGATTTTGGATGGTATCCTGTAATTTTCTATATACTTTTAATTATCTTTTAATTATTAACAGTTCTCGTCCACTCCAAATGCATTTGGCTAGCGCCAGCTTCTTTCCTCTTTTTTCTTTTCCATTTTTCCCCTACTTGTTCTAATCTAGACCCAGTTCCAACTGCTAACGCATCAATGTCAGAAACTGCAGTCAAGCACAGTCTGTCCCCAAATCCCAACCTCTATAAACACGATGGCTCATTAATAACTTAAAAAGGACGATGACACTGATACTATTTATAGGGTCCTGCCAGCCAGGACTGCCAAAGTTAAGGAAATTAACATGGAAAAATTGTCAACTGCAAAACATTAGTGTTTATCAACAGATCAATCAAACTTCAACTACTGTAAATTGTGTTTTTAGCTAAATAAAATATATCCCCAATGACAATTTATTGAACGCCTTATTTTGTTATTCTTGTGCCCTTGTATCGGTTTCAATGAGAGACAGAGGAAGGAAAAAAGAGCGAGACAGAAACTCTTACAGTCCCCTTTCCCCCTTCTCTCTCTGACTCCCCTGACACCTGCCAAACCTCCCACAACTGCTGAGCTCTCAAAAGTTACAGCTACATGTTTCACAATGAGTGGCAAATCAGAACTGCTGAACAAAATTCTCATGAAGTCAATTAAGTGTTAATTAGCTTTGACTGAGGGCACACGAGTCTCCAGCAAGCTGAATAAATGTCAAGGTGACAAGGCTGTGCACTAAGTACTGGGTTTACACGCGTGGAGAACTTACGATTTAAGGGGCTTTCTTTCTCCTTTCTTTCTTCATTGCCTTCTCTCTCTTTTATATCAGAAGGAGACAGAGTGTTGTAGAAAGACTGAAGTTTTTCTTTACTTCTTCACAACCATATTTGCTGTGAATTGTTGGGTAGGAAATTTGCTTCAAAGTGCTGGATAGTCCTGCTGATGGGAGAGTGATTTGCAGAGAAATTAGAAAAATATGATGTTCAAAACCAGCTCTGATCCTAATTTCTTATTTGTTGAATCTTTTATTCTGTATGGAGTAATCAAATAGCTAATAATAACACATGATAAAAGTTACTAAAAACTAACTATATAAGTATATATAGATATATATTCACATCGGTGATGTAAATTATGTTTAAGAATGTAGCCTGCTGAGGCTTGAGAATACACACAAAAATAATTAAAACCAAACCAACAAACAAAAAACCACTGAAAACTGCACTGTGCTCTGACAGAGGCTTCTTTAGGAGAAGTTAAAAGTCAGAATAGCTACTCCCATGACATGAATACTATGTGTAATATTATTATTTTTACTAGCTTAAACCTAGGTTGGGGTCTAAAGGCCTCAGTCAAGATCAGGGCCCCAGTCTGGTAGATGCTATTAAAAAAGATCACAAGTCCTTCCCACTAGGATTTAACAGTCCATAGCTGTGATCTTGCAATTAACTTACAGTAGGTCGCTTCCTACATGCTGCCTGCCCATTACATGACTGAGGTTTCAAACAGATGAGCGAGAGGAAGGTGTGAGGAAGGAAACATTATTACCACGTTTTACAGGTTCAGACGGAAAAATTAAGTGCCTTGCCCAGGGTCACGCAATATATGACACTGATAATGAAAAAGCTGGGAATTCAGGCTTGACTTCAAGAGTCCAGGCTGCTGTTTGCATTGCAACACTGTCCCCACTGGGAAGATTTCTACCAAGAGCTAATGATATCCCAATGTGGGTGGCAGACAAGGAACTCTCAACTGTGACTGAGATTTCTGAGGAGGTCTTTAAGCTGGACCAGTTAATATTAACAGACCAGAAAATAAAGTTAAAGACATATTATAGAAGACAAAAGAAGCAAATTGTCAGATTTTTGTTTATCTCTGCTTTGTGAGACTAAAATGAGGAGGTGAGTAAATGAAACGTGCACCTAACTTTGATGCTCATTGGATATGCTTGCCTAAACTCATGGCTTCAACAAAGGACTTAGTATTTGGGAATGACAATTCAAGTTCCTTCCCAAAATCTTGTATTTCTGTTGACATATTTTAAGTAAAAGATAAACAGCTTTCTCTAGGAAAATTTCATAGCAACAGAAAAATCCCAGATTTAGCAAAAAGGAAAGTTATTCAAGTGTCAGACCTGGGTCTGGGGTAATTTTGCTCTTACCTTGACCATACACATGTAAACTCTAGTATTTTTTGAGGGAGATCCTTACATTGTCATCTTTATAAGATTGTTTCAACTTTTTAATCTGATTACTTCTCACAGGAGTTCCAAGGGTAAAGACACTGTGAAATGTCTGAGCATCTTCCGTCATTGTTCTTAGGTCTCACCAGCTTTGGTAAAAATCAAGAGAGCATTATTCTGAACTTTTCTAAGATACAGGCTTACCATCAATATCAGAAAATGAGAAAAAGGGACGGAGTACCATTTCAGTTTGTCTTGTGATTTGAAAGAATCATAGGATACATAAAAGAAGACAAAGCAAAAATATCTCTCATTCTGTGTGGATAGACATAATAGATTGCTTAAAAGATGAAGTAGATATTCACTGAATCTGAAAGCCAGCTGATTATTAACTAATCAACATGAAAACATTTATAAATAGACTGGGGTATTCGTTGGCACAGGATATAACCAAGGTTAAAGAGACCATAAATATTGAGAAGGATTAAAAAATCTGTAGACATGAGGAGAAAATCTCAGTGAAATATCTTGTAAGTAGGTAACTAGGAGACAATATTCTGCACCTGTTTCTATTGACCACATCTGGAGATACATTACTGGATGAGACAAGAACACCTGTTACAAGATGGTGGTTATAATACTTCTCAGTAAATTTATTTCTTCTTTGTACATGTGGACACCAAGACTCTTCTAGAAGAGTCTTCTTTAACTTTGCTTTGTAAAATACTTTTTTTCCAGTCTGTGGTTTTCATTTTGAAAATACCAGATGTGTTGTGGATGAATGCCACTGCTGTTGATTCTGACAGTAGATTTGGTCAGCAAATATGAGTGGAGGCAAGTTGCCCACAATGGCCTAACAAAGAATCTGAACAACTCCAGAGGATAAGTGAAAACAGCCTCCATCATTTGCTTTAGGTCAGCAATATGTCTTGATCCAACAGCCTTCTCAGAGGGATAGATGGTCACAGATATATCTTGTCTGCTCCAGGGTAGGCTTCCCTTTGGAACCAGGTGTACTGGAAAGTACTATGATCATAGGATCATAGAACAGCTTAGACAGGAAGGGACCTTAACGATTATCTCGTTCTGATGCCTCTGCCAGGGGCAGGGACACCTTCCACTATAGCAGGTTGTTCAGAACCCCATCAGCCTGCCCTTGGACACTTCCAGGGATGGGGCAGCCACAGCTTTCTCTGGGCAACCTGTGCCAGGGCCTCAGCACCCTCACAGTACAGGTAGGCTTATAACTCCAGATCCTGTCCAGTTACTGATTAGAACTTGTCATAGCATCTTGTCTTGGAGCTGATTTTAGTTGTTTGGATGCATTTCTATTTATCACACTCAGAAGTATTAATGAGGATAAAGTGTTTTCCAGGCATTCCAATGTTGATTTTTATTTTTTCTCCCGTGCTCTTCCCTTGCTGACACCACCTTAAATAAACAGCATTATGGACCATAATAATTTTTTGGATGAAGATTAAAAGATGTCATATAATATTCCTGCCAGGAACATCACAAATAGGGCAGGTTGCCTATACCTTCTGGATTGTGCAGTTGAATACACAAGAAATGCTTCTACAAAAGAGTTCAACATTTAGATTTCAAAGTTTACTAGAGCCTTTACCTCCCTAAGATACATCTTTCTGGCAAGCATAGGAGCTCTCAAGTAGGTGTAAATTACATTTATGGCCATGACTGTAAGGTTCATTGACATGGTTAGAGCAGTATAAAGTAGTCTCAGTGAAAATGACAATCAGGCCCTGAGGCTTAGACAGATGGATGGACAAAACAATATCTGTGTAGTTTTATGCTACCTTTGCAAAAAGAAGTCACCAGTTTAAAATAAAAATAAAAATAAAAGAAAGTATTGCTGGATAAATTGATCTATTATGGAATAAATCCCAGAAACCGTGACACAAACAAAAAATAAAACCAAAAAAGTAAAAGACTTACTGTTCTTCCCCTGCATGAGGGTGAGTGTCCATAAATCTGATAAAGATCAGATAGGATAGCTGAGTCCCAGCTTTGACTCAAACAGGGCGCTCCTGTACAATCCTGGCTAAATCACTTCTCATGTACACATACTGAGCCTTGGTATGCCCAGCTATAATATTGAGGTGATGGCCTATATTTTTACTTTAAAACACTTTAACTCTATGCATAAAAAGTTCTATATGAAGGCTTTTGAATATTATAAGAACACTAATCTATTCATTCCTCTTATAAAATATATGCCTGAACTGCTGGACTGATCTCACTTCTATATCAGAAATGTTAGAGAGGATTCTGCATCTCACTATTTCACCTTGTAAATTAATATATATGCAACCTCTTCAGCGTCTTCTGTTCCTAAATCACAACAGATATAAGCCAACTACCTGCTTCTATTATGTGAGCTCTGAAATGAAGGAGCGTAACATTAATTCTTCCAACCCTGCTTCTGTTTGAAAAATGTGCACTCAGCTGTATGTCTGTGACTACAGTTGGAGGTATCGTAAGCTGTGCACCCTATTTTAAAGGCATACATTTCAATTAATTAATCAACTTATTCTTCAATAAGAGTTCATCTATCACTAGATTTCAGTCAGAGTTTTTAACTATAGAATCTAGAAACTCTTAGTAGCATTTAATTTTCTACATAATACATTTCTACCTTCTAAAAATTACCTCTAAGGGTGTAGAAATGTAGTCTTTCTTTGAAAAGGATAGTGGAAATTCTAAAGCACAGTGATTTCTTTCAAAAGAAGTGCTGTAGTGTCACAACAATCTCTATGACTTGAAAATGAAACTCAGTACCCACTTACGAAAAGCAAAAAAGTTAAAATTACTATTTCTTTCACTTTATCTGGGACAATGACTTTATGAAGTTAAAATGGCTGGACTGTCATCTAGTGATAATATGCTCACAGCTATGTTGCTATAACACAGAGAAGGTAGAAGAGGATTTTTCTGGTGATACTTATAATGATGCATAAATTTAATTTCAACAAGCTACATCTAGGCTCTGTATTTGAAAGTACTTACAGCATTCCTTAAATCCTAACATCCTTATACTCAATCATTACTCAGCCAATTGAGATGCATCATTCTTACAGAAAACTCATCTCCTGGTGGATCCTGGTGCATTAAGTTTGTGCAGAAAGAATTCTTCTGCAGTGAACTGAGAAGAAGAAAAAAAAAAAAGAGAAAGAAAAAGAGAACTCATTGGCACTGTGTATTTGTCAGCACTCACAAAACTTTCCACTTGCTCTTTCCATAGCTGCACAAGATTTGGTTGATTGCTTCAGCCATTAATTGGATCCCAAGGACCGTCTTTGCTTGTTATTCGACATCCTTCCTGGATGCTATTTACTGATGTCACTTGTACCAGTTGTTGAAATTAGAATGTGATGAAATCAGGAGTTTTTGATGGTGTAGAAAAATTTTGAACACTAGGAATTATCATGACAAACCTATTATACTTGCAACAATTTCTAAATTAGGACATTGGTTCAGGCCAAATTTTTTGCTGTCCTTCAAGTTCTTGTCAGCCAAGTGCTTTACGTGGTACTGAAATGAGAATACTGAAGATACACTGAACAACATGCTGGAAAAAAAGCACTTAGCTTAAACACTTGTCACATTCTCTTTATTCAAATCTACAGACAAGTATTTCCTCGTCGTAGAAATTTCCTTAAGGGCTGGGAATGATAACAATGTTTTTCTTCAGTTCATTACTGAATGCTCTGCTGTGTCTTAATACTTTCTGTTTCCAGACAAAATGCCTCCATACAAAGTAGTCTGGCAGCCCAGTCTGTACTGCAGGTTGACAAGAGTGTACCTAACACCTAAACTGGCTCTAAGCAGCCCAGCTACCCAGGTGGGAGGGTCTGTGGTTATGTGCTGAGGGCAGTAGACATTTCCAATTTTGGTGTTTTCATAGCCTAGTCTACAGCAGCTGGTGATATGGGCAAGTGCCTCCTCCCTGAAACTGTTACCTGGACTCTAAACCAGAATGGCAACTGTGTCCCTGCAGACCACTGAGGTGAGAAACTGGAGGAAGACAGGGGAAGGGAAAGAGTCCTGATGCAAGGAGACCTATGTTGCCTTGGAACAGAAATATGGGAAATTATGGCATAACGTAATAAGTGAAGCAAGAGAAAGGCATATGTGAGCATTGCAGAGTGCTGTGGTACTACTGAACCACTGGTGCTTCCTAAGGATGCAATTTGATGTTACATTCCTTCCAGTGACACAGCAAGTTAATAGACAGCTTTTCTGTTCTTTTTCATGATTACTTATTTGCTCCTGCCTTTGTACGAAAGGTCAAGATGTGACAACAGGAAGAACTGTGAGGGAAATGAGAGAGACAGAATTAGAAAAAAAAAAAATATTGCCTTCAAAAATGATTTTCCTTTTCACTGGTCTGATGCACAGTGAAGTTCTAAAAGCTACACACTTATATGTGTCTGTATATGGCCTCACAAATCTGAATATAGATATAGATTAGCTCAGTTGATGCTAATAACACCAAGGTTGTGGGTCTGATCCCTTTACAGGCCATTCTCTTCAGAGCATGACTCAGTGATCCTGAGGGTCCCTTCCAAGGTAGAATATTCTGTGATTTCTGTGATATTTTTATATACCTACAGGCATATGTACATATCCATGTGTGTATAGCAAGCCCTTGCATGTGTGCTGCAGAGAGGATGGATACACTAAAGCCACTTTTCTGCCAAGAAAAATTGCACAGAGACTCCAGAGGCTTCTATTGCTTCTTTAGTCATAGATCAGGGCTTGGTTCCAACCTACCTAAGAGTAACTACACCATGCAGGTTTTGCATCAAATGGGCTACATTTGTAATTCTATGGATCTTATAGTGCAGACCTTATGCCATCCTGTGTCCATTTTAGACACAGGATGGCATAACTTAGAAGTTACTGCAGTCCTCAAGATTACATAAATTTGGTGGGACTTTAGCACACACAAAGGTTCAGTAGTTTCTCTCTATTAAAAAATGAAGAAAAAACCAAACCAAACCAAACAACCAAACAAAACAAAATAAACAAAAAGTAAACAAACAAACAAACAGAAAAAACATCAGTCCAAAATATAAATCAGGGTGTAGGAAACTGATCTATTTAGTTTCTGCTTGCATCTCTGTTTCAGCCTATTTCCTTTTTATCAAAAGAAGTTGCCAATTCTTCATTATATTTCTTTAAAATAGTTCTCTAAACAATGCTGGTTTAGAAAACAAGAACAACAAAATCTTACCTTACAGGAGAGATTGATACATTTTTTAAACCAGACCTCAGCGCAGAACCAGATTAAAGTGTAGGAAAAAACCCAAGCAGGTCAATAAGCAAAATGAAGGAACAAGTTTCCAGGAGAAGGCAGGAGTAGAAATCTTCCCAGCTGGATTTAGCTATGGAATGTGGATGACACTGAATCTAAGGCTCAGACTAAGTCTTTGCCCTTACCTCAGATCTAAGGGCTCAGACTAAGTCTTTGCCCTTACCTCAAACCTGTGTCCCTCTTTTATATTCCCCTCTATGTGAAAATGTTTTTGTGTGCTGATTTTATAATTGCAGATCACTTTGTTATTATTTAAGAGCAGAAAATTCTACCCAAGCAGAGTGAGACTGGCTCTTTGGTAGCAAGGACTAGTATACCAGAACAAACAAATGGCCCGTTCTACCCAGTATCTGGTCTCTGGAGTCTGCAGTGGGAGGCATAAAATCCCCATATTGTAACTAATTATGCAGTAATATACCATGGGAGATCGTCCCCAGCTGCCTGTATTACTAACTCATCTGAAACCTGGATGTACAGGAAATCTCAGGAGAAAAACTTATTCTCTCTAGATTTCCAGTTTTAAGAAGTTTTACTGAAGTTCAAAGAAACTGGGGAAAAAAAATTGACTGCTTTTATTTTTGCTCCAAAAATGACCAAAAAAACACTGAGGTTCTCCCCTTGAAACCTCTCAGAGTTGTGATTATCACAAGATTCACTGGTGGGGTTTGTTTTTTTAAGGAACATTTAATTTTTCCTGCAGAATATGCAGAAGTTATCAGTCACCATCTTAGTTTTGCTCTCTGTGTGCTACTCATTGCACTGAAACTTATTGAAAATTTTGTCAACAATCAGCTTTATAAAAGCTTTGCACATTGTCTGCCTAAAAGCTCTGTTTTGATGAGAAAATGACTATTAATGAGAACATGTTCTTTTCTGGCATCAGACTCAAAGAGACACAGGTCATAAATCTCTTTGATCTTCCTGCAAAAAGCTAGAATCAAGAAAAGAAGCAAGTTCATTCTTTCCCCCCTTTTCTTTCTTTCTTTCTTTTTTTTTTTTTAATCTCCTGATTGAAACAATTCCATTTAGTAAAATCAGTAATTTATCACGCTTGTTTCCTCCCACCCTTCTTTCCCTCTCCCTGTGCTTTTCTTTGTTTTTGATTCTTTATTTCAACATAAAAGGAAATCTTCTGGATTGCCCTCTCTATTTGTTTCCCCTGGTTTCACAGGGGCTGAAGAGGAGGATTTTTCCAGGAGGATGGTGAGGAGTGTGTTGGGGTGCCTTCAGTTTGTGGCTTTTGGGTTGCCTTTTTTTTTTTTATTTTAGAAAGTATGTGTTGAGAGTGGGGAAAAAGAGCACGAAAAAGAAACTATAAAAATGAAATGGGAAGCAGAAGAATCCTAATATTCCAGTTTACTCACTGAACTACTGCCTTTCATAGATGTGTCAATACTGCCATCTCTTGCCTCTTCAACAACCTAGGCAGGAAATCGTAGTTGGATGAAAATTGGAGAACGAACATGCACTCACATACACACATAAAAGAGCTAAGTTTTCCAAGAGAGATGAGTGAATTTTCCCGGGTACATTTTGCAGAGTTTTAAGAAGAATTTTTTCTTAAATTTTCTCTTTTCTGCTGCTGTGTAGCTTCATATGCACCTTCAGTAATACAGCTGTGGCAACTGAGACCTCAGATAGTGATTTAAGATTTCATTGTGAGCTAATTCAAGCCATTTTGAAAAAGAGGCAAATAGGGATCAAACTAAGCTTTTATGCCTCCCCTGCTGTGATGACAACATGCAGGTATGTAAATATACATGAAATATACAGTTGTATATATTTTTAATAAAAGACAGTTGCAATATGAGTATTTTACCAATAAGCCTTAGAGTAGAGAAATCTTCTATTGAAATAATTTCCAGAAATTGTAGGCATGCATGTATATCTATGGTTATGACAGTGATTTTTTTTGATAGGTCATGAAACATCATGTCGCATAAATGCCCTGGCCAATATTTTGGACCTTATGACTATGATCTATAGCAGAATTATTGTTCCATGGAGATAAACTCACAAGAACTGCATAGTCATTTGTCAGTGAGCAATGTTGTTTTCTAGGCCAGTGCAAACTACATTTCAAGCTTAAATGTCCAGCTCTTCAATTTTAATACCTTCACAAAAAGGTGCTATTTTATCTTTTTAATTGCAATGCAGTGGTAATAGTTATACCAGAAATATGTACTCCTCTGAAGTGAAAATCAATGAAAGTTTCATACTTAAAGTAAAAATTGATTTCTTAAGTTAGATGGGACAATTTCTGGGTTTAAAAGCATATCACCACCTAGGTGATAAAAAGACAGTTTGACACGTGGATTTTTTTGTATTATTACAACTTATGGTTTGGTCCCATTCCTGGTTTTTTGTTACTTTGTTATGAGTCTATTTGTTCTTACCTAAACACAAGCATTTGTGCTCCTATACTGAGATGACAGGTTATTATTCAGGTTTTTTTTCTGAAGCTTAATATGTATCCCAATCAGGACAGTGACTAAGGAAAGGCATATGATGATGTTGTAGAACTATGGGTCAAAGCTACAGTCCTCTGGGTCTGTACCTCAGAGAGGCACAAGGTTATTTAGCACACTCTGTTCACAAGTGGTGCATTTGTCTCACCCTGTGTGTTACTATTCTTTTTCCTCATCACCATTTGTTAATTTTTGTAATTTTATCTGAGAATAACACAGTGTGTACATGCGGGCACACATGTATGAAGTGAGGTGGTAATTAAGGGGCAAAAGCACTAAAGCTGACAGTTGTCTCCATTGCATAGCAAATGCTTTATCAAGAAACCACAGGTGTGCAGCACCAAAGCAGATAAAAACATATAGGATCTGAGATGACAGTTCTCTGTTCAAAATACATTAATCACCCAAGGTAAATTTGTGCATCTGTTATACAGTGTAGGCGTTTCACTTGCTTTGTTCCAGAGATATTAAAATAGATGGTAATCTTCTCCTTTTTCAATGTGGTTGGTCCAAAAAGTACACATTGTGTTTTCTTACTGTGTGACTTCTTTATCTGTGCCACTTGCTCTGCTTGCTCCCATGTGGTGACACCACTCTTCTGCACAATGCACAGATGTGGGGCACACAATAAGGCTCTGATGTTTTCCCTAGGGCCAAAGTCCATAGTGCCCAACCCGGGAGAAGTCTCAGTTTCATCAATAAGGTGTGTGGTTCAATTAGTGTGATGGAAACTTTCCCATAATTATGTGTTTTAGTCAATGGACTGCTGTTTCATTTACAGTCTATCAGTAATTTTGAGCCCTCAGAGATTAATTACAACCAGACAAGTTTCAGACATATCTCTGAAGTCAAATAATTCCCACCGAAAATAAAGGTCTTCTGATCCTTGTTCAGTTTGGGTGAGTTCAATGGTATTATCAGCTGTAGAAAACTGAACTCATATATAAGAGTAATGATATCAGCTTCTGATCTCATCTATTGTGAAAGGAACAACCTTGATTCTGCTGTCTGTGCTTAGCAGATCTTGGCATCAAAAGAACACAGGTCACTATTAAGCCAGGTGGTGACATTTGGACTTCCTGATCAATGGGAAGGTGGTGAATTACCCACTGGACTCATGGACCAAGCTAAGCCTTGTCCATCAACTTAAAGCTCTTTACAGTTAAAAGTATTTTTTTCAAGGTTTTAGGTACAAGATAAATAGTCGAGGAAAGAATTTTCTGTACAGCTTATCATCAGCAATAGGGAATGCTCTATTTCCTCTCCCCAGCACTTTGACCTCGTCTATTCTTTTTTGCTTCACTGGCTTAACCATTTCACCTCCAGAAAGACATACATATAAAGAAGTCAAAAGCTCATGCTTATATATCATCTTTCACATGAACAAAATGCTGAAGCTCCCTAAACATAACCAGGGCACTTCCCACTGCATGATACATCCTGCTTCAGTGTTTGGAGCTATACTGTACAGTATGTTTAAATGAGAAAACCCCTCTCCTATCTGATCCAGACTTGTTAATTTTCCGGGGGTTTTCCCTCCCCTTCTCCACCCTTTAGCATCCTTTATTGATTTTATGCCATTAACAATCACGATAATAATACTGACTAATATCCTAAACCTATCCCAGATACTTACAAGGATTTTGTCATAAATACATACAAGAATTCCTTAAAATGGTTATGAAGGAAACTTCAGGAAAAATACGCAGAAGTCAGATGGTTTGGGGGCAGAAGTTTTGGGAAACTCTTTATTCGGTACAAAGTAGATCATCAGAAGCAGCAAAGAATATTTTATTTTCATCAAACAAACGTTGTCTCAACCTCATAGGTGCTTCTTTCCAATGTGGAATATCGGCAACTAAAACAGTTACAAGGAGAGATTAAAGCAGATGGAATGACCTTTTAAATCCTGCACTGACTTGTGGATTTGCTCAGAGGTACATCTGCATCTTCTTACAGGATTTAGAAAGTACTTAACCTGCAGAAGTGTTAGGAATAGGGAGTATCTCTTTAATATGACTCTTGCAACAGCTCTTAGTGTGGTGAATTTCCCGAGCACCAACACTGGATGCCATATACCAGGAGAAACTATCATTTGTATTTCCTATGTGTAAACTTATGTAGTTAAATATTATGTATACACAACCTTAGGATCATAGGGACATAGATCTCAGATGGTCATTAAAGCAGTTAGATATACTTTAAAAAATTTTATAAGTAACAAATTTAGTTTTTACACGTAATTCAATCCTTTCTTTTTAATACCTCAGTATGATTTCTTAGGAGTCATTAGACTCCTGTCTACCCACATGTTTCTTAACAATTCTTTTAAAATCAGAAGTTCCAAAGTGTATAATGACCAGTATTTTTTTATTCCTTCTTTTTCACTGCTCTTTCACAGGTATTACTATTTTACCCCAGAATCTCCCACCATCCCTTTACTCTCTGAACATTCACCTCAAGTCATGCTGCACATCACAATGACTGCAGCACTTGCCACTGTCACTCAAGAGAAATATGTTCTTACAGGATAGTTCTGAGTATCCCAACCCATAACAACGTCCACACACACAGGAGATTTATTGCTTTGGAGGATTTGTAAATAAGGTTTTGAAAGTGTAAAGATATTTACTTTTTTCTAGTAAATTTATTTCATTTTCAGTTGCATTTTGAAATACTACTAGGCAATGGCAGATGAGGGCTTTAGTAATAAGAGTTACTTTTAATATCCAAGACTAGAGGAAAGTTTCATGGGAAGAAAGCTATTTTTTATATCTACTTAAAACTGAGATTCTTCACTTTCTTTTCTAAGTGCAATGGCTAGAAAAAGGAGTATTGCCTCAGTTGATAATGGATTTGTATGAGGTCTGGTATTCCCTTCTCTAATTTCTCAAGATTGGAAGCAAAGCTCTTCATTGTTAGGGAGGAATTGGAGAGTTTTTTGTTACAACAGTAGAGGGAATGAAGTGTCCTCCAAAGGTCAGTTGGGCCACATCCACAGACACGCAGAAGCTGATGGGGTTCGCCACCCTGATGATTTAAGGATGAAGATCCTTGGGTATGATTTTGTATCCCTACTATCCAAGTTCATCAGTATCCTTGTTTCCACGTTCTTTGCCCTCTTTGGTTTTGCTGATTTCAACCCTTGTTCAGGTCTGGTCCTCTGTGGCACATGGGGTATATGGGGTATTCTTTAGACCTCTTCTAGCCCATATAAATAAGTCAGTACTGCCAACAACCTGTTTATCTTTCATGGGGGTTTCATGGTGTAATTTTCTCTGGCTCCTTCAGCTCATCACCTGGCATTTTACTTTAGCACCCAGTGTCTGTCATTTAACTTTGCTTTCCTTTCTGGTTTACCACTGCCCAGTAAATTCCTCCAGCTCTGCTTTCTTTTTTGTTTGGACATTTCCACCACACCAAAGGTTGCTTCTCATGTGCCAACTGGAAAAACTTTATTTCTTTCAGTGGTACCAGTGGACACACTTTAAAGCGAAGCAGTCTCAAGAAGTTTGTCATATTCCCTCACAGCTATACACAGAATTTTATAAATATATACATAGCTGTGTATAGATTTTTGTATATGTATGTACTCTCTCTTTAGCAAGAGGGGTTTTGTAATGATTTAATGATGGGTGTTGATGGTTAGAGGCTGCTTCTCTCTCCCTTAACAGTGTGAATAAAGCAACAGGGCATCTGTGAAATGTGGATCTGTAAATCTCAAAACAGCAAGGGTAGTTTGTGTGTTTCCTTTTGCCCAGAGTCTCTCATTTGTGTTAAGCCAATGTTTTATTTATTTGCTTGTGTATTGCTTCCAGTTCTTTGGGATATTGGTAGGATTTCTTTATCTATCTTTTACTGTTTTGTCTGACACAAGAAGTGGCTGAATGAATTCAGGTAAAATAAGACCTTATTTCACTCTAACATGTGTACAAGACATGACATTGACCCAAACTGATCATTCATGGAGGTTCACAAAAATTTCACTCTTTGTTATCTTTGTTCTTGGATTCCTGATGGTTTAAGGAAACATAAAGCAGTAATGGGATTCTCCAGAGACAGCTCTGCTCCTGAGACATTTTCAGACCAACATTTCAGACTCAAGAGATTCTATTAGCTCAGGTAAATATTGAAGAAACATCCTTTAGATGTTTATCAACCTTTATCTGAACCAGAAGTATATGAAAGTTCACTCATCACTTGACTAACCTTTAGGGCATATAAAATCAGCATCCTTTACAAAAGCTGGAGAAAGACATCACTCAAAACCCCTTGCTCTATTTAATTTCACTATTGAATACAATATACAAGGTAATAAGGTATGAAAGAAAGGACATGTTTATGTGAGAAGGAAATACATACAGAGAGATTTCCAGAAGAACATTCAAGTAGATGTTATATGTATAAGTAAATACAGGAATCAACCATTTAATTTTTTCCTATCTCCTCCATAATAAAATGAAAACCTTATTCAGGTCCCACAAGAACTGCTGTTTTGATAACCAGCATGCTGTAATGAAGTGATCTTGGGCTGATAAATAACAACTCCTACACTCAAACCTCAGCTATTGAAGTCACCAGTTCCCCACTGAAATTAGGGAAATTACTTAACAGTTTTGTGTTTATGCTTTGGGACAGTTTAGAAAAAAAGTAGTTTGGAGATTATTTACCTCCATTTTGATTTCTGCACAGCATTTCTGTAGCTGCTGCAATGAGAGAGGCTGTGGCAATAAATTCCTTTATCTTCTATTCAAACAGGGGATCTTCAATCAAAAAATTAACACTCTGTCTACGCTTAAAGCCCTGTAAAAGATCAGTTGACAGAGAATGAAGATGTCCTGTGTGTGAGAACCTGGATAGAGTGGTAAATGTTTCATACAAAAAAACAGGAGGGTCTTTCCCACTCCTACTAGGTGACCACCAAATTTGTGTGGGTGGGGGTCAGGAGGAATCAGACCCTGTGGGTCTTGTGAAATCTATTGTGTGTTATAACTCCTCAAAGGGTCCCCATGAATTCCCAAAGAATTAAGCAGGACAGCATGGAGATATCTGCTCCTTCCCAAACACTCAGTGCATTTCATTTGTACTGCAAATGAGAGAGCTGCCTGTTTTGTACAGGCTTGTTTTGTAAAGTACTTCTTTGATTCAATTTCTACGTGTTTCTGAAAAGATTAATCATAAATTTAAATGCCTCTGAGGCTGGAGTTCTGGAAAGGAGTATAATTAAAGTTTTGGACAAAGGAAAAGCTCAGGTCTCATACATTTAACAGGAGGTGTTTATTCTGTAAACAGGGGAGCATATTAAACTCCAGATGTACCCTCAGTACCTTGAACCCATGTCCTGTCTTTTTCCAGATTCAAGTCTTAAAAAAACCTGAATTCAGCATCTGAAAACCTCAAAACAATATCTGAATGAGTTTCTTGAAAAGTTATTTTGATCAAATCTTTGCCTTCTTCAGGGTGGGTTTGGTGAAGCCTTATCAATTCACTGATGAACCAACAATAATCTCCACAACTGTAAGAAAGTAAAATAATGAAGGTATTAGTGTCCATTGCTAAATTCACCATTATGCAGCTATTACCAGTAATTATAATATTACCTGTATTACCTAAGCTGAGGATCTTACACACCATTCTGACTGGAATGAAGCTCTCATCTGACTACAGCAGTAGGGAAGTCAATTCTTCACTTCTGTTTCTGCCTGAAGAAGTTTGTGTAGAAAGAGGGTCACTTTGAGTTCATATTATCCTTTTTATTGTGCCAATAACTATCTCCCAAATCCACAGGGCCAAGGCCTGTGCATGGGGGGTGTTACTGCAGTCATTGCAAAGGGGCAACACTGACAGAGTAATGTGTTTTGTTGATCCAAGCACAGACTTCCTTTGGACAGAGGATTCTTTTTTTCTCTGCAGCTTCCCTGGCCAAGGGGGTTGACAGGCCACAGATGATGAAATCTTTTGAATATGAAGTGCAAAACATCATATTTAAATGTCATGAATAACAAACACAAGAAAAAATATTCTTCCTCTCTCTTTCCTCTTTCTGTGTGCTCAATTTGCAAGTCATTTGATCTGGTACCACAGCCCATTAAAACAAAAGAAACTAACCTATACTTAAAAAACAGAGAAAGAAAAATCCCCAAATAATTGCTTTCTATTCTGTGTCATGTTTTAATTAAAGATAGCAGCACCACAATCTACGATATATCTGGAAATTATTAGAAACCTTTTCCAGAGGCAAAAAGGATCAATACCTCTTTGTCTCAGTGGCATAAAACATCTCTGTGTTACTTTTTTCCTGCTGGCAAGAGAGAAAGTGGGAAGAGTATAAGATGGGAATAATAGCAGCACCGAAGGGGAGAGCCATGTGCCAGGTCAAATGAGCAATGCTTTTTCCTTTGTATTTATTTTTAAAAATAAGCAGAGTGGTTTGCATTATCTGTTTCCCTCCCTGCACTAAGTTTTCTCCCTTTGTGTCAGGGGCAGGAGACAGCATATTGAGATACTGAGTCAAGCCCTTGAAAAAAGGGAATGTGACTGAGGCTAAGATGAGAAACCTGGGAGTCAAGTCCTGTCTTCCCTCCCTGACTTCACCATGGAACTGCTGCTCCATTTACTTGGAGCTGAGAAGGTGCATGTCTTGTACCTTGCACAACGATGACTGTGTCCTCCAGAGAGGAGTTTTTTGTGAACTGTACTTGCCTGCACAGACTGACTTTGGCTTTAACCTTGTTGCTTCTATGAAGGACAACCTGGAAGTGGTGGCACTCAGCTGGCTGTGCCTCATGACAGAGTTTACAGGCATGGTCCCTCTGCATCTGGCAAACCAAATGTACCACAGGTGGGGTTCATCTGGTTCATCTCATTTCCCCAGTTATCAGTGAAGAGGAATAGGCACTTCTTGGTTAACACTGCAAATAAACCATGAGCTAAAAGTGCATGACTTTTTTTTAAAAAAGCCAGAGCTGATGAGCTCAGATGTCTGTCCACATGATAGAAATCAAATCAAACCTGGTGTCCTAAATAAAATTATTTGTTTTCCTTCACATTTTTCCATCTCCTTCAACTGTAACACATATTTCTAAAGAGATCAAACCAGACCCTCAAATTCTTCACTTCAAGATTGCTCAGATGACATTGCTGAAGCATTTCTATTATTAATTAACATTTGAATGAAACTTATGACACCAAAACATTTTGAAAATATTTATCAATAGAGAAATTCACCAAAGGAGCTGACCTGTCTGTCTCAGAGTTAGTTACCCCTCCCTCTGAATCACTCCTGGGCCCCAAGGTTTCAGGAAATTTCTCCCCTCATCTTCCTCCAGAGAATTTTTCATCCCCTCTCATCTGTGGGGTGTGATAGGATAATAGCAGCAATCCAGTCCTTATTGTCTGTATCTGCAGATGAAGAGTGCTGTATAAGTGTAAAGTGTTATTATTATTGTAAGGAAATAATAATACTAATAAAACAAAATGAATCGGAGTCTTGTCTTCAGATGGTTATTTTAGCAATCCAGAAATCTAAAGCCCATGAAATAGACAATTAAGAGGGGTTAGATACTTAATATCAGTCGTTGTGTTTGGGTAGAATTTTGCAATAACGCAGCTGCTAAAATAATACGGATTTTTATTTCTCCTTCCAGAAAGGATGCGGTTGTGTTTTCGGAGAAGCCTTGAAGTCCTGCTGCAGAATGCAGAACTTTGTGTGTGTGCCTGTGCGCTCAAACAGCCTCTCCTCTCCTGTTCCAACAGCTCCATCTTTGGGAGAGAGAAGGGGAAGCACTCCTTTGCTTTAACTGGCTTTTCAAACAAAAGAAACCTTGGAAATCCTGTTTCATGCTGGAATATCTTTTTTTCCTTACCCTCTTCTCCCCATGCTTCCCCCTCCCCATCTCTTTTCATCAGCTGGGGAATTAAAAAACCAAAAACAATCCCCCCTTTCTTTCATTTCTGTCATAACTAAGGGCCAGAGACTCATTTAATTAGTCTCTCTCGTGTGGCTTACAGCCCTGTTCAAGGCAAACATTTACCCCTGGGTTTCAGTGCTGTTCCTTAGCCACTGAATTTTCCCTTTTAATTTTTTTTGTCAGGAAAATGTGGTATCATGTTAATGGCTATTGGGGATCCTACGGCTAAATCATAATCATAATTGTCTACACTAATCATAATTGTCTTGCTGTTGCAGTGTGCATCCCTCCCCCCTGTCAGTTTGCAGGCTTGTCCTGCTCCCTTGGACTGTGTGCTTACACTGTGTGTGTGCTCTCACAGGCAGGGCTGACACTTCAGTCGTTTTTGCCTGTTGAGTATCTGGGATCAGGACACAGGGACTTCAAGACCTTGTAGGAGGGGTCACTCTGTCTGTCTTCTCAGTATCCTCATCCCAGAAAACTATCATGAGGAAAACTAGTATTACATATTTAGTAAGGCTCACTGTTCCCTTTTAAAGTGAGCCCAGCTGAGGAAGAGGGGCTAGAGATCCAGAGGAGGAGTTTCTGTTGTCCACAGGCTGCTTTTAGTTGCAGAGTTACATTTGGGACCCTCTTTTCCTTACCTTCTGAATCTTCCAAGCCATTCCTTGCAGTGGCCCATCTCCAGCAGAAGGCATTACATCTCCCCTACCATAATCCTGAGGTTTACGACATATTCAGGACAACAGGGACAAGCATCTGTGCTCAAGACAGATGCAGAACCTGTTTTCTCTGTCCTAGATGAAGTGTTTCCTCACTAGACCACTTTTCAAGGGGCGGTCATGAATATCAGTCATGAATATATGCCTCTGTCCTGGCAGCAGTGATGATCAGAGTCCTGATACTACAGTTTTTGTGGTGATAAGGTCAGCATCTGGCTGCCAACCAGATGAGGCTCTTCAAGTAACATAAAGATCCTGAATGCCTTAGATCCTGGTTAGGTAAACATATTCCTTAAATACCAATGACATTCAGTGCTATAGGTGTGAGAAACATACAAGGGTGCTTCAGGAAGTACAGTTACAAGGAAAGAAAGGATAGGGGTTGGTATGTTTAGTAATTGCTGGAGTTTAACAAGAACTGAGTGGGGTAAAACTACAGGTAAATCTCGAACTGTCAAGCCTAGAGTCACGTTTTTTTTCCTGAAGACAGAGAAAAGATGAAGAATTTTGAAAGAAAGGGAAATTTAATTCCCAGCAACTATACAAAGGCGTAGATAGAGATCACAGAGTGAACCAGTGTAAATTTTTCAAGAAAAGGAAAGACCTCAAGCTAAAAAAAAAAAAAAAAAAAAAAAATTCCCAAAAAAAACACAACAAACCCCCACAACCCAAAAAAAAAAAAAAAAAAAAAAAGAGACGAGACACCAGAGAAGTCATGGAAGAAGATAATCTCCATAATAACCTTGGAACAAGGCTAGAAAGGGTTCAGAAAAGAGAAAAGGTAAAAACAGAACTTTCAGATACAAGATCATAAATAACATGAAAAGCTAACAAATAAGTAAACAAAATAGGGCCTGAGTAATTTAATACAGCCCCAGACGTCTGGCTCTGTCACACCTTTGCTAGCTTTGTACATTGCTAGCAATGTACAGGGGATGAGATTAACCTCTCTGTCTCAAACAGGCCAGAGAACTTCCTAACAATTTAATGCAGTAATTGAATAAATTTCACTGTCCAGAAAATATTCCTAGTCTTCTTAAACCAAGTAATATGGATGTAGCTCTTGTGATCTAGTCTGAAATCACAAGTCTTTAAACACAGATTTCCTGAAGGCCAAACTAGTGACTTCAGCGATTTTTGGTGTAATGAAAATCATTTGTATACAGAGTTCAATTCACCACATAGGTTTTGTTCAGAGATCCTGGCTTTAATGTCACTGGAACAGAAACACATGTTGTCCTGTCCCCACAGCTCTGCTGCATCCTAAGCACTCCAGCTCCTCCAAATTCATGCTGATAAAACCTCATTACTGTTCTGTAATGTATTTCTGATACACTTACTACTTCCACTTTCATCTGCAATCCCCAGAACTGACTGGGGTAAGAATAGGTATAAAAACTGTTGTGTGGAAAGATGATGTTTTCTTTTCTTGCAGTATTTTAGGCACAGTTTAAAACAGAACTTACCAGAAATCTCCTGAGACTGCCTGTTCTTAAGAGAATTCCCTGATGAACTAATTCACAGCAGGCTTATCTTCTCTCATAGTATTGCATGAAGTAATAGTTTTTACTTCCCCAGCCCAAGGTTCCTTTTCGCATTAACTGCTGGGAATGCAGTAAGGTTTCAGCATCCAGAAGCAGGAAATTTGTGCTCACTCCCAACTGTGGAGTCAGACTGACCAGCAAATCTTACCACCATCACCCCCCAACTACTCACATGATACAGGCCTGCCATGCAGACAACTCTTGAACTCCTCAAGAGCTACATCTAAACTCTTAAACATCCCATAATTACTGCAAGGAAGGGAGAACTTGCTAAGTGCAGGCGGTTAAGTATTTAGTGTGATGATTGTCAGTCACAGACTCACAGGAAAGTCTGAGTTGGAAGAGGTCCACAAGGATCATTGACTCCAACTCAAGTGAATGGCCTGTACAGAGATCAAATTCCTAACCTTGGCTTTATTAGCATCGTGCTCTAATCAGCTGAACTAATCTCAGGGTCATACATATATATATAC
>JAWWES010000094.1:66170127-66183067 GCA_035583135.1 Lophotriccus pileatus
TGTATTCACATTCTTCTCCATCTTTTTTCAATCCTCTCCAATAATTGTATGCATCTGTGGGTCCACTCCCGACAGAGCATGACATGTTTTGGCTGCTGGGCAGTGTGGAAAGGTATGAGTGGCCTTCATTTTCTAAAGGAAGAGATATAGGAGAGAGAGAATGTTTAATATTATAGAAATTAGGGTCACTGTGTCTGAATTTGGTTAGCTTACATAATGCCAGTAGAAATAGATGTAGTCCACAAAATATGAACAGCTTACTGAAGAATATTCAATAAGTAGGGTCTTCAAAGGATTGAATTATCTATAGAAGGTGATTCCGTGTCTCTACTCAGTATAACAGTGGTCATTAAACCTCTTAATTGGCCCTGCAATTAAATTTCTAAACTTATTTGGGATGATCCCAAGCTTTTAAAAACTGAGAAACTGAGTGGAAACAAATGGCTCATGCACAAGAAAATCATGATGGAACTGAATCAATCAGAAGATGTGATCTGAAACCCCTCAGATTTAATGACACACAGAATGTGCAGTGTAGAAATTCCAGCTCCTTTGCAGATCACACATTTGGTGGGGTGGATTCTAGCACAGGACCCTGTAGTCAAACGAAATTCACGCTTTTACAAATGTCATCTCTGATTTTTTTTCCCCCCTCTGTTTTTCAAAATTTTGATTTGGTACATATCCCCACACATTAGCACTGACAATTTAAACTCCAAACAAATATGGAAAATAACACCCTTTTCTTTACTGTTTCACATGTGTTTACATGTTGAAGATTTTTTTTTCTCCTTAGTCCTAAATTCAGTATGAAGCAGAGAATACCCTTACCAGAATGGACAGCTTGTAAAGTATAATTTTTTAGCGCTGACCTTTCTTCTACCTTCCCCTCATGCTTCATTTTTCTGAGATAACAGTTTAATCCTTTTTGAGTGTTTTTGGTTTCTGTATGTTTTAGTTTAATTCCTTGTCTCTTTCTCCCTCCACATCCTCTTCACAGATATCTTTCCCTATTGCAAAGGGAATTCTCAAAACTATAATGTAAATATCCAGGTCAACCAGAAATTTCAACATAAATCTGTTTTTTTTCTCTTCTTTTCACTGTCCGAGCTTGCAGGAAGGTTTTTTTTCTATGAGAGACAATGCTCAGAGCTGACTATTGTCTTAACAGACTAGAAAATCTTGCATTCCATAGAACTGGGAGTTAAAGGAAATGTTCTGCCGTAAGTCCTCTTAGTCCGACAGTCCTGTCATGGTGGTTGTCACCAGATGTTTGAGAATTTCCAGCTATTTCCTCAAGGTGCTGAGTGATTATGAGGAGAATTCTGCAACCTGAAATCATGGAGCATGATGAGATGTGCAGGAGATCCTGAAAGAGCAGCATCCCTCTTCCAGTTAGATTTCTTTTAGCATGAGGCCCACTAAGGCCATTGGTACCCTTGGCCTCTTGATTCCCCTGCTCAGGAGACTGGAGGTCAGCAGGCTTTCATCTCTGTTTTCTTCCAAAAGCATAGGGAATTCAGGAAACACAAGGTGAGGAAGATTCTCGGAGGATTTGGGGACTTCTCAGGTCTGAATATACTGTGCCCAGTCTTATTATTTTGTTTTTTTCTCTGCAAAGAAGCATTCTGTGGTTTAAACACACATGCTGAAACCTATTTAGATATTTAGATTACACATTTCTCTCCTGGCCCACAATGGATCCAAACTTCTTTTTCCTTTCCTCTCACATTGTCATGTCTGCTGTGGCATACTGTGAGCAAAGCATTATCTCTCCAACTTGATAGTGCTGTCCTCATTGTACCCTAGATGTCCATTGCAGGATCAGGGCCTGTATTAGTTTCCTTCTCAGTTTGTATCTGTATACTTTTGCACAGCTTTGGGGAGCACTGTGGGGCCATTTGTGAAATGACAGTGCTTTCTGTCGGCGAGATCATTACAGGCAGAAAGCATTCCAATGTGCAAATTACAGTTCTGCTTATAGGGAATTTGTTCTGCTTAATACAAAAGAGCTTTACGAAAGGAAGGTCTCACTGCACTTTCCTCTGATTTGGAGCTGCAAAGCTGACTTCCATGCTGTGCAGAAATGCACAAGGAGGGTTAAGTCAGTTTTAAAAGAGCATCAGTTGGGTGAAAATGCATTTGACCTTCACAGGGTTCTTGAGTCATTCTTCAGCTTGAGTGGCTGAGTGAAGAGTGTGTCATTCTGTCATATAAAAAAAAAAAAAAATAGAGAGGGAGAAAAAATTTAAAAATCGATCCTGTCTACCCCTGAAAGCCTTGGATTTCATTGGTATCTAACTGACATAAATAATATTTGGTTGGGTTTTCATTGCTATTTTTATTTAAATGTTCTTGGGTATGCCAGCTAGCAGCAAGGTCCGTTTTTATAGCACAGTGAATTCCCACAGTTCTGGTAAATATAATCAGATAAGGGGAAGTTGAACTTAAACCTTCGGTTGCAGTCAATAAAAGTAAACTTCATAACCCAAGACTATATCTCTATTTATAATTGCTAATTATAGAAGTCTATTTAAGGACACTCTAAAAACAGGATTATAAATCCATATAACAAAAAAAAAAAAAAAACAACAAAATAAAACAAAATAAAAACACAAAACAAAAAAACACAAACCACCAAACAGAAGAGCATAGAGACAGAAAAAGGAGACAATCAGTGAGAATCAAGAAAGGAAAAGCAGCAGAATTCAAAGCAGCATGTTTGCTTGAGCTTTCTTATAAGGCAAAGAATGTTAAGGGAGTTGAGGAAGGGACTGGAGCACAAGTCTGATGAGGAGCAGCTGAGGAAACTGAGGAGGCTCAGCCTGCAGAAAAGGAGGCTCAAGCGGGACCTCCTGGCTCTCTACAACTTTCAGACAGGGGAATGGAGTAGAGTAGGGGTTAGGCTCTGCTCCCAGGGAATAAGGCACAAGACAAGAAGAAATTACCTCAAATTGTTCCAGGGGATGTTTAGATTGGATAACAGGAGAAATTTATCCACTCTAAGGGTTGTCAAGGCATGGCACAGCCTGCCCAGGGCAGTGTTGGAGTCCCCATCACTGGAGGAATTTAGAAGACATGTAGATGTGGCACTTGGGAACATGGTAAGTAGTGGGCTTGGCAGTGCTGGGTTGGTGGTTGGACTTAATGATCTTAGAGATCTTTTCTAACCTAAACAATTCAATTCAATTCTATATCCAGATCAATGCATGCTGAATATACAAAGAAATTTAACTGATCAATAACAAAGGATCAGTGGTGTGAACAGCCCCTCCTGACATGGATTTAAAAATAGGGGCATCTTTTTTTTTTTTTTCTTTCCTTTCGAAAAGAAAGAATCATTTCAATTGGAAATACTTTAAATGGTCTAAAAGTGACCGAAAAAAAACCCCAAAAATTATGCTGTCCCTGTGGCACAAGTCAGTACACACAGATCATGAGTCTTTCTTAATCTTAGAATACTGGAGTCATAGAAAGGTCTAGGATGGAAGGGACCTTTACAGATCAACTAATTCCAAAACCCTGGGCAGGTAATTCTTTCACTGTACATCTGACATCATCCCAGCCCCAAAGGAGACTGCCCACCATTGCTTGAACCTGCACCCAGACTGTCCTTCACAGCCCTGCTCAGCTCCAAGGAGCTCCTGAGAGGTGATGGGATAATGGCTGGAGGTGGTATGGCCACAATCTGCATCACTTTTTAATAAGACATAGTATTGGTTAGCGATGTGACCCATCTGGTTTTCGGGTATGCTTCAGGTCATGTTATACGTGTCTTGAAAGTTTCTTTAAATGTGCATATTGCATGTCTCATCTTCTCTGGCACCCGTAATGAAGGGCTGTAATCTGAATTTCCTGTTTACACCACTGCTGTGCAGTGAATGTTCACTCCTATGGTGTCCTTTTATATCAGTCCTTAGTATAACTAACACCTCTAAAAGGACTGAAAGCCACAATATATTATGTACACTTTGTAATTACTCAGTACTATTTCGACATCAAAGGAACCAGTGGTTAAGATCTGTGGTTTTCTTTTTTAAACTCACACCTTAATGACTTTTAGGGCAGTCAGACTGAAAAACCATAATATTTTTAAAATATATTCGTCTTCTATTGACTGAAAAAAAAAAAAAAAACCAGGAAAGAATTCCGATAATGGAAGAACAAAGAGAATAGCTACATAAAATCAAAATCACTCATACTGTGCTTAAGATCACTGTTAGAATGTTGCTCTTTTTTTCCCTCTTTTTAATGAATATGGGGGTTTTGAGAACATTTTTCGGGAGGAAGAAAAGAAGAAAGCAAGCAAAGTATATTTAAGACCTCCTTGAAGACATCCGGAGTTAATAATGATATACACTGCAGAAAGAACAACTGTGAGATGGGTGCAAAATGCCACAAACCCAGCTAATTAAAAATGAGGTTATTAGTTTTTAGTTACACTGCAGTTAGAGATAATGCTACAGAGAGCCTGAGTGAAAGCACATTTTATATTGTAGTAGGAATTGCATTTTATGTGGCATTTTATTTTATTTTAAGGGGTGCTTCTGTTTAGAGAGAGGAAGATTTCAATTATGAGTTAAAATGGACTCACTGTGGATTTTCTGTATCTTTTAGGGGAGGGGAAGAACATAGGAAAGGTACAAACTTTCCTCCAAACTTGGCATTCCACCAAAAACAGCAGTAAAAATTTTGTGCCTTACCATAAAAGACAGCTGCCTAGATTCTCAAGATATGTGGGAATGTCTGACATCTATGGATTTTGTTTTCCAGGGTGATCAATAGAAATTATTCACTTGTTTTGAAAGTGTAGCTCCAAATATCATTCTCAGTGTGATTTTAACTGTTTTCCAGTAGATTTATGGCTGGATTTCAAAGCAACTCAGCTCCTATATACTGAGGTTCCTTTTTAGAAATTATTTCACATGTTTTTAGAAATGCAGCTGTTTATTTAAATAAATACCGGGTACTTGAATAGATGCTGGGACTTTAGAACAGGTTCATACTGTGAACCATGAGGGTCTACATCTAAAATCCATTGCGGAGTGAGGTTTTGGGACGGTGTGTAAGAATCAGCAAACTGTCCTTCCACTCAGGTCACTGTTTGAATCATAGATTTCAGAACAATTTGGATTGCCAGGGACCGTTAAAAAACACGAAGTCCAACCCTGCTGCAAAGGGCAGGGATACCTTCTATTAGATCAGGCTGAAAGCTTCCTCTGTATTTCTAGAGTTACTCTAAACATTTTGTTGGTTTGTAAAGCTTTTATGACATCAGTCATTCTGTATCATCCATGATAAGACAATGTAAAAATATATATTTGTTTTTAATGTTTCTTTGAAATATTTTTTGTTGGAACAATTTTCACTAGCTTAAGGAAAAAAGCCTCTAGACCAACAAAAACATTTGAAAAAATTAAGGAAAGATAAAAAAAAAAAAAAAAGGGTATCTTACCTTCTAAACTAAAATTATTTAACAGAAAAAAAAATCCATAATTTGCAATTTCTTTCTTTCCATTTATCTATTTATTCATCTACATCTCTGTTGGACCCAGTAATAGGTCATTTTCTCTGCTCCTACAGGATTAAAATTAAAAATATAGTCTCTTGCAAAGAATAATCAACTTAACCTAACCTTTTTGTTTGTTTGTTTTTTTATTTATAAAAGCAAAGGTAATGTGAATAAAATCAGGATGAGGGAACCTCGATACACACCTCGGCTGTAAAGAGTCACAAATGCATACTGCTTTTTCTTGTCTTTCTTGGCTACATATTCTCTGCCTTTTCAAAGTAAGCTTTGTTTACCGAGAATCGTGTAAGAGACACATGCAGGATAATTCTCCTATCACCTGGAGTTGTGAGCCAAGAGAGTGAATACAGTCTTTAGGCTAATCTGAGGATAAAGCCAGAGAGATATTCCTCAGAGTGAAACACAATAAGACCTGCTTCTTCTTTTGGTTTTTGACCAAATTAAGTGCAACACAGTCCAAAGGATTTAATGATTGTGCTTGTACTTCTAAACTAATCGCTGCCAGAAAATATTCCTGGGCTTTGGAATACAATTGCCTATAAAGTTAAATAGTCAGACTTGTCCCTAGCACAGTTTTGGCTTTCTAATAGTCATCATTCCTCCAGACAATTTCTGGGAACTGTTTAGGAGACAATATGGGCCAAGGACAACTCTCAACAGGCAGTTTGGATGTGACCACCCTAAAAGAACTTCCCAAGAAGGAGATGAAATGATCCATGCCAGCTGGCTTCTGCATCCAAAACCAGTTCTGAGCATGTATAATTTACTAGTCTAGATGTGGGTTTGTTTTCACATTTTCTGTTATATAATACCACAGAGAACAACACTGAATCGTAAAAGCCTAGAATGGTTTGGATTGGAAGGAACCTTAAAGATCCTCTAGTTCCTACTCCCCACCATAGGCAGGGGCACCTTTCACTAAATCAAGTGGCTCAAAGCCCCATCCAGTCTGGCCTGAACACTTCCAGGGATGGGGCATCCAGAGCTTCTCTGGACAACCTGTTCCAGAGCTTCACTATCCTCCAAGTAAAGAATTTCTTCCGTATATCTAATCTAAACCTCCCTTTTTTCAATTTGAAACCATTACCCCTTGTCCTATCACCTCATTATCCATGCAGGACTTCTGGATTTTTTTGCCTGACTTTCTCTTGGTTGGGATGCATCACTCTTGAGCTTCAGGGAGGCAATACTCAGTTTTCAAAGAGCTTTCCTCAGCTCCTCCTGCCTCCAGGACTCTATCCCACAGCACTCTAGGAAGCGGCTCCCTGAAGAGGTCAAAGTGCTCTCCTGGAACCCATGGCAGGAAGCTTGCTGTGCACTTTCCTCTTTGCTTCACATTCCCCATCAGCCCCTTCTTGGTGTTGACAACAAGGTCCAGCATAGCACTCTTTCCTCATTGCCCCTCTATCAGTTGGAGCAGGAATTTGACAAAAACTCATTCCAGGAACCTCTTGGTTTCCTGTCTTGTCTCTCCAACAGACATCAAGGTGGTTGAAGTGAATATCGTAAAAAAGTAAATTAAAATGGGAATGAAATGCTCAATTAAATCAAGAATACTTCTTCCAGAATGTGCTTGGTAAGAAATTTAGGGCGAAGACATTGCCTACTTGTGTCCATTCTGGCTGGGGAAATATTTCAGAATTAAGAACTTAACTGTGAGTTACAAAATGCAGCTCCATCCCAGTTCTAATCAGTAGAGACTAGGCAAGTTTAGAGAAAAAAATTGCAGCATCTGTCAGTTGCTCAGCACACAACACACCTACATGCACATACACACTTAATTCAATGAAAATAAACAATGCCTAACGCTTTGAAAAGGTCACTCAGTCTTTCTGGTGCAGACACTTCGCTCCCTTTGTGACCAGTTTCACAAAGAGCACTCTTTCTAACTTCAGCCGTTTAAAAAGCCAACCTTTATGCTTTAGATTCCCCTCATCTCTATTGACGTATTCTCCTGCACTGAGGGCTTTGCTCCTGAGGAAAACATCTCCCTCTCCCTCCCACCCACCATGCTAATCTTGACACAAACATCAGAGCCTTCATCTGCAGTTTAACATTTCAAATGGGAATTTCTAAGCATCCAGTTAGGAGGACAAAAAAAAAAAAAAAAGAGGGAGGTGGAGGAGAGAGGAAAACTTCCTTATGCCTCTAAGCAGAGATAAGCAAACAGAAAACTTTATCAGCCCTGAGCCTTCAGGGCAGAGAATCCAGCTTCTCCCAGGCATCAGTCCTCTGTGCAAGATGGGTTGGTCCATGTTGAGTTTGCCTGTTCCTGGGTAACCACACACCAAACTCAGTCACACAAAAGTAGAAGAAACCCCAATACTGACAAAAGACCCAGCAATTTCTACTCTGTGTGACTGCTAAGATGACACTGTGAACATGAAACAAGCCTAGCTGGGGTGGTAGAAGCTTCCTGAGTGTGCAGGCATCTTGAGACAAAGCCAGGATGAAGTCCACATCTTTTTGTTCTTAGACAGCCACTGAATTGTAGAGCTGCTTGTTTTTTATCTTACAGGGCCTTGAGAGGAAAATTAAAGTGGTCAGGACCTACCTAGCACTTTAAAACTACATCTTAGATTCTTTTACTGCAAATAAGGTGTCCTCTCCCTCTGCTGACTTATCAGTGGCAGAGGATAAAGTCAACTGCTCCTGTTGAGGAGATATAATGTCTTCTGGATTTAGTCAAATGAGGAGGAGAAGGTAGTCCAATACTTTAGTTCACATCATCAGGGAAAGACATGGGATGTGTTTATCTGACTAATAGAGCTGCCTGCATGTGCACCCCAATCAATGCCCCAGCCTCCCTTTAAAGTCAAGAGAAAGAAAGCAAGACTTCTAATGTGCCTCAATATAAAGCTGCCTAGAAAAGTGGTTCCCTGGTGTCCTCTTGCTGTCCCCTGACTCTGAGGTGAGTCCCAGATGACTGCAGATTTTGACACTGCTAGACCTTGCCAGTGTGGTATGGTGAGGGGAGTGTCATTCTGGTGCTCCCAAAGGGTGGTATTTTAATTACTCTGGGATATACCATCAACTGATCATAGCACACAACAGGCGTGAGTTTTAAATCAGGGTGAGACTTCCGAAAAATGCTGAAAAAAAACATATTCTGCCTCATAATTCATCACAACTGAAGGAAGAAAAAGTGAGTGGACCTCAGAGATCCTTGCCTTTTAGTACATTAAGGCAGCAGGTTCTGTCAAGATTCATTCTGCAGACTGTGGCCAGTCTGTTTCTTGGGGAACCTCTCATTATGGAGGTGGTTTGTTTCAGCACAAGGTCTTGTTCCTAAGAGTGCTCAGAAAATGCTCAACAACAGCATTTTCCTCACTTGAAATACCTTTTATTTCATAAAACAAATGTGTAGCAAAAAATTTTACATCATTATCGTTGTAATGTTTCTATTTTATTTTAATTAATGTTTTCTTTGAAATTGTGCACTTCTTTTTATCAAGTTCATTTTTAAGACCCAGCTTTTTCCTTATCTGTTTAATGAAGTTCACCATATAACAAGAAAATGTGACTTCTGGTGATAAAAATGATTTAATAGAGAAATTATTTTGTTACAAATATCTATTAAAAAGGCCACAAGTATAAATACACAAAAAACCCCCTAATATCAACGCTGAAAAATGGATACAACTTCAAAACGTACTTTCCTTTTCTTCCAGAGATGATTTCTCTATTTTTTTCACCAGCTTGTCTTTTATTTTCAGAACAAAATGAGGAACAGCAAATCACAAAATAAATTAAGATGCTTCACATATACCTTTATAAACCTCATAAACCTCACCTATTTTGTGTTCCTCACCACATCATTTTAAGGCAAACGCGAATTTTAGACAAGCTTCTGAAGGCTATGGAAAAATAACACCAGTAGGATATACAGTTTTGTATGTTAGGGGGAGAGTAAGCCTGACCCTTAAGAAGTCTTCTCCTTAGACTCTTGCAATAGAGACTACCTGAGAACTGTAGATGAAAGCACTTGTTCCTTCTTTTTGCAGCTGCACTGAGTCTTGTTGGCACAGCCGGAGGAGATGATGCACTTTCCAAAGCGAAAACAACACCTTGTCCAAAAAAGATTTGGACCACATTTACACATTCCTGCCTGATATGTTTCTCTCCTGATTTCTTTGTGGGAAATCGGTAGTATAGGCACAAAAAAAGCAACCAAACAAGCAAATAAACAAACAAACAAAAAAAACCCAAAACAAACAAAAAGAAAAAACCAGTAAATATCTTTTCCAGTCTATTTATTTATGCTGAAATAGTTTCACCCTCTCCTTTTCATAAGCACTGCCTTTCAGCAGTGTGACATATCGGCAATTCAGAGTTTCTGCCTGAGATCAATGTCTTCACAAAGAAAAAGGGAATATCAGACACATTTGTGGTCTTATCACAACCGCTATGTCCCTTGAAGCCAACCTGTTCTTTGCCAGTCTCCTGTTCAAGCACTGACTCATCCCAAACCTGCTTAGCTGATGAAATCTGACAGCATCGCAGCTTGAGTTGGCCCAACCTATTTAGCTTATGAGATCTGACAGGATCACAGCTGGAAGTGCCCCAGGAGATCTGATGGGATCACAGCTTGAGGCTTAGCTTTAGACACAGCACATAAACATTGATCCAAAGATCTGCATAAAACTTAAAACATATTCTAAAGTGAAACTGCTTCCTCGTCTTCAAGAAAAGAAAACCGAAACCGAACAGAAACTTTTATGAGATCATATTATTTTTCTTTTTTTTTTTTCCCAGTGCACTTAGTCAGACACAAACATAAACCTGCCAATGGATTAAAGAAATCTCATGAGGATTACTACCCAACCCACCAAACATAAGGGAATGAAGAAGCTTGAAGGTTACTGACAGTCTATCCATCTATCAGAATTTCTTTATTTTTAGTAGATCCTTTGGTAGGGTGTGAGATTAAACCACCCCCCTGACAAAACAACAGATAAATCTCACCTCAACTCAATCCTGGTAACAGTATCAAAAGTGACTACATCTATTTGTCTCAATAGTGATTCTGTCTCCTTTTTAATTAGTATTATTGTATGTGTATAGTGTATTATCGGATGGCAGGAAAGTTATATGGTGCAATGAAATATAATCAGTATATTTTTTTTTATGCATTCTATATGATAACTTGGTGGACATAACTTTGATTTGCTTCTCACAACAGGATTGTGAGGATCTAGAAGGTGAGTTTTTTGAATCTGAGCATTGCACAACTCCACATTTTTCTTTTATAGTCAATAAATACAACTTTTTCCTCACTTTTATGTTTCCTGATATTGGGAAACAAGGTGATTTGAGTACTTAAATGTCAGCCTGAAGTTAGAGATCCAAAAGGTTCCAAATGAAGACCAAAAAAAAAAACCAAAAACAAAAACCAACAAACAAAAAACCACCAATCCCCCTAAAAAGAAAAAGCAAAAAAAGGAAAAAAAAAACAACAAACAAAAAGACAAAATTCTTAATGTAACTAGTCATGAGTAAAAGAGAATCTTGTAAATTAGACACTGACTTGATTAATGAATGATTGTGTCTAGATATATTAAAACTGTAGACATTCAGTCTGATCATGTTGTCTTCATCTTCTTCATTGCACTACCTTATTTCATTGCAAGACTGCCCAAAATCCTTCACCAAAGACCAGAGCTGTTGCACGAGAGAGTGTACAAAGTGAACAAGGAGAATGTACCTAACTCAGAGACAAATCAACTACTTTGCTTTCTATCTAGGCAAAATGAATTTGGAAAGATACTTTTTACTCAAGAAAGCACATGAATTTTCTTGATTTTGTAAAGCTTCAGACCATCTTGCTTCATTAGCTGATAATAGTAATTCATTATGCTTACTTGAAGAATTCAAATTAAAAATAAAATATTTTTGGACACTTGAATCACATGGAAAACATGACATGAAAAAATGCTGAGTAGCTTTTTGATGGAAACCTGGGAAATATCTTCAGATTGGCTTGCTTTCTACTGTAGACTTAAATACTTCCTCAGCACTTGAAACTCAGCTAAAGTTCATGGAAATCAGGTCATAAAGACTTTCCTTGTCCATCTATCTAAAGCAGTGTTCTTCAACATTTTCAGGTTACTGACCCGCCTTATTCAAGTAAAAATTTTCTCTGACCCTCTTACATTAACTATGAAAATAGGAGTACATAATGTATTTATGATAACAATGATATGCCTGTATAACTTAGTTGTGTGCATGTTTCAAGAGGTCGACAGAGAACGCTTGACCTTGAAGAGGAAGGGTGAGTGTGGAAGAGTTTCATTGCCTTTGTTGATGCAACAATTTTAGCTGCCTTGAGCTGACATTGCTTGTCTTTCATGACCATCGTGTCACAGTCCAGAATATATGACGCAGTCTAAGGTGGTCAGTAAATATTCCTAAATATTAGGGGGTAAATTATCTGGGTAACGGTTTTCCTGTCCTAAAATATATTTGAAAAGTATGAAAGGAAAGTAAGGAAAAAATAAGGCTTTTTGCAAGTTTGTCAAAGGGATTGTTCCTACATTTTCTTTCTTTAGCCATATATTGTCATGAATAATTCAAGAAAACATTTTTAATACAGAAAAATTTTCATTGTAAAATTATCAACAAGTCAGTGCACCCCCCCACCTTAAGAAGCATTTTTTGAAATGGCTAGTACCCAAAACCAGAACACAATTACAAACTTTTTGGCCTAGAAAAGTTTCGCCTCATGTAAGGTTGCATCTTGCTCCTGACCTGTGTGTGGTATTTGGAACATAACTGCACTTGAATGTTGCATGGAGTTCTTCAAAATCAGTATCATAATTCCTCCTTTCTCCACCTTTTCCATCTGACAGTTCTCTCTATATGGGGAGACACAAGCTGTCTGCAGATTTCCTATTTCACAAACAAGTAAGACCAGGTGGGTAGTTAGTGGAGCTACTGAAGTGAGCAAAGGGTATGAGATACCTCAACTTACACGTATCTAGTCAAAGATGATGGGTAGCCAAAGAGATTTGAAAAAAAAAAAACAAACTAACAACTTAGCGGAACAGTCATTTTAGAGGCCTAGAGATATTCAGAACTTGATTTATGCCTTCTAACTTAGACATTCATAATGTAGGTGTTGATGTCTGTTAAATTCTCTAGGCTCTTTTGAGGTGTGATGCATGTCAGCTAAAGTACACAGCTAAAGTAGATCAGATGAATTGCTCCCTAAAAGTGCTCAACACCCCTGTTTAACTGCAGCGAGTGACTGCAGAGCCTGGGGTGACTTGCTCAAATGTGGAGCTCTGCTGAGTAGATATCTGAAGCTAGATGAGATGAATCCCAGGCTGGTATTATCTGTCAGAAAATATAGTTAAATTCCCTGCAGACCTCCTGCTTCCTTACACCAGGGAAAACATCACCTACAAAAAA
>JAWWES010000094.1:66183167-66222089 GCA_035583135.1 Lophotriccus pileatus
AAAAAAAAAAAAAAAAAAAACAGGCTGGGTTTCATTACTTTTTGTATCTTGCATAGGAATGAAGTTGGCTGAAGTGGCCAAAAGAAGGGTGATCTGAGCCTCGCTTTCGCAGGAGTTCTTGAAGTACATTGTTTGAAAAATGATGGTGCATATGCTGGTGAGGCTCAAGGGCAGTAGCTTACCCAGTGTTAGCATAGCTGACATGCTGACAGTTTATATGGAATTTATGTGCCCATTTACTCTGCTTTTTATGGGAAAATATGCTGTTACCTTACAGCTGCCACATCACATGCTGCTTATCCTGCCTCAGAGCTACAGAGCACCTTCCTCAAGGAAATATACATACATCAAGAGGTTATGTATTTTTAAACAACATTGTAAGGGGGAAATAATAAAATATGCATTATACTGCATACTAGCAGCTTTTAATTTTTCTGTATAATTTATTTAGCAGATTTAACTTATACTACAACCATTTGCAGTTGTTCTTTTCCATTCACATATTTGGAATGAGATAAAGAAATTGTTAGTAAGCTGGTATTTTCAATAGGGCAAAAGAACACAGTGAAAATCTGTGGAGGCTCCACAATAACACCAAAATAACAGGAATAACCATTTAAACATGGATGGTAAAGGACGTTCAACAACGCTGACTATGACAATATGTCAAATGGTAAATCAGATAGTAGAAAGCTGGGATTAGTGACAGGAGTTAATCCAAACTTTCTATTAAAACAAAAAAAAGTTACAAAAAGGAAAAAAAATAATCCCATTACCAGTATACTGTCTACCAAATTATCTTGCTAATTTCCTGAAGTGATGCCTTAGAATTAGTTTCAGTAATGATGTGAACAATTACTTGCTACAGAGTTTAACATGAAGAATAGCCAGAAAAAGGCCATTGTTGGAGCGCTATTACATTCTACTGAACTGATGCTGGTTTAGACAGAACCACTGATTTCATGTAATATAACCCCTGCATGTTTATGGGTCAAAACTCAAACTCCAGGATTTCTCACATCTCCATATATTGGTACAAAATTGTCCCATCCCTGGAACTGTTCAAGGCCAGGTTGGATGGGGTGTGGAGCAGCCTGATATAAGGGAAGGTGTCCTTGCCCATGGCAGGGGATTGAAGCTAAAAGTTATTTAAGGACCCTTCCAACACAAACCATTCTTTAGTTCTATGAATATGAAAATCAATCCATATGAGAATTTATATGAGAATTGTTCAATAAAATTTCCTAGCACGTTCCTTTTCTCTTCTCTCGCAGCAATACAAAGTTTTGTTGGTGATTACACCTTCAGACTGAGAAAAAGCAAATCCAACCATCTGGATTTGAAAGGCACAGGACTCACCACCCCTCTGAAGCTGTGCCCTTGGACCACTTTCCAATTGCAGCACGAAGCTGGAGGAAAGGGACAGTGTTAGATCAACCTGGCTAGCAAGAGTGGTGTGTCCTAAGGGATCACATCCACATCATCTGGACACCTCTGGACTGAAAGTTATCAGCCATTACTGTGGTTTGAATATGGACACAGCAGAAAATCTATATTTCTCCTATGCACAGTCCAATTTGTGAGTGACAAAAAATCTACAAAAAAGTCAAAAAAATGGGTTAAAAAAAAAAACAAAACCAAACAAAGGTTAAAGGTGATAATTATTTAGAAAAAGGCCCAGTGCTCTGCCCATGTGTCTGCCTAAGTCTACGTCTTCCTCAAGTACTTGGGATTGTACTGCTCTGAAGTACAGCCTGTACTACTTTACCAAAGAAAATCCAGAATTTAGGAAAGTACCTAATTTATGCAAGACTGTGGGCTGAAAAACTTGGTTTTATGTGAGGTATATATTATGTTCAGCAAACCTGATAACCTGATTTTCTTTTTTCTCATAGGATTTTCTGGCATCTAATAGATCTATTTGTAGAGAGAAGAACCTTTGTTGAAAATGTGTATATTCATCTGACTTCACTCACTTCACACATTTGAGGATTTAAGACAGCACCCTACATAGTTTCTGAAGGGATACAAGACAGAGAGCATCCATGTGAGGTGTAAATATAACCCATATTCAATACTGCCTATTTCAAATAAATGCTTTGATTAGCCTAGTGCTACTTGCATCAACTGACATAGTTTTGCATATTAAACAGCAGTGGGTGATTTTTTTGGGGGGACATATTTATTTTAAATGGAGAAGATTTTTTTTTTTTTTTACCATGCTCTTGTAACAATTGAGTAGTAGCTACACAATTACTTTAACACAGGTTGCCATTTTTTAAAGTTCGTCGTTTGTGAGATGACAGAGAACATTAGGTGTGCTTAGATACAGCATTCCTTTAGCTCTGAATCAGAGAGCAGAGAAGAGCTTCTCAATCTGTGAGTCCCAGGACCAAAAAATGATTCAATTATATCATGGAGGGCAATGCTGACAATGACATTTATGAAGGAAAATGAACAATCTGATTAGTAAGGTTGCTCTAAACTAGAGACAATTATGAAGGAAGAATACTGGATAGGGCTGGACATGCAAGACTCTTTGAACCAAGACCTTTAGGGACACCTAGTTGAGCTTTCTGAAGAGAGTTCACATGAAATTTTGAATGCAAATGCAGAGCAGAAGGGGAGGACAAAAGAAGCAGACAGGTAAAACAGATCTTACTATAGGTAGTATCAAGAATCCTAAAAGAAAGATAAAGAAAATGGAAACTGTTGTTTTAACTTGCCTTTTAATGCTTGAGTTCCTTTTACCTATGAAGTGTGGCCAGTTCCCTTCAGTGCACCAAAAAAGATGATTCTTCAGCTCCCTCTTTCCTCCCAATTTATACTTCCTTCCCAGCTGCTTAATGATACAGGGTTTATTCTTCATCTCAGGACTGAAGTAATGAAGTACCACTGATGTTTGTCCCCCAGGTCAGAAATTCATTATGAACCTACCCACCATCCGATGAATTTTGCCATCCAGCCTCTAGTCAGCTATTAATTATACACCCTTTCCTCTCACAACAGCTCCTGCCATAGCAGTGTCCTAACATCCATTTTACAGATGGAGTTTAACTACAGAGAGATTAAATGTCTTATATCAAGCCACAAGTTGACTGTATGGGTGACACAATTCTCTTCTGCTAAGAGGTCTTAAGATTTGTCATCCTTTTCCTTACACCAGTGTCCATTAGCACTCCAGTGACCAACAGGCCAGGAAAGAAAAATCAGAAAGCCACTGCAATCTTGTCACATCCTTTTCTGCACCTTGGCTGAGGCCCAGTGCAGTGACTCTTAAAAGCAGGAAAAAATGCTGACAGAGACACCTTTTCCAAACTGAAATCAAGTGTGATGCTCTTTGGGTACATATGGAGGCCATAGGGGATGCCCCACAAGGAGAAGTCCTTTTTTTTTTGTTTTGTTTTGTATATTAAACAAGGAACCAAGTCTGCCAGCTACTGTCAGTAAAGAATTCCTGACCTACTTCTGCAGAGGACTTGTCCAGCTTTCCAAGATGTGTGTGGCTGACCTTTTGGTTTAGTGGTAGAAAAGTCCTGTTCAGTCACATAAGTCCATACAGTTCTGTTTTGTTTTGTTTTCCTGAGAAAAAAAATTGCATAAAGGCAAAGTCCTTCGTTGTGCTCAGGGACATGGTTTCATGCTGGACCTGGCAGTGCAAGGTTAACATTTATACGTGGTGATCTTAGAGGTATTTTCCAACCTTAATGGTTTTAGGATTCTATGTTGCAAGACAACTGCTAAAATGTCCATCTCACATCACTAGGACTTAAATTTTAGGGATTGGCTGCACTCAGTGGAGGGACCAAGGGAACAGCACAGCAGTTCTTTTCAAGGCAGGGGATGGTGCAGAGAAGAAGGTGGGGACCTAGGCTTGCACGGACCAGGCTGAGGGAAAAGGAGCTCCACATTTGGATGAAATCTATCGGAATGAGCAGTGAACTATGGAGGGAATCTGAGTTAAATCCTGGACTTTCAGTGATTTGTTAGTGTGGAGAGGTGGCAACCCCTTCACTTTCCATTCAAACCAGGAAGGAAAAGATTCCACTTAGGGAATCAAAGTTTAAACAGAACTGTCTACAGGCTGTAAAAGATAAGCATATTTTCATTAACACTTCTAGCATAAATGAGGTCACCAGTGAAGAAAATCATAAGAAACAAGCTTGGATTAAAGTTTCATTGTTGTTGCTGTTGCTGCTGTTGTTTTATTAAGCTGTGAGACACAACAACTCACTCAAGCATCTTTTGAATTGACATACACGCAAAATGGCCAATGTTAAGGTCAAGCCATTTGTGAGAAAGGCAGGAAAAAGATTGAGTTATCCATAAAATATCCCAAAGGAGTAATTTTAAACTCATTCAAACTCTTTAGTGGACTCACTTGTAACTTTCCAGATAGTTAAATCTTCATTTTAAGATTAAGTGATCTGATTTTCATTAACAAGTATGGCCTAAATTTTGAAAAATTATCAGTAATTCAAAATATCTAATTTTGTAAGTTGCCTGAATTCCCATGTGCTGAAAAGTGGGTTCATTTAAGCAGTCTTTACTATCTACCTGGAAATAAAAACAGCCAAAATCAGTATCCCATTTTAAAATTTAGGTTTAAGTTTGATTATGCTTTTAATGAAGGAAATGAATACATTTCATTGCAGCTTTTACCGAAAACCAAATTGAATCTTTACTTGGAGGCTATAACGACATTCTTGTTTCATAAATGTTATCTTGTAATTTTCTTGTATTTGCCTGTCAGGCTGCTACTCATTAAATTAATTATCTAGACCATTTGAAGCAGGACTGGCTATTGTTCCCTATTGTGTCTTTGCTGCAGTGGAAATGTGATGTGTGAATAGAGCCCTTAGATGTAAACAATAAGCAAAATTCCTAATGACGGCAATGATAAGGGTGATAACATTTTATTTGCTTTTAGCTAGCAACTTATATATGAAGTTAAGCATAACATACTATGTTCGCCTGTCCAACTTGGATTATAATTAGACTATGGTGATATGTTTGCTCAGGGTAATTATTCACTGCATGATATGTCTTATTAGAGTTTTTGCTGTTTATTTAAAAAAAACAAAACAAAACAAAACAAAAAATCCTCAAACCAAACAAACCTAAAAACCAACCAAACAAACAAAACCACAAAAAAAAATTGCTCTCTTTAAATCAACAAGAAAGGTATTGTGTTCTCAGAGATATCCAGTGTTTAAAGAGATCTAAAGCATAATCAATGTAGAGCCCCTGAACATTAATGGACATTCTTATTTGCTGGAGTCATAATATAATATATTCTTTGTTCAATAACTTAGGAGAAAGAAATCAATACACGGACACTACAGACTCCTGGTCTCAGGGTTCCCTGTGGGGCTTTTGGCCTCTTCTGTAATGGGCTGTGTTGTTTTTAGTGCTGCAGTGGCATCGTTTAGCTTAACATGACACTTCCTTCACTCATCTGCTACAAGGATGTTTGCCAGTCAAGAGGAGAAACATTCAGTGGAATAAAACTAGAGGACTTGAGATGAAAGGCATTTCCCAAAGGCACAAAAAGATGTTTCCAACTATACAGCAAACTGAGATTTAGGAGAATGATCAGTCAGCAGCCAGATTAAGGTAGGAAAAGGTATATATAAACCAGGTTCAAATCTAACTTATATAAAACTGCCTTTGTTCTTCTCATAAAGTTAAAAAAAAAAGGTAAAAGGCCTCAGGATTGGCTCACTTCTTTTGGGGACCTTTCCAAACAGTGCAAACCTAGATGAAGAGTTTAATCTCCCTCTCAGTCTCAGTTTGTGGTGAGGGGTTTGTATAAGAGAAGACTGGAAGCAGAGAGGAAGGCTGGCCACAACATATTGTGCTATGGTTGTTTTCTGCCCTCTGCAGCGACACAGGGAATGGAAAATTTATTTGAGCTGTCCTGAACCTCCTTTCTTTCATGCTAAAGCACTGAGGAAACCCATAACTGGCTCAGGCTGTAATAACCCTACAGAACAGGATCAGTCCTGTATCGGAAAAGTCATGGGCAGTGCAACCTGTTGGTTTTCTGTTCCTCTATGCCTTATATTATGAGTGAACATATGCAGTAAGACAAGGAAACTTATTCCCTTGAAACCAGTTAATTTCTCTTTATTGTCTGCAGTCAGCACGGAACATGTTATAGGAAGGGACTGGAGCAATTTATCAATACCAGAAGTCAAAGAACTCTCAACTGGCAGATACTCAAGCAGTGAGATGATTTGGTCTGTGCAATTAATTTTTAAATGATAGTTATGAAGGCTGTGGGACTTAGGATCAGTGATTTGCATTTCAATAAACGCCAGTTCAGAAATTCTTAAGGCTTGCTGGAGAGCAACTGATGGCTTAACAAACTTTATTAATTTGCAGCTGAATGTTTGGTGTGGTTCTACTCTGAAATGGGATACGGATCAATGGTCTTGTTGGCAGTGGTCAGAACTAAAAGGGTTGGGTTCAGACAAATATAGAAGCTTGCATATGTGTTCAAAGCCTATCAGACAGGCTGGTTCTGATGTCTCTGGTTTTGTAAACTTAGCTATGGGCATTCTCTCAGTACTGTTTTTACAGAGATGCCTGGTCATTGTGAACTGTGTCCATGTTGGTTATCTTCTGAAATGTGTCTCCAAAGATTGATGTGAGAGGGTGTCACTTTTGCACCAAACGCATATTCAGACTCATCACTATTAGGCACCTCCATAAGCCATTAAATCAAATAAACATAAATGCTGTACTCAACCATTTTCCGGATCACATTTACATTATGTGATATATTTAATAGTTAAATAAAACTATGAATGCATGGATCAATTTATAGGTAGTGTCTCCAGGTATGAAAGGGAACACCTTTCTTGTAGGATGAGATGACTTGTACATTGCCCTCCTGTGCAGCTTCTTGTTCCTTAAGTTTTGATTTGCTTCAACTGCACTGAAGACTTATCTAGACCTCGTATTTCTCAATCCTTTAAATAATTTTGAAGAAACTGTGTACAACAACTTGTTTCTGGTGCATAAAGGCAATTTACCCTACTCACCAACATGGTCAGTTGTTCCTTTGGAATCAAGCCTTATCCCAGAGCTAAAGCTCAAGAATCCCAGTTCCACTTCCCTAGGATCACTTTCTCTGCAGACAATATGATATTGCATTTTTCAGCTCACGTTTATATGCCAGAAACAATTAAGCAAGCATTTGTTTCATACATGGTACCCATAAAATCTTTAGCATCACTGAACTGCATTATTATTTCCCCCAGGAAAGAATTCTCAAAAAAAAAAAAAAAAAGCCACAATCCATATATTTATATTATTTATAAGTTTTCAAGGATTATTTTCTGTGCTAAGGAAAATGGAGATATTGCTATGTGGGAAAACTGAGAAACTTTTTTTTTTAAAAATCCAATTTCTGTAAAAAAAAAGAAACAATACTTTCTACTCACATTACAACTACAAGTTGCATAATGGTGGAGTGAAAAAACACAATGCTCTTTAATTTTCTGTATTTCTTTCCAATCCTGAAAAAAAAATATTTAATTTTAATAATTTTGGCATGAATAAAGGCTACATTTTGGGGAAAATTCAGCTCTTGGAATGATAAACTTTTTTGAAACTCTAGTCCTCACTGTATGAATTAATTTCTTTTGAATACATTATTAAATACTTCAGGGAAAAAAAGAAAAATGAGAGAGAAGAGTATGAAAATACATAATCACTTGTATGCACACAGCTCATGCAAATATGTGTAAGTATGTATATATATAAGTTTATATACACGTCATTCTGAAAGTCTCAATTCTGATATACATATATGCATGCATAAGCATGCCTACGCTCAAATGTCAGGTTAATTTTTTTTTATTTGAAATGGAGACTTCATTTCAATACAATCAAAGTGAAACTTAATGTAATGATGTTCTTTTTCATTAAGAAAAAATTGTAAACACTTCATCTTTATTCTGTACTGCAGAGGTTTGTGAAAACTAAAATATGATAGTCTGCTGTTACAAGATGCCTTAAAGGCAGAACATAAACAAACATCCTAATCAGTAAATTGAAAATTAGAGTTCATTATTTTTTCTCCCCTTAATGAATGCAATTCCACTGGCAGGTATTCAGCTTCATATTCGTATTCAGCTCAGTGAGAGCAGAATCATACCAGTGGACTAGACAGATGACTATTCTCTCCCAAAATATTGTTCTGAGGGCTGTGTCTTTGAGACAGCAGTTTCCTTGACAGGCATTGGAAATTTTTTTTGTTTCTGAGCCTAAGCAGAGGTAATACCTTTTAGGCAATACACACATAACCATGAGGCATCACAGTCCATTCCAACCCTATAAAATGCTCAGGGGCTGTGCTGCAGGAATTTTCATTTGACCCAAAGTTAGAGGCAATGAGGAGAGAGCAGAGAGTAGGACTAAGCAGATCAGTTGAAAAGGGAAGAATGGGAAGCCCTGAGGAGCACTTCATGGGTTTTGCTCTGTCATTTGCCACAGACCATCTGCCTGACCCAGCACAGACAGTCCTTGGGAGACTTTGAACATGAACATAGAAAATGGCTTCAGAAATCTCTCTGCTTCTAGCATGAACTTCTTTGGGTAACAGCAACTGTTGTTCTAGATAATTTCCAAAGAGAGCCTCCAATCAGAGTGGTAGTAGTAATGAGTCCAATTTTCTATGTATCTGTGAGCCAAAAAAACCCCACCAAAAAACAACAAAACAGACAACAACAACAACAAGAAAAAAACCACTAAAAACCAAACCAAACCGAACCAAACCAACAAACAAAAAAAAAGCCTAACAAGGTAAGGTCAGGCAATTTGTGCAATCCATTGTCACAGTTGAGCTGGAGTGAACAGCAAACTGTGGCCACAGCTCCAGGCTGCTGGAGAGAAATCTGGAAAAATCTTCATTCTCTGAGAAACTATCTCAGGCCACAAGGAAAGTATTTTGCACAGACATATAAACTGCTATGGTGGAAGACTATGGTGGGCATGAAGTACAAGCAGCATGTGTTGTCCATTTAGGCTGATATTTCAGATGTGGTTTATTGTCATACTATTTACAAGCTTTTTCTGAGTATTAAACATTGCTTTCCAAGTAGGAAGCTCACTTTGAAAACTAAGGGGAAATTATTAGCAAATAGGTATCCAAGATTTTACATTATTTTAGGGCTAGACTTTGAAATCCAGTCTGTAAAGATGAAGCCCTTTCCTGTGCTTCCACAAAGGATTAACACAGGGGCATGAGGAAGAGAAGTATAAGCAGAATATCTCAGTACTCCCTGGACCTGATAGAATCACAGACCTGTTTCCATGGGTGAAAAACAAAAAAACCAAAGAGATAAATACTTGCCAATAATCTACTATAAATAAAAGATACTGTAGCTGTTTTCAAACCATGTGACTTAGATAATGCATCAATTCTCTCGTTACACTATTTTTAACAGGATAGAGAAGCAATCTTATTAAAATGGAATGTTAAATTTTCAGACTCCAACTTATGCAGGAGAACTGTCTGGCTCAAAAAGTCCATCCTTTTTTTCTAGGGGTGCTGCCATCCTGAACAAATGAGGCAGAAGGAAATAACTGGTTTGATCATGTCAGGCAGTGAGTAATGCTGATGTCAGACACCAGCTCTGAAAGATGCTGAAATTGTAAGTCTCAGTGGTTTTGTGGTTTGAAATGCTGAGTAGAGGGATAGTGGATTATGTAGCTGAAGAACTGCTGAAAACGAGTTGTCTTGGTTGTGTCAAAAAACTCCCCTATGATGAGCCTGGAAACCTCATCATGAGTCTCAAGAAATCCATTTCTTTTACTAATTATTTCCCTCAACTATGCAACCAATTTAATGTGCCATTTGAGATTCAGATTCCACACATACACAAGATTTGAATAACTGATTGAATGTAAAGACTAGGTGATACAGACTTTGCCCTCAGGAAAAAAATCACTTTTTGACTGTTTTATGAAAACATTGTGAAAGAAAAAGGTACACTGTCACCAACATAACTAAAAATACTCCAAATACCTGAAGGCCTGAGTCAAAACTACCTTTCAGCACTAAAGTCCATCTCAGACATTCTATACAGTTTTTTTCTTCGCTCTCAACGGGTGCCTTGGTTCAGAAAGATGTGCAACATCCAACTCAATGCTCTTTGAATACACTAAGCTTAAAATAATTGAAGTGAAATTTTGTGTTAACTTATAACATCAAATCTGATCAACCTTCTCCACTTTCATGTTTTTCATCCTTCTCTTTTCTGTCATCTCAAAGAGATCAAACTCTAAGGAAAAGGCTGAGGTTGTCCTACCAAATTTTGTCTGACAAAAAAATGACCAAAAAACCAACCAGCTGAAGCCCAGAACCATCTTCAAAAAAATCAGAAACCTTGCATTTAGTTATCTTGTGGAAAATTTGAAATACATTTTGTTAGTCAAATGATCGTCTTTTTTTTTTTTTTCCAGCAAAGTTACAGTGGTGAATATTGATCTGAGTCATATTGTCCACACATTCCTTTTCCCTTGCTTGTCAAAAGCATGATAATGATCTCTCTACAGCTAAAAAGTACAAAAATGTCTGCATTGCAGATTTCAATATACTGTATGGGTCTCTGAATTAGCATATAACAGAAATTAAACCAGAAACCATGTCTGCACAGTAATCTACACTTTCCCTGCAGAGCACCTTCACACAGCATGGCATGCTGGCCTCTCCAGTCTGCACAGCACAGACAACCTGTTAACTGCTCACTTTTCAGCAGATTCAGCTCACTCTTTGCCTTTTTTTCTTATCTAGGAAAGGGGAAGATAATGGGGTAATCTCCCTGAGGCAGCTCTAAATCAACAGACTTTCCATGCAAGATATTTGAATGCAAAAGACCATTTTGGTGGCAGGTGGTGACTGGGTTCTGGGTTGGTGTTGTCTAGATTAAAGAGGAGCATCTAGAAATAGAAATTGGTTTAATCCCTAGTTTAATCCATAAAGTAATATTTTAGGGCAACTTGTCTCCAGATTTTAGATATAAATCTACTTTGCATGGAGCCAAATATAGAGCAAGCATTGCTGTGCCAGTAAGCAATGAAGAACACGTGTCTGGGTCAAAATTGTTGCTCAGACACATAAGCATGAATCGCATTCTAAGGGTGTTCACCATATTGGAATTGTTTATATGACCCCTACGGCCAGGTTTCAGTGCCCTAATTGACACATCCATTGACCCTTGTAAATACTCATTTTTTTTTGTTTTTACCCAGACTAGGAGATTCTGTAAGGAAGGAACCCACTTGTGCTTGGAGAGGTTCACACCAAATAACAACATTAGTCCTGCAGCAGTTCAAGCAAATTTAACACAACAAACAGAAGTAAAAAAAAAAAAAGTAGAGACAACAAGCTGACAGTGCCTGCTGATTTTGAGACAGCAGTTACTTTTTTCCCCCAAAGGTAAATCCTCCAACTCGAGGAAATAGTTCGTTTATGACAGAGCAGCACGGTGGCATCAGCAGCCAACTTTCGAAGCAATTATTGCTGTTAAACTGAAGTGGGCTTTAAACATTTCATTCAGATCAATTTATTCAAAAGTGTTTAAGGCTCAGCCAAGTTTACTGCTGGTGTGGTCATGGGACACTTTATAGTTTATCATAACACTTGATCAGTTGCAGAGGGATATGAAAAGAGAGGAAATGCAAAGGAGGTGTAAAAAATCTGTTGGGTGTTTTTTCTGTTGTCGATATTACCATTTGTGAAGCCATTTTTGTGGCTGAGAAGAGATAGAGGAGGTTGGGGGCGGTCTGGGATGTAAGGCAGAATTAAGTGTCTAACATTTCTTCTATTCTCCACTGGAGGGTTAAAGTTTATGAAAGATTTTAAATCTTTCCTTTCCTTCTGAATTTTGAGTCCTCATTTTAGTGCTTTTTTCCTTTTTTTTCCCTTTTTTTTTTTTTTTCTTTTTGCCCAGCCCTGTCTCCAAAGAAAGCAATAAGCCTGTCAAAGAAGGAATTAATTAAGCAAATCAATCAGTCAGTTTTATTAAGGAATTACAAAGCCCATGTGCAGCATTAATTATTCAGATAATGGGACATCTCTAAGCCTTTCTTTTCAATTATTGATAAGCCGCTATCTATCATCCTGACTGTTTTAGTACTGATTTAGTTGTGAATGAAGCCAGGTCATTCAGCCATAGCATATGCCAGTTATGAGAGTTTCTAGATGACTAGGGGCAGAAGAGAGAGAAAGATGAGAAGTATCATTTATTTCCATCCACAGTGATTGCACATATTAAATATTTCAGGGGACGTGTCTTCTTCTGAGCTGCAGATGAAAGGGAAACTGTCCTTCCTTGCTGATATCATCAGGGTGATCACCTTTGTTCAATGAGGCAACACATGCCCATTTTTTCCCCACTGCAATATCCATGCAACTTTTTTGTTGACTTTATGCAAGGTTCCCCATTAGTTCATAAGGCCTGGGAAAATGAGATGCCTTTCCATTTTCACAAGAAAAAGTTATCTTTTTGTATCTGGTGATCAAGGCAACTGTTCTCATTTTTCTCTTTACTAGGAATTTCATGACAACTGCTTTAATAGAGAGTCCTTCTGCAGCCCTAGGCTTATTTTTCATGCTCACCTCATTAGATGTAATATACAGGAAAGTGTTCTCCTACCTGCTTTCATAAGTGGAGAGCAAAGGCATTGACCTCATAATGATGAAATTCAAGCAATCAAACAACAAATTCTTCATCATTGGGGAAAAACATGTACATATAAATAGTTATTTATGGGAAAAGGACTTCATAGTAAAGGAAACCTTAAATATTAATAAAATTATCTCATAATTAATAAAACTTACATTCCACTTGAAAACACCTACAGAAGGCAGAAGTTTTTAGGAAATATGCTGAGCATTTTGCAATACCCTAAAGAAAATACATTTCATTTATTACTGCCCTTCAAATTATGTTACCATTTCAAGATATTTTCCATACTTTCTAAACAGTCTGAAAGTCTGCTTCATATAGACTACCCAGTAAATAGGAAAAGGTGTAAAGAACATAGGTCTGGCTTATAGAAAGATTGTATCACCTTGTAGAATATTCAGACAACATGATTTTCTGTGATGTGACCTCTGGCAGGTGGACTATGGGTTTAGTAGTTCAAGAAGGTTCCAAAAGTCCAGCAAAACATTTACACTGTCCAGCTAAAGCCTCACAGAGTAGGGTTGATGTTTCTTCCCACACACCAGCAGCTCCACTCTCTGCCATGGTGTTTGCAGGTACACAGAAATGAGTCAGGACCAGGTGCTGTTTCCGCCCAATGTTGAGGTGCAACCTCTGGGCTCTTCTGGCACATTGCATCCCTCTCCAGAATACACACCTTCTAGCTTTAAAACTGACTGTTCCTATCTTTCCCACACTGACAAGACACTTGCCTCAAAGCATAAGGATATCTCCAGTTGTGGTCAGGAGGAAATTTCCCGAACTAAATAACTAACTTGGTTGAATTGACTGTGTGCCTTTCTGTGAACACTCAGCTTTGGAACTGGCGTGATACTGCACAGAATTAGAAATATTAATGTACCCCTCACAGAGCAAAGACTGCTCATTAAACACCAGTGTGTTCTCACAGTCCTTCTGCCTTTACACCTGCTAGATCAACATCAAAATCTGAAGCACTGTAGCATTTGCAGGAGGTGAAGCTTGGAGAGGTAAAGTGCCATCCCTTCACTGTTTCCATAAACTTGGCATAGACATGCAATGAAAATTCCTTGCTATCTTGCTATGCAGATTACTTTGCTTCATCTCTCAGCTAAAAGCCATGAATGAGGCGTATTAAGAAAATTAATGACAAAGTTAGGAGTGAGAACTCTTTCTCACTTCAGAAAGTTCAGTGTTGGCACAAAATTTGACCTTGAATATGAAAATTCCATCCAAACCTACTTCTCGTTTTTAGGTAGAAACCTAAAGGTGTAGTTAGTAGCCTAAAGAAATGTTGCTTAGACAGTTATAAATTCGATTTTACTAATAAGAAGCAATTAGGGTTTGGAAAAGAACTGGATGAAATCTGTGAATTAAAAGCCGGGAGGTTTGGGAACTGAGCTTCAGAATTCCTGGCCATTTTTATTTGTTACTATATGCAAGAAATGTGCCACTTCTTGTAACTGTATGGGCTTTCTGTCTTCCAATGGTATCTATTACTTGTCCACTGACAGCTGCTTTCTGGCTGTAGCCTTAGGCTCAGCACATACTGCTATCACTTTGCCTCAGCAATGCTGTCCTGCTTTGACTTTTGCCAAATTGTATGTCATATATGCTAAAAAATCTCTGCAGTTAAGGAAGGAGAAGGGGAAAAAAAACAAAGAGCAACTGTTCATTATGGTAGAAATGTAGAAATAACAATAACTTTAACATATATAGATGGACATACACATATATAACCCCATGATAATATTATAGCTGACACCAAGTGCAGCTCACTCAAGAGCTAACTCTGATGTAGATGGGAGAGTAGTAACAAGGCAATATCTTTGGAGGTAACACAAACACTCTATCGTTTCATAAGGACACTTGTTTTCATTGTGCTGTCACCTTTGAGGATTCATCTTTGGCTGATCAAGTGTGTTGTTTGCTTGTTTGGTTTTTTAAGGAATAAAAAGAGGTACCTCTTCTCTTTTGGGTGATGTGCCCGTCAAATTAGATGGGGTTAGAAACATGTTCTTGGTGTGGGTCAGAAGATAGGTACTCCCACTAGGATCCCTTTTTCTTTCTGTCCCACTGCCACCCCGAAAACACAAAAGTTCCCAGTTCCATGATTTGAGAACTGGAAGGCAGGACACACCCTGTTCTCAAAATGAATAGCTGGATTCAGAGTCCAGGCTTTCCTTGGAGAAGTAGACACATCTTTGTGCCCAGTAGAGCCTGCTCATTTTGCTGTGAACCTGCTGAAAGCGTGTGCTGGGAAATGGAATAAATGATCTCCTTCATGGAGGGAACACCACCAATAGGCCGTCCCTAAAAGTTGATGCTGCTGAATGACTCACTGGAGAAGATCAATTATGGTGCAGCATGAGGAGCAGTACAAAGCCTGTATGCAACTAGAACACAGTCTACAGCAACATCACCTACACCACACCTCAGAAAGAATATTTTCTGAAGTGGTCAAATTAAAAGGGCTGATGTTCAAATTCTTGTGAGAAAAGAGCTATTAACTCTCTAAACCAAGAGCTCAAAGCTTTGTCTAATCCCAAAGATTTTAATTCCCAAGTCAGAGTGCTATCTAGCACTGTGCTGGGGTTTGACTCAGCACTCAGTCATATAAGAATAACCTCATCACTTTCCTGCATCGCTCTTGGCTTAACTGTGGGTCTAAGTTAGTGAAATTCCTGCGTACGGTAATGAACCCTGTTCTTCTTTATACATAGACTGAATTTGGCTTGATCTAGATGCAGAATTTGGCTAACAAGTGTAATTCCTCACATTCCTTATTATGACAAAAATTTCCAGTGCTACAGTCAGTGCAGTAAAATGTATTTTCTATGTTGTGATTTGTGATGCTCTGATTTTCAACAAGAACAAGAAAATGGTGAATGAACTGATTATTTATAGCTATATCACCCAGGTGGATCTGCCCTGATTATCTATTCTTAGGATGGAAACTCTAAGGAAGATCACTGCTTACCTCAGTTTTCACACTTATAGAAGGTGTCCAAGCAATAACTTCAGTCATGCAGCACCTCAGTCAGCTTTACCTCTATTCCTTTAGGAATGTCTTATGATTTCCTTGATCAGACACTGCGTTCATGTCTCTGAACATCATATCAAGTTGTATCAAGTTTATCTCAATACTGACAGAAAACAAAGGCCTGATTTGAACAAACTCAACAATTCTCAGATTTTCATTATTTTTTCTTTTACTGAGAGACTTGGTACAGAAACATATTATTGTGGCAGGTACTTTACATTCATGGAACACAAAAATGGTCCCTCCTCCCAAAATAATGGACAAGAGAAAGGCAAAACCTATGGAATCCTTTAGGAATACAGGGAACAACAGAACACTATTGGTTTATTGTTGTTGCTAAAGTATTGAGAGGTTTTCTGTAAAGATGTTACAATAAGTAAGAGCTTTAAGAAGGAATTTGAAGGAAACTGCAAAGATGTTATGGGGATTTTTTATAGGAAAAGCCGATGTAACCCCACGGAGATAAATACAGTGGAAAACACAAAATGATTGGAAATTTCACAAGCTGATGAATTTCACAAGCAGGTCAAACAACATGTGCCAACTGGAGATCAAAATTAACCTCTTGACAGCAAGTGAGGAATTATGTATGGATGAAATCCTGAGCTATGACTGTCTTTTGCACTTGAAGTGAGAGAAAACAGGGAGAGGGTGACGAGATAGGAAAAAAAAAAGACAATCCCAAGCTGAAAAAGTTGTCTGCACTATTGACATCCAGATAAAAAGGATGTTACAGGAATTGAGATACAAGATGCTGAGAGGACAGGTGAGAGTTTTCTTGTGCGGATGGATGTGAAAAGCCATATTGTAGACATGATCTGGAGAAAGAGTCAATCAGACTTACAGTGTGAGTACTGAGGTCCTGAGTAAATTTCTGTAGAACAGATGTCACATAATTTTGCTAGGCTAGATGTAAAAGAGCAGGATGTCCAGAGCCTGGCCTTGAGGAGCAGGAGGTGGAACTGTCCTCAGCGTAAGTCCTCACTTCAGATCTAGCCCAGGGAGGACAGACACAGTGAAAAGTGACATGGAGGTTGCATTTGTGTTTCAAATTAAAATATACAGAAACAGTTTTGACTACTGTATTTATCCTCACTATACCCGAAACAATAGATTAGAATCTTCTCTATCACTTATTAATTTGCCAGTATTTCAGTCTTCAAAAACATTGTGAGTTTAATTCTTGCCTTATAGCTTTTTCTTTTTGTTTTAAATTTTATTACTGTCCTTCTGGAGGGCATAAACATAAAATCAGAACTCTTTTATTATATTCAGTTTTCCTTTTTTCTTTTTTTCTTTTTTTTTTTTTTGGATCTGATCTCTTTCCTCTCTCCTATTTTTTCTAGTTCTGGTTTTATCTATTTATGCAATATCCCCTTCCAACTGTCTTGTCCAGATGATTCACTAACAACTGGGCTAATGGCCTTCTCGCTCCTTAGCAGCTGAGAGGGTGAGAGAATGAAGGGGTCAGGCCATCAGCTGCTGCAAATTGGTGCCACACCATTGGTTTAATTGAAACAGTGCCAGTTTACACCAGCCGAGAGTCTGAGCCTGGGGCTCAGTTCAATCTAAACTCAAGGAAAGCAGATCTCCAATCTGTTCACCCACCTGAAGTTTGTTACCTGAAATATGTTAAAACTGAAGTTGGTTACCTATTGGTTCTTCAGATGAACAGTGTGCAATTAAGGAAAAAAAAAAAAAAAGAAGAAGAGCAGCAGCACCCAATTATTTACTTTCTTTCTCGTTACCCTCTCAAAGGCATCAGTGTCTTCACACTTTATACATGCACATTTGGTTTTGAAGAAAAAAAACATCAAAATAAACAGTAAGATCTAGGACACTGTCACGGCTCCACTGCCTTAGTATAACAGTGTCTCTTTTACACTTCAGTTTGCTGATGGTAACACTGTTTTTGGTTCACAGCCCTTATATTTCACATTAGTGTTTTCCCACACTAAGGAATAAATTTTAGCTGCAAACACATAGAAACTCTGATAACCCTGCAGGGGGTTTTACACTTAAGTATTTAGAACAACTGACTTCAACTTCCTTTTTCTCCATTAACTGCTGGAAGGAGCAGAGATAATTTCTGATCTGAACTTTTTGGTCTAGCCCTTACCTTTCAATTTCTATTGAAGTGTGACCATATTGCAAAATATGTGTCTAAAGCACAGTAGTGTTGCTACTGTTTACTGTAGAGAATTATAACACCAGATTCTCTTGCTCTGTGGTACACTTTTTTTTTTTTTTTTATTCCCATAGACAGAATAAATTAAAGCAAACAAACAAAATATAAAGTCAGGCTTTGTATTTATTTTTACTAATAAGAGCACCAAATTTCACTGTATTTAAAGCAGGCTAACCTTTTTGAAAGCTGTCAAAATTGGCCCACAGATAGCAAAATGGCAGACACTTGGATTTTGACATCTATATTGAAAAAGTAGAGACGACATTAAAAATTACGAGGAAGGAGGAAGAAAAACAAAAACAGAAAAAAAAAACAACAAACCAAAACAACCAACACCAAAAACCTAAGGGTCTGTCTCTTTTTTTCTTTTTCCTTTTTTTTTTGGCAAAAAACCTGCTACAGAAACAAATGTAGATGAGGGGGGCACTGAGCCATATAGAAGTGAGTAATTATCTACTGTTACAGGCCTTATTATCTCTCCAAATGTTTGCTAAAAATTCTATTGGGCAACCATCTGGACCCTGAGCTTTAACAGTGGATACAGAGTGGATTGTTGCTTTAACTTTTAGGTAGCAAAATTTCTTTCTTTAATTCTTTCCTGTCATCTTGTGTTAAATAATTTAGTTGAATGTCTCCTAGATAGCTTCTGAGTCCTCAGAGTCAATGCATTCTAGGTGATATCATCATATAAAATATTCTTTGGAAGTATATACGTATAGGATTTTTTTACCACTAGAGGATCTGAGGACACTTTGCCATCTGTTGTAAGGGTTTGCTAATGCACCTATTTTCTCTTCTATCCCTCTCATTCTCTTTTTAAATTACTAGGCTTAATAATTTGCCTAATTGGTAGCCTCCCCCCACATCTGAAATTATATACAATGCATATTGCTTCAACATCCTCTCCCTGTATGAAACCTAGCAGTTCTCCTCTAAGAATTTCCATTGTTACTGTATTACCATAGTTTTCAACAGCAAATATAATTTCCTTCATTCAGGCTTTGATAAATAATTCAATAACATATCATCAATAACTATAGACCAGTTGCTTAGCTTGAGACGTGTCTGTAGTTTGCTGTGAAGGTCATAGCTATCAATTATGCACCTATCTTCCATGGAATGTTTCAATTTAGTATTATAATCATAACGACAATAAATGATCTTTGTTCCTATGAAGGATATTTCACTGACATAGGTTTCCAACTGTTTTTTTTTTTTTTTTTTACTAGTTTCCTGATAGGCACCGTAAGACACCGAGCTTTATCTGCCTTGACCAAAGTCACAATCCTGCACGAACAGCAGAACCAGAAATATAATCAGTCACCTGATGTTCTGCACTTGCCTTTGGATATTTTCTGTGAAACGATGTGATGACCAAGCCATGAGGCTTCTCCCGTGACACCGAATCCATATTGCCTCGCCCCTACCAAGTGATGGCTTTCAACTCTCCCCAGCTTCAGTTTGCACAGGAAACCTGTAATGGGACTGCATCACATTTGAATTTGCCTTTTGAAATGCAGCCCTCGGGCAGTCTCTGCATTCCTCTAGCTGAGTAGAGGTATGGGTGAAACAAGTTCTTGATTTAGCTGCCAATAAGTGTCCAAAGCACTTCATGACTGACAGTCTGCAGAGAAGCAGCAGGATCCCACCGGAGCTAACAAGAGGATGCAGTTAAATCAGCCTCTCAGCTGAGGGTAGGATTGTTCCAGAAGCAAAGCAAAGAGAAGAATGTGACTAAGTCCTTGCTGTGTCCCCAATTTCATCCACACCCTTGTCCCAGGTGGGGAGAGGTCAGTGTGCCCTGCACATGGCACAGGATCCTCCTCCACCGCCATCCCAGCCCCTCAGGCACTGCTGTCACCTCCCACCTCCATCCTGCAATTGAGGGGAAGGAAATCAGACAAGGTGCATACATGTTTTTCCTTTTCTCCTTAGAGATCTATTAAAAATGAGAATTGTAATATTTCACATATAATGCCATTTTCCTACTCTTGCTGCAGTTTTTTCTACCTATTGTATTTCCAGTGTTTGTCTTTTTTTTTTTAAATCCAGTTTGTCCTATTCCTTCTGGTCAGGCTGACTCTTCTGGTGGTATTAATTATTTCTTGGAATTAGTTGCTATTATACTATGTTTCCCTTTGTGGCTTCAATATTTCATATGCTTGGATTAATCTAGCTTATCTGAGATCTTTTGCTTACAGTATGTAAATAAAAATAACATTTCAGGAAAAGGTTAATATTTCCAAACAGGCTTTTGCTTTTTCTAATCATGCTTAGGATCAGATCTTTGAAGTTCTGTAGAATCTCTCACTAACTTTATTAGAAGTAGATGGATATTTTGGAGTTCAGAAATTTAAAATATATAATTTTTAAAATCTTGACCTGAAACCTCCAAAAAAAGAAAATGTAATTCTAAAAAGAAGGATGAACAGAAGTGTTCCAGGAGATGTAGCACAACCATCATTGTAAAATACTTAGAAGGTGGGGGGTTGTGGGATAAATTCATTTGTATGAAAGATAATCCTGAATGGGAAGAAAACCTGATAGCACGAATTCATAACTTTTAATTATATTCTTCTAAGTCTTACTTAAAACTCTTCTATTAGGAAAATCAGTGGTTTCTGTATTCCAGAGCATTCCCAACCCAATCTTGGAAGCCACAAGCAGGAACTCAAAGCAGCAGTGTGCAAAAGGGCTCATCTTTTAACAGTGGCAATGACATTAATGGGAATGAATGGGAATGGTCTGTGCTAGCACTCACTGATGGTCTCTCACAGTTTGCAAACACATTATTATAAATAGTAGCTGCAGAGAGGAAATGGGGAAAATTGTCATTGTGGCAGCTGAAAGGACTCTGCAACACAGAAAATAGAAAATGCCGTCGCAGATCAAAATTTTGGTCCATTTAACCCCATCTTTTATACTAGCCAGCACCAGGAAGTTCAGCCTGGGAAGAACAAATATTATTTTATTCCTAAGATCTCTTTAGACCCAACTATTTGTAACTATCACAGAGTTTTCCTTTCAATCAAAACAACTCCCCCCAGCAAGTCCTCCTGACCCCCAGGTATCACCTGGCAATTAGTCCCACAGATTGATGCAAATAAAGTTGAAAACAGCACATTAGCATACGTAGATGAGAGATTCCTCAGCTCTCTTCCAGTGCATGTGTGTGTACGTTTACAGACATGTATAAACAGTCTGTATACCAAGAATGACAGACCAACACCAGTGAGCAGACCATATGGTCACATATGTTTGCAGAGAAACCTGAACCCCAAGCACTTCTAGTATCAAATAATTTTCCTTTAAAATAAATGCTGTCATTTAAACACAATCTCTCATCAGTCTCACCGTTACGTGCTTGGGATTTTCTGATGGCATACTTGTCTATTTCAGCCCCATCTTGCTATTGGGAAAAAATTAATGTGCTTATTACAAGTAGAGCTTTGAAACAGTGGCTTATTGCAAGACCAGAATCTGTCCACTGATATGTCCATTTTTTCCTTTTTCTCCCTCTATTGTCTCCCTGTATTCAATGTCCCTTCAGAATGCAGATATGGCCTGCCCAAGGCATGAGCATAAAGGACATAACAGGCTGAATGAGGGAAGCTCAGCACATTTTTAAATGGAAAAAAAAAAAAATCTGCAGTTTTGCTATCTGGAATAAAAATTACAAGAGCTGTGTATTCTAATGCTTCAGGGCATAAACTGATCAGTGCCTAGGGTCAGGTGCACCCCAATCTGTCACAATTATGAACATACAGAGAGTTTTAAACTTTCTCTGGAAGCAGCTGGTTTTGGCTGCTGTTGCTGACGAACACCGGATTTGGTGTTCCACTGACTGGGTAAGGAATGGGAAGTGCTGATGTTCTGTTACAATACAATTTATACAGAAAAATTAATACAGTTTGATAATCCAATTGAGGCGAACCTTTATTTTTTAATTCCTTTTCTTTTTAAGGTAGAAATCCCCTCTCACTTTTCTCTCACCTCTTTGAAGCAGTTTATCAGGCATCTTTCTGTTCCATTTAGCCAAGCCCTGATTTTTCGTTTTGTTTGCTTTTAGTCCTAGAAACAGCACCAGAAATGTGATTTTCTTTTGTCCCTTTAACTTTAGATGTCATGAACTGCAGACACAAAAAGAGAAGAGGTGATGTGAAAGTTCACTTTTCCTGCCCTTTCTAGACATGACAGGACAGCCTCTCCAGGTAGCTGCTCTCATAAATGATGCTGGCTGGACAGGCTAAATGATGACATGTTGAAATTTCATATGAAGCTGAATGATTTCCATATCTGCAGATCCTCTTCAGTGGCATTAGTTATGCTAATAAAGTGGTGCGACTTTTCTGGCAGTGCTTGAGGCAGCTGCCAGGCTGTGACTGAAGACTCTATCTGGGGAAATAACTCAGCAAGTAAAATTCAGATGGCCGACAACCTGCTCGGGTCCCTGCTCCTCATCCAGAGCAGTGTCTGAGCTCTATTGTTGAGTGTGTAATAAACTGTGCCTAACTCAGACACAACCCCGCTGGCATCTCAGACATTACTTTGCAAAGCTCTTTAGGACACCCCCAGTGTTTGCTTAATTTATGTGCTGATGGGCATTTCTAAGACATCCATCGCCAGCATGAAGAAAAGGCTGGCAGAGTTATTAGGGGCAGCAAGGGGAAAACAAAAGAGAGAGTCAGTTTGCACATTGAGCCAGATGAGCCCACCAGCTGCTGGAGGAAGAGGCATGTGCCACTCGGATGGCAAAAGGAGGTAGCGTGAATGCAAGATGAAGCTGGATGTGAGGCTGCACCCTTTCTTTGCACAATGGTGGGAGTCAGAGCCAAGCTGGGTGGGAGGACAGGAATGAGCTGCAGAGTTCAAATGGTACCCCTTACCCCTAAGGAGACCCCCCGGAAATGTCTAGTGCTCTGAAAAACAAAGGGCGAAGTGTTGTCCCCAAAAGGAAATTATGTTTCCACGTGCCCAGGATGAGCTTCTTTCCCCTCTGGTAATTTGAAGCCACACAGATTAAAGAGTCTTGTCAGATCCTGCTGAGTGCCCTCTTCTTTGGGACAAGGCATCCTGTTCTTATTTCCTCCTGGCTTTCTGGGCTTTGTGGCTTCGTACCTTGCTTAGGTAAAGGAGGAAATAATTTTTGTTATATCCCCACCTTCTCTTCCAAAACGTCTTTTAAGAAGAAAGTTACCATTTAATTTCCCTAGGCTTGCAGATGCAGTGGTGGGGATGAAAAGTCACCACTGACCTCTTTGTGGACCAGAGTAACAAATTCACCTCTAATTTCAAGACATTCAGGGCACAGAGGTGTCAGATAACTACATGATCAGTCCATTCAGATGAGTTTGAGTATCTGCTAAAGGACCAGAAGTGCTTGTACCCAAAAAACAGTCAGGCACTTTATGAATTGCAAGCATTTCTGGAGCAAGGTTAATGTAGAGACCTTTCTGCAAGAGCAAAAAAAAAAAAAAAGAACAACATCAACAACCTCCACGAAAATCAAAACCTCTCCCCCCCCCAAAAAAAACCCAAAACAGCAGCAGTGCAATATTGTCCTGGCCTTTCCCAGCTGGTAGAATCTACTTGTAACCCCATAGCCCTGTAACACCATATTGCCAGTGCTAGTAGCAGGTTGACAGTTTTAATTTGAGCTTCCAGGGCCTCAGATCTGTCTTTATTCTGTTTGAACTTTTCTTGACCCGCCTGCAGCTTTGTTTTACTTGGTTTAGCTGCAACTGCAATTTTTCTAATGACCAGATGGTTATGGCTAATTCGTTTTATTTCTGTTTATCTTTGTATGCTACCACCATGGTTTTATAACTCTAACTCAATGTAGTATAGAGAAATGCAGCCCTGGTAAGGCAAGAGAGGCCTTGAGAAGTGGGACCATGGGATGTGATGCAGGGATGTGGAGGCAAGGGGTGACAGGAGGTGGGTCCCGGAGACTGCATGGCTATAAACAATTGATCCGTGGTCAGATAAAAAAATACAGACCTGCAAGATAAAACTAGGTTTAGGGGCAAGAGAGGGAATAGTATGTAACATATGTGAAAGGTGCTGTATCTGGTACATTTGGATGTGGAGTTGCAGACCAGTGAAGAAACAACAAGGTGTAAAATTGTGTTAGTAAACGTGTAAGAATGACCATAAGTTGATCTTAAGGTCAAGAAGAAGAAACAACCATCACCATCATGGTCCTTCTGGCAAAGGCTGTAATTGCTGGTGACTCAACCTAACACAACAAGGTAGTGGGGGGGGGGTCATCCTTCACCCACACCATGAGGATGAAACCACTGACCGTGGGACTCAGAAGATAAGGGTGAGTATAGCCCCTGGAAAAGGGATAGAAACTCAGGTATGTGTATGACAGACTCAACCACAGAATTATTAGTGCTGAAAATTTTCCTGCATGGAAGTGTTCTTTCTTTTTCCACACTATTTAGATGAGGACTGATAATGATTAAATAACTAAAATTTTATTATACTAATGATAAACTCTTGTCTTTAAGACATATTTACAGTTTGCTCATAGAAATTATTCTGAGAATAACATACTTTCACAACCATTTGCTGTAATGTATCAACGTCTGAAAGATGCTTTTCATTACCAGTTTAAGGTGATGAAAGGCAATAAAAAGGATGGTCCTAGCCCCCTCTGCCTAGTACACATGGCTGGAATATTTCTGCTATTTATGTTGAGCCATGATCCCTGATAGAGCTGAAAATGGCTCTAAGTGTAAACCTAATTGCACTGAGACAAAGAATATTTCCATGCATTAAAAGTTTCACTAGCAACAATGACAACAGCAATAATAACAAGATAGCTGTGGCAATACTGTATTTCAGGGCTGCAAGGTTACAGTTGCCTCAGTTTCCTGTGCTCAAAGCCAGAATTGGTAGCATTAGCCCTAAATTGCTACTGTTGAAGCCTTCAAGGGACAGGTGCAGTTAATATGCACACCCAATTTGGAATTGCGTAGCTACAAAATTAGTTAGAAATACAATAAATTTTAGTGACTGAAGAAGGATAAAGACAGAGTCAGGAGTTCAGGAGGGAAGGAAACTTTTAGGTCCACTTTGTCACCCAAAAAACATGTGTCACTGCACCGCAGACTTGCTGTCTGCTGCTCATTATATGTAATCCCTCTCTTCCAAAGAGTTCAGTTATCGACTGGGAGAGCAGTGAGATGCAATTTTTTTTTTTCAGTCATCCAGTCAGGGAACATACGATTTCAGGGACACAGCACAGTTTACAGAATAACAGAGAACGAGTAGCTGAAGTGAATAATTCACGAACTATCCACAGGCTGTGATTTGTTTGTATAAACTATTTGGTAAATACTTACGCATAACTATCATATTCATAGGAACAGGTTTGGAACAAAGGCTAACTCTCCTGAATAATTTATTCCCCAGGAATAATTCAGATTGCTCTCGTGTATTCTCTGGAGTCTCTCTCGGTGGCACATTACCAAAAGGTACTGTGCATTAAGTGGAAGTTGGCTGTGTCCCAAGCAGGACAGAGTGTGAGTGGTTGAGGTACAACCTGCAATGTCTAGAGAAACCCTTGCCTCCCCCCAGGCCGAGCTGCAGAGGTTGAGGCACAGATGTGCTCTGTGCCAAGCTCCAGCGTTTCAAGCTGTTCCCTACAACCACGAACTGATGAAGTCGGTGCCGAAGCATATGTGATGGGAAGAGAAGTTTAAAAGAAAAAAAGCAAAGACACAAAAAGAGCAACAAAAAACAAAACAAAAAACAAACACACAAAAAACAAACAAACAAAACAACAACAAAAAACCTCAAAATAAACACTGGGGGGAGGGGAAAGCAAAGCAAAAAAAAAAAAAAAAAAAAATATAACAAAAACTGGCCAAAAAATTAAAGAAATTTGGAGAAAACACAACTTGAAAAACAATAAAGCACTGTTCATGAATTAAATAATGAGAACAATTTTTGACCCTTATAATTACTTCTGCTCTATACTAAGAAGAATAGCTGAATATTTAGTTTGAATATTTTCCCTCATATTAGTTAAAGTCAGGTATTTTATTCATTTGTTCGTTTCTGTGCATTTAAGTATTTGAAGTCTTATCTTCTCTGCTTTCCATGAGGATTCCTACTGAGGGTAAGAGAGCAGTAACTATCAAATTTTTGAAATCTAAGGCACAGAAAACAAGTTTATTTTGTTAGATTTTGCTTGAACATTATGAAATGTTGCTCTCATTTTCAAAGTCAGGAGGTTCTTAACACCATAATTTATTTACCAGACCACAGTCAAGTATGGGCATAGAAACACACAGACAAATTCCCCTTTTCTTCAAGTTTAATATTATTGCAATAAATTTCTTTTACTTTCTACTGACCAAGAACAGTTTGGGTAAGTGTCTTCTTGATTGCAGCTGCTAGCAGAAGAACTATTCTCTTTTCGGTAGAACTGGGGAAATTTTACCCTTGATTTAAATGCATTGTTTTTTTTTTTTTCTTTGTACAATGGGTACTTAATTTTAGTCAGATTTTCCAGATTTTGAATGCAGACAAGAAAATTATAATAAAGTTTCCCTCTTGCTGATGGTTTCTTTAGGAAATATTTTCTCTCTGTCTATTACAATACAGTGTTATTTTCCTACCTCTCTGAAATTATCCTGAATAAAAAGCCATCCTTGCCTACAAAGAAAAAAAAATAAATCACAACTAAAGAAACATTTCCTCACAATCAGTCTATTGAAATGCAGCTTGCACCCTTGCAAAAGGGGAGCTCTGAGCCATGATGAATAAGCCTTGATTTTACAGGCCTAAATGATGTTTGAGCCACAATCATTCCCAACTTGCTTGTTTTTCAGTGGGATTGTAGCTATCCAGGTTCTCCTAAGACAGTCAGATAGCAGCCAGAAAAAAATTTTCTCAGGTAGGGTCACCAGAATATCCAAATTGTAGAGACAGGATGAGAAAATGAAAAGGCAATTTGGGGAAATGTTCAAGGCCAGGTTGCATGGGGTTTGGTCTAGTGGAACATGTCCCTGTCCATGTCAGGGGGATTGGGATGAGCTTTAAGATCCTTTCTAACCCAAACTGCTCTGTGATTCTCTGTTCCTCTGATTCTGAGTCAAACTACACACTTCATACATAATTTGGTTTGTTTTGGATAACCAAAGTGTTCACTGTTGTCTTCACCCTGAAGGTGTTTGAGGATTGATTGGGGATTTAGTTTTTTGAGATTTTTTTGTTGTATGGCTGCATGGGTTCTTTTTGCACTTTTACATGCTTGTCTTCTTTGAAAAGTGATAATGAAGCCACATTCCAGCATGAATTGTTATTTTGAAACAGCAAAATGCATTTCAGCATTTTAAGATAAGAACATAGATTGTTGTGGTTTAGGGAAACTCTTCTGTCTCTTTCAGGAGAACTTGAAGCAGCTAGCTGATGTGTGCCAAATTCACAGATTAATTTGTTTGCCTGAAGTTGTCTTCCTGACTGTTTTAAACCAGAGTTTCTTTGCAAATCCATCTAGTTGAAGGTGTTGACCCTAACTATGTTCAAAGATATGGAAATCATGGAGTTTAGGAAAAAAAAAGAAAAAGGGTCGACCCTTATGGTTAGGATGGGAAATGAAGCACACTGCAGACAGTCTTTGATCAACGAAATGATAAATAGGAGGTAGGTCAGGGAGAAGCACCCTGGAACCACTAATTTGCAAGAGCTTCCTATATCATTAAGCATCCACTTTTCTGAGCAGGTAAATATTAAAATTGTGTCTAGTTTTAGGGACATAAGTCTACATCAGTAAAACTCCATCTTGCTGACCACAGCCATATGCAGCTATTGCTGAACTAAACACTTTGAAAACAGTGGAAGGCTGATTTACCTGTCAGAAAGTGTTAAAACTCTTGGCAGAGTCAAAATTAGAAGTTAAAATGCCCTATTTTACTCTACCTTCTGCAGTAGTGCTGTACCTTTAATTTTCATAATCTCTGCAGCTTTAAATTCAACATTTATTTTTAACACATATATTTTAATGAAACATGAAATATAAAACGAAACTCCAGTCTGCCTCCTATGAGCATGGAGAGAAATCCTAATTACCTGTTTCAAAAGTGTGAAGCTCTTTCTAATTTTCCAGCAGCCAGGTTCCTTAGACAGCACTCAGTATTATAACTATTTATGCCAATTGTGCTATTTCATGCATAAAATTACCGCATTATTGTTGGAATAGATGCTGGAGAGATATCTAAGCAGGGTGTAATCACTTCACTTTCTATCAAATTGTGCTTCTGAAAGGTATCATAAATTTTATTAGAAGGCAAGAGGCTAATGGAAGCCAATCAGCGTTAATGCTGATAAAATTGCTTGTATTTTACATTATAAAATGGGGAGATATTTTTATCGGAAGGTTCCCTTTTGTTTTATTAAGAGTGTATCATGGAAACTAGGGTACAATGGAACAACGGAGGGTCGTCACTATACCTCTCCTGTTTCTGCTCACGGCTTAGCCTACAAAAAAGTTTGTGTCTCAAGACACTCTCAGATCTTTGATGGTGTAAAGGGAGTGCAAAATAAGTGCCACAAACCCTCAGGTCTGCTGACTTGCACAAGACTTTACAATGATGAGGTGCATCTCTGATGGAAATATTTATGTCCCAAATGTTATTTGGTCTTTTTATTGTTCGAGCTAATTGTTTTCTATTAGGCTGCCTATAGAATCTGGGGAGAGGGATAGTTTTTATGACTCCCCAGCTTATTTTTAAAGCTCCGCAGTGGAAGGATTAGAGTGGATTTTGATATTGGAAGGATGAGGATCCAGAAATGGGGATGGAAAAAGGAGCTTTACCCATCAAGAAGTAATTGAATGCGATTTAAAGAAATTGGTCTACTTTGATGGTAAATTAAAAGTTCTTTTTTTTTTTACCTGTTAATAAAATTTTGTATTTAACAGAACCACATTCGAGCAGCCATTTGCAAAATGGCTGGTTCAAATTAGTTGGTTGGTTTTGGTTTTTTTTTGTTTTTTTATAACTGCTTCAGGTAAATGTGGTTGTTTCTGCCCTATAGTCACGGAAACTGAGACCCCAAAAGGTGATGGTCCAAACCCCAGAGGGAATTTGTGGTAGACCTGTTATGGGACAGGGAGGTAAAGATTCACAGGTAGCAGCATTCAGTGAATGCATTGGGTATTTACAAACTGTATGTGGTTTGTCATGCCCTGGCACTGCAGGGACAGAACCTTTCCAGGCTCTGAAAATCCCAGTTCAAACACTAACTTTCGACTGACAAAAATGGTTATCTCCGTCCGTAACATGCACTGTCCCTGCTCGTACAGCAAATATTTACACCACCACTTTTCAGGCCATTATTGGTAGGGTTATTAATATTATTAGCATTATTTGCACTGCAGCCACGGAGCACCCTCCAAGATGGGGTGTTTCGTGTCACTCGCTGTGCAAACACGCGGCGAAGGACAGTCTCAGCACTGTTGGATTAGCAACCCAAACAGCTAAGGCAAACAGAGGCTGGGTACCCAGAGCAGGCAGGTTTTCCTGTGTTTCAGAAGGCAGATGACAGATATCTGAGCTAGAATCAGTTCACAATTTTGCCACTGATTTTCCATGCAATATATTAGTTAACCACCTCGCAGTTCCTCAGGTTTCCACGGAAATAATGCCAAGAATTTATTCCAGGTTTCTTCAGGGTCTACAATTGTTGGTGCCCAGACCCAGCTCCTGCTAATGAAAAAGAGTCATTGACAGGATTTGGCCCATTACTGAATTCATATTCCTGCCTCTCGTAGTCATGCATATTCCTGTCAAAGCCCACGTAGTGTAACACTTGGTGTTAATGGAGTCACAGTAAGGATGGATTTGTTCTCATCCAACTACATGTTTTAATTCAAAGACCACATTACTGTTCAAGTGATAGATTAGATAAGGGCAAAACCTGTTTATTTCTTTTAATTCCAATTATGTTTTAAAATTCCATTTCTGGTTGGCTGTTATTTATTTACATGGCTTTTTATTATTATTTTATTATTACACTGCCTCTGTGTAACTTTTTCTTTTCTAATTTAATCCTCCATTTTTAAATACGATTTTCTTCTTCACCCACCGATAGCTGCATGACTGATTTTACTGAATGAAATTTATAACAATGACAGAACAAAAGGGAATTTACTCTGAATCCAAACTAAAGTCATGTTAACAATATATCCTATTTTACAGCCTCAATTTCAATGGGGCACCCAAGTCTCTCTGAAGTCAACAGTCTATTCTCGTATCCCAAACCTGAGTATGCTTTTGTATAAGTGGAATTAGTATAACATTGGTTAGCTTATCTGACTTTGCCCTCTGAAATCATTGACTTTAAAATACTTGTCTCAGGCAGGCCACAGTGAAGAATTGGGCATTATTATCATATTTTCAGAAGAGAAAAAAAAAAAAAAAAAAGAAAGGAAAAGAAAAAGCTAAAGTGAAGTTCAGGCTGGAAGTATTTATTATAATAGATAGGAAGAATTTCTGGAGTACAGAAATAATTTCAAATGCACATATGACACTCTTGGGCAGTGCATCTCTTGTGCCAAGAGTGAACTTTGGCATTTAGTAAAACCCATCACAGGACCACAAGTTGACAAAACTGCTTTCTCTGTTGTGTCACTAAGTGGCTTATACTGCCACTGTAATTATATATCCCAGAACTTCAACTTCTGCCGCTTTACACCTTTGCAGTCAATGTTTTCTCCATGTGCTTGACCCTGCTGAGCTGTCTCACACCCCTGTCACCACCTTGCTTTCTCTCTGTGCCTCTCCAACCTGGAAGGCCAGTTAAAGAAAGCACAGATGCTTTTCCACTGCTTACAGAAACATCCCAGTGGGCACAGTAACTGCAGTGGGATGGCGTGAAGTTTGTTTCCTACACGAGGTAAGGTCTTAGAGCCAAAAAATCCATTTCTCCCGCTGAAGTTCTTCAACTTTTACACAGAGCTGAAATGCCAAGGTGCTGGGAGATTGGACAGAGGGTTTGCACAGCCCTGGGTCTGGCTTTCCTCACAGAGAGCTGTGCAGTCTCTGGTTCAAAGGCACCAAACTGAGACCCCAAGTTTGTTTCGTGTACCAAATAATGCCCCATGGGCTCAGCAGGAACAGACTGACTGTTTCGAAAGGACAAGGGACACATCTTTGCCCTTGCATTTTCCGTTAGCTGATGATGCCTCTTAGAATCACAGAATATCTCAAGTTGGAAGGAACCCACAAGGATCATCAAGCTCAAGTCTTGACCCTGCACAGAACCACCTCAAGAATCCCACCATGTTCCTTAGAGTGTTGTCCAAATGTTTCCTGAACTCTGGTAGGCTTAGTGCTGTGATCACTTCACTGGAGAGCCTGTTCTGGTGCCCAACCTCCCTCCTCCTTCTTTGTTTTTCCATTTGATGGGGTTTTGGTGTTCTTTTTCCTCTTACATGTCAATAACCAGATCTTTTTTTTTGAGCAGTGCTTTTGTCACTGCAATCCAATCCAATGAACCCCAGACTAAGAAGAAAACAACATACAGACATCTTAAGCATATCTACCTCTATATAGATTGTAACTAAACTCAGCTACAGCTGAGAAAAGAGTTTGCAGTGATATTGATGGTTAAAATACATCTTTTGAACAACCTAAACTCTGAATATGTTTCTGTGATTTGGGAACGACCCAACACAGAAGTAGTTGTAGTGATTCATAGTCAGTAGTGATTCATGCCCCATATAGAGATATAAGTTTGGGCTTCATTCATAACCTAGGAACATTAAAATTCCACCTTTCCTGGGAAGTTACAGGACTTTCATGTTTCAGGGAGAAAAGTGAAAGTAAACCTGGTCAGATTTTGCACTGTTTTAGTGCTCCAGGAGCATCCAAATTTCATTTAATCTCCATATGAATAACACCACCCTTATGATAATGTCTTTCAAATACAAACATCAAACAATTATGCTGACACAGCACTAAACTCCAAATATTTCTCAGACTGGTGATGGAAAATATGAATTATCAGTAGCAAATGTTCTGTATTTTCATCCACATTTTGTTAACATTGCTGTTCTGCAGCCTCCCTGAGATGGATCTCAGCAGAAGCACTCAATTGATTTACAACCTTGTAATTCATTTGTCGTCATTTATTTTCCTTTGTATAAAACAAGACGTAACTGCACAAATGCTGGGATCCGAAAGTGCTGGATTAAGAGGATTCTGACTTGTCGATGCCCTTTTACAGAGGAGAAACAAAGGGAGCTTAAGCAAGGCAATACAAAAACATTCTGCCTAAGTGTATGAAACAGTTTATAATAATATTCCTTGCTCTCTAATAAGGGAATAGGATAGGCCACATTCTGTCCTTGACCACTCCATTACTGCCTACACCTTTGCATTTCAGATCTCACAGAACAAAAGGTACTGGCAAACCAAAAACATGCATCCAAAGATATGAAGACAGATGATAAAACTCTAAATATCTATTGGACTACGCCAAGAATTCATTTTTAAAATTTTCCTCCTTTTCTGCTGTATATATGCATAGGTCCTCTGTGATGCCTGAGCAATAAATTCACATCACAACACTAAGTTAGCATTATGACTACCTGTCAGCCACATAAAATACAGAACCTTCCCAAGTTTGGGGACGCTGGTCAGGTTTAATGAATGTTATCATTCCCTCAATAAATGTTGCCTCTGATTTCTGTACTAAGTTATAAACACCAGGTAAAGAGGGTAGATAACTAAAGTGCTCAGGTTGGGTCAGTGCCAAAGTGATGTGTCCAATATGCAAAATCAGAATTCAGCTGGATAATGCCACAGTGACTGACTGAGTAGAATAGATTGATTTTATTTTTTCTGCAAAAAGTGTTCAGCTCGAGCTGTATATCAAAACTAGGGTTACAGGCTTTGCACAAGGGATGACAGTTTTGTGTTGGAGACATTGAATCGGGATTCTGGATAAAAATATTCCAGTTCAGTGCTCAGCCAGACTTCCTTAGGCAAGCTGCTTGTTTTCAATCCCCCATTTATTATGTAGGGATAACATTTTCTTTTTCCATTCGTCTGGCTTGCTTATACCATAAGCTCTTTGCAGTATTATTTATCTCCAATGATGTATAAGTTCAACCATTGCAGAATGGACCTATATATTTGAATAAATCAATATGAAGATCTAGGCAAGAAACAGCTTTTTGCCCTAAAGACATTTTCAACATTTTTAACATTTTTAACAAGCTGTCTTGAAGCTTTTTTTTACCTTTTTTTTTTGTCTTTTTCTTTTTTTTTTTTTTTTTTTTGTGAAGAAAAGTACAAACCACAGCATGTGAGAAGCTTAAGTATCTGAAATTCCCATCAACTTTGCAGTTAGCTGAAATGTGGGAAATGAAAATTTAGACTCTGGACTTGAACCAGGCAAAATGGATACTTGAACCAGAACTGTCAACATTAGAGTTGTATGTGCATTTTTATAACTGTGTTACACATGGTTGGTTCTGTGTTGCCACTGAGAATAGAACACTCGATCTAACTGAAAAAGGAAAAGAGAAGGAAAAGGAGAAAACCCCACTGTGGGCCTGGAAAGCTTTGTATTTGAAACTCTACATTCCTTCTTTCAAAAAGGTTCAGCTTCAAGTTTTACACAGCTATGCATTTTTTTGGGTAAAAATATCATTAATCTCATAAATGTTCTGTCATTTTTGCCCCTTTTTATGTTTAAATGTTTAGATTTTTAAAACATTGTTAGCATTTTCCACAGTTTCTTTTAAAAAATTTGTTGCAGATGTTCTCCTCCAAAATATTTATATATACCAAACTAAAATGCAAAACTCAGCCTGTTTTCTATTATTTATGTTGGAAAGCAATGTGGCAATAACTGTCTACAATTGAAAAAAGTGTGTTTTTCCCTTACTCACTTGTTTTGTAAAGCTGCCTGATAGTATTTATTTTAAAATCATCACTGCAGAGCAACATCCTAAAAATACCACATCTCAAAAAAAGACTTGTAAACCAATGACAGCAAGTGAATATAAGTAGGGAATAACATCTCTCTGCTTTAACAATAAGAGAGTATAATAAATATCACATTTAGAGTACATAGAGCTCCTTTTGCTGACCGTTTATAGATATACACAAAGAGTTTTCTCAGCAATAGACAGATCTCACCAGATCATTTTCCCATATAAATGACAGAATATAGTTTTCCATTTTAGACTTAGCATATGCATAAATAAACACTATATGTGCTCATTCCCAGAGAATATTTATTAAAAATGATGAAAGAAAGGAATTATCAGCAAAACTAATCTCACCATATAAACTTAGGTGTTTCATCTAAGCATAAATTTCACTTCCACATTAATATTGTTTTCAGATACACTGTACTATTATCTATTTTTTCTGACTCAACATCATAATAAAATGTTGTATTAATTATATTATCCGGACTATTTGTCGAGATGAAAACCACTTCAAATAGAACACTACTGCATCTGAAAAAAACATTGCGACATTAGAAAAAAAAAAATGCTTTTCTCTTTATTAATTCTTTTTCAGATTTTTTAGATTAGTTCCCTTAAATGCACAGCCTCAGAAATAGCTGCATGACCAGGACCGAACTGTCATTGCAAAAGGAAGACGAAATATTTTAGCCCATTGTAGGGGAAGCAGAGGAAGCATTTGTCTTTGTAATACCAGCTTAAGAAAATAAACATGGAATCACCTGGTCACTTTTCTTGTCTCTAGAGTCAAAGAACAGAGACAGACATTTCAGACACTAAAATTAAAAACTAATTAATAATAGACACACATTTCCCTTTCGTTGGCAGCCCACATGGTTTCACAGTGTAGGGTTGGAGACCCAGAGGGACACTGGTCCAAATCAACACTGGTGCCTGCACCAGTGATCCAGGTGATCCAGGATCTTAGTGGGATTTCCAAAGTGTCCAGCCCTGTCTTTACAGATCTTGACATGTTTAGTGAAATGTTCATCCCTTTCCAGATGCCTACAGTGGTAAATCCCAGCTGAACACTCTTGCTTAACTCAGAATTAAGTGTATTAAAGACTGGTGTTGAATGGGGTTGGACCATTATTTTGTGCCCATGTAGGTGGTTCCTGAATGCAGAAACACCACGAAAACTCCATCCAACACCTTCCTAGGGAAGTGTCAGGCAGTTGTGCAAAGACTTTTGCGGAAGGTAACATGATTGCTCTGGGAACTTGACCAGGATGCTATTGAAGGATGTTATCAATACTGTCACAGGATGTTATTAGCATTATTAGGTTGTTAACTGGCAATGCTCATTTAGAAGCATTTGATGTCAGAATAGAATTCAACACGAACACACAGAACATCTGTATATTCAAGGGTTTTCCTGGAAAACAAAAGGAAATCCTGAAGGGTATAGGGATTTTAACATTAAAGAAAAAAATTGCTGCTTTGATCAATACCCTCAGGATTTGCAAAATGGCAGCAAAATGAGGAATGTGCCAAATAATATTTGGCTTTGGCCCTAACTTGTAAGTCTGTCAAGGACTTCTCTTGCCAATTGGTGGAAAATGGATTACTGTCATTTTTCAAGGGACTGCACATCATTTTCCATTGATTGGCATGCCAAATCCTTCACAAAGTAATGAGTCAGGCATGATGCAAATCATCGTTGAACTGTCACTTTGATTGCATAGCCCTCTATCAATGTGATTAAACTGGTGTGGCATCCAAAAGGTAATGAATGAGTCTGCTTGGCTTCAAAGGTGGAAAGGAAAATTTTAGTGCTGGGCAGAGGAGGCAGGGGGCAAACAATAAATCGGTGAGAGACATCACTCAGTTACCTGTTGCTATGCTTGTGAGTAATTATGTAACTCAAATGATAAAATGCTGATCGTGGCTTAGGATGAAATGAGATTAACCCAGAATATTTGCCGTCACCATCATACACTTTTGCTTGTCTGTCACAGACATTTTAATGCACTTACCAAAACTGGATCTCTGGAGATGAGGTGTAGACTTGCTTCTTAATTAACCATTCATAATAAAAAAGTACCTATTATTCACACAAGACAGAAGACATGGCTTATATTAAATTTCCAAGGCAATAGACATGGATGATACTACATTTCCAAGTGCCTTGCTCTTCATTTTCACAGCAAAATCCTAACAAAACACAGAAAAATCCTAACAAAACACCCAAATGTGATGAAATGCTGAACACTTGTAAACACTAGGAAACTTGCAGCATCAAACCACCAAGACCTAATCTTCAAATTACTTTTTATGTCAGAGAGTCTCTGACACACACTGAAGTTATTTATTTGGTTTTGAATTGAAGGATTAATGCATTGTAACCACAGTTGTTGAAGATGGGCATTCATTTTCCTTCTGTGAGCTCTCCCATTTTGGAAAGGCTGAAGACACTCTGAATTTTTACCTGTGCTGGGGAAATTAGTATTTTCTTGCTCATTTTTAGACCAACTGTTTTCACTGCAATTTTCAAACTCCCTGATCAGATTTGATAAAAGTGACCAATGGGCTCCAAAATTAGAAAGAGTGAAACTAACAACAAGAGATACACATCTGTGCACAAGTGGAAGTGTGGCCATATAGTCAGGACTATTTCATGGACAGGATGAAAAGGGAAATAAAGCCATGCTAAATCAGTTCGACAAGGTAGTATTATTTTTTAGTAATTACATTTACAGCGAAGAAAGATATTCCATGTTTATTTATTGTCATGGAGGAGCTAAAAAGATTCGATTTAGGTGTCTATATCTGTAAGCTGAACCCTTCACAAAACTTTCTGACAGAGTTGAAAAGTAGATTGGCATTCAGTTCTTGCATATCCAGCATCTTTGAGCTAACCCTTCCTGCTACAACACTTCCTCAGTAAAAAATAAGTGACATAACTTCTTCATCAACTTTTACTAAAGGATTTCTACTATTTTCAAACACTAATTCACTGTTTATGACAGTTGAGGAGCTCTTTGCTTTGATTTTACTTTAATAATTTGGAGATTCATCTTTCTGTTGAAACCACTAGAAATCTTAGAACATGATTCAGATCAAAGGTTTCTTCTAGAAATGTCCTTTTTTTTCTCCAAAAGAATCAAATCTCTGCTTTGTCTACCTGCTGGATAGAGGAAGGATTTTATTTTATTTTATTTTATTTTATTTTATTTTATTTTATTTTATTTTATTTTATTTTACTTTATTTTATTTTATTTTAAACTTATTCCATTTCATATCATCCTATATTATTTTCTTTCCTCAGCTGAGCTGACAAAGTTAACAAGAAATAATAATAATATAAAAGAAAGGCTATAAATTTGTAGTATCTATTTCATCAATGTTACTCCTATGAACAATAACTAAAGTTTTTAACTTTGTCATTGCTTTACTTGTAATAAAATGCCATCATATTAGAAATAGTGTCATTTGCAACCAGTTTTCATAGACAGAAATGACTAAAAATAGGAAATGGTAATAAAAAAGGGTTTCTGAAATGCAATAATTTACTAGAGATTCACAAGGTAAAAGTACTCTGAAACATTCACAGCCTATGGAAATATCTGGTTCTAGATAAAGTCAGAGATTTGTTTAGTACCTAAGGCTGATTTAAATTTTTCTTAACTCAATTAAAACCAAAGCAAAAGATAAACAAAACGAGACAAAGAAGAAAGGCAACAACCCTCCATGGTGGGTAGTTTAAATTTAAATTTAAACAGTCCAATTAAAAAGAATGCATCTTTGAAAAGATTAATGTCTGTATGGGGATCTATATCCTGAAGAATTACAGATAGACAAAGACTTGGAAAACCTATTGGTTTTAGATAACCTGTTAAAATGAAATTCCTCATTTTGTTCATTACATTCTATCAATATGAAATTCAAGTAAGTTCATATAATTTTTAAGTTTATTCTTTAGCTGGTTTTCAGAGTAAATTATAATTGATATAAACCCTGCCATTAACTCGATGCTTATGTAAATAAAAGTCTTCTATTCTTTGTGTGATTTCTTTATTCATCAGTGACTTCAACTCACCATACCAGTTAAGTCCTCACCCTGGCTCCAAGAGACAAACCCAGATTATATTTTTCTTTTTAGTTCCAAACTATGTTCATAGCCAGGTGCCCACTACAAAGGCTGTTCAAAGGTGGAGGTCTGAGAACAAATGTCATGCAGTGCTCTTTTTTTTTCTGACTGAGCTTTGGTCTTCATCAAGGTCTGACAAATATTGGCATTATATGTCACTAAGAAGTAAAAGAGCATGCTCTGACCTTCAAGAATCCTCACAATATGTACATTATGTTGATGTGCCCTTTGTTTTGTCTCTCTTAGTTTGCTTTGGCGGCTTTAGTGATTTGGTCTAATGCAAGGTTGTTTTACCAAGTTTTATCTTTCTCTTTTAACCATGAACTGGACAACTGACTCTGTCTGACTTTTATGAGTCACTGTTTTCCTTACCTGTACTCCCATGGTAATCAAGGCAATCACAGAAGATTGGGTTCAAGTACCCTGTTAACAGTGATGAGCACCCTCAGGACCTTAGCAGATTTATTTTGGAGTAATAATCACAATGTCTGACCATGCTTCTGAAGTTCTTTCTGTCTTGGTGTTAGTTGCTCTGAATAGACAATTGGGTTGAACAGTTCATGAGATTCATCTTTCTCACTGATCTCTCTGAAGCAGCTGCCTCAAGTGTGGAACTCATAATTACCAGGAGTGAAGGCTTGTGGAGTCCACAGGACTTTGGAGAATCTCAATTTTTTTTTTTCCAGTTTCCAGGCTTAAATGACCCTGTGTCAACAATATTTTTTGGTGTATGGGTGTCGTGGGTTAGCAGGGTCCCCCTCCCTGGGGAACTGTGAGATGGTTTGTCCAGGTTGATTTCCAGGACAAAACCAATCAGAGGTTCTGGTAACGCCTTTTGCTAATTACATCTTTAAGAAACGGAAGAGAAGGATAGTTGCGTAGTTTGAAATCAAGTAGCCA
>JAWWES010000094.1:66222189-66240987 GCA_035583135.1 Lophotriccus pileatus
ATTTTTCCCCAATTGGATTTTAGTTTTGTCTGCATAAACCTTCTCTCACAGCTTGAACCAATTTGGTTGGGGGGTGTAGGAAAAATTGTCACCTGGACAAACCCACGACAATGGGTCTTAATTGGATACAGGCTTTTTGTGAGGAGGTCTCAAATATTAGGAGTATACCACTCAAAAAGGATGTAAAGTAGCTATTCTGAAATGTGATAAAATACATATTACCACTCCCTCATCCTGCAGGAGATGGTTGTATCTTACAATTAGAAGCAGAACAAATGATTATGTTGCTAGTGTTTGTATAGTTACATTTGTTCTAAGGCAGGCTTTAAATTGCTCAGATCATTATACCAATTTTGGTGGTGTGAATCATTAAAGGTTGTAAAACCAGCATGTTTGATCATAGAATCGTAGAATAGTTTGGATTGCAATAGACCTTAAAGATCACCTAGTTCCAACCTCCAAACTTGATTTTAAGTAGTTAGAAGATATACTTGTATATGTCAACTGAAACTATCTGAAAATGTATACTATATATATATATATATGTATATAAAGTATCAAAGTGCATCTTAGGGTGCCATTGAGACATAGTTACATGCACCAAAACTTCAGAATTCTTTAAACATTTGACCATGTTTTCTTCAAGTAGTATTTATCAAGTGTCGTCACTTGACATTCTAAAGCATTGGGTATGTCATGAGCAAGTAGCTCCTTACAATTTAGTAGCTCTACATGACTTTCACTTTTCAAATTTAAAAAAAAAAAAAAAAAAAAAAAAGGAAAAACACGTGAAAAAATGTAGGCAGTGGCTAAGTGCCTTAAAGAATCTCAGTCATCACCAAAAGGACATGCACACTTAAATAACTTCAGAAACAATTGATTGAGAGCATGATTTTTAAAAGGTTTTGTCCTCAATCTTTCTTAGACTCCTTTGAACTCAATGATGACTGTCTGAGACTCAGAAAAGTGCTAGGAAGCAAGTACAGATGCCCTTACTAGAAGAGTAGAGTAACTTAGTCACAATGTATCATTTCCCCCTAATATTGAATCATTATTCATAGACATATATATTCTTAATATAATGCCAGAGAGGCATTACAGCAGCTAATCTGACCTTCTGTACATCATAGGCATTCCATTCTTATTGTATTTAACCCAGTCATTGTTTATAACTAAAACATATTGTAGGCAGGCATTCAAAAGCAACATGGAGATTTACAGATGCTGTATCCATGCAGTCCCACAGTAAAGAACCCATTAATTCTTTACTATTGATTTTAGGGTCCTGAGTTTTTTCTAAAATTGGGTTTGCTTTGATGGCATTGTCCTAAGATCAATATACATTCGCTTTCACTCATTTTAATCACCAACCCTGGTGCCAGTTTCTAGTCAAGAGTGGAGTGGAATCTCACCACTGGAAAGCAGGGTCATTTAGAAACATGTTCATGCCTGGTTTCATCTTTCTTCTGGAGAGAAATTGGCTCCTTCAAATCTGCATTCTTCCATCTACTCCCTGACTCATTCCATGGAGCAACCTATTTCTTTTGAGTCCTTTCCACGATGTTAGAAGAGGTATAATATTAGGATGGGTGTATCTAATCACCAGCCTCTGACGTACAGGTTGCAATATGAGGGTTTACCAATGATGTCTTGAGGACGAAAAAGCAGCACTTGTTACTCTTGCATATTTTCAAATTCTCTTTTAAACAGTCCAGGCAACCTGATTGATGCTGCGATAGGACAAGGGGGAATGGTTCTAAAATGAAAAAGAATAGGTTTAAATTGGATATTTGAAAGAGAGTCCTCAGTGTGAGGGTGATGAGGCCCTGGCACAAGTTACCCAGAGAAGCTGTGAATGCCCCATCCCTGGAAGCGTTCAATATCAAGCTGGATATGCCTTTAAGCAACCTGATCTAGTGGAAGGTGTCCCTGGCCTTGTCAGGGTGTTGGAACAAAATGATCTCTAAGCTCCCTTTCTACCTGAACCATTCCATAATTCTATAATTCTGTGTATTTTCCAAGGTCATCTGCAATAAAGCTCAGAATATGTTTATATCTGCATTCATACCTCTCTCTAGCTGCAGCCATACTTCTTTATATCTCTGTAACTATACCTGTTTCCATATACTGCATCATATAAACAGATAGAAGTGACTGTGCTACGTGAACTGAGGAGTGCTTTGAACTTTGCTTCTGGATTTTTAATACAGCAGCCCCTTTGATCTCAGGCCCTAGCTGTGGATTACAGTCCCTTGTGTGTCTGCAGGAGTTTTCAGACTCCGGAATACACCCAGAGTAGCCATGAAAAGCCGCCTGCTGAGATTAGATTTAAATGTATTAGACACAGTTGTGTGTATCACTGGGCTAATGTTTTGGGCTAAGAGATTTATTTTTTTTTTTAAATTAGGGAGGTCTCCGTAGTTCTGTACAACCTATTTGTCATCTGAGGAATATACAAATAGGTATGTGTGTGTGTGTATATATATATATATATATGTATATATACGTGAAGGTGTATATGCACACACACTGTGTGAACTTTCAATAATTCTTTTTTTTTTTAATTTTTATTTCATATACACAATAAATCATGCCCAGTAGTAAGAGGGAAAGGAAATGTAAAACCAATGGCCCTGTCCTATAGATCAGCCTCCTCTTAAGAGTAATTTTTATAATGAAAACAAAGGAGTTGTAAACCTGACAGTGAGGAGATCTTAATATTGTGCTCTACTACTTCTGAATAATGTTTGCTTCTGTTTAATCGAGGAAAAGGAAAAATTTCATTTCTTGGATTTTTTTTTTTTTAGTAAAATTGACTGTGGACGTTCTAACTTATGCTGAATTCAATGTCTTTTTGTTAGTATCTGATCAAGTCACTCAACCAAGAAAGCGTAGAGTTGTCAAATATCCAAGATCCAAATAAATTTAGGTTCCTAAGATGCTTTGTCTGGCCAAAATGCTGATATTTCTTGACATCTGTAGTGGAACAAACTCAGGCACTAGTGATGCCTTTAGAGTTTTTACCAGTGAAAACCTTCCCTGCTTTTTCATACAGGTTATGTATTTTGCCATTTGAATGCAGGTTAAATGTAGATTCTTAAATGCCACTCTTCTGAGATGATCATTACCATTCAGGTATGAGACCTAGGGGTTATGGTAGAAAGTTTTATGAAAATGTCAGCTCCGTGCTCAGTAGTGGTCAAAAAAAATCCCCAAATCTAATGCTAGAAATCATTAGGAAATAATAAAAAATTAAACAGGAAATTGATTTAGACATTTGGAAACAAAGATGGTTCATCCAAATCCGTGGCACTGTGTGTGTTTATCTCTATTGCCCTCATCACAAGAACAATGAGAACTGGTTAAAAGAATCACAGAATGATAACAGGTGGTAAAAGGCACAGTGGATTTTCCACTACTATTTTTAATTTTGGAAAAGAGATGGTGTAGAGGGGCTGTGACAGAATCCTACAAAGTCATGAAAGTCTTGATGATGATGATAAATAAGGATTGGTTATTCATTGGCTCTTCAAAAAAAACTCACAAAACACATAGAAACAAAGTAAGCTCGAAAGATTAGGATTCAAAACATGTCGGAGAATTTTTGCCTTCGCTCTCTCAGAACACTAGTTATGAGAAGACCTCCTCCTTTACAGCACATTTTGGATGATAAAAGTTTCAACATGTTCAAAGCAACAGTGTTCAAGTTTATGGAAGAAAAATCCACTGATGGTTCCCATATGCACAGAAACTATACCTAGGTAAGAAAGTCCCTATGCCAAAAGCGGCTGGATTTGAAGAGCCTTGGGGTAAAATCTTATTCTTCTCAAACAACCTGTTTGGTAATGTGGTGAAAACAAGTGTGTTTATTCTTTTTCATCACCTTATTAGAAAGCTTTGGGGATCTGAGGTGTCAGAAAGATTCCAAGACTTTAGGGCTTTAGCCTCTTTTCAAAGTGACTTTTCTGAAAAATTGGGTTTCCTCTTTAGAATTAAGTGATAAAATAACTTAGTGAAAGACTGCTAGACACAGTGACTCCACAATTATGTTAGGATGGCCAAGAAATTCTATAAACTGGGTTTTCTTTCTTGTCATTTAAAAGAACTATATAAAATTTCTCCTGGGACAAAAATTCCTGGCAGGCATTGTTTTGATAAAGTATTACAATAATACAACACTGAAGCAGTAGCAATCCTGAATATTACAAAAAACATGTCAAAAGAGTAAGTTGTTCTTTCAGTGTGTTGAAATGTATCACTAGAGCAACAGTTGCCAGAGGAAAAATGATTGTTATAGGCCACAGTGCTTTAGAGGTTCAGAGAAAACCATGACTGATGTTTATTATTATTTATTTGTTGGGAGTTTTATTTATTTATTGTATGGTTAACACAGAATGGGCTTTGTACAAATCTGTATTTAAAAAGAGAATTTTATTGGATATTTTAAAAGGAAGGGTTTGAAGTATATGAATACTAGTACACTAGCAAGACAATTCATAAAGTTCATTGCATAGATGAAAAAAATAATTTTCAATATTAACATTTCAAGCAAAATTTAAAAGAAAGTATATGCTTAAGAACTGTGATTATATTTCATTCTTCCTCTTCTGGTGATTTTAAGATCACTCAGACCCATTAAAAATCCTTGAAAATGTGTATGCAGAGATAGCACAGTGTTTAGTGTAGTTCATGTTACTGGATAGATTTCCTTGTGAGAGATGGATTTTAGGTCTTGGAATCCTATGAGTTAGCAAAAATTTGCTTCTTAAGTAATTTTCTTAGCCCTAAGTATTGAGAATAGTCGCTTGATAATACATCTGAAATACACCTTTTAGATTTGGAAATAGGAAGGCAAGATTTTCAGCAAACTGGAAGATAAGCATGAATTGCTATTCTGCTTCTGAGAGTCCTCCCCCACCATAGATTTTATTTTTGATTTTCTCTTGGGAGAGCTCCCTGCCCAGTAGGTTGTAGAGACTTCCTGAGGTGTTGAGGGAAATCCTCAGCCATCCTTCCTATTGCAACTCTAGCCATGTAACTAATCATTTACATAAGGAGGTGCCTTCTCTCCTGCAGCAGTGCCAAAGTTATCAGTCCAATGCAGATGTTTTTACCTTTTCTAGAAAATTTGAATGGCTGGAATCTTTGTCAAATTCCTCCACCTGTGCCTACCCCATAGATTAAGACTTTCTCTCATTCCAGAACATGGACAGATTTTGTTTAAACCCCCAAACAGCCAATGCTTTCTGATGGACTTAACTGCAGCAATATCATTGGATTTCCATTTTTCTTCTGTTTATTTCATGGTACCACCTAAAGGTTATTCTAAAGCATAACCCAAAAAGGTCTTCATTACACAGGAGAAAGTGTCCCATTGTTATTAGATACTCTGAAAACAGAAAATCCTCCACATCTCTTTATTTCACACCCAGCCAACAAGCTGGCACTGCGTCAGAGAGAATGCAGGCACTTTTTCCAGTTGCCTTGTCAAGAAATGTAATATATAATAACACCCTGCTTCCTTCCTGCAGAAAAACCTTTTTGTTAAAATTGGCATCTCTGTCTCGTGGCCTTGAGAGCCTGAAATACAGGGTGCAACTTAATCAGCTAGAACAGTGCTGTGCTTGCTGTACTGAATGCACTCCAAAGGCTTCCACAGTGTAATGAATGGTCAGATGGTGTGTGGACTGACTCAACTCTCCCCTTGAACATGGTATTTTGCCAACATCTGCATTATATTGTGTCAACAATTAAAACATTACAGAGCTGCTGCTTTCTTTTTGTCTCCCTAATCCATCCATTTAACTGTTCCTGGGTCAGAGTACAACACAGTGTAGCTATTTCTAATACCTTGGTGTTAATCCAGTCATTTTTCTCTTTCAGACCCATCCCCATTCTTCCCAGAAGGTAAAAATAAAATATAATTCCTTTGTTAAGTTTGCAAGGGATTTAAAATGCATAACTTTGAAACACAACACCTTCTCCCACAGGGCTACAATAATGTAACTCACCATGGCAGCAACTCACCAACACATTATCTTGCAGTGGGTGTTGAAAGACTGCACATTCCTCATCACCGTGTCCTCCCAAGAGAAAACTGCTGGGACGCACACAGGGTGTCCCAAGGATGCTCATTATTATGTCTTGTAGTAAGGTAAGTTTTTCCCTCAGAACAAATGGGAAGATCATGGCAAGAGTGCACACAATTCTAGATGGTAAACTAAGCCTGCTGTGCCTGGGGAGGCCTGGGGATTCTTTTTTGGAGAGGCACAATTACACAGTGTGGTCATTTTATGTACGTGCAGGAAGCACAAAGCCAACTGCAAACTGTGCAGAACTTCATGCTTATCCAGCCTTGTGGTAGAAGTGGGGCTGTAACAAGTGGCTTGTATCTTTCACTGGAAGCAAACTGCCAAATCACAAAATCCCTGCTGTCATGTATCACAGATTCACAGAATTGTTTGGGTGGGGAGGGACTTCTACAGGCCATCTGGACCAAGCCCCCTGCAATGAACAGGGACACCTTCCATGAGACGGGATTACTCCAAGCCCCATCCCACCTGGCCTTGAACAATTCCAGGTATGAGGCAGACACAGATTCTCTGGTGTCAACCTGTGACAGGGCCCTCACAGGGAAGAATTTCTTCTTAATGCCCAATTTAAACTTACTCACCTTCAGCCTATGACCGTTCTTTCTTCTCTTGTCACTCCATGCCCTTGTGAAAAGTCCCTCTCCAGCTTTCTTGGAGATCTTTTAGGAACTGGAAGGGGCTCTAAGGTCTTCTCAGAATCTTCTCTTCTCCAGGCTGGACAAACCCAACTCTGTCAGTTTGTTTCCATAGGAGAGGTGCTCCAGCCCTCAGAGGATCTTGGTGGCATCCTCTGGACTCACTCCAACAGGTCCATGTCCTGGCTGATTTGGACTTCCCAGAGTTGGATGCAGCACTCCAGGTGGGGTCTCATGAGAGCAGAATGGAGGGGGAGAATTGCCTCTCACCCTACTGCCCACACTGTTGGGGATGAGCCCAGGACACATTTGGTTTCTGGGCTGTCAGCACACACTGTTGGATCTCTTGAACTTCTTACTCATCAACATACCCAGGTCCTTCTCCCCAGGGCTACTCTTGACCCATTCTCCATATGAACAATTTATTCCAGTGTAAAACTGTACTGTCCTGTGGTGTACAAGGCAAAGACACTGATGCCAGCAAAAGACAACCACCCTTTCTCTGTATCTAGGACTTGAGACAGAGCCCACACAAAGGGCATTGCAAGCAAAATAGATATGATAAACATGAAACAATTAAAAAAATAATTGCTGTTCTAATTTCTGGGGTTATAATACTAACGGGCAAAGAATTTGAAATGTGACATGAATAGGTATACTTGAGTTTACAGTAATACAAATAATAAAAGAGTGGTATGAGGAATCTGTGGCAGCACTGGCAATTAAACCTGTATTTTCTAAGTCCCAGGGTGAGAATGATAGTCCCTAGACCATCTTTCTTTTCAACTTAATATTTCCTCTAACACAGCACATGTTGCAAAACTCATGTTTTCATTATTAAGTGCAGCTCATATTCATAATCAGGGACTAATGATTATTTTGCTAATAAGAACTAACGCAATTTTCCAAAACCACAACTAGGCATCATTCCTTAACAATTTTCTTTGTTTAGTGGTGGTTACTCCCTTTTACCCATATACTTGCAGTCAATATTTGGTTGACTACAGCTCACATGTTTGAAGCTTGACTCACTTTTTTGTAGAAGTGACTTGCACCATGTGAGCTGTCCTCAGAAATCCATCTGGCCATCAGCCACCTCCTCAGAAAGTCATGGGCTTCACAAAGTGTTTTATGTCTGTCACGCAGGAGGATGTTTCAGATGGCCCAGGACACCTCAAATGGTACTAGAGTCCTATGCTCAAGAAAATTAGTTTAGCCCCAGGTCTCTCAACCTAGACTCTGAAGAGCTGGCATACAGTTTGTAGATCAGAGGTGTTGTTAGTGTAGGAGTATACTTACGTGCACTTTGTTTCTTCAACATCCTCTTATACTTAAAGATATAGACAAGGGAGTCAGTAGGGTCTAGAGATCAATCCAGTTTATTCCATATCAGACATGTATATTCTTTCATCTAAAAGCCTCACTGGAACTCTATAACTGCAGTTAATATTTAGTCTTCACCTAGACGTTGGCATTTCAGACATCAGTACAAGAGATGGAACTTACTAGGTAGGTTAAACATGTACATCTACCAGTGATAGCTTAAAATATCCAAATTATTTAAATGTCACTCGTATCTATGACACAGATTTTACAGGATATCTGTAGCCCATAAAGTGGCTGCTGGACACTGGACAGGACAAACTGAGGCATGTCAATTGGCATCAGATGCCTAAATGTGGATTACTGAACTGAGAGCTTCATCTCCACTTGGTGTACTTGTTCATGCTGCATATCATACCCTAAGCATAGTTGAAAATGGTTTCATTGCCATATAGAGTCAATTTTTGTTGCATTGACCTCTAGATGCTCATCTAATCCAGGCAAACTCTTCAAACTCTTCCAGCTTTTGGTTTGTTAGAGCCAGTGTTGATCTGCAGTCAGTTAGTTTCCATCTTCTCTGTTTCTTCCATGCTTATTATTTCTCTGGACCACTGAAAAGTCTAGTGGAAGTCAGAAATAAGGAAAGGAGAAAAATCCTATCTGGTATGGTGCTGCTCCTACCACCAGAAACAGTCTGAGTAGGACAACATCACAGGAAGACAAAGGGCAAGACTCAGAAGTGTTAATCCATTCTATTAATCTCTACTTTCCTAGTTTGTTTTTTTTTTTTTTCACATGAAAGAAAAGGTGTAGCAAATATGCATGTAAAGTGTAATATCAAATATAAATATGGGTATTGTGTGAGAGACTGAGAAGGTCAAGATGTAGGGTCTCTTTTTTTTATTATTTTTTTTTAATGTTTTTGTATATAGTTAAAAATCTTCTAGTCTGAAAAATAGCTAAATAATGACCTTCCCTTTGTACCATCCCTCACTTCCCCTTCTGCAGTCTTGTTCAATAGCATTTTACCTATCAGAGACATTTTCGTGCTCTCTCTCTCTTTATTTTTTTAAGTCTAACCTTTCTTCATGCCTGCTTCATACGTTGACTCAAGTACTCTATATTCTCCTCCAGACCTGATCTTTCTTTCAAAGTCTCTTTTTTCTATATACTGCATAGCGACACTACATGCAGTGCCTGTCCTTACTATCTCACCTGGTCCACAGTCTACTTTCAAGATTGTTCTGCTTGCATGAACTAGTTCTGAACTATCTGTCTCTTTTAATGAAGCCAGCTCACCTTGCTGTAATTTCCTTCTCCAAAGGTCCCCTTTAGTCCAGGATTGTGACCTTCCTTTGCTTGCCTGTACAGGGGTTCCTTTCATTTTTCTCTTCCTTACATCAAAACTCAAACCCATCTCTAGATACATTCTGAATGGATCCTTATCCATGCAACACAGGAGAGGTAGAAGCAGACTGAGCAAGTAAACACCCAGGAAGGAGAAGCAACACCAAAGCCAATTAAGAATAGTTCATGAAGCTGAGATGTCTGGAAGCAGGTGAGTTCTCCCAGAAACTTTGAATGGGTTCAAACTACAGAGAAGCTTCAAGTATTTTCCCTGCCATTTGAATTTTAATCTATAGGGAACTAACCTCTTTAGATTAGATGCAAAACATAGTTCTTTCTGAGAAACCAACACACACACACACACACCACACACACGCAGGCAAAACCCTGAAGAACTGAGCTGAGATCAAAACACTTGCTACTTTGAGATTCCTCTGGTGAACTTGAATCCTAGTCTTGAAGGTGAAATCCATCTTCTGAGTCCACAGAGCTTTCTTTTCCCCTGGAACTTCTTACAATGTCTATAAAGATTTCTGCTCTTAACCTTTCTTGTGTTATAAAAAGCACAGCCACATTCCTCGTAACTATTTGATGTCTTATATAAAACCCTTTTAAAAAAATCCCAAGATAGCATCAAAAGAAAAAGTTGCCCACAGTTGCCTTTAAATGCCATGCTTATTTAATATCGACATGAATATAGAGTCACTGCTTTCTGAGTCTCAGAATCCCAAACTAGCAATGGAGGTGCACAACCTAAAATCTGCCAGTTGTTTAAAAAAAATAACAAATATAAATAAACAAATAAATAAAAATTTGACTCCATAGGGAAAATGTGTCAAGAGTAAAAGGCGGTGAGGGTGAATTTTGGACAGAATCCAAAAACAAGTGTAGGAAAGAAGCTGCTTTTTTTTTTTTTTTTTTTTTTTTTTTATTCCAACAGCCTCTTGACATGCTTTCTTCAGTTTTGCCACAAAAGTTGAAGTCTTTCCTCAGGAGAAATATGTGTGTGTGCATATCTGTGTGTACGTGTAAGCTATGGGAGACCCAGATATTTTAGACACAGGCAAACCTGATACGTGGGGGAGGGGGAAGATGTAGGACCTGCTTTTTAAAATATTTTTCAAATAGTTTGTCTTTGAAATATGTCAACTACCAGTTGCTTGCAGTTCTAATTTAATTTTATTTTATTGTTCCCAGCACACACACATGCCCACAGGTGCTCATGCGTAGTCAATGTATAAAGTGTATGTATATTCTAAGGGATAATTTATTTTGATTTGCTGTAGTCAATGTGTAATTATATGACAGGTCTGATCTCCAAGATGAATCGTTTCTTCCTTTGTGATATGATGAGTATGTCACAACACATTAACATCCTACTGACAGCTGCAAAATATAGAGAGAATCAAAAGACCAGACTGGGAGGGCAAGATAAAGTAACAAGAAGATTGTAGTAGCCATCAGGTTCTGGGTTCTCTCAGTTCTCATTGACTTCAGTAGTGCCTAGGATAACGCAGAAAGCAAAGATGTTTGTTCACGCTTATCTTTCTCATAAAGAAACAAAGAAAACTTTATTTTGACAGTTCACTGAAGTGAAAACATATTTATTGCCTCACAAGTACATACTTTTTTTGATAACAGTGCTAAGCAATCTATTTGGCTGTTATTATATGTGCCTTAAAAAGTAGCTTAAGAGGCTGACTTTAAAGAGATTTTGCCACCCTTCCCTCTTTTTGCATTTATGTATTATGTACTTCCTTGTTGGTGGCAGAAATATTGTTTTATAGTCTATAGACCTGTGACAGGATGAGCACCCAAGAATTTCACAGTTAGGCCTGGAGGGTTGAATCAGAACAGAATTAAATCATGTACTCTTCATATTCATGAGTAGTCAGAACTTACCACCTAATTAGGAATGATATTTGCATAGCAAATGACCTTAGCATTAAAAAGTATTCTCATTGGTTATTTTATGCTGGGAAACAGAATTAAATGCATTGATAAAAAAATGAGAGAAACAAAAGGGAGGAAAAAGTGGGAAATGCAAGAAAGGATAAAAAATAGAACAACTAGAATATAAACCTTTAGAGACAGGGATGTGTGAGAGAGAGATGAAGTGGATTAAAAAAAAAAAAAAGAAAAAAGATTATGAAATTTCTAAAAAATATGAAATTTCTAGAAAATGTCTTCCCAAACAACAGAATTGTTGTTTTTAATTTTCCTTGCTCATACAGACACATCAGGGAAAACAGGTTGGCCTTAAATTGTTTCAGTTTGAGCTGCTAAAATTCTTCACTGAGTGTTAACCTTACACAGATGAAGATACTGATGCCTTTCCTGTTACTATTAGATCCAATTGCTATTGACAAAGGCTAAATCCAACAGTTCCTCACTGGAGAATGTTCAAAGCTGCCACAGGTTTAGGTGCTGAGAAACACAAATTGGAACAGACTCTCTATTCTCCGTTGGCCACAGGTTGAGACTATATTTTGTATATCCATATGTAAGACAGAGTCATTTCTGGATGAGCTGTTGTGTTTAGCTCACTGTGGTGATAAAATTCATCCTTGAGGGCAGATTATTCCATAGCCTCCCAGTTAAGAGAATGCCGCTACAATTGCATGTTCAGGGTGTATTATATGGTGCTGTCAGTTCTAAGTGGTTTTGTCACCAGGTTTCACTGTAGCTCTCCCATGAAGAAGTTAGTCACTTCAATGTCTAAGACACTAATTTTTTATCTTTTTCTTTACTGCTTTGCATGTCCCTACTTCCATGGTTTGCCATGATTATCACAGTCTTGTGCATGTTACTTTGCAGCATTTTAATCACCGCTACAATATCATGTAGACTTTTTTTTTTAAAAAAAAAAAGAAAAAAGCAATGGGCAGTTTGTGTACAAGCCTGCATGTAATCTTTCAGAAAGCTTCTTTATTGACTATCATTTACCTAGCTCACAGGTCTGTGTTCAAAAATACTACATCAAATATTCACAGTGTTAATGAGAAAATCCGTCTCTCTTGTAGTCAGTGAACTTTTGCCCATTCCCAAGAGGCAGAATTCATTCAAAGAGCAAAAGTGTTTAAATAAGCTTAATTTTACTTGCTAACTTTTTTTTCCTTTCCCCTGAAGTGGATTAAAACAGCAACTGAATATTTGTCAAAATTCAAAATTTCTGTGACTATAAGGAGAAATATAAAATGAAATAGAATATACGCAGAATTTAAAATGGATAAAGAGAGAAGAATTTGTGATTTTGTATGGATTTGAAGTCCTGTTGTCACCTTCAGTGAAGAAAAAGTTATAGAAAAAATGCCATACAAACTTTTTAGGGGTTCTTTGTTTTGTTTTTAACTTCAGGAGTTCAAGTTTCCTCTCTGCTCTTTTTCACTTCTCTCATCTTGTGCAATTAAACTGAGCTCTTTGTAAATGACAGCCATGGGCTACCCCAGCTTGTCCTTCCTGATTCTCACAGGCCATAGCTATCAAACTTTCTGGACAGAGGAGTCAAACTACTTTATAGAAGTCTGTGAATAGGATTACAAACTGGAGACAGTAATATCACTCCCAACTATAAGAAAAGATCATCTGATAGCAGTTCACAAAGGTCAAGGCTGGAATATTGTCAGACAGTCTAGAATATTGTCTTTGATTCCAGGCATTTATTAACCTCTTTATTGCCACAAGAAATGTTTTCATTCCTTACCTTCCTTGCCTCTGATTCTTACCCTTCTTTGTCTCACTATAGTTTTTTATTTTCCTCCTTGCATTCCTCTAATTTTCAGCAATTTCCATTTCTGTTCCCCAGTCTCATCTTTCATCAGCTTGAAAAGATGAGCAGAAAAACAACTAACAGCGACATTAACAGTGATTTCAATGCATCCATGAGAGCATCTTTACCTCATAAAATGTTTGTGTAATCCAGACCAGCCCATACACGACTCTCTGATGGTCCAGAACTGGAACAAGGGCTGCTATGACCATATTTAGCACAACAGCTGTACAAATTAACTACACTGACAGTCGGGTTATATGAACCCAGACAAGGTGCTGCATTCCTGCTGAAGTGCTGCCACCCAATTTTTCTCATATATCTTGTTCGAGCCCAGATTTTCTTCATATAATTCTCATCAGAACTTTGAAAGGTCTTTGTACATGTCATTCAATGAGAGGTGCTGTGGCTGACCCTGTACAAACATTTTAAATCTTTTGAAGCAGCACTGTGATTCAAAGTACATCATCTTTGGGGTTTGTGCACTCATAGTCTTCACTCTTCGAATCTAAACACAGTTTTTACTTTGTTTAAGGTGGCTGCTGGGACCAAACCCATGTTTTTCAATTAAAGTTTGACATTTTACTTTGGGAAATCCTTTGTTTTATGGGAGAATCAACACTTCTGTTGAAACAAAGGGGTCAACCCCCAATCAGAAAACCTTTAGAAACCTCTAGAAAGCTTAGTGCGCACATTTTTTGGCAGTATTTTAACTTGAATTCGATTAATTTTGTAATATATGTAGCAAATTATGTATTATTAGTCAGGCCAAGAGCTAAAGACCACTGAAATTAGTGGGAAAAGAGAAGCCTTTAGGGAAGAAGACTCAAAAACTGAGCCTTATGGTTAGGCAAAAGTATCTGTTCCTTTTAAAGTACTGTTAAACTGCAATTTTATTTTCTTGTCTATGGTGATGAATGTCCAGAGAAGGTCAGACTTTACTTTTACCTGTTTAGTTTGTGGTTACAAAAGTCTGGTTCAGGTTTACACTGGAGTCGATCCTTACTTGTCTGCCTGTAGACTCAAGGTATAAGCAATGATATTCAAAGAAACAGAGCCCAGTATTGTTAGCCTTTTTTGCAAGAAAATAAATAAGTTGTGAATGTTATTATCACCAGAAGTTATAATCCAATTGGAAATAGTCTATTCCCCAAGATGTTACTGTTCATGAATTCTCCTTTTAATAAGCAACCAAAATTAAATTTTTCATGGAAATTATTCCTCATTCAGCATATTTTTTATAACTCTTCTGCCTTTTTTTTTTTTTGTGTGTGTGCCTGAGCAAAGCTCTGCTCTTAGAAAATACAAGTTTAATGTTGCAGTTCTTTCCATAAGGGAGAAAAACGTCTCTCAATGTGAATTCCCGTTATTGGAAACTGGGATCAGAAAGTAGCTTTACTAGGACAGCTGGATTTAGAAGCTAAGTCTTCGTGTGCCAGTGTTTTCAGTTGTGCCTTGGATTGTCCTTGATCTCACCTTACTCCTAGACTGCTGTTACAAATATACTCACCTCAAGTTGAGGTACACTTACTTGTTTGGGCACTTAGGTGGTTTTTTTAAGGAGAGAACTGATGCTGCCTGGACTGCTTCATTGAAACAAGCCTGTGTTTCATTTTTCAGACCGAGCATTCGGCGGTTCTTTGTTTGCATGATTACTCCTCCACCCGTGATAAAGATTGATTCAGACGATCAGTGGGGGCTTTGAGGGAGAGGTGCTGTCATACCAGCAGGTTTTTAATACACAGGAAGACCCAGTACAGCAAAGTACTTAAGCACATGTCAAAATGACTTCCCCTGACTTTATTCACTCCTCGTACACGTAAAGTTGGGGACGTATTTAAGTGCTTTGCTGAGTCAAGATTGCTCTGTACTATAAAATAAGGTAGTTGGCACAAAGAGCGTCAGTGCCTTCTGAGCTGCTGAGAGCAAGTCATTAGTGGGGTAGGAAGGAAGGCTTAGATCCACAAAATGGGAAGAAAAGAAAAGAAAAAAAAGAAAACAAACCTGAGGATGATAATGGAAAAATCCAGCCCTGAAAAGACGTGGCAGTCATGACATTCATCCATAAAAATGTAAAGAAATCCAAAAAGCGAAGGTCACTGATCCATCCTTTCTTCATCAATTGTGCTGAAGTAATGCAGCTCATGGCCTATTGAATGTAAAGATCCCCTGCTGTTCTCAAACGCTGGGTAGAGAAATACAATGTGCCATCGACAACTTTTAGGCCCCAGTAGGGTGAACTAAGGACAAAGTCTTCTTGAGTACTGATTTTTTCTGGTTTCTGGGGTGAAATTAAACCTCTAACGGAGTCAGTATACAAGTCCCAGAGGCAGGCGCCGTTCCTACTGTGGCTGAAGCCAAAAATGTATCAGTAACTTATTGAAAGTTTCATCAAGGATTCAGTTTTGATCCCAATTTCACTGACCTTGCAAAACTGGAATAACTTCAGTGAGGGCAGAGTGATCAATCTGTATAGAGAAGACAGTACTTGTAACAATAGACACCTGCAGTGTTTGCTTTCAGTGTATAGATGCCTGGAGAAAAACACAAAAATAAAACACCATTGGGCATGAGATGCCATCCTTACCACAATACACATGAAAATGTCCTCAGAAGGGATATTTTTTCCTATTAAAGTAACCATTTAAAACAAAAAAAAAATCCTCCAAGTGTGTTGTTAAAAAAATTATTGCATCCAACCTGAGTATGTCCCGAGCAGTAGGCTGGGTTATGCCTGCTGATCTTTTCAACTGGAAAATTCTTCCTAAAGGGTGGCATGCAACATTACGGATCATAGCCTACCCTAAAAAGAGACAAGGGAAAAAAAAAAGGGGGGGGGGAAGGAAAGAAAAAAGGGAAGAAAATTGCCCTGCAAGCTGATAAAAGCCCATCTGCCTGCTTTTGACAAGGCACTGTCATTCTTCACAGCTTCGCATCCTGTAGACATTTAGAGGGTCATAATTTCCAGTTCAGTTTTCTTTTTTTTTTTTTTTTCACTCCTCTCTCTTCTGAGTGGAGCAACGTTTGAGGAGTAGGCTAAGACGGCCTGAACTAATTCATCTTGTGACCTTTTAGTGCCTTCAGAGCAAAGTGATTTAATAGCACTTAATCTGTCAAAAAACTGAGGCTTTGTAATAACTGTATATTAAGCCAGTTTTTATGGAGCATTAGCTGAAGTCCTTTCAGTTTACAAAACGGGGGGGTACCTTGTCTCTTCTGTGTTTTTTTGTTGTGTTTTTTTTTTTTTTTTCTCCCTCTCTTCCATGAATCCCTGTTACTCAGTAACACCATTTTGTATTTAAGGCAGACAGGGAAATTCTCAAGACAGGTAACTCCATGCATTATAGGCTGAATGGGAAAGGTCTCTTCCCATCCCTGTGTGATTTATGGGTTAGGGCTCTTGGAGCTGACGGGCAATGGAACAGACAGCACATTCAGGTTCCACTGGCAATGAAGGGATCTTCTCAGGCTTGGCCATGTGCCACAAATGTTAACCTAGATTTTAAAAAATAGAGGGATTATTTGAAGACAGAACACTGAGGAGAATTTGCCACAGCTAGTTCCTGCTCTTACCCCAGTTTTGTTTTAGGCATGCTTTCTCTAAATTAACTTGTTTCATCTAATTTCCTTATAAGTAATCCAGGTAATGATAATATTTCCTTTTTTTAAAACTTTTTTATAACACAGAGGCTAAAGTAATTCTGGGAAGACCTAGTCTCCTTGTCTGCCTGTACCACTAAGGAACTTCATCTTTCTCTAACACAGTTAAGTAAGAATGAGTATAAAAGAACAATAAGAAAAATGAGCTCATCAAAAATCAGAATTTTAAAGTTCAATATACACTTCATTTCAAAACAAGACACCAAACACCTGAAAGACCAGAATGTCTTTGGTAACAAGGAAAATTAATGCAGATCTTAAAATATTTTCCCTGTGTTTGTGATAGAGACTGAACTGACTATTCTGAACACTTCATGAGAGTTATAGTCTGGAGATACCATGTGGAGGACTGTAAGAGGAATGCAACTTCCAAAGCAGTCTGTGGAGGACTGTTTCACATGTTCCCTTCCTGTCTTCTGCTTCTAAGTCTCAGTTTTCCTTTTCCAGATATATGGGACAAGGGTTACCTTGCAAATCAATCCTATAGGTACAGATTTTTTTATTCCAGTTGATTTGGACACCTGAGGTTGTGACTTCCAGTTTAACAATGTCTTTCCCACAAAAGATCGATCACTAGTTAAAAGTATTTGCTGCTTGTTGCAAGACCCTCACGCAGAATTCACTGAAGTTAAAAGTTCCCATTCCTGACAACACATTCATGTCTTCCATTTGACTCCTATCCTGCTGTTGTTTATAAAGTTCCCCTGCAGTAAAGAACATGTAAAGGTTTGGGGGGTTGGGGTTTCTTTTCTCAGAACAAAACTGATATAAGCGTAGAGGAGTGTCTTTGTTCTTTCTGCTTGTGCCCTGGCTCTAGAGGTAATTTCCTCTCACATGTAAAACTGTGTTTCTTTTTACTATTTCCTCATGAGCACTATAATTCATCGTGTGATGTCCCCTGCTTGGCCCTTCTCTGCCTCTGGTGTTCATTGTACTGAAGTGCTGAAGATTAGGATCCCAAATGGGGGTTTGTGCTGTTTGGGGTAACAGTAAACCCACAGGTAGCTGCCTAGTGATCTAACTAATTAGGCCAAGAGGTGCCAAATATCACCCAATCTTGGATTTAAAAGGAGACTTTCAGGTCTTTGGATGCTGGAAGAGAAGAATGTTCAGAACATGTACATCGAAGGCTAGTTTACTTCACTGCATTCACAGATTCTGGATATGGTTTTTATTTTGCATCATCTTTGGAAAAAAAAAACAAACAAAAAAACCCCAACCAACCAAACAAAAAAACCCACAAAACAAGACACCACAAAAAATAAACATCAAAAATACACTTTAGTCAGGCATAAGTTAGTAAGAAACTTCACTGAATTTGATTTTACTGGCAGTGGCAGGTAGAGAATCATTATTAGGAGCTGTAATGAAAGGCTAGTTTCAACCATAATGATATACAGCAGCAGTTCTTCATAACAGAGCAACAAACTGCCAAATAATTACTTTTCTAGATGTGAAAACATCAGTTTTCATTAAAAACCAAGCAAATAGACAAGGCAAAAAAGCTACATCTTTGTAACTACTGTTTGGTAAACCTTCCTTCCTCCAACATCTCTCTCCCTCCCTCTGTGTGCCTCTCAGATTATTATCATTATTATTACTATTATCTTAATGTAGTGCTTAAATTAATCCTTTGTAAATTTTTTATAAATACACAGAATTAAAAACTTGCACAGCCCTCAGAGAATGCGAGTTAGGCAAGATGAAGCACAGATAACTAGAGGGCATGATTTAAGACAGACAGCTCCAACTCTATAAATTTTCCCAGTCAGCATTAGAGTCGCTTAATATTTTATGTAGTATTCCTTGCTTATATGTGACATTTTGAGCTCCTAATAAAGATACAAGTCTGGGATTTTCTCTTCCACTCTCCTCCCATCCTTTTTGTAGATTTGTAATTATCAAGAAACTGACAGCAGATTTTTATGTTACTTTATTTTTTTTTTTCTTCTGGTGTTTTCTATCATCATTT
>JAWWES010000094.1:66247302-66258137 GCA_035583135.1 Lophotriccus pileatus
TTCCCGAACCTTCCCTTCCCGAACCTTCCCTTCCCGAACCTTCCCGAACCTTCCCGAACCTTCCCTTCCCGAACCTTCCCTTCCCTTTCTCCTCTGTTTTACTTTCCCTTCCCATCCCTTTTCTTTCCCAATTCTTTCAGTAAAGACAAAGCACAGCCCACCCAGATGAACACAGTAAAAGAGTGTAGGAGCAGCTTGTGCAATCCTTTCCGCTGCTGTATTGCCCACAACACTGCCAATAACATGCTCCAGTGCTCCATAAGGCTTTCACTTCCCTCTCTGACAGATGCCCAAAAGCAATACGCACCCCAGCTTCATCAGACTTGCACTTTAATGGAAAACTTGAACAGTAATCTCCCACACTTTCATATCAGCACCTTTGCCTCCAACTCACTTTGTAACTTGCATTTGGGAAGTTATTCTGCCTTAATGTGGTTAAGGAGGACTCCAACCCACAAAACACTCACTGCAGGGTAACAACTTACAAAGTACCAGAAGTTGCCTGGTAGCTGCATGCACATCAGAACCACAAGATGCTCTTCATCAGTTCGTTAAGTTAATTTAAACCACTCTCTTAGAGGGTGCAAATTAATAGTTGTGGCGAAGCTGGTGCCCAATCTGTTCCCCCTCTAGTGCCAATGCCTGGCTGTATCATTCAGTTTCTCCTTTAAGGACAGTTGGGATGTGCACATAAATTTGTGTGCCACTTATTATCTTCTACACAGGGAGATAAGTGGAAATGATGACAAATCATAGAGAAGCATTTCTTTTCTCAGTAAGCAGGACATTTAGCAGAAGTCTGGCCAGCATCATTTAGCAACACCTATTAACTGCAGAGGGAGAGGGAGAAAACCCTTCATCGGGTAGAGATTAGCTGGCAAGGTGTGCACAAGATGTAAAATCTGGTGCTGTGTGAAATTCTCTCCTGTGAAGAAGGTTAGAGCAAGGTTCTGTTTGCAGGGGTAAATGTTACTCACACTGAGCAGTGCCAGCAGCAGCAGTCTTAGCTGCCTTGGCAGATAAGCATGGTTTTTCTTTCCTGACAGGAAAGCAGCATTAGCATCCCTAAGAGTTTAATATGAGGAGTCAGGTCCTATAAAAATCATGGAGCTGGCATTAAAAACAATAGTTTTAAAAATCAAAACTCTGGCACTTGAAACAGCATATTCAGGGTACTGTTGATATCTGCCAGTCTTCACATCAGCTTTCAGCAAGGATGACTCCTCAGTATGGTTCCTAATGGAGGCTTTATAGTTATCACGATGCAGTTCTTCATCATCTGTTTCACATCCATTTTGTCATTATTCTGCTCTTAAAATGTCTCTCGCTCCCAAGATGGCCATGAAGTCAGTGCAGCAGCATCTCCCGAGTCCCATGGGTATAGGAGGATGGGGACTGTCAAGCCTTAATGCTCTCTGCTGAAGTGAAGGGGCTACAGATGAGATCTGCAGAACAAAAGATCTGATAGTTGTTTTAGCTACAATCCTTTAAAAAGAAAAGAAAATGGATGTTTTTTATTAACTTTTCCTTGAAGAATTTTCCTTTTACCTTAAGTCTTAGGCCTGGAAGTCTGCAGACAAGATGTTTCTCCTGGATGCCTCTGCTCTTCTCCAGTGATCAGAAAATGTTGGAAGCAGCCTGCCACAGTGTTAGTACACTCTGGTCAAGCAAGGTCAGTACTGCTGTAACAAGTAGCTGTATATTTATTCAGTGCACCTCCCCAGTTCTCTTCCATTAGAAGGAACAAGCTCAGTTTCAACTGAATTCACAGCAGCAAAAGCTATTGCCAAAGGTGGGATGCCTGTCTGTAAAAATCAAATCCAGCCAACATGATGTGCCTGTCAGGGAAAGCTTCACAGAGCCAGTGTAATGTGAATTCTCTGACCAGACCTTCCCAAGGCAGATGGGAGGGAAAATCACATGTTCCTACAGCCAGCATAGTGACTTCCAGCGCAAACATCCCCAGTGCAAAGACAGCCATTAACCAGTTGGGACACATAACTCACTGGTGGCTTTGCCTACAGATGTCCTGATAAAGTCTTGTCTAACAGTCCTATATAACATCAATCCATTGTGTTTAAACAGGTAATAAGAGACACTTTGCAATTCCTTACTTCATTCTGTTCACTCTAAGGGTGGAAATAATGCTTTATATTAGTGTTTGCCAAAAGAGTTTGGAGTGGAGGGGGGAAAATAGGAGCGAGTATCCTCAGTTAACTCCTTCTAGTCATTGTTAGAGGCAGACCTGAGAAAGGGAGGCAAATTCTCTCAGTGCAGTGGAATCAGCTTGGACTGAGTGCTCTGCCTGCCTGGAGGCAGACACAGTCCCACCCTCCATTATGGACTACTGCATAGGTGGAAAGGAGAAGAGTAATTCATGTTTCTCTTACTGGTAAATTGTATGTTGAAGCTTTTTCTTGTCATCATGAAGATTTCAGTGTGGAAATACATGAGAAGTTTTGTTGGTATCACAGCCCTGTGTATGTTACAAAATGGATTGAAGCAGGAGGCTACAAGAGTAAAATCATGGATTGTTTTTCCGCAGCACAGTGTGGCACCAGGTGGACTTAAGCACAGGACTGAGTAGAAGGACTTATTAACTTGAGTTCAGTCCCAGACAGCTCATGGACCCAAAGGGTACTAGTAAATTAAATGTTCCTGGGGTCTCAGGCCAGCTGGCATGGAACAGTCTGCTTTTATGCTGGTAAACTCTACCACTTTCCAAACCAGTTGGGAGACTGTAAATTGAAACCCCATCCACGCCAGGAAACCGTCCAGTCTTTTAGTAGCACCATCATGTTTCAGCGCCCAGGCACACTTGAATTTACTAGTACACACACAGCCAATCTGTCTCACCTGGAGCAGCTGAAGTATCCTTATCCTCAATTTCCATGCCACTGTTTTTTTTTTTTTTTCAAATGCTAATGAACAAAACCCATCCCTGAATGAGATGCACCCATGACATTAGAAACACTTTTTTTTTTTTTTCCCCAACCCATATAACTGAGTCCATCTGCGTTGACTGGGAGTGAGCGTGGAAAGAGCTGTCATCCGTTGGCACCGGTGTTAGATAATGGTTGGTACATCAGCTCCAGACCAGCAGAAATCTAATTTGGTTATTCTGTCACCACACACAAAGATTAAAGGGTTACTGATTGCTGTGGAATTTTTTCCAGTGCAGCTGTAAATTCCCCCTGCTGCAGCATAATTCTTCAGACAGCCCAGCTCAAGTTGAAATGTTATGGTGTTATGAATGTCCTAGACAGAAGTGACTATTATATTACCTGCAGAGTGTTTAGACTTTAACAGATCAACGAAAAAAGGAAAATATCTCTCAAACTGGAAGAAGTGTGTGTGTGGATGAGCTCTTGTGACACTGCTTGTGGCAATAAGCACCCCTGCTTTACTGTCAGGGTGCAGATCATGGTACTTCGCCTCAGTGAAAGCGATCCTTCTCTAAAAACAGGGAGGATATTATTTATTTTCATACTTACAAAATTATAAGGGTTGTTTATGATTCCAGACAGCTGTTGAGATCACTCATGGTACAAATGAAACAAGAAATATTTAACAGAACAAAGCTGAATTTCAAGATGGAGATTGAATTTCTCCAGTTAAAGACACGAGATGGGGTAATTTTCAAGTGTTTGTATTCATTTTAATATTGATTTCTATATGGTCATATTAGCACTTGCTTCAGACATGTTTTCATCTTTCCTGGGCAAGTTACTTAAGCTACAACTTGTTAGCAATACAGTAGTTTTACAAAGACCATTTTCCAAAAGAACACTGTGATATTCTTAAGGCTCAAAAGTGTATCTAGTTTTCATGCATGTATATGCTTACAGGTCTACAAAGACCAAAAAAATAAGATACTTTCCTTCCTGCTCCCATTGTCCTTTGGAAAATAAACCCCAAGTTAACAAAATCCAAGAAAACATTTCTAAATTACCTTAGGGAAAATATTTTTTATTGTATTTATTCAAAAACAAAAGACTCTGATATTACTATTATGAACATTTGTAAAAATACTTTTTTTTTTAAATGCTGAATTAGCCCTTTGTAATTAGAGTTACCATTAAAAACTCTATAGTTCAGGTAACTGTCAGCACAACTCAACTTTTTTTTTCGGATTCTCCACAGGTTTTTAGTCTGTCAATTTAAAAATAGCCCTGATCTTCAGGAATAGCTGAAATTTCCCTTACTTAAGAAATCCTGTCCTCCATGAAACACATTGAGTGTGAACAAGTAAATGAGACCTAAAGAGAAGGATGTGCACACGCTTCTCCGGAGGGTTAGCTTTAAGATGTAATTCTTTCTGGTTTGATCTTTTACAGTGCGGGGGGTTTATTTGTCTCTTTGTTTGCTTGCTGTACTTCTGGGAATCAAACAACATGCACACCACCACATTTGTTTCTATGTCCTTTTCTTCCCCCATCACTGAAAAATAACATTTATTCCAGTGAAAATGTGTATTGTCACATAAAGATCACAATTCACTGAGTCTTCAGGAAGTTCACCAGGGACTTTGTCTTTTCATTATTTTCACTTGAAAGATACTCTAAAATTTCAGAGGGGAATGAAGGCATATGTCCAGAAGGAGAGTTGTCTGCTAACTTTACTTATGAGAATAAAGCAGGGTAAATGCCAAGGTCAACACAGCTCATAGTATGGCTTTTTGGAGCCCTTTGAAAAATGAGAATAAACTTCACAGAATTAGGTAATGTATTGTACAAAGCAAAGGTGGATAGCTAACACTAAGTTCCAAGCTATCATGCCCAGCATAGCTGAGATGCCTTGAAAAACCCAGAAATTTGGTGCATGTACATTATTTGGTAGGTGATAACTGAGATAGAAATAAAACAAAATCAACACAAAAACAAACAAACAAACAAACAAAAAAAACCAAAAAAAACAAAAAAACAAAAAAACAAAACAAACAAACAAAAAAACCCCAAAACCAAAACAACAAAAACAAAAGCAAAAAACCCCTCCAGATTCTGCATTTTGATTCTAAAGGGCGGCCAAAGCCAAGAAAACAGGACAATAAAGATTTAACCATCATACAGCATGACCACTGATGTTTACAGTCAGTCAGAAGCCCTGCTTTCAGCAACTTTCCTGGTCAACAGGAACAAATGGAGAAAGCAATTCCATGAAATAAGAAAAAGTCATTTTCTGACTTAGCATCATCAGGTAGATATTAGAGCCAACACATTACTCATAGATAAAATAGAGGCTTAATTAAATTGGAAATAGTTTTAGGAGAACGTGTAGAAGTTGAATGTTGAAATTGCTTCCCTCTCTTGCCACTTGAAAAGCACATTTTGGTATTGAAAACACGTATCAACTCTTCCTTCAGCCTCTGCTCTCATCTGGGGAAAGGGAGAGAGGGAAGAGGAATACTAAGTGATATAGTGCAAGTAGGACCTACACAGGTATTTTGTCCAAATAAATCTGTTACTGGAAAGGTGAGCTGAGCTGAGTGGATAGTTTACAGCTGCAAGGAATGTGTCTACATGGTCTAGAAATCCTATACAGGACAGGTTCAGAAACCCTTTTGTTAAAGGTAAAAGAGCCCTTAAGTGCAAGTGGACTCAGGCCTGAATCACAGGCTGACACAACAAGTTCATTACATTTGAGGAAATCTGGAGAATTAGACTTTAGAAACCCAGAAGTCTAAGCACACGTCAGAGGCTAGAAAGACCAATCTGTCATCTCCATTTGGATTTACCTAGGCTCCTGATCTGACAATCAGCCCAGGCCTTTACCAAACAGAAGGGCCCAGACAATTTATGACAACTCTGTCTGCTTGACTTTTGTTTTGTTTGGTTTCTTTTGTTTTTGTATTTTTTTAATTAATATTTTCCTTCAATAAATGTTTTACAGAGAGCCTAGTTACCAAGGGCCAAATAAATAAAACCTACTTTAAAACAATGTAAAAAATAAACAAAAAAGAGTACAGAAGAATGGTGATTCTTCACCATTATATTTCTTTTTATTTGTACAGATATTACTTGTATATGTTCTGCTGGCATGAATTTCTTGGGATTTTGGTTTGGTTTTGTTGTGTTTTTTAAAAAAAAAGAAACCAGCAAAGACTTGCAAGATAAGCCTTTTTTTTTTTGTTTAGCTGGATATTGAGGCTCAAAACTTGAATACAGCAACTTGCTGTTTTTGTAACGATATTTGAAATATTTAGAAATAGTATTTTTTCCTTATGAGTAGTATTATTATACTTTAAAATGCAAACATATGTATTATGTATATAGATGTATGTATTTATACGTACATATACATATATATATATATATATATATATATATATATATATATAACATTGTGTTCATAGGTAACATACTTTATATTGGCTGCAAGTTGCATTACAACTTGATATTCAAATTATCCATGAAACTACAGACTCTGTTGTGGAATGGGAATTATAGCTGACAGGGGTTTTTTTGTTTGTTTGGTTGTTTTTTTTAGTTTTATTCTTGGCATAAACATTGCTGAAATACCACATGAAAACGTAAGCTCCCTAAGTTAGGGGGGATAAATATTTTCTATAGGGAATATTTCCTAGATGAAATCACTCAAAATCACCTTTACTTATTTTCTCACTCATTTTCAGACCTTCAGTCCTGCATTAAGTCAGTTGTACTTCCAGTCAAACAGCATCTGATGTACTTGTAATGTTCCAGGGAAATCTACCTCTGCCCACTGAAGTATTTCCAGGGTTTATTTTAAGACCTTTGCAGGGTGGAAAGGGACACTGAGAGTTCAGTGTTTTGCTGGCATCTATGTACTGCAGATATGATCAATAAAGCTCACAGTCATGTATTTCATTATAAAATATACAGTAACTATAATACACTAATCCTATAAATACAATACATAGGATGTATAGTTTGAAATTCAGCAGAATCATGTATTTGAAACAGGGAGTTCACCATCAAACAACAAGAATATGGGGTATCATGAGAGGTAATAATATTGGCTAGATGTCCCTAATTTTAAAAGGCAGAACACAGGATTGGGATCGCACACCTAATTTCGACCCTAACTACTGTCCAAAGAGCCTGCACTGCGACAGTTTATTCCCCTCACATCTCTGCTGGGAATAGAGAAGGAAAAGAGCTATGCACATCTAGATAAACTCCAGTGGGACCACAGAAGACATTTTAAAGAGTCTCCCTGGCATCAGTATGTATGAACCTAAGGCATGGGGGAAATGTATAGAAATTTTTAAATCAATTAACATGTTAGGTTCTGAAGAGATATTGTAAACTGTCCAAAGTAATAAAATCAGCAATGCATGGCATTACTTTCCTCTATGAAGAGCTTGAATAAATAAGACATTTATAAAAATGAGCAGAAAATATGAAATGAATATCCCAAGAACCATGAAAAAATATAAGCTAAAAGAGAAATTGAATTTTCCTCTGACTTTCTGAGAGAGAATGCAGTTGTGGATTTTATACATAATTTATAAGGGAAATTGGCCAGTTCACTCAGGTATACCATATCAACTTTTAGGAAAGATTAAGCAAGCTGTCTTCTTTTAATTGAAATCAAATATAGTCACAGAAGAAAATGACTTCTGCCCATGGAAGAATATGGTGCTGTCACATGGCCAACAGCATTTACAGTGTACAAGGGGTTTTCTTCTACAAAGTAAACTTCTGTTTCAGTTCTTGAGCAGCCACAAAATGGTGTGAGCATCAGCAGCTTCCCCCTTCCCTGAGCCAGTTCTCCCTTACCTCTGTCAGTACCTACACTTACATTTTACTTTGTGTCCAATAGGGTAAACTTATGTCCTACATACTGTTTGCATCTCTAAGAACATAGGAATTGACATAATAGATCAAACTAGTGATCCATTTAGTTCAATATCCTACCTCTGAATTAAGTGTAGGATGCTTCAGGGAAAGGTGTAAGAAAACCTTTAGTGGGCAATAATGGAACGACCTGTCACAGGGAAAATTTGGTGGGGACCTCCAAAACCACCGAATGCAATTTCCTGCTGTGTCAGGAACCAATCCTGGAATGCCCTTCTTAAATATATAGAGCTTAGTCTTAACTTGTTAAATAAAATTCAATGTTTCATTTTTCCTGGACTGTTTGAAATTATTAAGAAAGGTGACTGCCTTTCCCAGGTTCTTTCATTGGCTGTGTCCCCATCTTGCCATATTTAGTAGGCCACTTAAAACTCTCCGTGATTCATTTCCCCAGTTCATAATTAGGCCTCCTTATTTCACTGGAAGAGGTTTCTGATGACTACAGAGATCCTCACCTGAAAGCTTGTGCAGCTCTAAGTGCTTATTCTGACAATAAAAACGAAGACACCAATACAGTCAGCTTTACATTATCCAGAACAAGATAAATTGAGGGTAGTCTGGTGACGCAAAAACACTGGTCATGCAGATCTCACTGCTAGTGGACAAGGGAAGCTTCAGATACTTCTCCAAGAGGATTGCCTGGCTTTTAACATGTGAGCTACCAGTGGCTGCTCTTTGGACAGCTGGGAAGAGTTGTGCTGCTTGAGAACCCTTCTGGGGAGCTCTACAAGCTGGTCAAAACCTCTGACCCTCTGGGTCCTTGACTACAAAGACCATAACCTAGCAGTAGCTGGGTAGGACTACAAGCTTTAGCCTTCTAGATGTAGCTCATCCCTGACACTCTTGAGCCTGATTCTCCTGACTCATCCCTGGAAGTGTTCAAGACCAGACTGGATGGAGCTCTGAGCAACCAGGTCTAGAGAAAGGTGTCCCTGTCCACAGCAGGGGAATTGGAACTGGACGATCTTTAAGGTCCCTTCCAACCCAGGCCATTCTTTGACTGTCTGATTCTAAAAAGAGGACCAAGCAGATGAGCAATTCCCACTCCTGAGAGTGCTATCCAGTGATGTTTTATCCAGGCCATCCTCAAAACAGCAGGATTAACTAGCCTAAGCCTGAAGGAAGACCGTGGTCATCAGTAGTGAGTCATCTGAACACATTATTGCCACTGACCTTCCAAGTCCTGTCATGAATGTCTACAGCTTTTCATTTGTGACCTGAAATATAAAACAGCAGGTAAATAAACACATGACTAAATTCTGAACTTCACAGCAACCTAGGGAAAAAGACCAGATAATACATTTCTATACAAGCTAAACAAGAGCTATTCAGTAGGTCTTTTTAATCCCTTTATTAAAAGGCTTAGGATTTGGCTGTTCCTTAGCTCAAGTAAAATGAGTTTTTAATTTTGATGCAGTAATATCTATGCTGAATACCTAGTACATCCTGAAAGTATCAAATGGAAGTGCATGCAAGGTTCAAGACAAATATATATATTGTCAAATTTTAAACAATAATAATAAAAAAGAGGTTATTCTTTGTCCAGAAAAAAAAAAGAAATGTCATAAAATCCCTTTTTGCGTTAGTTCTCTACAGGTATTATCTGTATGGACACATCTAGTAGCATAACTATAGGTTTGTGTAAACTGAAAGATGTTAAAAGTTTTTTATTCTGTTCCTAGATCCACACACCTTTCCAAAATCAGAGCTGAGTCCTATGGTATATTTCCTAATGCTTCTCTGGTTTGACTAGAAATATTTCAGTAAAAAGCTGGTCCATCAAAATACCTAATTTTTTTCCCACTACTTTGAAATATCCACTAAAGATTCTAAATTTGTGTATTTGTGTGAGGATGTATATATATATATATATATATATATATATATGTACACATGGATTAAAGAGATATATAAGGAAATATCCAGAAAATTTATTTTTTGATAAAAAGGTACTTCTGAAGTGTTTGGACAGTTAGAAAAACAACAGTGATAGAATCGCACCTGAACATGGAAAACATTTCAGACTGCAGTGTAAATATCTGGGAGACGGTTGAGGAGTGTGGGCAGAAGTGGTGAGAAAATTTTGCAGGAGAGAAATAAAGATTCGTGCAGAAAGACTGGGAAATAATTAAAATGAGCAGGCAAGAAGAAGTGCTAGCACAGAAGCAGAAAGGAGATAAGTTCTTTAGCTAAAAGGAGAAAATAAATCAGCACAGACAGAAAAGTAATTTTCAGTCAGTAAGGTAAGAGAGAGAGGCAGCAGGGTTCCAAGATGAGTTTAATGCTCGTGTGGGAATGCACTTAGAGTAGAAACAGATTCTGAAAGAGAGAAAGCTGCAGGATAGGCAGGGGGTTTGCTGTTTTAAGATAAGAATTAGATTAAGTGGGAGCCATCAGCATCTAGAAACACCAGACAGATTGCAGCAGCAAGCAGGGACCACTGAGACCTTTTCCCAATGCTTCATCACATCTAAAATCAATTGTCAATATTAATAGGACTCTTATCATTGACTTCAGTGTGCTTTTGAGCAGGCCTTGACAGAGGACTACAGATCTGCAGTGCCATTAAGGAGACTTGACAGAAGGATCAAGTTTTCCTACCCTAGTCCTTCCTCTCAGACTTCATCTGTAATCTGATCGATACCCCTCTCTATTTTTTTTTTTGTTTAAGGATCAATTTTTATGCTTGTTTCTGTGGATGGATAACTGTAGCCAGTACTTTGTACTGTCTCATGAACAGGCAGGAAAGAGTGAGTCTGGGAAAGTGACATGGTCCAGGGAACACTGGTCTCTATCTTCTCTGCTGTTCTGTGAAGAATTTTACTAGTGGCATCCATAGGACTCTTTCAGAGATTAAAATAACCCTACACATTATTAGTATAGGATAGAGAATAAGGCAAAGAAAGGAGTCTGAGGGACTAATAACTGTACTTATTTATTTATCAGTTTTTTTTTTTAAAAAGCTTTACATAGCTGTATAAATCAGACAGCTGGAGA
>JAWWES010000094.1:66259682-66296579 GCA_035583135.1 Lophotriccus pileatus
ATTTTGTATTAATTTTTTTCATCAGCTAATTTTATAATTTATTTTTAAAACTCAAGACTTTCTAGGGGTCTGTGGTTTGGGGTTTTACCCTTGCTATTTTTTTTTTTTTTCACTTTCCTTTTTTTTTTTTTGTCTTTGTTTTTGTTCTTTTCTTTTGCCTGTAAGCCAACAAGTAAGGACACTCACCGATAATGAATATGATATTCAAATGTATTAAATGATTTTCAGATGTTGTCCCTGACACAATGCGTTTACACAGTGAAATTAGTGAGATAATTGTAACAGTTGCCCTTCACTGAGGATGACTGTACTTACCAATTGTGTTATTAAACTAATGACTTCACAGGTATTTAGGATCCATCTGCTGCTGCCAAACATAAAAATTATTCCAAATATTAAAAACTGGAAAAGGAGAGGAATTTGAAAGAAGACAGGACATTGAATAGATAAGTAAGGACTAGACAGATGCTCATGTGCTTAAATTATATTGTGCTGCTCAAATCTGCAGTGGAATATTTGGCTACAAAACACTGCATGTCAAAAAGCATGTTCTACATTTTCATGTTTGTTTTATAACATGTTCAGCTGGTTCTTGATACTTGATAACTTTGGATCACTGAGGGTTCCATCACCTTGGGATGGTGGAAGACAAGTTCTGATGGAAGATTCTACTATCCAAGCTAACAGCTAGGAGATATCTGAAGTGGATCCTCTCAGATCTCTAATTGGACCCATTTCTTCTGCTGTTCATCATGGAACAATCTTTGGTAAAGGAGATTAAGCCTAAAATTGATCTAGAGGTGATCTTCTATTCTTAGTTTGTGTCTCTTCTTACATATACACAGATTCAGCCTGTCATGCCACATGCTGATTTTGAAGAACACTGGTGCAGACACAGGAAAGAGATACTTAAAGGATTGCAGTCAAAGATCACAGCTCTGTTCCTAATGCTGCCTTAATGAAAACCCCAAAGCTTTCCTCTTGAGAAAGTGATCCACTAAATGGAGAATCACGGAATCATAGAATGCTTTGGGCTGGAAGGGGCCTTAAAGATCATGTTGTTCCAAGCCCCTTGCCATGGAAGGGACGTCACCCACTAGAACAGGTTGCTGAAAGCCCTGGAGATTTCGCAACAGCCTTGAGAGGCTAATGGGAGAACTCAAAACCAAGCCCAGAAATTTTACTGTTCTGTATTTTGGCAGTTGTGCTACTTCCACACTCTATTTTTCTGATTTTGCCAATGAGGGACATTTCTGAGTGTATGGTGTTCCTTCCCAAATATTTTTCAACACAGTGTTTTATGACTTTCAATGCTGTGATTTCCTGGAAAAAAAAAGAACAAGCTTCTACACCAATCTGCACCTCAAGGTTTTTTTTAATTAACTCCCAAGAAATCCCTGTAGATCCCTAAGTATCTCATTGTCAGAAATGCAATAAATTTCTGCACAAAAATGGTAATACTTTGAATTACTGGCTGTCCAGATTCTCCTTATCTACCAATAAAAATGATAAAATAATCAATATTTTTCATTTTCAAAGAGTCTTAGCAATAAGGAGATAACATTTCGCTCTTTTTTATTGTTGTTGTTGTTGTTCAATTTTTCTTAGGGAAAAAAGTGTTGGCCTTCAATAATGTCATAATGATAATTACCACCAAGAGCCAGCTATGTGCCCAGGTATAAATATCTGTTTATTTCCATGCTATGTGACCACATCTCACTTCATGTAGAACATGGTTGGACATCACCATGGAAGACCTGCTTCAAAAATCTTAGTTCCATCACAAAATTTAAGTTTTAGGACCTTAAAAGTTTTTTCAAAAACTAAGTTATTTAATAACCTTAGCTCTTCTGTCCTTACATCTGTCAAGTAATATGGGACGTACCTTACTTTAAGCCTTACATGAGCTTTCTGGCAACAGTCTTGCTCAGTATAATTGAATGTAGATCAAGACAGCTAAACACTGGGGGGAATGTTTAGTTGCCTATGCATAGCCACCCAGACCTACTTCCAACACCCTTTTGTCTCTGAGACACATGGATGGGACATTCACCAATCACAGAAGATCTACAGGAGATTGATGCCCTTCTGGAAAGGCACCAAGAGGCTGTGGAAAGTAAGGAGTGATGAGGTTAAAATGTCAAAAGGTGCTGATCTTAGGACAAAGACTGGCATCAATGCTGTCCATGTTCAACATGGGAAAACCCCAGACTCTGTCACTCTCAGAAGCAGCTGGGTATTGGGCAGGAGTATCTTCAATTTGTATGTTCTGGTCACACTCCAAAAACAGTGGTCATTTGAGTTCAGTCAAAAAGACTGAAAGTAAGGTTGAAGTAATTGGTTAAGGTCCTTTTACATCAGTGTTTAGAAATCAAAAATGAGTGCATGTTTTCACACTTCCTGATTATGTATTTACCCTTATTATAACGTGTTTCAAGTTTTCCAGTTGCCTGGGCATTAGTTGATTTTATTTTAACAAGTGATCTAGAAGAATCTGTTCTCCAGCCTACACATGAGCAGGTCAAAAGAACTTAACCAAAAAAAAGTTTTGATCCAATAAAAGAGCAGCAAGAGAAAGAGAGAGAGAGAGAGAGAAAGGAAGATAATGACAAGATATTTAAGATCCACCTTGGAAAAGTGGCCGATGTCTAAGGAGCCTGCACATGAAAAATCATAGGTATGAAGATGCTTATTTACTATTACAGAACGTTTGAGTTCTTTATTCCATAACAAGTACAGTAGAGATTTAATAATGTGCAGGGATCTGGGGCTAAGTCTTTAAAACTCAAGCAACTACTATGATTATTAGATTATTTCAATTGGACATCAGTGTTTCTGAATGTATTTATTTTTTAATTCTGATCAATTTTCTCAAACAAGTCTGATCTCTCTTCTATACTTAAATGCAACCAAAGTTTGCAATTATGTCCTTGCTTTTTTTTTTTGCTGTCCCCTTTCATGTCAATTGGCCATGATTTTTTTCATTGAAATATAATGACTATACATATATACACACACATATAAAGATAGTCTTTGTTTATCCCACCTTCAGTGGAATTTTTCTGAGTGTGTTTTGGAAACACAGCCTTGCAGTAATTCCATTCAATCCTGGACAAAACAGAACAGCCTATATTATTATTCTTTGTGCCATCCATCAGTGGGAAAGCTCAGTCACAGATAAGTGTTTACAAGTCACTTCACCTGAGCATCATCTCTGTATACAACCCATGACAGCCAAAAACATGTGCCTCCATGACAGCAGAGATATTTGATGTAGACCATGAAGCTAACCCAACCCTAGGGCTGTCTCCTTGACTGTGACAGACACAGTCTGCAGGCTGAATGTCTGTCATTCGTCTGCATTTCTGATTCTCTCTTTTGTGTATTTGTTTGTCCTTATTTTCCCCTTGGGAAGACAGGACTAAAACTCAGTGTCAATCAATCACTGAAAGAAGCTCTTGTCTGATTGGAATGATTTTGACTATACCCACTGTCACTTGAAGCTCTGGACACATTTGTTTGGCATTTCAGTAACATGTACACACTGGCCATGTGGAAAAGCGATACTTGGGAGGACCAAGGTGGTATCTCAGCCTGGTGGTGCACAAAAGTATTTTGCTCTTTAAGCTACTACAGAATTTGTTTGCAGTTAATTGACCAAATCAAAAGTCCTCATCTAATCCCAATGCCTCATCCAACCTGTTGTTTTTCATGGATTTCTGGTTCAAGTTTAGACTAACTTAAAGCATCTAGGTATGACATAAAGAGCTAAAAATCCAGATGGGAGTTTTTGGCTTAGTGCAGCTAGAGCCTGACAATGAATACTGTGCATCTACTAACAGTAGTGAAGCAGTGGCATGTCTTTAATCTTCAGTGTTATATAGAGGCTGAGGGAAATAGCTAGCTAGTGTTCATCTTCATTCTGACTTTCACAAATGCAATTCTGCACAGAGAGAACAGAAATAAAAATTAGATTTTATGATTCTGATTCTTAAAAAAAAATAAAAAGAAAAAACCAAAAAAGCCCAACAAAAATCACAACCAAAACCAAAATAACACATTATTATATTTCATGATACCTCTTCAAAATAATGTTATTATTGAACAGAATCAGAAGTACAAGCTGGCCTCTGTAGCAATTGATACAGATTGATGAGCTCATTGAATTAATTCTAGATTTACAATGGTAGAAGTCCATTGGGTAGGCAAGGTTTCTATGATGTAAATTAAGATATTCTGAGACACACATGAGCCATTTCGACCAGAAGAAAGGAGAACAAATTGTGATTATACACTGTAAGAACTTTTTCTTTCTTTTTCAATAGCATAGTCATGTATGGTTGTCCAGTAAATGCCAGCACTTACAGGAAGGTGTAGCTTGTTCTTGCAGCCAGCAAGAGTCAGGAGCCACCTTTGAGCTTCTGTCAACACCTCCCTTTGATGCTTGTAATTCTCACAGTAAAAGGGACATCTATTAAAATGAAGAAACAATGTTTACTGAAATTATTAGGCTCCTTTTTCTAATCATCTCTAGTGCTGCAGGGCAACCAACCAGCCATTCGTTACCTTTCCTATTCTTCTTTTTCACCACCCCACTGGCAAGTTTCTTTAAAAGGTGAGGAGAACAGTTGACTGTGGAGGTCTTGGCTAGCCAGGATTTAAGCTCAAAACTTGCCTAGAAACAGTGTGTTAAATAGCTCTATCAAAACGATTCAATGCTTGCACTGAGATACGAACACTTTGCAGTCAAATGTCAAGTCAATCTGAATATGCCCTGGCAAATCTACCAGTGAATAGTCTTATCTGGAGACTGCTGAGGTTAATGTGATGCTTACACCGGGTTTTAGAGGAGAGTGAATAACAGCCAGGGATTTGGTCTGTATTTAGTCTTTTAAACTATGAGAATTTTAAGAGCTTTTAGTAGGCAGAGAATTATAGGACCTTGACAAACTTCTGTCTCATCTGAAAGGGATTTTTAAAAATTACTTCAAAGGAGAATCTGAGAAAAGACTTTGCCTCCTTAATAGACAAACAATAGTGAAAACACTGAGTGGTCTATCCAATAATATATATTTATCTGTTTGCATTCATAGAAACCTACGGTTAAGATACAGACTTTCATTTTTCTCACATTCCTTGTGAGTCTGCACAGCAGTTTATATAAAGAATCACTAAGTGACAGGTTGAATATTTCATATTCCTAACTTTAGATCTTACCTAAAATCCTTTTAATATGCCCATGTAGGGAGCTACACCAATATGATAACCTGCGTACCTATTTTAATGATATATTTTCTGAGCAGAAAAGCCATATGCCACCTTTTTGTCCTCCCTGCAACGAAACCTAATGAGGGGAAATTCAAGCTATTGCAGAAGATTAGAAAGGGGTAAAAATTCTCAGATGCTCTGGATGAAAATTTGTAAAGTTAGCTGCAAATATCATTGCACAGCCCCTGACCGTTATTTTTAATCTCTCGTTGACAAGGAAAAGCTTGCTGGGAGTTGGGACTTGTTATCTTCATTTTATGGGCCACTGCTCTCGGAATAACAGGGCTGATAGAGCACTGGTGGTAAGTCAGTTGGGAAGGGGAAATGGACAACAGAGCCACACAGCACACAGAGTGTGAGGACGAGAGAAAAGTGCTATTAATGTTTCTGGCAAGGAAAAGCAATTTCTTCACCAGCTGAAGGAGTCCTTGTGAAATAAAAAGTCATGTAAATTACTTCTTCCTTTATTTACTCCTTCATTTTGATGTTGATCTAATTCAGAGTGACGTGAGCAAACTTTTATTTAAAACCGGTTAGATGAGGAATGAGAAATTTTGAAACGCATTTCCAGGGGAAGGTTGGAGGCATGCTGTGTTTTCTTTTTCTTTAACATGTATTCCCATGTTTGCTATAAATATTGATATCTGACTATCTCAGTCTTTGATGTCATTATCCACATTGCTCCTCTGCAGCTACCAGTTTCACACTCCCAGACTCCCACCACCACCCATCTGGAAATGAAAAGCAGTGCAGATAAAAAAAAAAAGGGCAATGGGGAAAATCTGCCTGTTAGCTGCATCATACCTGAGCTGTCAGGTTTCTCAAATTAGGACTTTTAGGGATCCAGAAGCATGGTGGGGGGATGAAAGCTCGCATTCACACTACACTTTATTAAGGACACAAATACTTTGTCACACTTTAATGGAGACTGACCTGTTAAGACCAGCACAGACCTCCAAATTATACGTAACACAATTCTGTGTAAACAACATGTGATGTGAAAGCCATTAATGTTTAATACCTTCTGCTTATGTGGGGCTTAAATGACAACCCTTGCACTGGCAATATTTTATTTGCCAGTCGTTTCCCTGATTTTAGGAATAAAGCCTATTTTCTTTCATCTACTGGTTGGCACTAATGGCAAAAGTCCCACCAGTCCGAAAAAGTTGAAGTTTTCAGAAGACGAAGGAAGTTAAAATCCATTTCTGCCTGGAGAGCTTCAGGACTACAATTGCACTTAAGGTTTCAGTTTACTGTCCTCATTGACTTCTTTAAGAGAAGTGGGGCATATGTTTATTTATTTATTTCACTGGAAACAAGCTAATTAACTCAGCTCATCTATGTAAAGAACAAGCAGAAGTTTTGCTGGGAAGCAGGCATGTGAGGTGAGCATTAAATTCCAATACTTTACCTCAGAGAAAATCTAATGTCTGAAATCCACTGGGATTTTGCAGTCAGAGTTTTAAGGTATTATAACTACCCCATGGTAAGAATTTGCAAGAAAGACCAAAGCAAAAACAGCAAATGGGATAGGAAGGTGATATTATGCTCAGTGCACAGAAGCAGAAGGGTCGCTAGTTCATAGAATTGTCAACATTTTCGACACAGATAATTCTGAAAACATCCACCAGTTTGATATCCATCTGGACCTAATGAGCTTCGACACAGTAGACCCCCTTGAACTTCCATCCCCAGAATGTTTTCACCTTGCCTTTTGGACGTGCTCACAAGGGAGATGTGTTGGTCCTTTCATGTCAGACCTTAATTGGAGCATACATTCCCTTCCTCACTGCATCTGTTTCACTAGGGACTTTCATCAGACGGAGTAAAGGGCTTTTTCACTCTCTCAGCCCCCTTTAATACAGAGCATTCAGCTCCTTCTACAAAGTGTCTTCATTTTTTTCCCCCTGTTTTTGAGGTGTCCTACTCATTCTACTATTGAAATGTTGTCTTTGTGCGGTCTGTCCTCTGTATTAACTTCTCCTTCTGCATGGATCTGTCTGCTCCTATGTGAGTCTGCACTGGAGGGGAGAGTGAGGGCTCAGGGTATCTTTGCATTTCATTCTGGCTTTCTACGTTTATGAACGTATTTTCCATCAGCATTGTAAAATGTAGAAGATTTTCATCTTTCATCTTTTAGCCTGTTTTCCACATCTATTCATGAACCTTCATCTCTGTTCCATACAGTTTTTAGACCCAGACATCCACATTTTTTATTACCCCAAATCTCTCTACTTCAGTCCCACTTGCCTTATCACTTTTGCTTTGTGAGTCCTTTTCAGGGAGTACTCCTTCTTTTCCCTGTACCCTTTGTTCCTGTACTTTCTTTTCTCTCTTGTTAAATGCCACACAAAGATGTCTTTCAGTAGACAGAATGGTCCCCATCGGTCTGGTAATTGTGTTGGCTGTACTCGTATAAATGTTATTAGGAACCAGAAGATTTGACCTTGCTGGTTGTTTCTCAGTCACTGTCGTGGCTCAAACTTTGGATCTCAGCTGAGCAAATCATGTAAACATCTGCTGTTTTCTGCAAGACTGCTATTCGAGATGATTTGATTCAATTCGATTTGATCCAATTCGACTTGATCCAATTCGACTCTATGCAGAGTACTGCAATTCCCATACTACCACAGTATTTAATGCCTTCCAATACCACAGAGACCAATAAACTTCTACTTCTTGAGGGTGATTCTGCTTCCCAGCTTCACTGTTGGCAACAGAAACCAATTGTTTGGTTTTTTGTTGGTGTTTTTCTTTTTTCTTTTTGTCAGATCCTCTGCTGAATGGCGATTTTGCTCTTTGACCTCTGCGAAACCACATCTGCCTGCAAACTGTAGGCAGAAAAAAATGTGCACATGTAATAGGCTAATTTCATCCTCTGCTTTCTCACTAATTGCTTAAGAATTCAGTTTTGTGAAAGTATAACAATTATACAATGACAGTATTGAAGATAAATCTATCATCTGCAAACCAAAAGGTTTCACCTTATCAGTATTTCTCCACTGCTTGTACTGCAATAAATGATTTTGAACTTAACTATGTCATTGCAACCATTATGTAAAGTATGTGATCATGTTTAGAATGAAACCTGAATTGCAGCTTTTTTTTTTTTTTAAATGTGACTCTTAAGTGACTGTTTCCAAAACTGCAACAAACAATTTTACAATGATTGACTTCTGAATACAGCCTTTAATAGCACTGAGACAGTGAGAGACAATCTGATTTTACTAGGCTTTACCACAGCTGTTAGGAAAGTGACTTTCAAATTCATAAAAAGAATGAATTTCGTAAAATCCATAGGAAATTTGTTTTAGATGTATAATTTAACATATATTTGAAAAGATTCAAATAGTTACTTGTCAAAGAGCAGAAAAGGCTCAATTCTAAAGTAGTGTTCAGCATTTATCGCGGAAGAAAGACAGCCAAAATAGAGGCCACCACTCTTGAGACTCTAAGATAGCTAGATATATCTGACTATTCATTTAGATTGCATTACTGATCAAAGCATACCTTCCAAACCGGGTGTAAAAAAAATGTTCCTGCTACAAGAAGGTGCACTCTGATAATAAAATTTAATAATTACTTTTCCAAAGTGTCTTCCTCACCCAATTAACAGGCCATTACTGTCAAACACTCAGGACTTTACAGGCTATGTAGCACAGTGCAGCGGACAGAGTTAGAAATGGAGTGCAGGAATTCTTTCTGTCCAGGTTGATTCTGTAGGATCAGTATTGCCCTGCACCTTTACTATCATCACACCTGTGTGATGCTTGACCCTAAAACCCGTTTGGGAGCATGAGATGAGTCAAGCCTCCAAAGCAAATTGACCACAGGTATTTGGAGACATCTGGTGTTGTATGCAACCACAGCGTGGTAGGACTTCAAAGCCACTTCTGTCAAGAAATATGCGCACCTGTGAGAGAGACTGGTCTAATTTCAAAGACAGATATAACAACTCTCTTTTGAATGCTTAGTGAGACTGGCTTACTGATACTCTTCCTTCAAAGAGCACACATCTGAACTAGTCATTATAGAATCACAGAATGGTTTGGGTTGAAAGAACCTTGAAGATTATCTCCTTCCACCCCCTGCCATGGGCAGGGACACATTCCACTATCCCAGGTTACTCCAAGCCCCATCCAACCTGGCCTGGAACATTTCCAGGGATGGGGCAGCCACAGCCTCTCTGGGCACCCTGTGCCAGGGCCTCCCCACCCTCACAGGTAAAAATTTCTTCCTAATAGATGAACTAAACCCACCTTTTTTCAGTTTAAAGCCAAGATTCAGTCAAGATTTGCTTTAGCTTAGCTGTTTTCAGTGGGAGCAGCCGGACTCAGAGTTCTGAAAATTTGAAATTTACTCTCAAAGGTAACGGCCAAACATTTCTGTCATACGGTCAACACTTCAATTTGATACAAAATTTGTGTAACTGTGAAGAACAATAAGTAACAACAAAAACTCCAAGGAGAGTGACTTTTCAACATTAGGAATTTTTTTTAGGTCCTCCAAGAAGATAAATATGCACAAAAGGCAGAATTTGAGGCTTAGGTGGAATATAGCTTTTAACACAACTGGGACTCCTCTGTTTTGGGGAGAGACCATAGAAAATGTGTATCCTGAAAGAGGTCCCAGTGTAAAGTCCCAATGTTCTGAGCATGACTTTCTAGAATTAAAAAATAAAAAAGAAAAAAAATTGGATGTGTGCATGATCCTGCTTAGACCATTACTGGAAATAGCATTTTTTGTGTAGCTCAGTTAGTTTTTCACTTGTTTGAAAGCAAAATGCCTGTTTCCTTCTCTTAAAAAAAAATATCTCTTTGTTTCAGCACCTTCTGCCTAAGTACTTCAGCATATTGCATTATACACACTGTGAAATTTGGGGGTGTAAATCTTCCCTCTGTGTAGAGTCCTTGTTTTTTGTTTGTAAAAAATAGACTGTAAGGGGACATAAAATGTAAGTGAATCAAGCCCTCAGCTAGCATTTAATTGATAAGAACTAAAGCTAATATTAGATAACAAATAAATGGTCTGTTGCACAGGCATTTAATTAAACACCAAATTAATGCAGTAATGACCTACTGGAACTAACAGCCAGAAATGCTTTACTGCAGGCTAGCATCTGGAATGTTTCACCTTTTTTTTTTCTTTTTTTTTTTTCACCCCCCTCTTCTCTCCTGTACAAATACATTGAAAAGACATACATTCATTTTTAATACTCAGTCTGGAGTGCTTCTGCTTTGTCCTTTGCCCTGTCTGAAACCTTGGCATCACTGGACAACAAACAATCTTTGCTGGTGCCTCTTTCCTGATAGGCATAGCAAACCAATGGTAAGTTGGTGTTCCTTTCTGTTCCCCCCCCCCCCCCAACACCCTTCTGCGTCATTATCTAGTTGAAACTCAGCCCCGTACACCTTGGGTGATTACACACTGCCCAGAAGATTAATTGCAGACAGTACTTTGGATAATGGTCCCACGTACGGAGCCTACCATGCCGTGGAGAAGGCACAGGAATCAATACGTTTCTTTATCTGTACAAGCCCATGTCTATAAAAGTGCTTTCAATCATACCCCCGGAATATCTGAGAGGTGCGGGAGATTAACTGTGCTCAGACCCGCTCGGAAAGCCGCCTATCCAAGCCAAAATATGCAAGGGAAGTCTTTAAGGGGACCTCAATCATGACTTGTCATCCTCTGCCATGCTACATGAAGTTATATTTGTACTACAAAGTAAACTTGTGGGGCTGTTAGTGTAGACATATATATATATATGTATGTGTATATGAGTTACTGACTCTGGATTCAGCTCACCTGGCCCTGGTCAGGTCCTGGCTTTGCCTGCAGTCAGTGGAGAAAGGTACCCACCTCCCTTCAGCAGATGGTGGAAATGCTGGGTGAGCTCCACCCCTCCTGGCAGTGCTTTGCTCCCCCCATGGGATTGTAAAGGTCCCGGTGTGGCCTGTCTAAGCCAACTAATAATGGATGTGTCAGGCCCTACATCTCTTTCCAGAAAGGCCTAACAGTTTTATGGCTTTTGAAGCAGATTTGTGCTCTAGAGATCTAACTTCTTCTAGGCCAGTCTTGTTCCAGTTTCAAGCCTTTCTAGTTTCTGCTCTTAACACAGACCCTCGTGTGAAATGAGCACATCTGTGCCACTGCAACACCGTTTGAGTTCAAACAATCCTGCAAGTGTCCAAGGTAAGAACTGAGGCAAACACAGCTTCAACTGTTATCTCACTAATTATGGTCTGAATGATAGAGGAAGTGGAGGGACAAGTATTCGATTATTTTCTCACACTTCACGTAGTACTTGCTGTTAGTTAGGTGCATAAATTATTTTAAGGTATTGGAGCAAAACTCAGTGTCTCACAGCAGTACAAAAAGTGTGAACCATATCTATCTAAACACTTTATTCAATGGACTGCATTTTCTTTTTAGAGGTGATTTTCTATCATCAGGGTTTACCTCTTTATTTATCTGTGGGCTACACAGGCTGGGGTAGAAACAGAATCAATCTTGCATTCAGAATCTCTGGTGTGCTCATCTTCAGATTTTTAATTCATCAGGCTACACTGAAAAACAAGTTCATATAATACCTATTGCAGTGTGTTCCTACCTGGAAGAAAGCCAGCTTTGGAGCAGGGCTTTAGATATCTGTCTTAAAAATCTGCATTAGACCAAGTGATATAGATTTGTTGTATTATCAGTAGAATACTAGTCAAAACAGTCGATGAAGTCTAGAACACCATTCATTTCACGTTAAAACAGGCACTTGCATTTGTAGAAGAGAATAATGCCCTGGACTCCCTTCTCTATACAGACTAGGTCTTTACTGTCCATGGCTTAGACTAGAAAACTGAAATCAGCTGAATTTATCACAAACTTGGTCCTAGCATAATAGTTATCATAATAATAACAATAATCATCATAATAGTAATAATAATAATAATCATAACAACTGCAAAGAAATTGAAGAGATTTGTAATGGTCCTGATGATTCAGTAGGTGAATGAAACTTCCAGCTTGTGCCTGGGAGCTAAGTGTCACTAGAGTCATTGTTTTTTGGATGAGGGATAAATCTGAGACCTTTCCTTGCCATTACAGACTCTTATCATTTTATAAGAAATAAGGGTGGACCTCAGGGTCTTTGCCACATGACAAAGGGGAATTATAATCTAGTTACTTCAATTCCTCTTGCAGTTTCCAGTGCAGACCTTCTGTAACTTTCCCTATCCTCCAGTTAAAAACTAGCACGATCCATTGAAAAAGCAGTTCTTGTAGGCTGCAAAGAAAGCAGTAACTTTTCAAGACTTTGATGCTGAATGCATTCACAAACACATCCATGGAAATGTATGATTACTCACACACTCTTCAGGCAAATTCCATTCCCGTTTATAGTCACTGACTCTTACTGTGATCACTTTGATGCTTGGCTCGAGAGCATTTATACTGATATAAGTAATGGAAAAACTCCTGAACGAGGAGCAAATTCTCTCTCTTTTTTTTTTTTTTTTTTTTTTTCTCAGGCAATAGATGAAGTGCTAGCTACACCTTCTCTAAACAAAAGTACAGGTAACACCTCCCATCAGAGCACTGAACAGTACTAATTAGTTCATTAAGCATCCCAGCATCCCTGTGGGGTAGGTATGTATTTTATTATCCCCAAGTTAGCAGGCAAGTAGAGATGACTACCTCAAAGACACACTTATGGTAAATGAACGAATTCTAACACCTACTCCTTTGTTCTACTGGGTAAACAGGCAATAGTTCAAGGCAGCTTTAGTTCCACATCCCATTATCTTTGTTGCTTTCTGTGTGTCATATGGCAAATACAGAAATAAATTAGGAAGACACTTTTTCAGTGGTGAAAGCAGGAATTATTAAAACAGGGTAGCTTCCTGATATAATAAAGTATTGATGAATAGGTAGAGCTCCTATCAACAGCCCCCTTTGTTCCCTGTGCTCATACACCTTTTCCAGTAAGGTTTGAAGGGAAGCTCGGTGTGACTTTGAGAACAAACCCAAGCCTTTCCAATGCAGCCTGCATTGTACACATGTGTACACAGTATATGAGCTGGTGCTACTAGGGATAAGGCATCTGGAATATCAAGTTCAGATGGCTCAGAACCAGATTGAGCTCATAAAATGAACATTACCACAGCCACAAAACTAACCGAGGTAATCATGTACTATTTAGACAAGCAGCAGCATTGCCCTTTCTGAAGGGCTTTGGAATGTGCAAGTCAAGTGTATGGTTGCATAAAGATTGGGGATATTACACCCAGAGAAATCCTCAGAAGACAACAGCATCATTAACTATTTACATCGTGACTCTACCCATTATCACATTTGACAAACAGTTTAATTTCAAGGAGGAAAAACAAAAATAAAAAATAAAACAAACCCACAAAGACAAAAAGAGGGAAAGAAGAAAGCTGTGCGTCAACAAAAGCAGTTCAGAAATGAAAAGCAGGCAAGATGTCAAGCACCTCGAAGGAGGGAGATGGGAAATAAAAGATTCTGATGTTTTCCCTCTTCGCTTGCTTTCATTTGAGATAAATCATGACTATTTATCAAATTTAGAATTTAATACAACATGGCATTAATTTGAAGACATGCACAGAGAAACAAAGAGCCTTTACTCTCAGCCCCATTCTTCACAGTGAATTGAACAGTCACTTACAGCAATGACAACGGTCAATTTTACCCATATATAAGAAGTATATATCACAACCAAAATATACAAGCAATTATTAGATTGAGTGTTAGTGGTGTATAAAATTAGCCCGAGGGATAATTTGGTCTTTGTGTGACTCAGCTGCTACTTTCTTGACCAGACAAGTCTCGTAACATGGCAATTGTTTGAAAAGGCTGAGGCTATAGAAAGCTGATGCAATTTTTCTGACTGTTTAAACAGGCTCAGGAATATGTATTGAACAACTGACAAAAGCTACTGTATGAAACACAAAATGCCTGAGCAATTTCAGCCATTTCAGTTAAGGTCAGAAGACTCCTGAGGAGAAGCAGATTTCTTAGACATGAGCTGTAGCAAGTTAACGCAATTCATTTTGTTCCTTTCTCTGTCAGACTGAGGTGAGAATAATTTTTCACATAAGCAATTGTTAGAGCTGCCCAAACGAACTACTGGGCCACTCAAATCTTGAGGCAGATCTGCCATGCAAGTTCAGAGCTAGGATGAGAGGAAACAAACTCCAGTTGCATCAGGGGAGGTTTATATGGGATGTTCAGAAAATTTTTTTCACTGGAAGTGTTGTCAAGCCCTGGCAGAGGCTGCCCAGGGTAGTGGTGGAGTCACAGTGCCTGGAGGGATTTAAAAGACGTGTAGATGTGGTACTTGGTGGGCTTGGGTTAATGGCTGGACTTGATGTTCTCAGAGGCCTTTTACTACATAAGTGATTCTACGATTCTAATAGGTAATATACAGATCTGAGAAGCAAGCTTCTCCAGAGCTACAGGGTTCTTCAAACATGTCCAGTGAGAACGAGAAACTGTGAGCAAGAAGGAAGCATTTTCTTTTTTAATCAATTCAACAAAACACTTTGCCAATCATCCAAATGTCATTTCCTTGTAGATGGGGTTTCTCCAAAGAATAACGTTCTCATGGTGGGAGATGGACAGTTCCCACTGCATTCAGTAGGTCACAAAAGTTTTCACACCTGCCAAATTACACAGCTTCATACTTCAGTCCTCTCAACTGGAGGCGATATGCAAATAACTTCTTATCCATATTTTAGAGATGAAGGTATGAATAAAAATGTAAGCTGTTATGCCATTCCACTTGGAAATATGTGATATATACACACAAGCAAAAGAATTAAGGCAAGACATTTCTTTAATTGTGTCCATTTTAGTATGTCATTAATTATTTTCTACTGCATTTTTCATTTCCTAAAGGAGAGTACTTGCTTAGTGAGCACTTATTAAATGCTCTCTTTTTAATTCATAAGGGAAAATACAGTCTCATGATATGTTTACTACATATTATTCAACTTTTATTTTGAAGACAGAATCATTTATTTCTTTCCAAGCTTTTCAGCAGTTCTCAACAATATACCATCTGTCTGCTTTGTAGGCATGAATATATTTAACTTCACAACAAGACTAAAAAGTAATGTATAGGTGGGGATATAGAGGCAAAAAGTGCTAGGTTGAAAAATCCTATCTAATTTTGGGGGTGTATTTTTATATGAGAATAATATGACCCAGTCTTTCCTCTTAGTCCTTTTGAGATGGTTGTAAACATTTCTGAGAGGTTCTTATGCATCCTCCACCTCTGCTGCCCCAAGAAGGAGGATGAGCCTGGAGCTGTGTGTAAACCAGAGCAGGTACTGGGAGCCAGGGATGAGCTGAAACATGGTTCTGGATTTGTGGGCAGGGGCTGGATGGGGATCCTGATTGAGGCTGGTCTGGGCCATTAAAGCCTTGGTTACACCAAGCTGTAACCATTCTTACCATCCCTTTCTGCTTTTCAAACACCCTTTATACAATCAACTTCAACCTGTTCCTTTTGTCTCTGTCCTTGTCACTCTCAAAGTCTGTCTGTCCCAGACACCTGCCTCCGGCAGTCCCATACTCAAACCCAGATTTCACACCCCACTGCAACATCCTCTTCATGCTCACAGTATCCTCAGGCTGGCATTTTGTTCCAATACATTCAAATTTTTCATCACACCAAAGCCCAGATAAAATGCTTTCCTCTTATCCATCCAGCTCCAGATCAGCCAACTCCTCATGTCAACAAAATAGTTTTACCTTTACTCTTGATCAGCTTTTTTTTCTGTGCGTGTGTCATAGAATCATAGAATACCCTGAGTTGGAAGGGACCCACAAGGATCATCTTGTCCAGCTCCTGGCCATGCACAGGACGATCACAACAATCCCACTTTGTGAGCTCTGCCAGCCTTGGTGCTGTGTGACCACTGCCCTGGGGAGCCTGTTCAGTGCCCAGCCACCCTCTGGATGAAAAACCTCTTCCTGATATCCAGCCTTAAACCTCCCCTGACACAGCTCCACGCATTTTCTATGCATCCAGACGAGAGCATGTTTAAGCACCCTGGATCAAGATGAAATATTTGTTTACTCCAACTGCTAAATTCTGAGATATCTATGCTAAGCAAATAATTTCATTTTGGAAAGAACTACAATCAGTCACAGAAAGATTCCACAGTAGCGACATGCATTGCACATGCACAGAAATAGACATGCGAAATCATCTATGAACAGCCACATAGCACGGAAAATTTTAGCTTGATCATAAAAGTTGCCAAAATTATTATTATTATTAAAAGCATGTATGAACTTTCTAGTAAGTGTTGCTGTCAGCCCCACTTAGAATATTTTAACCAGAGATCCCCACCATACCTAGAATAAGTTCTAAATTTAATGTTTAAGGTAAACAAAGTATGAAACATGCATACATTACATGGCATATGGCAACCACAGCTACACTTAAACCAGCAAATTTCCTTAATCTGGATTTAAATATTAGCAGATTAAAACTTTAGAAGATTATGCTCAGGATTTTCATGTATTCATGCATAAATTTGGACATGCGAATCAGTATTTAAATAGCTAAAATATGCCTTCTTTTCAGAGTTCTCAGTACTCCATTTCCCCTGTCTTTTCTGCAGAATTTTTGCATGGGGTAGTGTTTTTATTTCTGGTTAACAACAAATTCTAAAACCATACAGTTTCATGAACTCTGAAGCTATTTACAAAGTCAAGATATATTTGGGGAAGAGGTTCGGTCTAAAAAGGAGCAGAAAATAAAGTACTAAAAGGTTAAACCATTTCTTACAAAGTTCACTTTTTTTTCTTTTTAAATGTTTTTGAAATTCACTACCATTTCACTATCAAGTCAAAATGAAGACATAAATATAAGTAACGTTTTACCATAACAAATGATCTTACAGACCATATGGTGGGGAAGAATAGGTGATCCTTCTTTTTTATTTTTTTTTTTTAGTGAAATAAACTAGAATGTATTTTTCTACTCATAATTTATTTTCCTCTAATGTTTTTTTAGCCTACTCAGGAACTGAATTTTTCCTTACATTCCTAATTCTCATGTAATTCATCTGAAAATCAGATGCTGTTTTAAAAAGACGTATTCAGAAGCATGCCAGCATTTTAAATGGTGCTGTTTAATATTTTTATCTTTAGGAAAGCATGTGGCAGTGATAATTACCCGAATTTGATGATCTGCATAGATAACACCACTGCATTATTCTGTGTCAGTGGTATAAACAGTGCCCCCACAGTACCCTGTGAAATGTCCCATTGCAGTAATATCAAGCTGTCATGATTTCATAAAATGCAGATGAGGAGTTGTTTCACTGCCATTCCTTGCGTACTAATCAGGGAAATCTATAGAATGAATATAAAATTAAAAAAAAAAAAAAAGTTTCATGCTCTGCAGAGCAGAGAAAACACAGTTTCAGACTGTGGGGCAGGTTGTTTCCAGAACTCATCTTAGAACAGGTGAGTCTTTAGAATAAGAAGCATCTTAATTCAAAAAGTAAAATGCAGACCAAATGACACAATATTTCAAAAGGTACCCGCTAGTTGATGGGGTTTTTTGTTCCTAAATTGATGCCTTGAGCTTGCTTCCTTGACATGATGCTGCAGTGTCTTTTCTCCTGCTTGACTAGACAGATAGGCCATGTCTCATCTACTGCAACTGCTGTTATATGGTATTTATTTTGCTGTCACTACACATGATCTGGTTTAATCTCTGTGGACAGCACTGAATTCTATTAATCCACCTCTCCAGACATGGAAAGGTACTGATTCACCTGAATGCCTATATTCCAAATATACAGAAAGCAACCCATTAAGCTGTTCGCGGAAAAGCCGAAGAAAAAACACATCAGAATTTTCTTACAAATAATCCAAATGTTTCAGGTGGAAAACATTACAGGGACTTATTCATACAGGGACTTATTCAAAGCCTATTGGATTGACTGCCACTATACTGAAGTTAACACCGCAGTAGATATAAAAACAATTCCTTGTATATTCCTTAAAGAGGAATTCCAGTGCAGCAAACATTTCAAACAAAGCAAATTTTATCCTCCTTACATATTTGCTCTCCTTTTTTCCTAGGAAGATGTTTTTCTTCCTAGCTGATGTGGAGCAGAAAGTCATAACTTTGGATAATCCAGGAATAGAGCCAAAATGCCGCAACTTGATTATGAATGAAATGCCATCTGGATTCCACATTCAGGCTGATCGACAAAAGTCACTAGAATGCTCCGTGCCTCCATACCAATCTCTAAAGCTAGCCAAATGGTAATAAAAATGACCTTCCAATAAGGTTCCCTCCCTCTCCCCCCTTGCAATATTTCTAAACCTCTGCTAGATTCTAGGACAAATAATGTCATACTTCCTCTCATAATACAGCTTTATGTATTTCTTTTTTCAGAGGGCACTGTTTGGACTAAGGACTTTAATTCAGCTGTTTTGCCATTGTCCAACACAGCTTGTTTTTCTCTGACAACTTCTCACAGACTTCTTTTTTTAACAAAGCATAGTTATGTTAAAGTGTAAATTTCATTCCCTTTGCTGAAAAGCCCTTATCTTTATTCTTGTTGTTATACCTTTCATGTTATTGCTGTGTCTCACTTCACCTTGCAGGGCTTCATATGTCCCACTAAACCTTTCAAAGGCACCACAGTATTTTCTTGCAGGGACCCTTTTCTTCTTGCCATGCATATGTTTGATAGCCTCTCCTTAAGATTCCCTTTTAGTGTGTGTTAGAAGACGTTCTTGAACTTGTCCACAGCTATTTCTAATTTGTCTGATCTTCATCAGTCGGTTTAAAGGAGCATAAAATGTCATCTTCCTCATCCGTCACCATGTGTGTATTAATGTATTTATCTGATTCACTTCCTCTTGCTCATCTAGGCTTGATGCAATTCTGAATCTTTCAGATCTCCTAATTTATTTCAGTCACTCTTCGGGCTTACTGAAGTTGAATTTCTCAGGTGAACTAGTCTGAAATGATGTCATGCTTTAGCAGTTCTATAAGCAATTATCATCTTAATAGCCTGTAAGCCCTATTTTGTATACTCTTTTGGTCTGCAGCCAAGCAAAGAAGTCTGTTTACTCCCAAAACTCTCCACTTTCTTTATGGAAGCAGGAAAAGAAGCAAACCAAACAAAAACTGGCAGAATAAACCTGTCTTCACTGGGTAGCTTGGCATTGCCATCACGTTAGATTGTCTTGAATGCTGATGATTCAGCCACATCACTTATCTTGGGACAAAACACACCTGTATCTTTGTGATCAATGGTAACTGATCTATTTAATTCCAGATAACCTGGGTAGTGTATCTGGTTTATGTAATCAGTACCTCTTTGCCTCAAAGTCTCCAACCTGAGCTCAACCCTGCATGAAGCTAGAGAAAAACTTTGACAAACTTCATTTATAGTTTGCCACTGTGTCTTGGGTCAGAGAAACTGGTTTAACAATGGGATATTTCACCTCACTTAAACTTAGGATATTGACCCAGGGGTGCTAATGTCCCATCCTGGGAAGAGCCCAAGGCCAGGTTGGATGGGGCTTGGAGCAACCTGATCTAGTGAAAGGTGTCCCTGCCCATGGCAGGGTGGGTTGGAACTGGATCATCCTTAAGGTCCCATCCCACCCAAAGCATTATAGGATTCCCTGATGATTCTAGGCATTAACCTTCACCGAGGTTATTTTTTGAAGTCAGCAGAAAGGGATCCATTCACCCCCAAACGATGTCTCTCTCTCTACACAGAGGATCTTCAGTGGCCAGCTCTGAGTAAGAAAGAATAGGAATTACCTCATCTTATATATCTGAAGAAGCTCCATAGATTTTTTTCTGTGGGACTAACTAAGATGCCTGATACATAGTTCGCATGTTGCAACCTGGGAATCTACATTTTTTCACCTGGCCTGTACTGTAGTATTTGCCAGCTGTATTTACTGAATCTCCATTTCATACACCAAGAATTAGCATTAAGTGAGATGGATCTTCTCCTTACAAAACCAGGCAAAAACAACAACAAAAATTATTAATTTTTAGAACTGCAACCCTGGATTCTTGATATAGAGCACGTGGAAAACTAAGGTGGGATGGATGTGATTTTGAGATTAACAACTCAGAGAACCTTTGTGTTTTCAACAGCAATTAACACTAAAAAAGTGTTTGAAGAAAACTCTAGACACTATGTGTTTCCACATTTCCAGCTGAGTCCAAGACACCTTGTAATTTGTTGTCACTTTCTTCTCTAGTCAAATTTGAATTCTTTCCCCCCAAAAGTCATGTTTTCAACAGGATAAAGGTTTCTCCCTTCCTCACGCCTTGCACATAGTGAGAAGCACAGAGGTACTCTTCAATGAAATTATCAAAAGCTCTAAAATATAAAACCATTGATTACCATCCCCTTTCCCATTTCTCCTGATAACCTCTACTGCAGTGGAGTCCTGACAAAGTTGAGAAATAAAGAAGAGTTTTATTTAAATTTGCTGGAAATATTTTAGCTGGCAATGGAATACATACCATCCCTGCCATTTGACACATCCCCTTTCTGCTGTTTTTACAATACTACACTGGTGCATTGGCTGAAGCTGACCTGAGAGCTTCCACGAGACAAACACAGCCCCTTGTGTGAAGCAGTGAGCTTTATTTATAGTGACAAGATACTTTTTGTGCCTTTTTTTCTATTTCTGTGTTACGCACACAGATTTATTTACAGGTGGAAATACAGCAGTGACTACCCTTTGCTGCCGACAGCGGATGAGCTCTGCACTTTATTTAACTGACTTTGTGTCAGCTTCAATTTCTTGACTGCTTGGAGCGCAGGTTCTGTTGGTCCTTCCAAGGTATCCTTTGATCTTGCTCTGTGTTTGGTTTCCTGCTCTACCCCATGGGCCTCAGGTTTGCTGCAGGACTCCTTCTCTCACCTCCTTGCTTTGTGTCTTGAAAGAAAACAAGTACACTTTCACATGTATTATTTTACAGACTCCTGTGATCATAGAGGAAGGGGAAATCAGCTCTTCCATTACAATGTGCATCACTGTAGCTCTGCTTTGCAGGCATACCAACAGTAAATAACAATTCATTTTTTTGTAGTTTTAACACAACAGAGACCAAGACTTGACTTTTCTTCACAAAAAGAGGCGAGATCTAATTTTCTGTTGTATCACTTTATTTTTGAACACTGGGCAAAACCAAATAAGGGTCAAGGGGGCTGACCTCACATTGTTTTATCTGTATTCTGGAGTAACGGATGGATTTCACAGTTGCAGGCAAACAATAGATCTTAGGGCTATTCTTTTACATAGCCCATGTGAAATGAGAATTTCCCTTGTTCCATGGTGCCTAGTCAACTTCTGGAATATTCCTTTACCACCTTCTGATGCAGGTTTAACAAGGGGCAGCCTGTAAATGTTTTGTAGCTTGCAATGATTATAGACATTCCTTAATCAAGAAATGTTCTGTTGTTCCTTCTTCCCCTTACTTTAGTACACTACTGTGGTACTAAGGTGATGTAAAATTACTAAAGTAGAGTTCTGATGCAGGTTCTGGTAACAGGAGTGCTAAATAGAAGAAAATATTAAAAAATTAGGTGATAAAATATGATAAAATGATTCTTTTAGGTTTTGGATCAGAAAAAGACAGCTCTAGACTTCTCAGACACTAGACATTTTCCTCATCTTCCAGAAAGGACCCAGGAATACAAAATCACAAGCAACTCTAACCTCACAAGAAGTTTAGATGTGCTTTGGGGATAATTTTCAGCAAGATGAAGTTCAGTAAGCATTTAACTTTTGAATTAATTGTCTGGGTTTCTCCACAGTTGAATAATGGGAAAATAAACCATGCAATTAGTGTACACACATATTTCATATATTCATGTCTGTGTGCATACGTGTCCATCTTTTTGGACCATTCTCTGTGTTCAATGGCACATTTAATCATGGTTGTTGTTAAGCAAAACTATATATTCCCTTCAGAACAAAGGGATGTGAGAACTTCACCTTTAGTTCTATAAGCAGTAACATATTTAACAATGTAGATGCAGGACCCATAATAAATCCCATTCTCTGCCTAGTGAGGATAGCAGGGCTCTCTGTGACCTTACAGAGTGTGCAGAGCCCATATCATGGTTTTAGTGCCATGTCAAGTCAATGTTTGCCTGAACTAGGGACGAACAAAAAAGAGGGTTATAGATACTGGAACTGATAACTTGACATAAAACCAAAGACACTTCATTTTTCAAGACTAAAAGTAAGGAAGAAGTGATTTTCTTTTGTCTTTCAATGTTAGGTCAGTGGCCTACACAAGATTAAAATGTTTTCAGGTCAGGTCTGCAGTTATGTGTGTCATAAACCACTAGTGCAACTTCAATAGACATCCTAAAAAGTGCCTCTTACTTTTTTTTTAATCAATTATTAATATATTATGTCTTTTTTTTTTATTAGATTCAGAGAAAAGTTGCCAACAGAGTACAAGAGTAACTTACACAAGTGTTTCCTTTTATTAGTTGGGGTATATCCCAGCCATATCTTGACACCCTTCTCTTTTCTTTGAATCCCCCATAAAAGATAACACATGTAGAGAGATGGAAATATGCTGCAGAATGATTCATCCAGGTTCTTGACCTGCATAATCAGAGCACCAGGTCTGCTGAGAACATCACTGAGCTCAGCAGTTGTTGGAAACAAGTTGAGTTATAGAAGTTTGGGACTTCTCAGACACTCCATAAATTAAATTACTGTGATGTAAGCAATCACTGAGTGATGCCTCAGCAACTTGGAAAAGTCATATTTGGAGAAAACAGATGATGAGACAGGTAATGGAAATTGCAGCTATCTACCATAAAGACATAGAAAAGAAGTCCTAAGGAAGTATTTCATGGAAAGCTAAAATGTATATTCTTTTTCTGTTTGAAGTCAATGACCAAACTGAAGCTGACTTTAAGATTCATTGTTCCTTAAACTTGGCAATTTTTCAGTCAATGAAGGAATGAAGTCCTTTAATGTCTTTTCCTTTTCATGTTTTAATCGATTTTTAAGGTGCATGTCAAAGTAGGTGACAATTGTCACTTCATGCAACAATACAGGGAAGATGTACTCATATTTAATCAAAATTTAATCAACTGTAATAAAAGTGAACTACATAAGCTAAGATAAAGTAGAATTTCATGTCCGTATTCCAAGGATGTTCTTCGTTTTCAGAAAGTCCATATCCCATCTATGTACATTTCTGTACTTAATTATGTAATAGCAAGTTCCTTTTCGGAAGGGCAAAAGCAGGAAAATCTTGTTGCACCAGCCTCTTCCAGAGCCCAAAACATGACTGTGAGCAGTGTAAGCTAAGAGTCCATTTGGATAGTGTGAGCTATCTGTGCCAACAGAGTGCCTGGAACCCATGTGTAAACCCCTTGGTGGCTTTGAATGGCTGGTTGTGCTCAGTAGATTTTCTCCGTGTCAGAGTTTCTGATACAGGTCAAAAAACATGGCTGGGAATTTGAGGGAGTCCTTGGACCATCAGACTGTTTCTGCTGTGGTCTGCTACAGGCTACCTGTTCAAACCACTGTCCCACTTTGAACTGCAGTGTAGACAACTTCCACATACCAGTGTGGGATTGCTGCTGTCTTCTCTGCACCCTCAGGCCAAATGCCTCTTTTGCTACTTTTTCACCTCCGAGATTCATCCTACTGCCTATGCAAGTGCTTCCCACTCAGACTATGTAATTACCAAAAACATTTATTTCTGAAATAGTGTTAAATTTCACATCTAGTTCACTTACCATTACCCTGGAAGAAATAATACTCCAGAGTAAATATAAATTCTACTTATAGATACTCAATGTGACCAATTTTCTTACAAAATCCTTTGCCACAACTTCAGTACCTCTATTAACCTAAGAATCCTACAAACAAGAAGGGCTCATTTTCTGTTTGAAGCTCTGCATTCCCCAGAGCTCTTTGCACAACAGACACTCTGCTTTTCTTTCAGATATTTTCAGTCTTTGTCTGACAACTTAGGCAAAACACTTTTGATCTTCATAAATAAAACAACTAATTCCAAAGGGCTGTACTCACACGATTTTTCTTCCATGGTCTCTACAGTCCTTCATGATGCTTGTTGCAAAGTCATATAATGTTTTTCAGACTCTTATGCAGCTGTTTCGCTCTTTTCTCCCTGTATTTCATGTACTGGCAACAGTTTATGTTATTTTCTTATTGCCAATACTAGAATTTTTGTCTTGCTATTATCTTTAACTTGATAAATTTTAATGGCTTTTTCTAAGTTTAGGTCAGAGTGCTCTAGGACTCTTGTCTTACTTTTCAGTCTTTGATTTCTACTGTAATCTGATCTCCCATTGGAGATTCATTGAACTCTCTGAAATTATTCCAACCACTCATGAATTTTTTCCTCAGCTCTGTTACAAGGGATCCAAAGTTTCTTTCCAAAGTCTTCTGTGAAACCAATCTCTTTCAAAAGTTAAATTCTTTCCAAGATCAAAAAAAGTCTTCAAATTTCTTTAGTTCTTTATGAGAGGTACATTTCTTCATTCATGTGCAGAATATTCAATTAAATTTCCAGCAGTGCTGGAATTCACAGCTGCTATTCTTTGTCCTCTATATACCTCCTTTTTCTACTTTTTGGTTTGCAGGTGAAGTTACATGTCTGCAACTCTGTTTTATGCAAAATGTAGATTTCTTGGAATGGAAATTAATACAGAGCAATCAACAATAGCAACTCTGAATAAAATCATATATATTATGCCATATATCAGGGGAGCTAATGTGTCAGCCTGTTAGCCTTGGGAGGGTCTTGTGAGAGGCAGAAACTTGCACAAAAAGCTACATTTGCCAGCCCATCAAACCCTCACAAATAACCAGAATGTTTAACAAATGCAAAATTACAGTTTCAGTCCTTGATGGGAACAATACCTTTTCTCACATAAGTATTCTTAGACTTATCAGATCTAAAAGCAACAGTGTATGATCAGAGTCATGCACTTAGGCATTCATGCAAAAGCAAGACCCTGAGACATCAATGTCATTTGAAAGACATATAAAGTCACTGCTCTACTCTACTTTGTGGTGCCATGTCCTGTGAGGAAATATGGTTTGAATGAAAACCACAACACAATTAGACTGAGTCTAAGGGATAGCAACAAGAATGATCAGAGGCCGAGAAAACATGGTCTGTGAAAAAAAAAATCAGAATATCTGGAGCTGGTTGACTTTAAAAACAAAGAGATGTTTAAGAGGAACACAGTAACAGTCTCCAAGTGCAATACAAACTTGCAAATCCATGTCTTTGGATATGGATTTTTTTTGTTCTATGTGGATATGGAAATCTTTGTTCTGTGTGGATAAGGGAATTTTTGTTCTCCATATCAATGTACTAGACAGAATGGGCTTAAGTTTCAGGTAGATTAGATTTCTGAATATAAGGTATTCTGGACAATTGCTCTTAATTGATTAGTAAAGTTGTGGAGCCTCCACCACCAAGGACTTTTAAGAAGATTTAGATAAATGTCTGTTAGGAAAATATATTTCATTTTGTCTTCAGAGAGGCAAATATGTTATATTATTACTTTTCAATGTTCTTGGACTTTTCTAAAAGTTTCAGGAGAATTATAATAATCTGAGTGGCCATTCCAAGCTTTTCATAGGCTACACATGCTCTGTGAAAGGTTTGCACCTCAGAGTGATCTCTGACTTCAGGGTGATGAATGTCTGCATTAAGCAAAGGCATCCCTCCTGCTTAGCCAAATGCCACATCCCCACTATCTTTGGATCTTCCCTGGGCCCTACCTGGACTCCTGTATAGCTTTAAGATATAACTTGCACTTTTATATTTCCAGTTTACCTCACATTTAAATTACCTAAAATACTGTTGCAGCCCCTTAGTGTCGCTTTCTTTTACACCATGTGTTATGTCACCTAGAGAAGAGCAAGAAAACATGTGGCTACAGAGAAAAACCATGTAGGGCAGGAAGATCAAATCAGTACAGCCTGGACAGCACTGCCTGGAGACGTGGTCTCAGAATGTTCTCCTCCCAGGTTACCACTTGGTTTCACCTCTGAGGGAGTGAACTGTAGCACTCCAATATATATCCAGACACAGCAACTGTGTTGATGACACAGATGATGCTTTGTAAATAATATCAGAATCTGCTCCCAACTGCTCTACTAAGAGCAGTTTTGTTTCCTGTTGCAGATGTAGCCACTATTTACTTGTATGAACTGCTTAAAAATCAGCCAAAGATACACAGAGATCTAGAGATCACAGGAGATCTACAAGATCCCCACGAATCTTAATGATTCTTTCATTAGTGTGGTAGATGTGAGCTGTGAACCTAACTTGATCCTTCAATCCCACTTCACAGGGATAGGCAGGTAACGGTTGTTGACCTTCAATTCTGCCTTGGATAGCTTTTGTGGGTGGCTAATATACTTCCAGAAACTACAGAAAACTAAGCCTGATTCCTAGCAGATGGTATTTCAATTCAGGAGGGTCCAAGATCTCTGTGATGGAGAAAGTTAGATCTGTGCCTTTCTCCACTGCTGCAGTTCGTACATGAGCTTTACTGAAGGATGTGAGAATAAGAGCTGTTTGGATTGCAGTGTTTGTGTGGATTTCGAGGATGCCATGCATAAATAATGAAGAGGAAATGTGTACCTCACAGCATCCCTACCATGGGTCTGTATGCTGCCTTTTACACCAACTGTGCAGAAAACATAATGACGAAGGCAGCAGAAAAAATTTGTCCGAAGGTTTCTCGTAGTCTCACTGCACGTGAATGGGTGCCTGATTTTTCTGCTCTAAGGTTGATTGAAATCATTCCCTTTTCTCAAAATAAGTCAGTCACTTCACAGCTGTTTTGGCAGGTGCTTTGTAGCATTTCCACTGGACTCACCATGTGGTGGTGGCTTGGTTGCTGCAATGTGCAGCGCTCCAAGGTGGCTCCCTGACCACGTTCCTTTTATCCCTTTGCACCAACATTGATTTGCAGCAAACTTTTTCCCCATTGCCCTTAGAAAAGGTGAAGTCAACAGCATCCCACGCTGCATCCAACTGCTCTTTGCTCAGGGTGTGAGAGCATTGCTTTGTAATGATCACAATAAACAGAGAATCCCCCGCTAAGATTTCCAACGCACCATGCAGCCTGGCATTTTCAATATATATTTAAAACAACAAACCAAGACAAGCAAGTGCCTTTCCCAGAAATTGCCAATGTATGCTCTGAGATCTCTTGCATTTTGCATTGTGTCAGTCTGTGTCAGAGGCTTCAGGAAAGGTAATATAGAAGATGAATGGAAGTCTATCATCGCAGTGCCAAGATGAAAAAGTGACAGCTCATAATGAAAAGAAAAATAGTTTCCATTTTGGGCCTCTGTAAGTAAGAAAGTGACAGAGCCATGGGAACTGTGAGGCTGAAAAATGGTCCCTTTGACAGACATGCCTGTAAGTGAAAGTGCATGGGATATAATACTAGCCATAATATAGGGAATAATGATTATTTTAGGGATCACATGATTTTGAATAAATCCTTGACTAGTCCATGGAAAATGGAACTGAAAGAAAACTAGCAAAAACTGTAGTTTCATTTACAGAATAAATGACCTAAGGATGTTTTTTGGTCTCTATATCTGTGATTGAAGCCTGTGAAATGACTTTGGATATACACAGAGTAACCAAAATGAGAATCAAGAGCTTCCTGTAAACCTGAAATGGGATGCATTGCTCATTTTTTTGAAAAGGCAAAAAACAAATGCTGTAAAAGAAGGCTCAAGCTGATGAGGAAGAAGATTCTGGTTATAAAATCTTTCATAAAGCTTCATTTTATTGAAATCACATATGACATTTGCTTTCAGGTGAGGTGAAATAAGAAATATTTCATATTTATGGAATTGCCAACCAAAACAATATCAATAGGGGCGAGTCATACCATGTAACTTAAGGCTTAGATTAAAAGTGGTGCTAAATGCTGTATGACATTCTTATTTTCAGTTTAAACGAGTGTTCAAACTCAGCTTAAAGTAACTTGAGACTGTTAAGTCCCTGTATGCCAACATAAGGCTTTGTATAGGTTTAAATGTATCTGGTTTAGAACTGACTCTGTTTAAACCAGTGTGACATCCCTTGATTGCCGAGGCCTTGGGGCAATATTCACCCCTGTGCAGAGGACCAGCAATATCAAGCTTAAAAGGGAATTACATGGTACGTGAATTTCACCCTAAAGCATATTTAAAATAGTTTTCCCTGCATGGCTTCTTTCTTCACTAGCTTTCCTCAGGAGGAAAGGTTAATAAGTATAATACTTTCCCCTTCCACATGAGTGTCTCTTTCAGGACCTCAGTGAATTCTGAAGTTCTTAAAAAAGCATTTATAGACTTTTATAAGACATTGAATTCAATTGTCTTTGCAAGCTCTTTCAGAAAAATACAATTTGAATACAATGCAAAAAAAAGTAGATAAAATTGTTGCTTGGGTAGTGGGGTCTTTTTTGGTTGCTTGGTTGCTTGGTTGGTTGGTTGGTTTGGTCTGTTTTGTTTGGGGTTTTTTGATTGTTTTTTTTGGGGGGGATTTTGTTTTTGTTTGGGTTTTTTTTTTTTTTTGGTTGGTTGGCTGGGGGGGGATTGTGTGTGGTTTGGTTTGGTTTTGTCTGGTTTTTTTTTTTTTTTTATTTTTGTTATTTTTTTTCCAGACAAGGAAACAGAGGACTTTCATATAGCTCTGCAGTACTTTGTGCTCATAGAGCACCTTGTCTTTATGTAAAAATTAGAACCATTCTGCGTCAGTTAAAATAAATGAGAAAAATCTACTTACCTCAACTGGAATAAAATTAAAGTCTAGGTAGATTGGTGAAAGCCACACCATGAACAGAGAGAAGATTCTCCCTTTTGTGAAAATTAGAAGCCAGCTCTCTGCCATCAACACAATTGCCTTTCTAGCTTTAAGAGAATTTTAACATGGCTAAACAGGGAAGGAACAAATGTCCTATGGTCTAGCATTGAGAGCATTGAAACTTGGAGCATGAAAAGGAATTTTAAGCTACTTAAAGAAGCTATAACTAGGACAAATGGCATGAATTTAAGGAAAGGAAAGTCTGACTGTTAGGGAAAAAAGTCTTTCCTAGCAGTGAGGACTGTTAGACTGCAGGATAGTCTCCCATGGGAAGAGGTGAAAGCCTAGTTTCTGGAGTCATTTAAAACTGGACTAGACAAAGCACTCTGGAATATACTCCAGGGAGCAATCCTCTCTTGGCAAAGGGATGCACAAAATAACCCAATAGATTTCTCACATCTTTCCTTCCTGTGATTATCCTATTTCATAAAGGTCTGTGATTGAATAGACAGCAGAAAACTTTAACCCCTTTTTCAGAAACAGAGAGCATGTCTGAGAAGATACTGTGAGAGGAAAATCCTCTAGCAAAGAAGAGAAAAGCTGCATTTTTCATGACAGGTTATCAGCTTTTCTCTGTTTAGGGTGAAGAACAGTAAAGGATGGTCCAAGATTGCCAACTGGATGGCTGCCATTTTCACTACAAGTCAATGTTTTGTTTCTCAGCTTCCTTAAAAGCTCCAGTTAGATATCACTCAATGCAATAGGTTTGTTTTCTTTTCTATTTCCCCACACACGCACTTAAAGGATGCAACTAAATCCCTGATAACTGAATGATTGTCCTTTTAAAATGGAATTGACTGGTGGCTCTCAGCAGGTTGGGCTGTGATTACACTGTACCCATGCCTAGATTCATATTGAGAAGGAACTGCCATCCGTACTCTTGCATGACCCAGGCCCTGAATCAACATTAGGAGCCATTAGGAGCTGGGAGACATTACACTCCACTATTCCCCTTCTCCCTCAAGCAGGTGGGGAATCAATGGCCTTGGCTTCTGCCTCACAAGACACCAGCCAAGGGCACAGAGCAGGTGCAGGTGACAGTGAAAGCTGCTGCTGCTAAAGCCATATATTTCCTACACCTCCCACACCAAGGAGAAAGTGGGTGGCTCTGCAGGGAGAGAGGAAGGAAAGTCAGGCTCTGCAAGACATTTCAGAGGAGGTCAGACTTCTGTGTAGCTATTCAGGGAGCTTGAAGAAACACCTTTATGGCCCTGTGTAAGAGTTGCAGAGTCATTCAGTAGCATGCAGGTGCTTTTCACAAGTTCCTGCTGCTGTTGCTGTTATTCTGGACCCCATTGTGGCAGGCCTGATACAAATACCAGGTCAGCTCTCCAAGCTTGGAGAAGGCAGCAGTAGAAATTTCCAGGAATTGGTCACCAAGTTAGTAAAAAATTAAATGCATTTATTTTACCAGAACATACGACTTCTTTTTATTTATCCTGAAGCTTCTCTGGAGCCTCTTGTCTGAGCTTTTCCCTCACTAAGAAACTAACACATACACTGACTTTACACATGGGTACTTTCAGACAGCATGAACATCAAAGTGGCTGTTCTGGGTCAGACCAAGGATCCATCTGGCTCAGCATCAGATGACAGAGGATGGTAGGATAGGATAATAGATGTGGGATAACTGAGGATGCCTGTGAAAACAAAGAAATACAGCAAACATTTAGTGACACATCCTTACAGTACCTCTCTCTCCTCCTGCAATCTCCTGTTAAATTTGCAGTTATAATCATAGAATATCTCAAATTGGAAAGGATCCATAAGGATGAACAACTCCAACACCCTTCTTCCTGCAGGACTACTTAAACTAATCCTTGTGGCCAGAGTGTTTTTCAGGTGCTCCTTGAACCCTGACAGGCTTTTCCAACACTTTTTGAAAAAAATGAAATTTTTACAATAACTTTTTAAAACCTTGAAACAATTTAACATCCATAATATCCCTGTGTGAGTGGTTGTAAAGATTAGATGCTTATCATACATTCCATCACCTTTTTTTCAGCTGTTTTGAAGCCATTAGTGGACAACTTCCTTTGATTCTTTCCACATAATTTTTGCACAACAAAGCATGTGATGAAAGATAGAGCAATGTGTCAGCTGTAACTGCCTCAAATCACATCACTTCTTATTTACTAACAGAACAATGAATGTCTGCAATTGTAAAAATGGTCTTTTGGGGGAGGGGATTCTGTTTGTGGTCCTCATAACTAAAACAAGACAAACAAGTCCCAGTTCCATCCACATTTGCAGATGCCACAAAAGCATGTGACAAAGTAATTTTTAGTTGTTCAGATGCCAGTGGACAGTATCTAAGTGCTGAGAAAACGTTTACAGCTTAAACCTTGTCTTCTTTGGGAATACTGTTGGGCATGCAATTGAAAATATCTTAACCTGAATTTTAAAGATAGAGAAATTAGGAATGATTACTTTTTGCTTTAGAAGAAGAAAGACTAAAGGATAAGCCTTTTCCTTTTAATCTGAGTGGACCTTTCTTCAGCAGCTCAGGAAAAGCTCTACACTGGAAATACTTTGATTGAAATTTTCATTGAAATGTTTTCTCAAGGGGGATGTCAATTCTAAAAACATTTTCAATGTCGTCACTGGAATAAGATTTCACTGACATTCTCATTTTATTATTATTTAAAAATAGTAAATAACAGACTCTCAGATGTCACTCTTCAGCCTCACTGTTTGGGAAACATGCACTGTAGCTAGCTCTCTGTTGATCCTTGCTGTTCTGACAAAACACAGCAAATCTGCTGCGCTCTGTTTGTAGGGATTAGCAAAATGCTGCCCAGAACTGGAGTTGGTAATTTACCAGGAACCTGAGCTTTGCATTGGATTTGCGCAGAGCACGCATCTGTTGCAGAAACCTAGCCCTGTTTTTGTCTTCAAAGCACTTTGCAAATATTGAACAATGTTGAATACTTCCTTGGGATAGAAAGCATGAGGCAACTTCCCTGACACTGGCATGTTGTAGCTGCTTTGTGTCTGGGTATGATTTCCACTTCTGAAGGAAAAGTAATATTATACCTTTTATTCCAAATCTACCCAAAAGGTAATACCACATGGAGAAAATTACATTTAAAGCATGATTAGAGTAACTCAAATAGCTGTGCCTTGCCACTGTGGACCCAGCTACCAAAATTCCATTTGCCATCCTTAAAACAGAGACACGGTCAAAGACATCATAGGTTGGTATCTGAAAGACTGCCAACATCTTTCAGTTCTGGGAGTCCTGCCAGTTGTCTCCCCAAATTTGATGTTATTCTTTGTAACCACTCTCTAAAAGGTTGGCCAGATCCTACAGTTTTGGCAACCCAAATCCATTTCCCAGTGAAGAGGAGGCTTACCAGGGCAGACTCCAAATTTGCCATGTGGCTGCTAATGACCTAGGAGCAGCACACTGGACACCTCCAGCCTTCTTGTTCTGGAAGAAAATCACTGTTCCTAAACTTTTCAGTAGAAAATAGATTCCATGTCACTGGTGGCAGCTGCATTTCGTATGGACGATTGGTTAGAATGGATAAAAACAGATTTCCCAAACCAACTGTATTCAATGCAACATATTTTTCATATGTTTAATGGAACAGAAATTTTTATTTTAAGAGGCATTTATGAGCACTGCTAGCTCTCTGCCTAGGGAGTGAAGACCTGGTAGGGGGGAGAACTAGCAGGTGTAAGGATAAAATTAGTTTTATCACAAAATTGGAAAGGAACTGAGATTTTTCTCTCCCTACTTCTGGCCTTAACCGTTGGTGAAACACATCAAAGACGCTCAAAAAGATTCTCTGTGCTCAGCTACCTCACATTTTAACCCTTTTCTGGGGCGTTCAGGCAAAGGCACTGCACTTCAGTGGCTGGCACAAGCAACCCAACAGTGTTGGCATCGCAGCCTTCAGTTTGAGCCAATACCATTAAAAAGAACAATTCTTCATTATCAGCCCTGGAAGCTTCCTCCATGCCAGCCCGTGCTTCAGAGTCAGAGAGCATTTAGTACCTCTGTGGTGAGTCCTTGCAGTCCCTCAGCACAGGAGATGAGGCACCATGCCCTCTGTCCTCACACCCTGGATCCCAGTTTAGTTTTAGAGAGGATTCAACACTGTTCCCACACGTCACCTTTTCCCTTCCATTAACTGAAGGAATATGAACAAGCGATAGAAAATAAACTCTGAAAATGGCTTTGCTGTCACTAGATTCCTTTTATTATTATTATCCTGTGGAGCAAAAGGAAGCTAGAAGAGCTCACAGCTTGGTCCAGGTCTGGATCTTGTCTCAAATGTGTTCCCATATCACCCATTAATGTCTTGCTGCAGTCATAGAGGATGTTTTCAGATAGCACGAGCACTGACTTTTTTCTGAGAAGTTATAGTTAGGGGTCTGTTTATTCATGTTAAAAGGAGATTAAACAGCTGATTTAAATGAGAAGATTAAGTCCAACTTTACCTACAGCCTTGTAACCAAGCCCAATGTGACACTTAGTCTTGCCACAATCATTTTTGCCCAAAGTATCAGGCAAGGGATCTTATTAATACAGACTGTTTCATAATTCTGCTTTCATTCCTGGATTTTGTGAGTTTGAAGCAGTGGTAAAAACTCATTCCCTTGGGGAACCAACAAAAATATTTCTTCTTAGTCAAACTTTGAGAAGAAAATTTTAATTCTAACTTTGCAGTTCTCCAAACAAAGAGAAAGGGTAAGAAAGAGATTACTTGTGCTTCAGTTTTCTTTAAGGCTGAAGTTCAGTTTGGGGTAACAAGAAAAAAAGTTTTCTTTCTAAATTCAATTAATTTTACGTGCTAAAAAAAATACACAACTCCATATAGAAAAATGGAGAAACAATTTCTAACCAAATAGGAGAATAAACACATCTAGAGTGGGAAAAATGATGCCTCCCAGCAAGAGGAGTAGGAAGGAGGAAGATGAGTAGAGCTCCCTGAAAATAAAAGAGCAGATAGAAATTGAGAGTCGTATGAGATGGATAAATAAACAACAAGGTTACAAGTTCACAAGCCCACCCTGCAGGCACTATTAGGACTTTAATTTGCTACAATCACCAGTGTACGTGGTGTGTGTTTACTTCAAGGGGAAGGGAGTCAATTTTCTGCTTCTGACTAAATATGCTACCAACATATCATGATGCCTGGCCAAATTCACCAAAGCATGTCTTTGCTGCTCTTCACTGGATTGTGTTCAGAGACACTTGTGGTACCTGTTAAAATACTTTAATGAATCTGATACTCATGAATGGTGCTGAAATGACAGCCTTGGAAATTGAAGTCTTCTATCAAACTACAGAACTTGCACAGTATGGATGAAAATAGTGCCAGCTTCTGCCATGCTATCCTCTCAAAGTGTCTCGAATTTAACCTGGAAAAATTATTTCTGGTGGTAGCAGCACTTCAGCCCCAATGCCCGGTCATTTCTTCCTACTTCAGATATAATTGCCAGCCAGTGTATGGATTATCTTGGAGATTTTATACTGCAGACAGGAGCTGGGCAAGGCATTTTCAACAGAATTATTTCTTATCAGAAAAAACAGTTGCATTTGAATCAGAGTGTTCTGAGAAAAGTGTTAAAGCTGCAATATTCTCAAAAGGAAGCTGCTGAAACAAATTGCTTTTTTTATACATTTGATTTATATTTTTTTAATTATATATTGCCTTAATTGTGTTATTGTTTTACATGTAATATGCACCAGATTTTGCTATTCTTGAAGTGAAGCATTTAGTGTTATTAAATTTAAGAATTTCAGTGCATCTGAAAGGTATGATTTCTGAATTTTTATAGAAAGGCAAATTTAGAAATGGGGAATTTTATTGAATAAAAAGAGACCAAATTATCTTCAGTAATTTGCCTTTTTTTTTTCCTTCTTTCCCTTATCTTTAAACTGTTGTGGGAAGGAAGGAAGCAGCCCTGTTTCTATGTACTCTATGTCAGCCACAAGTGAACTGGAAAGCTGGAGGGAAAAGAGATTTGGGGCAAATTTAAAGTGTTTGTTATGTTATAGCATTCAAGAAAGTTTTGAAAATATTGGGGTCCCATGTCAAGGTAGAAGAACAATAGTCCTAGTTAGTGTTATGAATTATTTTTCTGTTATTTATCATCTTTGCCTCTGCCCTGAAAGCTCAAATCTGAGCTGGGTCTAGTGATGGGAGGGGGAAGAAAGGTTGTGATCTCTCAGTGCAGAAAGGAGACCTTGATTTCTGATTTCCAAAGGAGATTATAGTAGGAGAGGTGGAGAGGGTGGAGGACAGATCCCTGTGGTGCCGTCACAGAGGTGAGGGTGGGAAAGGAGGCTCTGCTGAAAGCAACACAGAATGAGCAATGAGAAAGTTAAGGGAAGTCTGAAAAGACCAGCATGCTGATTGTGCAGGTCTCCCCCTGAAAAAAATCCATGATGTCAGCTTAAATGATAGGTTGGAAAGAGAAAAAGAAGAAATAATCCCTTAAGGAGGTGTCTGAGAGTTGATACAGCAGACCTTTACACAGAAAAACAATGTTTCGTGGTGTGTACCAGCTGATAGCTGTTCTCTCTTCTGACCTTTATCTTCAGGTGTGAGGACAGACCTGAAAGCTCACTCGTGGTTTTTCCATTTGAGACTTATCTTTCTCTTCTACTTATCACATGCCTACAAAGCAGTACTTGCCTGTTACCTTCATCACAGATATAAAAATTACTGTATTCTCATTATCCTCCCTCTCACTCCACTTGAATTCTTCAACACTCATATCAAGTGATGTGCTACTACACAACATTTTTTTTTTTCATCCTTAGTAAAGCCTTGTGGACCTGCCAGACACTATTTCATCTTACTGGTGTCTGGAGTAACCCATTCTGTGAGATACAACTTTCAAAGTAGGCATAATTCTTGCCTTGTGGATTTCAGAAGAGAAATAACCACTGAACAATTAGTTCAAAAACAAAACTGGAATAAACTGCCAGCACCACAGGCATGACTGACCATGTGCACTCATTTCAGCTATGCCAAGTATTCCATTGCTTCTAATCCTCCAGTGCCATTTCAATAATCATTATGAGTACCCTAGTTTGGGTAGGGCCTGAAAGTTGAAAACAGAGTAACTAAGGCCAGCCCTGGAATTGTGTTTATCACACAGCATTGTTAACTCAGGTGTTCAAAAGTAATTTCTTACCTTTGCTCTCCACAGAAACAGATTTTGAAAAAAAATCCATCTCTTTTGTGAGATACAAACATGGCTGCCAGCACCATAATGTTTTGAGACCCGGTTCCACCTGGAAGAATAGATGCCATGGTCAATTCCTGACTAATCTCATCAGGTCAACTGTGAAAAACTGAAATTCTGTCATTAGGAGCATACCCAGATTTATTTTTTTTTTTTCCACTTTCAGGTTTTAATGACTCAGGCTTGAGCAGCCTTTCTTCATTAGCTCATTAGGCACAAAGACACCTCAGAAGAAAGGTCACAGGCCCTGTACGGCTTTTGTGCCCTGGCCAGATCTTGTCTTGTGCGACTGCACAAAATCAAGCCACCAGGGAGGCTCCCTTTCTGTGGCTTCTTTGACTCTTTTGAATTTCAGGAATTAATGCAAAGCTCATGTCACAAGGTCACAAATAAACTCCTGCATCTTAGTCTAGGGCTGAAGAAAGGATAGGATAGGATAGGATAGGATAGGATAGGATAGGATAGGATAGGATAGGATAGGATAGGATAGGATAGGA
>JAWWES010000094.1:66314310-66325620 GCA_035583135.1 Lophotriccus pileatus
GCAGTGGTCACAGCACCAAGGCTGGCAGAGCTCAAGGTGTGTTTGGATGATACCCTCAGGCACATGATGTGACTCCTGGGGATGGTTCTGTGCATGAACAGGAGCTGGACTTTGACGATCCTTGTGGGTCCCTTCCAGTCCGGGATGTTCTCTGATTCTGAGACTGTATGCTCAGCTCTAGCCTGATATGAATTAAGGAACTTATTTCACCTACATCACTGGCTAAAAGAAGTGCTTGAATTGTCTTATCTACAGTTTCAAAGTGGCCTTGGAGCATCACAGAATTTGGGAAGGTTGTTGCCCAAGAGGGAAGGTGTTCATGACTCGCTGGCTAACTGTAACTGGATGAAAGGCCAGAAAATCTTTCTCCATTTGCTGCTGACCCAATTCAGATCTTGTTTACTGAATACAATTAGTTTGCGTTCAGTCTCCTTCTGAGCTGTGAGGCCAGACAATGATCTTTCCTTTTGCCTGCACATACGCACTGGAAGAGTGTGTTACTTTCAGTGACCACTCAAGCTCTCCCAGTGTGGTGAGTATTATTAGGATTATAAAGATCAAGGTAAAGGAGGTGAAAGTCTCCTTCTCCTGTTGTCCGTAAAGTTTTAATTGCCTTTCAGAACAGATTCCTCAAGTAGAATTACACTCAGCTGGAACACTTAACAAAGGAATTAACTCTTGCATTGCAACCTCAGCTGTTGGGGTAAGGGGTGCTTGGTTTGAGCTGCCAAAAAAATTGTGTTGCTTACCACTGCTCAGGATTTGTCCCAGCGTATGAATATCAATATTATTCTTTGCCTTTCTGAATGATTTCAAAGCCCTTTCTAACTTTACTCTCCAAGGTGTCCTCTGTGATTATCAGCAATCAAAATGAGATAGTATGGGGTTTATATCTTAGCAGCTTTTCTCGAAACATGGACCACAAGATTAAGGAACTCTACTATTATTGCTATTATCATCACCTGAATTGCTGTACCATGTGTAGGATGGGGTCAAGCATCACAGTCTAGCTGCAATCAGTGGTGCAAACCCAGAACAGAGCAGAACAGAACAGAACAGAACAGAACATAGGTGCCTGCTGCCACAGACAAAACACAACCTACCTCTTAGGTTTGTCTAAATCTTTAGGCTTACCTGACTGTGAGAGGGAAAGCAACAGATGGAGGCTGCAAACAGATGGAGGAGCACAAACTAGCACTGAGACAATCATGCTAATTGTAATGGGCAACATGCACAGCACACTGGGTGTCTTGCCATAGCTATTACCCTGTTTCATCTACAGGGAAACAAAGGCAGGGGAAAACAGGCTATGCAGGGCTGCAAGGTGAGGGGTCAGGATGCTCCACTTTAGATGTCTTGTCTTTAGATATCCAATAATGCCAGAGATATCTGGGGTCCCTACAAAACCAGTGGAAAGAGACAGGCAACTCCAGAGAGGCATGGCTTTTTAACCCATCCTAGGGATGGGATAAAAGTGCCTTCCAGAGGTGTTCATCAAGTCTGCAGGTGGCACTGAGTAGTCAAAGAAGGCAAGGAGGCAATTCTCCCTATCTAGATGTGTATTTTAAGGGCTAATTTTTAGTGAAACAAAACCAATCACGTGGCAAAAATTAAGACCAACAGGTACTAATATGTGATCCTCTTCACAACTCTGTACTGCATACAGGCACTTGGAAAAGATGCTGAGGTAATTTGGAGTAAACCTTTCAAAACATGGAGAATAAAGCTAAGGAAGGAAATGTCACTCCTTCAGCCATTCCATGGGTAAAACAGATTGATAGGAATTGCAGTACATATACACACACACGCGCACACACACACACACATTTATATCTTTCCAATTAAGAAGGAAAAATATAGAATCTGCTGGGTTGAACGGGAGCACTAGTGAATTATCTAGTCCATCCTTTTGCCTGGGGCAAGACTGATTTAATTATCTCTAACACTTCTCTGATGGATGAGTGTCAAACCTTCCCTTGACTATCTCCAATGAAGGTGATCTGACTACCTCCCTTGGGTGACTTGCTTCATTGACTTAAATGTACTAATAGTTATGAAGTTTTCCATAACAGTCAACCTAAATATTCAGTCCATCATTCAGAACCTATCACTCCTTTTTTTTCTTTTTTTCTTTTCTTTTTTTTTTTTTTTTTTTCTGTTCTCGCTGACTAATGAGGATAATTGGTTCCTCTCCTTTTTCAGGGACATGCCTTTATGTGTTTATGGACATTCATCATGACTCCCTTTAGTCTTTTCCTCTCCAGACAGGACGTGCCTGGTTCTCTGAAACTTCAGTGGTAAGAAGCCTGAGGCAGAAAGATGAACGTGTTGCAAAAGGCAGAAATACGGGCATTTTTTAAGGTAACAAGGAAGACTGGGCATTTTGCATTGCCAGAGATTCAAGAACTCACTTTCACAAATATGAGGAGTATGAAGATAAGCCAAAAAATATAACTGGTAAAACTAAAATGAGCTATGAATGCAAAATACTATTCATCTGTGTGGGATACCACAGGAAGGGGACTGCCAGTGGATGGCACAAACAAGGGTTCTGCTGTGACCCATATCCATAAACAGAAAGACAGGGCACTGTTGCTCAACCTCATAAGTAGTGAGCTGAAGAGCAAAAGTGAATTCCCAAGAGCGTGTTCCCAAAACTAATGAAGTTTGCATAGCTAAGACTAGTTGCTTTGTGACCCTTCCACCTGCTAGAATTTACCCTGTCCTTTCCTCATCTCTGATTTAATTTTGAAGAGCAGACAATGGGTTCTTCAGAAAGAGGCACTTAAAAGGTTAAAAGGGGAGAAGAGCACCAATAAAGCCTTCTTTGTATTTTATTCTGTCATGTGGGTTAGCTGTCCCCCAGCCTATTCAGTCTGAAATGGCATCAACACTCCATAGAGACCAATTCATCCTCCTGTTCCTGAAGTGCAAACAATTCATAGAATAAAACAGCACCAGAAAGTGAGAGGAAAATCTCTATGGGGCTGCCAAGAGTATAGCTACATGCAGTGAAATCACCAGACTTCAAAACAGGAAGGAAGGGTGGTTAATTCAGGCCTTGATTGATGGTTAAGTCACTGGACATGGAACTCTCTCAGAGGTATTTAGAGGGTCTCTATTTCTACAGCAGTGAGCTTGCTACAGTCTTTACTGTGTTTATTTTCACAACAATATTATTCCTGCTTCATGGATGGTAAATTTATGTAAAGCGAGAGTAAGACAGTAAGACCCAAATTTTCAGAAGGACTTGTTCTCATTTCACAAAGTTTTGGGTAGTCAATGGTACTGGGCCCCCCTACCATTAATAAACTGAGCTCCAGCCAGAAAAGCTCTGGAAAACCTTTCTACTGTAACTTGAATTATTTCCACTTTCTGAGACTCTCCTGTTAGCATGCTACCACTCCCACATCTTCACCAGCTGAAAGAAAAATATGTTTACACATCCAACATCCCCACATAAAACTCTACAGCCTAACTGCAACTACCAGCAAAGGTAGGGATGGCACTTTCAGGCTGTGAAAGGTGACCTCTATCAGCTGATATGGGACTTCATATGTCATATGTTGTCTCTGCAATAATGGTGTTTCTTCCTATCTTTACTTTTTATAAAATACATCTGGAAGCAGGATTTACAACCAATGATCTTATGCAGAAGAAGGCAATGGTTTGGGCAGGGATGTATGGCTGTCTCTGACAAAGCTGATCTCTAAAACTTTGCTGCTTGCCCTGACAGGATCCTTTCCTTAGGTCCATATCTCTTTCCAGGTCTTGTAGTCTGTGATTTTACTGACATGGGACTAATTCAAATGTAGAACACAGAACGTCTAACTACCTGTGAATATATTTTCAGTTGCCATAAATAATATAACACAGAGATGACAACTAAAGCAAAGTATTCCCAATGCCTTATCAGTATCCCAGTCTCTGTACTTTCCTTGCCATGAAACCAGCAATTGACCTTTATCCATACTTTCACTCCCACAAGTCAAACTGCCGTTTTGAAGAAAGAGAGTCTGGGGCAAGCTAAGAAAATGAATCCTCTACCTTATCACAAGCTATAAATGGCTGCTGGGAAGTCTTGAGAGATTACCCACTGGCTGGATATCACAGCTTCATACTGAAGAAGCAGCACTTGACTGTTGACATTTGTTATTAATGCTGAAGAGCAAAGTGCCTGTGGTATTTTTATTTGGTATTTGTGTATCCCTAATGCCTCGTCTGCCGTATCCTGGGCCCTGTCATGCTCTCACTGACGTCAATAAGGGTCTTACCAATAGACAGGAGGCTCCCCATTGGCTATTTCTCCAAACACTGTATGAATCTACCCTTATTTCTCAAGGCTTATCTGATTACGATTGGGAAAATCATTTCCTTGGGTGGGCACTTGCAATGACCTGCCTTTATTGAGCCTGAATCATGAACAAAGTGTTTTTTCTGGTCTTGCCTTGCCTTAAAAATGAAGGACGTTCAGTAGTGTTAATATCTTATGTTCTAAGACTTTTATATATATAAATTCTAGTACATGGAAATTCTTTTGACAGTGCAGGCTGATGCAGTCTCTAGAGTCTTCCTTAGCTAGATCTTTTACCTAGACATCTTCCCACTCCTCCCCTGGAGAGAGAGGGAGGATATGTCATTAAGACAAGACACACAGATTTTGTATAAAAAACACTTTCACTTCTGTGATGTTTGCAAGCTTGAACAAGAACATCAGCTAAAACATATGATGTGGATGAGTCAACACTAAGAAAAAAAGTAATGGCTTGAAAGTGGGAAAGAAGTTTTGAGACTCTGAAGATTTGTGAAATGTAATTTTCTTTCTATAAAAGTGAGTTAAATGATGGGAGAGGGGTGACAGACAAATAGTTCTGTAGGCAGATGCTCCCCTGCTGGTCCCCAAGCATGACTAGAAGGGGGGGCAGTTGTACATTTTTCCATAAGACTGCTTGACCTGAGGGCTTTCACTCTGTTCAGAAATGTCAGTGCCTGATAGGTAGGTACCTTCAGACACCAGCCTAGTTTTGGCTTCTTCCAGAGACTGTCCCCAAGCCTTTCAGTGAGGAACAAAAGGTAGAAGCTTGGATAAAGCAGAGAACAGTTTCAGCCATGAAGACCACCAAAAATTTGGTAGGAATTTCCATGAAAATTACTCATATTTGTGTTTATTTTTGACAGATTTGATTATCTATTAATAAACATCCCCTTTCAGAGGGGAAATAGTGTTGTAGGATACTGAAGACCAAAACAGAGGAAGGAAAGAGACTTTCTTATCACTCTGACTCCCAAATTATGCGGTTTTGGTTGTTAGATAATTAGTTCAGATTCCTCCTGTGATCTTGTGTCTTTGCTTCTCTCCCTCATTGTTCATCATCTGATGAACATGTTCATCATCTGAACTGTGAGTATTACAGCTCCTCTGACACCTTGTGAATTTGGGCTTTAAGAAAATCTTATGTCACTGGCAATAAAATGCACCATGCTGAACATTTTACCATGTACTTGTCATACCTAGATTTTGCATACATCTTCTTGTACTTCCTTGATTAAACATTATGGTCTTTCATTGGCTCGGTGAATAAACCAGCCTTCATTTTATCCACGTGGCTTCCCCAGATTTTCTCAATCTCTCTTAGAAACCAATGAGTTAAGGTTTGGGAATTTTTGGCATGAGCTCAGAACAGTGTCTTTCATTCAGGTCAGCTCAAAGCTCTCCCATAACTGCATAACCTTTAGTCCATGACTGTCAATGAAATACAAGGAGTACTTCTAAGTAAGTGTTTGGAGTGTCTCACAGATTCACATACTCAGAAACAAATAGGAGTGCTGGACTTTCATTTTTCCTTCTGGAAATATGGAAATAAACAGAGTGACAAGAATCCCAGCTCAATCTGACCTTAATTGCCAGTAAACATTAATGTTATACCTGAGCACCTTCAAATTGTAGAGAAGATTTATTTTGATACCAGGCCAATACCAGGTCTACCCTCACAGTCATTTTGGATGATCAGCATCTCTGTCATTCTTGCAGCTGCTGAAAAGCTCTTTGATCTCCATAGCGATTTTGAGTTTGTCATTTTCTTACTTGCTCAGATGCTTTCCCATAATCTCTCTTCCAGATATGCCAATCTACAAGACAAGCAACACAAAATTTTTTTCCCCTCCAAATCTATTTTAGTCTCTCTCAAGCTTCCTTATACTTGTATATTAATTTAACACATCTGGGGGATTTCTGATGCATGGATACAACATATTTTTCTCTTTTTTTCCTGCTATCCAGTTTGCCCTTGTTTTTCCCCTTTGATGTGTAATAATGAGGTGGCACAGGGGAAATGTCTTTAATCAATTGCAGAAACTTATAGCACTATCAGGACTGCATGTATCTCGAAACACTTTATCACTGTCTCTTTCCAGTGTTCATAATTCTGATGTATCTGGTGTACCAGTGTCATGTCATTCTATTACATTAAACAATCTAACATAACAACTAAACTCAGTAAAATGATGAAATGCTAGCCTGCTTCAGAAAATATAAAAAGATAATACACTTGTTTTCATCTGGGAAAGCTGCTATTAGTTGATTCTGTGGTTTCATACGATTAGAGGGAGAGCTAGATAAGCAAGTAGACAGACAGACCAAACACAAACACACCACACTTGGGGAAATTCAGCTTGGTGTTCTCACCTTATGTTGTCCATTTGGACACATGAATAGAAGCAGAAAGATCTGCCCTTTTTAATTACGAGTAAGATGGCAGATCAGAAAATCTTACTTGATGTCTTTATTTCTGCTTTATATATTTATATATTCATATGTTTTATATTTGTTCTAAAAGTAATCACTCCTTAAAAACTCCCCCAGACCTACCTTACAGTTTTATTCAGACTGCATCTCACCTTACTTTAGGTATGTTCCCAATGAAAATGATTTTACTGCAGTCAAAAGTCCAACCATAACTCATCTAGCCCCCTTGAGTTGGTTTTGATTCAGCTGCCTGTGTAGCTCTGCATGTCAGGGCTTGGCTGCACTACTGTCACAGTATTTATTTTCTCCCTTTTCCCTTCTCTGGCAAGGTTTATAGCCCACACCAAACTTTAAACTAACGTGGCTACATGGCTGTTGTAGCTCACAGCCACTTTCAAGCCAGCCCAGAGCCTCACAACTGCCAGCCATGCCTTTGTCTGCAGAGGAAACACATGAAAATGGCTTTGGTGTAATTTAACGCTCGACACAAACGTTGTAAACGGGCAGATTCTAAGTGTGGATTTATACACAGCTATTCATTTACATAGTTGGCAGTGGTGAATCCAGAAAATTTCAGGAATGACAACAGGCAGGCAGGAGGTCTGGGTTATATATCATAAAGTTCTGTCAAAAGTTTATGTGTGCAGTGTGTATTTGTTGCCCATGACAGTGACTGACTCCAGTATAGGCTCATTCTGGACCTTGGGTCATTACTGAGATCCTGGGGAAAAAAACAACAGTAGAGACAAAAAAATTATCTAGGTAAAATTTGTTATCCCTTTAATTGTCCACCTTCCCAATTCTTATGCAAAGTAGTTCTGTCCATTTAAAACTCTAATCTGATCACAATTTTTCACAAATCTGGTCCCTTTCCTGCCATGCTCCTAAAATTAAACCCAACGGTAGTCCACAGCCATTTTCTCATTATCCTGTATTTCCTCATTATGACTTGGTACCTAGTACCCTTTGCTGGCTTTGCTCTGGGAAATGAACCACGAAAGTACTAAGAGGATAAATGGGAACATCCTGAGAAGGGGGTTTTTGCAGTATCTGATGGAGGCCTACAGGGAAGCCAGAAAGGGAATCTTTATGAGGAACTGTAGTAATAGGAAAAGGAGTGCTGGATACAAATTGAAAGAGGGAAAATTTAGCTTAGATATTAGGATTTTTTCACTGTGAGGGGGGTGAGTCACTGGCATAGGCTGCTCAGGGAGGTTGTAGGTGTCCCAACCCTGAGGGTGTTCAAAACCGAGTTGGATAAGGCCTGGAACAACCAGGTCTAGTGGCAGGTGTCTCTGCCCATGGCACGGGGGGTGAGACTAGATGACCTTCAGGTCCGTTACAACCCCTTAACATTTTATGACTCCATGGTTCTATGGTTTTCCTTCTCCCCAGGATGTGTCTAGGATCTTCAAGACCTTTCCTAAGCCGTTCACATTGAGAATAATTTGCAACTAAAGGATCGCCCCTTATAAAATTAGTAATCAAAGCCAGATTTGGGTCAATAGATGAAATCACAACTTAGGACATTTATCTCTAAGTTGGTAGATGCAGGGAATCTTTATTGAAGCTGTTTGGTTGTTGATGACTTTCTTTACCATGAACTATATCCATGGTGGATAAATAAGGTCAAGCAGACCAAGCGTCATGGACTCAAAGTGTGAGTGACTAATGAAAGAACAGAGCTATTGATTCACACTGGGCAGAAGTAATTTTCATGTTAAAATCTTGGCATCCCCATGCCTTGAAAAGCTAGTTGCACTGTGTCATCCAAGAGTGTCTGATATGCTGCTGAGAATATGCCAGATGCCAGTCACTGAGAGGACTATATCTTTCCAAAAGAATATTAAATGATTTTATGGATTTAATAATACATATATAAAAATATATATACCATATAGCAGATTTGCTGCATTAGCAGCAGCAACTGATTTCTAGCAATCTTATCTCTTGGTCATCTTTCATGTATATGTACATACAATACCAATTACACTCCATAAGACTTGAAATAGAACCAGTAAATATATGTGTAATTCATCAATGAAACGACACAGATTTTCTAGTGATGCTTGACCCTATATTTTTCTTTCCTCCTTCTGTTTCTATTGTGTTCATTCATCATGTTATAGATCCATTCAAATCATAAACTCTTGAGGGTAAGATTTGTGTCCTTAATTTGTTTCTGAAAAACTTTGGTTACTATTATATACATAATAAAGAACAGCACTTTTCCCCAAACCCATGTAACTCTCAATACAACCAAAACCAAGGTCATTCAACTGACTGAAACTAAGTCATTGAAGCACAGTGGCCAAGCCAAGAAGACTAAGCTGACAAGTAGACTTGCGGACTCCAGCAAGGGGGTGAATAACACAGAACCAAAGCTCTGTAAGTGACGTAGTATTTGAATCACTTTTGTGCAGACATTAAATAACTCTGCAATATAATTCACCAGTAAGTGTCTCAGACCAATAAAAATATCAAAGAGCTTAAGCCTCACTAATTTCAATGACTAAGAAGACAAAATATCTTGTGAGTGGAGATCTACAACCAAAAGCTACAAACTTAGTACTCTAAATACACTAAATGAGCAGGTATTTGGTGTAACAGTCTGGTACTCTTTAGTGGAGAAGTCCCAGGTTTATTTTGATTTAATACCCTTGTGACTGAGAACAGAAATAATATTGTTCATTTGACCAGTGACAGACCAAAGAGGGGAAAAAAGGTGTCTGTGTAAAGCTTTAGTACTTTTAGACACGTGACTCCCTAGTACAGTTCCAACAGCTCTGACCACCCAAGGATTAATCACCTGAAATCTTCCAGAGGAAGAAGATGGCAGAAAGAGAACTCTCGCATGGTTTTCAAAGGCTTACATCTCTTTCTTGACCTCCTGTCAAGGACTACCTCTCAGCCCACTTTGGGAAATTCTACTCCACAGTTTGCCATTTTTAAATCAATTGTCACTTTTGAAACTGATAATCTGTTTCCACAAAAACTCTTCCTATGTGACTGTGGTAAAAAAAAGGAGACTGTGAGATATGGGTATGGGACAACTCTTCAAAGCTTTGATATGAATCACTGTAGCAAGAGGTTTCTCCTTCCCCATGGCCCACTCACACCTGCCTTAAGCAACAGGCAGCTGGAGCAGAGGAGGGGGCGAAACTGAGACACAAGAGTAAAGGCTGAGGTTTATTTCCTAAGAGAAACCATGATTATTAGAAGCTATTATTATTTTTTTATTTGTCAGTATTTATCAGGCTTAGACAGGAGTGGCAACCTGAAGTGAAATGATTTTGCATATCTTGTTAAATTATTCTTGTCATAAATATCTTGTCACACCATTCACTGAGTCTCCACATGGGTTAAATTAACAAACAAGCAAAGAGATAAACATTTAAAACAAAATAAATAAATAAATATGAGCTGAAAATAGACTGCATAAGGCAATTGTATTTTCTTTATTGTATCAAAATTCATCAACAAGTATGGAGCTTCTTTAGCCCAACACCCCTGTCTTTGCCATCCAGTGAAAAAAGAAGGATAGTAAAGACAGACAGCTGTACCAACAGGAGACAGACAGTAAGATATTATGTACATCTTGACATATGCGTTAGCAAAACCACAAGGGTATACACACCCAAAGGCTTTAGGGTATAAATATAAAATATAAAAAAATATAAAAAAATTGACTTTGTCCACAACAAACCCAGAATAGATACCCATTCGCTTTTCAGAATGGTCACAGTGGCAGTGAAAAGATCTCATTTCACAGACATCTTTGTGGGATGACTTTGTGTTCATTTTTTTTGCCATTAGCTGGTGTCCAATATGATGAGCCAGTTATGAGCTCTTCATTCAGCTAAGAGAACACCTAGACGACTTGGTAATGAACAATATAGGGTGGTGGTTTCCCTCCCTTCTCTCTCTGTCTCTCTCTGATTCATTTTCAGGATTTCTCGTTTGACCTTGTTGGTCAAATTTTATAACTCCACCGTGGAAGGTTAGAAGACATCAAGGCTTTTAATTCCAAGCGCGGCGCTTCCTCACCCCACCAAAGTTAGCTGGCAGTTCCAAGAAATAAATGACTTTTGCTGGGCTCTTAAATAATATGATTTGCATGCTTGAAATGAGATCACCAAAGTAATTGTAGAATATTGCTTGCCATTACAGTCATTAAAAACAGGCAGATGTAGGATCATTCTCATGGAAAACTTTCCTGCTGGGTTTTCATGGAGATAAGTGCACAAAATCCACTTCTGAAAAGATGTTGAATAGAATGAATTTGCCATTCACTGACTGTCTGATGATGATTTGCTTGTTAATTGGGAGTTTAGGCTTTAGAGAAACCTTAACAAATGTGATTGCTAAATTCTGGAGGTTGCCTCCCTCTTCGCAAGCCATGTTTACAGCCATAAATTCTTCTTTCATTGTATGGCATTTTAGTAGAGATTTGTCAGTGGGGAAATACAGCATTACTCATTTTTATAGGGGGACTTCCAAAGGTATTTTCAACTTCATTTCATGGCAAGAATGTGTTAATTTAATTCATAAAGGTGTTTAACTCT
>JAWWES010000094.1:66347006-66373267 GCA_035583135.1 Lophotriccus pileatus
CTTGACACTATTTGTTGACCAAGACATTAGGTATTTAATAAGTTATATTTTAGAGAAATGTTTTTTTCTTTTTTTTCAAGTGTGCAGTTGCATTTAGTGTGTCTGGAAAAATTCAAGGAAAAAGTGGTTCTGGTGGTGGGTTTTAATTTTTGGGGTTGCAAGGGTAGGAATGTCACCGGGTATTTTGCAATTTGCGTTTACATCTGATTTGGGGGTGTGACTTAGAAGTCACAGCTTCAAGTAAGTCACTGCTACTCGGGTAGGAATCTGCTAGTTCATCGGGGTGCAACTGAACCTTGGAACTCTTTAGGTCTGCTTTTTTCTTGCCCTGCTAACTATAGTGATGTTGGCACAACTGAAGGAAAGCACAAGATGGGGATTAAGACATATGGGAAAGGTCAAGAATATTTTATAATGATTTTGCCACTGAAGAGGAAATATTACTAAAGCCTTATTAATCATCTCAAGAGTACTGAAAACAGTGTGGATCAAAGTAGCCAGTTCTCCATGCAAAATAATACCTGTAAAGCAAATCTTTAGGTCTTTATCCTAGCTGATTCAAAAATATTCAACCATTCATTCAGGGATTTTCACAGGCTGATGTAGAAACAGTTGACTTAAATACAGTGCTTTTCAGGAGACTGTATGGCACTGCTGTAAACTGATCAGGACATGGCTGCATGTTTTTTGTGTGATGTGTGCTCTTAGAACTCTGTATATGGGCATTATGAAGACACAGGTCTTAAAATAACGTTCAGACTAGTTTTGTGTCATTTGTGTTATGATTGATGATTCTAAAAAGTCTTTTATGGGAGAATATGAAAGTTTTCCGTACTTGTTTCTCTAATATAATACGGTTTTTACTTACACCACACCAGTTTACAATACTGTTTTTTTCTCTGTCCTTATCTAAGAAACATATTTTGTATGCTTGGATGTAGTTTAGTTGTACTGGTTAAATGAGAAGTCATAGATATGCAGATTTTGCAGAGCAGAGAAATACTTATTCTCTGTAATTTTCAATTAGAAGGGTGGAAAGTTTCCTACTGCACAGGATTATAAAGATGTGGAAGTATTTAATGTGATGCACTATGCAGGCAGGAGCAGTGTTATTTACTGTTTCACTAATGCATTCTCTGAAGCAAAACAGCCACTGTGGAAGCATGAACAGAGCACATGCAGCACCCTCCGGGTGCCCCACCTTTGCAGAAGGCAATTCTGTCACCCAGGGGATAAAAATGTTTGACTTGATGCCATTTCTTACCGCAGTTGTCTTGCATTATTTCTGAGAGGCAGTTCAGAGTGCCATAGCCACAGCGACACAGCCAGCAGCCCTTCAGCACCCAGGCGCCGTGGGCAATGCTGCCGCAGTTGCTGTCAACGACAAGGGAGACATTTGGTACATCCCTGATCCCAACGCAGAAAATAACCATCCAGAGCACCCCACCCACTTTTTCTACGATTTTGGTATGCTTTTTATTACCTTTGCCGCTCGTCGTACTCGCAGTATCTGCCAGTGAAATGCTTTAGGCAGGCACAGAAAGTCCCCAAGATACAGGTCCCTCCGTTCTGGCAGCAGTGTCTGCTCAGCTTTTTGCCTACAAGACAACATTACAGATGTTAACAAGCATCTCGGGGGCTCCGAACCTCACCTTCTCCTCACTCGTTCCCTCGGGTCTCTCCAGTTGCCAAAGTATCCTGAGGATATCTAGTTTTATTGTTTTTAGAGACAATAAAATTATATGCCTGTTAGGAGTGTTTGTTCAGCTAAACCCAGTTTGTTTAGTTAAGGATTAGAAACAAACTACCAGGGATTACAGGATGGTGAAGAAGCAACGCCTGGCAATCCTGTAGCAGCAGCATGTACCCAGGGTGAAATATTTCACTTTGACAGACAGAGGTTTCAATCACACTAAGAAATGAGGCAGTTATTGGAAAGTGATGCTTATTTTTGAATAAAGAATGCTTAGCTACTGGGAAGTGTTACTTAGCTTAGAGAGGAGAGGGGAATGCTCCCTTGAGCCTTTCTTAGACTCCTGGGATTGAGCACCAATATAAAACTTTATGTATGTGTGAGAAAACCCACTCCTTTTTTTTTGTTGTTGTTGTTGTTGTTCTGTTATTGTTGCTTTCAGACAGTTCTTTCAAACTTTTCCTTATTTAAGGTAACTTTTTTTTTTTTTTTTTGCATGAATTACGGTTAGTTTGAAAAAATTAACAGAATGTTACCAAATTTCACAGATGCTTTTGTAAATGCAAGGATCAAATCCTGCCTGATTCTTAGTATCACTCCCTTTTCATTAGCGCATTTTGCAAGTGAGAAATCCCCAGTTCTACCTAAAGTTGTTATCACCATTTCCAAAGTGGCCACGGAAAACCAACAGGCTGGAATCTTCCAGGACAACAGTTTTATAAAAAGCAATTGTGCGGATTGTTTACATAAACAATGTTACCTACTCTCTGTAATTCCAGTGAAAGGCACCAGTGACCTGGAACTCTGTTGCTTTCTGCTTTCATAACTCTGATTCATGTCACTGAGTCCATTTATAAAAGTCCCTTCGTTCTTGGGCTGCTGCTTTTGTGCTGTGGCATTGAGACTTTTCACATCTTCTTCACGTTCTTCTTTTCCACGGCCTTGACAAGAAGTGCAAATATGGAAGAGAACGGGAGGTTTTAATGAAGAAATGTACACCCTAATTGTACAACAGAAACGCGACGGGGCGCTGAGAAACGCGGAGCTTCCCTTACCTTTTCCCAAATGAACAGCCTGCCAGACCAGCGTCACGGTGAAAAGAACTCTACCAAAAGAAAAGAAGAAAAAAAAAAAAAAAAAAAAAACAAAAAACCGTGAACTGAAATAAATTTGTGCCAATAAGACAAAACTCTAAAACTGTGGTGGGTGCGTGAACTTTTCTAAAGACTAAAGGAAAAGCATCCCTGGCTAGAGAAGGTCCCAGGCAGCTCAGGCAAACTTACCTAACCTGATTTTCACAGTGCATTTTCCTGCAGCCTGGGATGCCCGTGAGGTGCTCCAGGAAAGCTCCAGCCGAGGGAAGGTGTCCGGGCTGTTGCATGCGGCAGTCGGTGCTCAGGCCACACTCGGCGGCTGAAGACGGGGAAAGCGGGACGGATGGAACCTGTCTGTGGGTACCCAGCTTACAGCAGGGTGCGAAAGGCAGGCCCCGCAGCCCAGCCCTGGCTGAGCCCGCACGCCCGTCCCGCCGGGCAGGGACCATCCCGGCCAGCCCCTGGAGGGTGGAGCAAAGCGGGGCACCTACTGTGGGGGGAGAGGTAAGGACACAGGGAGCAGCCCCAGGCAGGAAGGACTCAGCTCCTCCAGCTTATTTCTCAGCGTAAAGGACTTTGAAACACCACGTACTGCACGGGGGAACCCCCCCCCCCCCCCAAAAAAAAAAAAAACCTCAACCAAAACAGAACTGCAGTAGGTAAAAAAGAAACTGCAGGAGGTATACATAATGAAAGTTAAAAAGCCTCAACTCTACATACATGCCTTGTCTTTGCCAGGGTTTTCCACCGGGGGCCTGATTTATGGGATTGTACCACTTTGCAGCACGCATCCTTAGAGCCTGGTACTACGAAAAGCAATATAAGGTTCTTGACAGAACCGTGCTGTCTCACATGAGCTGTTAATAACCTTCTGAGACATCTTTTCAAACTTTTTTGCTGTTAGTAAAATTGGACCTGTGAGTGAGCATTCCTACTCTGAGTCCATGCAGCATCAGCAGGTACCTACATATCATTTACCACGTGTACTGAAACGGGCTGGGACCACTCACACGACTTTACTACGACTCAGTAGCATCAAAAAAAGATCTGCCTCTGAGCAGAGCTGAAAAAGCAGCTCTGGGCAATTTTTTTCTCAGGTGGTCTGTATCCCGAAGTGCACTTGGCCTTCACCTAAATTGTGGCTGGGAACTGTGCCAATACAGCTTGTTTTGGTCTTTTTTTGGTGTGTGTGTGGGAGGGCACATGAAGGGGGGATGCTTTCACTGTGCAAAGGAAGCCAGTACAAGTTACATCTTGGCTATTTACATGGTCACATCAGACGTATGGATCAGACCTTCACTGAAGAAATGGCTGCACTGACTCAAGACATTATCATCTCCTCTTTTGTAACTCCCTGTGGCTGTCATTTGTCAGATTTGCCCCATCTGAACCGTGATCATTTCTCATCCAATTTGGTACAAAGGCTAGCTTAATTTACAAGGAAAGCTGTCCTAATTAAAGTCAACCCTCCTGGCACTGAAGCAGATGGAGAGTGTTTTGAGAACATGCTCTCTTACACCACTGCATGCAGCATGGGCAACAAGCAAGAGAAGTTGGAAACCGTGGTGCAATTAGAAACCTATGACCTAATTGCTACCACGGAAACATGGTTGGACACACAACTGGAATGCTGCAATCAAGGACTAAAAGCTTTCCAGAAGAGAGAGGCTGGGAATAAAGGGATGGAGGCAAGCTCTGTGTAAAGGAACAGACAGATTGTAAAGAGCTGCCTCTGAGAAACAGCCATGAACAGGTTCAGAGCCTGTCGGTAAAAATCAAGGACAGGACCAGCAAAAGGCACTGTGTGGCTCTGATCTGCTGCAGGCTGCCAGAGCAGGGGGAACCTGCTGCCTTCTTCCTTCAGCTCCAGGATTAGTGTGCTTGCCTGCTCCCATCCTGATGGATTGGCATGGTTGTCTCCTGGGAAACCAACATAGCCAGGCAGCAGGCAATCTAGGAGCTCCCTGGGCTTAATCTGGGATAAGTCCCTGGTCCAGATACTGGGCAAACCATTCAGAGGACAGAGTGTTACTGGATCTGGTGCTCTCACAACCAGTGTGGATGAGCTCATTAGAAGCATCAAGGTGGGATGCAGCCTGAGTTGTAGTGACTGGAGCCTGACTGAGTTCATGGTCTCAAGTAACAGGGGCCTGGCAAAGGGCAAAGTCAGGACCCTGAACTTTGAAAAGATGAATTCCAGCTGTTGAAAGAATTAGTGGATGAGATCCCCAGGGGAACTGGGAACAGAGGAGCTGATCAGAGCTGGCGTCTGTTTAAGAACACTTTTCTTAACATAGGAAATCAAGCAAGACAGCCTGGGAGCTGGCATGGCTAAGTGAAGATTTTCTTCTGAAACTGAGGAGTGGGAAGGAAATGCACAGCTAGTAGAAGCAGGGACAGGTGACCTGGGGAGAGTACGGGGTGTGCAGGGTTGGACTCAGAAAAGCTAAGGCCCTTTGAAAGTGAAGAATAGCAAATAGGGATTCTAGAAGTACATAGGTCAAAAAAGAAAGGCCAGTGAGAGTATACCCCCCTCTGATAAATGAGAAGGGAGAACTGGTGGCAATGGATATAGAGAGGGCTGAGGTACTCAGCAAATTCTACAGGGGTACATCAGACTAAGTGGATAAGACATTCCCAGTGCTGGTAGAACTATTGACTCCAACTGATCTAAGCTTGGCCTTTTTCTTGTAGGTACGGGCTCTTTAACTTCATGGCATTTTGTTTCATGGTGTGTTTTATGTTTGTTAGTGATTTAAACTCATTTAGATGAAGCCATTCTTGTCCCAGACTTGTATCAAAGTACCATGTGTTTTAGGATTGAGTGCCTGTGATGTAAATTTGAGTGCAATTCAGCTAAATCAGCACTACAAGAATTTTCATGTTAACACTTGTGGCTGAGATATTTAATAGGAAAGTTGTTATCATAAAAATCACAACATGTTAGTTCATGAAGGGGTTTTGGTGTTCCTATTTTAAATAGCATCAATTTTGAAGAGGTAGGTTACTCCCACTATTATGCTGACTGCCTCCACCAGCTGTGATTGAAAAGGACTTCTAAACTAAATGTGTTAAGGTTTAGGTGCTTGCTTGAAACCTATCACATGTTTTAAAGAAGTACTGCTGTAACAACAGATGCTGTTCTGAACTAGGACTGAAAAGTGTTTCACACAAATAAAAGAGATGTCATTTTTGCATGTATTGACAAAACAGGTATGGGTTATCAACATATGAAAAATGCTTACTTTTGGAAAATGCTTGCAATCCAAGTAACTATTGTTTTTATTTTTGTTCTCTAACTGTATAATGGGGCTAATATTTGGGGTTTAAAAAGAACAGCTGTAGTTACAATTGTTCTATTTTTTTTTTGTTAGTATATTGGGAAAAAATATTCGGTTTTAGTCTGGTCTAACTGGTAGTATCACTTTAAGTTACAATATTCAAATGCTGAAATGCTGTCATTTAGTATTTAGCATGTTGCTTTTCCCCTTTCCATAAATCAAAGGCAGAAAAAATTTAAACAGAGATAAGTAAACACAGGAACATCACACTTAATGGCGCTTTTTTTTTTTTTTACTAAATGCAATATGACTGTGGTTCTCTTGGAGATCTTTTCTTGGATATCAAATTCCCAGCCCTGTACTGAGGTAATTTTCAAAATGAGGATGCTGGCAAAGAAATACTGATCAATTTTCACACCCTGTGCCATTTGTTTAAGATCAGAAACCATCCTGTAACTGCAAGACCTAACAACCTGGGGAGCTGTAAAGCAGTTGGTAAACATTTCTCGCTTTTTATACCTTGTTTCTTCCTTCTCCCCATAGCCTCGCCATCAAGGCACGCATAGGAATGGGAGCAGAGTAAATTGCTCAGATGCTGCTGATGCCTGGCTGCACTATAGAGGTGAGATTGGTGTGACACTGCGGAAAAGTGCTGTTGTTTGTTGTTGACAGAATCTGCCAGAAAGTGATTGCTTCTGCCCAGGGATTTGTGAGGAGCTGCAGTAAGGGTAGGAGCACTCCCTTTATCAGCTTCGGGTAAGATAAGAGTGGAGCCAACAAAAGTGCTGGTCCTGAGCATTTCAATCAAGCCCTATGTACACAGGAGATGGCTAACCATTAATTAGGGGTCTTCAGTGCTGTGAGTTCTGACAGCAGACCAAGTAGCCTGTATGGGTAAGTGTGGTAGGAAAATGTGAAGCTATATTACTAGCTCTCATAATTCCTCTTATGCTCACCCAGGGAACTGTGGGTTTGTGGTGCTCTCCCAGCATCCAAGTGAACCACTACACTGAGAGATGAAGTGAGGATAATACTTTTGGGGGTTTTTTTGGTGTATTACTTCTTCATACCAACTGCGTTCCTGTGTAGACACTCTGTATTTCTTAAAGCTTCAGGATCAATGGATGCCTAAGGACTGGAGGTGGCATTGGAAAAATCAGAAGCAAGGACAAAGAAATGGGAATGTCTTTAGCTTTCTGGGAACTGTTCTGAAAGCCTCTTCTGGGTTAGCTCAGCTATGGTCAGTGCAGCCAAAATATCTGCTGACTAGAAAGCTTTAGTTCCAAAATTCCACCTTAGGGTTATGACCTCTAACCATACTGAGCAATGAACAGCAATGAACCCCCCTGGGACGTTTATTGAAATATTGGAAATATAGTATTCTATGAGAAAACAACCTCTCCATCAGGGTGACCTAGAGTTTTCTGAGGAAAGGGCAGGCCCTAGGCAATCCAAACCCTGGGACCTCTCAGAGTATGCCTAACTCATAAGATGTTAAGAATACTTGATGCAAACACCTGATACTAGCCAGCCCAAGATTTTCATTTGTTTGCTTTTTGTGGCCTAGATCTTGCTATCAGGACTTGTGACAGCCACCCTTGCTTTCTGAAGGCTGTGTAGAACTTCAGCACAGCTGAGTGGAATGATTTTCATGGTGTCACAGAACTTTCTCAACAGATCAGATCATCAATCCAGCTCTTGTCACTGCCAGGAATTTCCTGTAGGACCATTTGGAGGTTGCTGCTGTTGCCTCTCCACTTCCACACGTGCATGAGCAATATGAATGGACAGGATAAATAACCCAAACAATTTTTCTTCGCTCCACATTAAGGGTGGCTTACGTTGGTTTATTTGGAATCAGGCACTAGTGGACTTGAGGAAGTGATATCCAGGAAAATGAGAGAATCCATACAGTGACTGGCACAATTTTAACTAATGCCACAGGTCCATGATCAGCTTAATCAGGATAAATGGCTGCTGCTGCTGAAAGGGTGAGTCCCAGGCTGTCTTGCACCATGGGTTATCTGTTTGTGTAGTCTCCCTCACACTGCCATTACTGCTTGTGCAGCCTTGAATGAGCTGGAGCATGGAGTTTATCTGAATGAAAAACTCAGCTTGGAAAATAAAAAAAAAAACCAGTTTTCAGCTGAATTAGTTCCCTGATGTGGTTTGCCTCATGGGCACTAGGGCTGGCAGAAACAGAAGGCAGGGATAAGCAGCCATGGCTGTGTGACAGGCGGTCCCTTTCTGTAGCAAAGCTAATTTATACCAGATTAAATTGACTGTGGAATCTGTAAATAGATTTTGTTTCCTATATTGACATTGTTCTTCCCTTCCTGGGGAAATAAATCACAGGTGACATATCCAAATGGTGAAGACACCACCTTCAACGCTCTCATCCCATGAGCATTATATACAGTGGAGTAGGACAGTCATCCCACATCTCTCTGACAACATATGGATGAAGTTTAGTACAGATGAGATGGGAGCAATATTACCAAATGGAAGGAAACAGCTACAACGGTCCCTTGGAAAGGGAACCTTACACAGATGTCATACAAAGATGTAATGCTCAGTTACAGCCTGACACAAGTTTATAGAATAAACCCAGTCTCATAACAGAGCTTTCCAAGGGGTTTCCTTTCTCTAACTGTTAGCCATTAAATATGATTTGAAAAATTAATATGATAATGTAAACGTTTTGTAATGAAAATGAAAGTAGTACAAGTGCACAGAAAAACCCCAAAATTTTAAAAAAAATCTGCTAATGTACAAGGGAAGTGATAAAATCCCAATTATCTTTCTCTGAGGGAAAAGTCTTTTGGCAAATGGATAAATACTGACACCAAAAGACTTAAAGACTGAGACGTTTATGCTTCTTCTTCAAATATTCTTTTTTAATATTTTATTGAAGAAAAAAAAAAAAGAAAGAAACTTTGCGTAATTATTTATTTTGAAGTTTGAAAAGATGATGTTTTTAACTACCATGGTCTCTGTAGAGAGCCAGAAATTATTTTTGGGGTGTTAGTGGTGCTGTGCTCTGCGTTTTTGGCTGAATGCAGTTCTCTTCCATATTCTATCAGGTCTGTGTCTTTGTCTTGTCCACCATTCAGAAAGTTGTCTCAACACTTCAGGTTTAAGAATGAGCTCTTTTTGGCTGCATCAGGTCTTGCAGTGTCTTATTACGGGGGCCATTTGTGGGTATTGCACAGTATTGGTGCAGTCATGCACTTAAAGCTACATTTCTCTCGCAAATTTACCTTAGGCATCTCCCTGAAAATCTATCTTTACCGTACACAAAACACAATCGCTGGAGTTTAATGGCTTGTTTTGACCCGGCTCAGCAGTCTTGTTTGGTGCTGTCAGCTGAAACCAGAGTGAAATTTTCACCCAGCCAAGTGATTCGCCCCAGCAGTAAGGACAGAAGCAATTCGAACCTTGAATAGCTGTCGGGTGTGTCCCCACCGTTTTCCTTCGGGAGTGCTGCAGTGTGGCTCAGCCTGCTGTTAACAGTGCTGCGGTAGGATGTGACCCCAGGAAGTTCTCTGAGGGGTTTATGTGACAAGATACAGGTTAGGATTTTTGTAACAGCCTTGAAGGAGCCCCAGAAGAAGTGGGGATGCCACAGCCTAATTCAGGGATGGGGATGCATATCCCAGGGGGCTGTGAATGGAAACCCCTGCATGGATCTTGCATTTGACCTTCAAGCCAGCCAAGGATGCTGGCATTTCTTTGAGATGAAGTTACATATTAAACCTGAGCCAGTGTTAGAAGGATAATTCCCAAGTTGAGCCTATGCTGGGATTTGCATTGCCTTTAGTGGCACTTGACCTCTGATGGAGATGAATCCGTTTGTTAACCTGGAATAAACCTATAAGTCTTTTTTCTGATGTAGTTTTCTGGCTTATGAATTGAAGCACCTGAGGCCCAGTGGGGTGAGGCAATGTGTGGTTAAGAGCAAGACACCAAAGGCAAGACACTTTTTCATATGTATACACCAGGCACAAAATATATGTGATGATGCTTGGGAAAAGACGGAAAACCAAAGTTTAAAGTCTTCCTCCAGGCATTCAGAGTGGGTGGCCATATCAAAGGGCAATTTTGATAGTTTCTAGACTGTGGGTGTTAGGGACATTGTGTGAACCAGCTACTGAGAGTGCAAAAATGCCATGATAAGGTACAAACTAGAAATCCCATGAGCAAAGTCTAGAATACAAGGGTTTTTTTAAGGTCACTCACGGAATTCCAGAAGCAAATGAGCCATCTGTCTTTCAGCAGTGGTTGACTCCAGTGTGCTGGAGGGCTCTGGGCTGGCAGTGGAGTTAATGTGGGGGGGAAGCAAAAGCAAAGGTGGGATCTGTTCTCTTAAAAACAGAGCATATCTCACTGTACAACTGACTTGAGGATTAGCCTTCTGGCATCACTTTTCCCTTTTGGTTTGGAAGAGTGGTTACAGATTTAAAGAAAAGCTACTGGTGTAGTTCCATAGTTTGTTACTAAATGCAAATAGTAAAGCTTTATCTTTTTTTTTTTTTTTTTTTTTTTTTCAAAATCCCAACATAGACCTTGAGCTTAGAAGCCTAATATATATTTCAGCTCTCTACCTGGGATAACATGTCCTGCCTTCCATGGTAGTGGCCCGTCATTAACTAATGATCTCACAGCTGGACAGACAGAAGCAAAGGCAGAAGAGCCCAGACCAGCCTTGTGCCCAACTGAACTGAGCTGCAGTCCTGGTGCTGCAGAAGGTCGTAGCCAGCCCTCACTGGACACAAGTGTTCCTCTGGCACGTCAGGAACTGAATCGATCAGCTCTCAGTTCATACCACAGCAGGTCAGTTGTATTTATCAGTTTGGCTGATGTACTTTTGTCTGTACACGTTTTCCCAAGAAAAAAGATGGGGTTTTGGTTAAGAAAGCATTTCACAGAACTTTTTGTTATACTGAAGGATTGTGTTTTGAGGGTAAATTCAGGGGAGAAAGGAGTTTGCTTGTTCTGTTATTTTTTGTCTGCTTTTTTCTCTCTTGTTTTATGAAGGCAAGGAGAAAACAGTTTCTTAAAGAGGTCAGCACTTAGTTTAAACAGATGAAATTTGGAATTGATCTAAACATATGCATATAGCTATACAACAAGCTGTCAAAAAGATCAATTACAAGTAGTTTTGGAAAATCTTTTTTTGATGAAATGTAAATGAAAATAATATTTTTTTTTCATATTTTCTTTCATAAAAGGAAAGATTTCCCTGTTGTCACAAGCTGGCCATCCTTATTCCCCTTCTATCTCCTTCCCCTTCTGTTTCCTCCATGCTTCCCACTCTCCTCACCACTCACTTCAATTCCAGGCTCCACCTGTTGAAGTGCTGAACACTTAAAATTAGCTTTACATGGAAACCAGATGTCCTTCTTCATTAAGCACATTGCAAGACTGAAACAGTTCTTTTTCTGCTTTGAATTCCAGCTAGCCCCTCTCTCCCACCCTGAAAAAATACTTTTCTGGAGAAACATAATTTAAAAATAAAGCAAAACAAAAGTTTTGGTCAAAAAAAACCATTTCTGACAATAAATAGAAAATATTTCAGTTTGGTTTTAAAACATTTTACGTGTTTTAAATTGCTGTTATATAATAACAGAGTGTCCCTGTGAAAAGCTACTTTGAAGTAATAAAAAATGCCTCCTGTTCTGAAAATTTGAGACTAGATTGCCTGCACTTTATTGAAAAGATGGATTTTATTTTTAACTGCTCCATCAACACGTCATTATACAGACTTCAAGTTTTCTGACAAAAAAAATCCAGCATTTTGGTCTGATCAGCTCTACAAACATCATTTAAGGCTAAAATACATCCCTTAAAGAGTCTTCTGACTCAGGGTACTATGGGGAATGAGGGATCTGCAGTGTACAGCTCACCCTTAATGTTATGATGAAAACTGAACAGGGACAGACTGTCCTTGCCTGCTGTAGGCAGCTGCCCCAACAACTTTGCCATGGCCAGTTACTGGCAGTATAGGGCATTTTAGAATTAATGGATCCTTGAGGTCAGATTCCCATTTTTCTGTATCTCAGAGCAGCCAGCCACAGAGGGGAGCTATGACAGCCCCTTCTGCAGAGCCACAAGGAGGGAGACCCCAAAACAAGGCCCAGCCTGGCCCTCTGGAAGCACTGAACTGCTTTGGAGGAGTGTGCACACTCCAGAGGATCTGACCATACCTTGCTTTTTGACAGCAAAGAGATTTCCCAGGATATTTCTTGCCTGGGAAGCCACTTCCCAACCTAGACAGACTAGAAGCTCCTTCTCATCACTGCTTGGTCCCAGGATATAAACCCTTATGCTTTGAGGCTTTAGCTAGCCTCTAATTAACGAAGCTGAAGAAGAAACTTCCCTGTAGGCCAGTTAGTCCATATCTGCCTTCTGCAGGGTTTCTTGTGCCTGCCTCTGAAGCAGCTACCAGGGCCACTCCAGGGGAAACTCCATGCCGTGGCTCAGACCCTTTATCCAGTCTAATACGAAGCTCTGGATCTCACAGTCCTGTTACCAGAGTCTGGAAACCCCAGTAATTTGCATTACAATGTCCACTTCCCACCTGCTCCGGAGATAAAAAATCATCACCTACTTTTCCTTTCTTCTGGTTTGTCTGTCTGCCTTTTTTTCTTTGTCTTTTTGTTTGTTTGTTTGTTTTCCATAAGAAAAGCCAGGCACATTAAATTGGACATGCACAAGTAAACCAGTTTGTAATGATATGTCGGACTTCCTGTAGCAAGAGTAGGTAATTTGGCTCCATTCTGTATTTAGATTTTTAATTTTCCTCTGTCACAGAAAGGAATTTTCAGTAGAGATTTTGGCTGCACAATAGCTGCAGGCATTTAATCTGCAGAGGTGCTCCTGAGGATACACGCTGAAGCATCTACTGTCTTTGGTTTGAATCCTGAGAGAGAAGGCAGAGGTGAATTTGGAAGGGATCCAAAGAAAGAAAGAAAAGAAAGTGGTGTTCCTAATTTCACACATTTCTGTAGCTGTAGTGTGTGTCTTGCAGGCAGCAGGATGCCATTAATGTCCCCATGGTCTGGGGAAGTCCCTTGGCATTTAACCTCAGCTATTCCACTTCCTCCATAAACACAGGACTTTAATTTCCAAAATGTCTGGTTATAAATGAATTCTTCAAAGAGGTAGAGGGTAAGGAAATGTTTCAATAAATATGTAACATCCACCTTATTCTTCCGTTTAATTATTTTGATACAGAGAAACATCTTTTAGCATCTGAGCCCCCTATTTCCATGGTAGCAAAATGAGAATGAACCTCTCATCTCCTGTGTTCCCTACTTAGAAACCTACAAGTGAAAGACACCAACAGCAAAGCAAATGTTTCTGTGAATTAATCATCATAGAACCCCAGAATGGTTTCAGTTGGAAGGGACCTAATAGATCCTAATTCCCATCTGCTGCCATGGGAAGGAACTCTTCCACTGTTCCAAGTTACTCCAAGCCCTGTCCAAACTGGCCTTGAATACTCCAAAGGATGGGACAGCCACAGCTTCTCTGGGTAACCTGTGCAATGTCCTTATCACACTCAAAGGGAAGAATTTCTTCCTAAACTCTGATCTAAACCTCCTGAGTTTCAGTTTGAAACCACTTCCCCTTGTCCTATCACCCCATGCCCTTGTCCAAAGTCCCTCTCCAGGTCTCTTGGAGCCCTTTTAGGCACTGGAAGGAGCCCTAAGATCTCCAGGGAATCTTCCCTTCTGGAGGCTGAACAACACCAACTCCCTCAGCCTTTCCTCTCAGGAGAAGTGCTCAAGCCCTTGGATCACCTTTGTTGCCTTCTCTGGACTCTCTCCAACAGGTTCTGTGTTGAGGACCCCAGAGCTCAATGGGATGCAGGTGGAATCCTGCAAGAGTGAAGTGGAGGGGTAAAAAGGCTCAAGATGACAGAAATTGGAAGAGCTTCAATTCCAGTCTGTTTCAGGAATGGTGCAAGGCAAGTTTAGGGAATGCAGTCTCGGGGACTCCCTTGAACTTTACACTGATTGTACAGAGTTCACCAAAGTCTTATGTTGGGTGGGGAACAGCCTGACAGTGGTGATGCTATTCTCAACCTAATTTTACAGATGAGAGGCTGAGGTCTGACTGGATTTGGTTGGATTTGAAGATCCCCCATTCCTGGAAGTGTTCAAGGCCAGGGCTGGAATATTGTGGTCTGGTGGCAGGTGTCCCTGCCCATGGCTGGGGAACTGGGACTAGATGGTCAATAAGGTCCCTTCCAACCCAAACCAGAGCTACAAGGAGGAAGCAGTTTAAATAACTTGCCTTAGACCATGGAGGAAAACTGTGTCAGCAATGAGCCAAAACCAGACCAAAGCCCACAGCTGCATCCAGAAGGCTTCACCTCTGGAGACAAAACCAGGCTCTGTAGTATCAATGTGAGCAGGGCTTCACTGCTCCAGGTAGTACAGATTACACCATGGCAAAGGTGTGAAGGTTATTTGTGCAGGATCTTACAGAGAAGAGCACCCTGATTCCAGAACTCCTGCTTCAAAATATTTTCCTGTGCCCCTTTAAGTCTCGTAATAATCCTGTCTTTACTTCTGGCTTTTGTTCCTGCTCACTTTTCTCTTGAAACTTATTTCTCTTCAACAGTGGTGGCCCCAAAATTACTGCTAATTTCCTGCAAGGAATTTGTTCTTTGAAACATACTGTATGGCACTTTTCATTTTTCTCTCTTTTCTACTTCCTTTTTTTTTTCCCCCCTTCTATCTGAGACTGGCACTGAGTCTGTTGAGAACATGTAAGTGTAGTTGCTTTTGAATGCTGCAAGGTAAATGCTGAAAATGACAGCTTAAATGGAATCATTAAAGCAGATGTAAGTATTATCTGAATCCTTCTGAAGTCTCCTATGCACAGCAATAGTCTTTATTTTCTCTCATGATGCATGCACCTTTTTTGAGAGAGCTGACAACCTATTATTTCTTTCTTTCTCCCCATTTTTGAGCCTGAAGTTGGGGACTACATTCATATCTTACAGCTGTAACCTGTTTGCTAGGAAATGTCTGAAAATCTGACCAAAATAGAGGTATGGTACAAGTGTGACTATGATAGATACCTACTCTTTTTAGGCTACTAAGCAGAAGGAAATGCATAGCAAAATGTTAACCACTGGCTTCAATGAAATAAAGCAATGTGCTTCTTATGACTCCACAAAACACACAGATTTTGGTGGCTCCTGTGGACTCCCCCAGTCTGACTCCTGATTAAGGCAGGATTTATCTCACTTTGCTACCTTCTGTCAAAAAGGCCAACCAGTCACTGCTACTTTAGACCTTCCCTTAAATGAGGTAGAGAGAGTCCTTCCCATAAGATGGTTCACATCCGCTTCCTCAAGGTGGGATGAGTCTTCAGAAGACCCTTCTGTCCTCTAAGGAAAGGAGAAAGAACTTTCAGAGGAAGCTCATGTCACTGCCCTAGACTAGATGTCAATCCCTCAGGCAGTGAAATCTAGGAGGCATCCATCACACATGCTGATTTTGCGGTTGCTGCAAGCGCAGGAGTTGGCCCCAGTGCCAGCAGAGCGAATCTGCTGTGAGCTCTGCAGGAGCCACTGGCACTGCAGCTCTGCTGGGGAACGGCTGCCCGGGGTGTGCTGCAGCTCAGCTGCTCAGCACTGGAGCAGCACCAAGTCACGGGCTCAGAAAGCTCAGGCAAGGTAACAGAGAGACCATTTGGCTTCAGAGATGTGGTGATCTCTTCTCCCCTCGAGCCTGAGCTCATGCCTGTACGCTGGCCAGATGAGAGCCCCTCTGACGGGCATTTAGCCCATCCCTTTGCTTACACTTGTGAGGCCTGACAGCAAGCTGGAGACACAGGATAACTCCTTTTCCAAGTGGTACGGACCACCCCAGGGAAACAGATAGTCTCCTGTCCACATCTGGGTGAGGTAAATGCCATTTTATGGTGTTTAATCTAAGCAGTGCAACAGAACACCAGTCTGGAAAGCCTCTTACAGTGTTGGTGCAACATCAGAATTCAGCCCTGAAATGCCTACATTAGTCCTGTCCCACATGCACTAATCATGGTACACATGTTTTGGACATGTATAATAAAGCATGTGTGGTTTGTGCAGGTGTCTGATTGAGGCCATCTAGTACGAAAGGCTAGGACAACAAACAGGAGTGACAAATTAAACATCCAGATTCACAAACCCAAAGGAAAGGTGGATAACAGCACCCATACCAGAAACCCAAGCTCTCAGATCACTGACTGATGGACCGTGGAAGGTCCCACGCGAAGCATTGAGAAGGGTCATCCAGAACTTTGTAACTGGGAAGAAGAGGGAAACAGAATTGCCATGGGTCTCATTGCACAAAGCAAATGTACTGAGAAATATTTGACTTCTGGGACTATGGGACTGTGTAATACTTGCCATGCAATGTTAGAAGATGCCCTAGAGCTCTCTGGGTCACTTGTGGATTTGCCCTGGTCCTTAGCTTAGGGATAACAAATCCTTTTTTCCATTTATTTCTGAGAAGCCCTGAGCAAGTTCTTTGTTGTCTTGAGACACAGATATTTTATAATTGCTGTTCTTGCTTGGGACCTACTAGACTGATGCTCATCTCCTTGGCTTTCCAGAAAGTCCTTGCATAGCTCTCTTGCTGTAAAAATCTGGCAAGTTATGTGTCTAGGGGTTTTGCTAATGGGTGTCAGGCCACAAAACTACCACACTAAGTGAGCTAATTTTTTGACATTCAAACAGCCTGAAACCTGAGTTTACAGCAACGTACAAGTTTCATTTATATCGTGCTTGGAAAGCGTTTTGTTTGATTGCCTGACTGTTGTTTTCCAGCAGAGAAAAAAAAAAAAAAAGAAAAAAAGAGGCATTTCAAAATAAAACTGAGATTCTGTCAGTTATGGAGTATGTGGAGATCCTGGCAGGCCTATGTTTGACATTTCTGATACACTGAGAGGCCATATCTACACGTCAGGTCCTAGGAACAAACCTGCTTTGATTCTGGTCCTGGACGTTTATATTGTCCTTGTAGAGTCAGATCTAAGTATATACAGATATCTGATTCATAACCTATCCTGCGTCTCACTGGAGGCATTGGTTTAGGACCTGGGTGGCCTTGATTTTATTATTAGTGCCTCCACTGGCCTGCTGCTCAGCAGTAGGTAAATGAGGTCATCGCTTTGTGACTCCGTTCCCTTTTGCAAAATGTAGATAAAAACTCTTTTAATCCTGCTGATGAAAGGTGGTATGATGAATAGCATTCTTACCAGCCTTACCTTCCTTATAGTAGGGGTCTTTGTGAATCCATTCTATTAACAGCTCTAAGGACCATAGAAATCCCTATATAAATTAAACAAAAAACCTTGGCAGTGCCATGAAACTGCAATTAGGAAATGAAAAAGCTATAGTTTTCAGAGTAACAATAGACTTGCCCACATTGCATATCGTGCATAGATTTAAGTATGCATTTAATAGTCTGACTGGTAATAAAAATATTATATAGATACAATATGTTTGAATTATTATTGCTACGCTGGAAGAACCACACTGTTTCTGTACCCTGGCTCTTGTGTGTTTAAATTTGTAACTTCACTGCTACACTCTCAGACTTGTTTGCATTCAATTTCTTTGAGCTTTCTAAATTAGATATGTATGTGATGCTCTGTGTTAAAACTAAATCGATTCTTAATAGTCATGTGGTGTTAATATTAAGCCAATTAGGCTCAAATTAACACACACATTTATTTAAGCAAGGCCCTGATCTTGTAAACGACTTAAACGTGTATTTTGAACTCTGGCTTAGCAAAGTTCCTAAGTACACCAGAAATATAAACCCTGTAAGACATAGCTCAGTTGGCTAAATTAACTACTGAAGAAAGCTTGTGACACCACAGAGAAGCTCTCTGAATAAACTCCATTTCAGGTTAAAATAAAATAAAATAATAAATAAAAAAAGGAAAAGGTAAAGTTAAAATTTTTACAAATTCCTTTGGCAGCTTCAGATTCAGAAAACAAGATATGCATATTTATGAATACCTTGGGGTCTCTTCTCAGAGATCTAGTAGGAGGAGGCACACCAAGAGCAATTTAGGTTATTGTGAAATGAACATTTACCCAAGGAGGGGACGAACATCTCTGGTTTTCGCTGCTTAAATCTCCACTGACTCCAGTGGGATCTGAGGCATAAGCCTCACCTGCAAACTACTATTTGTAGATACAGATGTGCATAGACTCATTTAGGTATCCAAACTGGGAGCTGAGCCATGTCTGTCAGTAGAGAAGGATTCAGTGGAAATTCCCTTTGAGGAACCTACGATGTTTCCACTCATACAAATCTTACCTGTTCAGCTGGAAGCAGTACAGGTGACAAAACGCTGCCTGTTCCAGAAATCACACATGGATTCTATTAAAACTGGCCTCCATGACTTTCATTTTAGTGTGACCAGCATTTCTAGATGATTAGAATTTATATATCCTTCTCCTACTGCTTCTCCAAAATATTGTCTCCCTCCTTGGCTAGATGCTGCCAAAACTTTCAGCATCAGGATATATGCTATTTGCTTTCTTCTTTAAAGTTTTAGACTTAGACATACAATCAAGTTGCACTGGCTTGACAAAATTGTACTCATCTGCCAATGTGGCTGTTCCCATGTTAACAGCTGCCTACCCAGATACATGCTCATAGCCTTCCCTAGTCATGAGATCATGTGAGATGGCTTAACACTGCATACAATTGCCTTAAGAGGGACTGCTGGGGTTCAGTACATCTTTAGTTCCCTCAGATACAACCATTTTTCTTATCCAAGATGAGAGCCATGAAAAGTTTGTATGGAGTGCTTCTGTTTTGTCAGTGCACAGGCAGCAGTACACAAACTCACAAACCTGAGAGGTGAAGGAAGATGAAGCAGAGGGGCAGGTTTGCTCAGGGGCTGCAGAGGCAGAGTTTGTCTCTGAAGTGACTATTTGCACAGTGAAACACAGCTGCAGAGAGGTACAGCAGGGCAGCAAGACCTCTGGCTCCGTTTTTCGTCTTCTCTAGCTGTGGAAGTCTTCAGGGAAGTAATAAGGCAGTATATTGGCCCAAATGTTTGTGGTCAAGAATTCCTGCCCTCAAAAAGAAGCAGTGCATAGCCCTGTTTTATGATCACTAGAATGAATGGAGTAATTCATCCAAATTCATTCCCAAAGTAATTCTGCTGCAGCCTGTGGAGAACTACTCTGGATGCATTTAGCCCATAATCTTCCTCCATCAAGATATGACTATACCCTCCAGTGGGCAATAAAGTGCTTTGGGGCATCTAATTGAAAGTGTGACAGTTTTACACTGTTGGGAAGCAGCAGTTGTGGGTGGCATGTGCTCCACTGGCATCTGAGGGTAAATACAGCAGGATATGTGGCAGTCTACAACTGGGAGCTACATTATGCATGTGCTGGGAACAGCAAGCCAGTGCCACAATGCAATTATAGCTTTAAACCGTGCCCAGTGTGTCTGTTCGGCAGCAGTAGACAGACAGCTCCAAATCATTATTTTTTTTCTGCTTACTTAGCTTCTGGTGATTAGGTTCCTGTTTTGCAATTGTGGTGACTAAACCAATTAAGGTGCAATTTAAAGAAGGAACTCATAAATACTGTACAAAGGTAGTATTGACATACCTAAACTTTATAAAAAAAAAAAAAAAAGGGGGGGGGGGGACGGGAGGGGCGGGAGGGACGAGAGGAGGCGAGGTTTCCAAACTGAGCAATCCATTTTAGAAGACTCTGCTACGTGCAGTAACTTCTGCAGTATGAATAAATATGCATAATCAAAAAGAGAGCAGAGCTCGCTTCTCTCTATTGCTCATTTGATATACCTCTTCATGTCATATCCACTTTCACATAAACAACACAATAATAAAACATCTGCATTGCTAAATAACACTACTGTGTTCTAATTCCTCTAGAATGACATGAATAAGAACATCCTACTCCTGTTTATTAGAATTTATTGATGACATGAGTGTGTAAAGCAGCAGAAGGCATAATTAATCCTGGTACAGCCCCAAGTTACATGTCCAAACTTGACAAGTTTCACTCTTGACTTGCATTTCTTTCCCCTGACGCATGGTAACATCAGGGGCTTTGACAAGGTGCAGATGTCCTGCTACAGGAGTGGCAGGAAGGCAGTTTGCCCCTTGGTTCCAGCTTCTGCAGATCCGAGGGATGGGTCACAGCTCAGCGAGGAACGATGGGGCAAATTGGAGCACTTGGTAAAAAAAGAAAATAAGAAAGTAAGAAATAAACTTCCCCTTACTCAAGACAGCAAACAGCACGCTAATGAAGCTTATGGATGATGTTCAGTCAGGAGGGCCAGTGAGCCCCGTCAGGGTAGAGCCATGATATCGGCAGATTCAGAGAAATTAGAAATAAGAGAAGAAAATAACAAAATTAGATCAATCTTGAGGAATACAATTTGAAACACAAAGGTAGCTGGAAGCAAAAGCTGAAAGCAAGCTGTAGCGCTGAAACAAGTCTAGAGGGAATAATGGATGTGAAAATAAACATTGTTTGCAGTGTGATGTGGCTATGAAAACCATGGCATATGTAGAAATCTAACCCACAGCTCAGTTCACCTTATCTATCCCCAGGGAACTGGTGGAGCCACTACCCCTGAAAAGTGTTTAAAAAAATGAGTACACATGGCATTTTGTAATACAGTTTAGTGGGCATGGAGTTGATTGATCAGAGGTTGGATTTGATGATCCTGGAGGTCTTTTCTATCCTTAGTGATTATATGATTCTGTCCATTTCCCAAAAGTACAGAATATATGATTCTATTACGGCTCTGGGCAACATATTTTGGGATTTGAGGTACATCTTTAGGAGTTTAAACCTTTAATTTTGGATCCATTGGGACTTCTTTCATGACCTTTGAGGCACTGGTAGGTCACCAGACCTACAAGGGCGCAGCCTTGTAGAGCCCATATTCTTTCTAATTTTACACACCACAGTTTCCGCCGTGCCCATGGGGACAGAGCTGGGAAGCACAAACACATGGATGGGAGAATGAGCAAAACCCCACTGCATGTGTGTTCCCAGTATGATGTCTACAATGCCCACTAGAGAAGAGAGGGATAAAATTCACTGATATTTCTTTTTTTTTCCTTTACCTGGTGGGTTTGAACCCACAGTTCTGAGAAAAGAAGCTTGTGTAGTACAGACAAATGCTCTGGAAGGGGAACATTACAATTCACCTCCTTTGGTTTTTGGACAAAATACATCAAAATCTCAATACTGCAATATCAGAGAGCACCCAAACCTCAGCCAACTCAGGCATCTTCTTTTCACCCTTCCTCCATCCTTTTGTCCAAGATATTAATTCTTCTGAAGAAAAGATGGAAAGATGAAACCAAGGCTAATCCTACAGCCCAATAACTACAGCATTTTCCTCATTGAGAAATCCTGGAAACGCTTCCAAGATGAATGAATGTGTAACTCCTAAGCTATTGAGAATTCAAGGTGTCTGTTGCTGCTGGAAGTGACTACCCTGCACTGATGGTTGTCCAGCCCAAGATCAACACTCTTTGCTCAGAAACACAGATAGAATGCAGTTTCCAAGGATGATACATATTTATGTCCTGTCTCTTGCTTCAATTTTTCCTTGTCACTGCTTTTTGCTTTGTTTTGTATGTGACGTTGAGGCAAAAAAGAATGCTGTGGACTTCACTCAGCATCTTCTTCAGATGCAGCAAAGTTGAACACTGAAACATAATATGGTGCAAGTTGTAAAAAGGTTATGTTACTAGTTCTGAAAGCTCCTGACTCAAAATTTTGCCAGGACTAAGACAGCAATTGTTGCACAAAAATAACGTCATGAAGGAGTATATATCTTTATCTTCTGTATGTATATATACAAGCTGGGAGGACAGCCACATCTGAAACTGTAGGTTTGCTCTTGGGCAAGGACTATAAAAATGATTTTGGAAAACTAGAGGGAATTCAGAGAAGAGAAGAGACCTGAAGGAGTTGAAATATGAGTGAAAATCTTACAGTATATACCTTCTAAAAACTGTGGTTTAAGAAGGGAAAAATCCCCCATGTATATCCCCAGGAGATCTGTCCAAGCACCTATTTTTTCTTTTCTTTTCTTTTTTTTTTTTTTTAATGTGTATACATTCTTCTCCTTCTCCTTCTGCAAAGCAGTGCAGCACCTTCAATCAAAACTGCATTTATTTCAAAAGCTTGCATGATGATTAATATCTCTCTGCCCACAAGCCACTTTATTCATATGGGATTCATATGGCAGATTTCATAAATTTAACAAGGGTGCTTCTCAGAATCTTCCTGTCTCTTATGAAACATTATTTTAATATTTTCGTTTCCAGGGAACTCATCTGCTAAAACTGCAGCACCTGTCTTTCCTCCCCTTGACAAAATGCTAGGAAGATTTTGAAGCACACAATTAGAAATGTGAGGATATACTTCTGATAGGTATATACTGATGATATATATATATATTTATATTTAAATGTATATGTGTATATGTATGCATTTCAGGAGTTGCCAAGGCAAGCAGCTCCAGTGCTGGCATGACTGGGATTGCAGAACTCTATCTTGGGGTTTCCTGAACCTGGGGAGACTCTCTAGGTCCCAGAGCTCACACAACAGTGCCTGACAGGACCTGAGTGGGGCCAGGAGAAATGGTGGGTGGCCAAGTCCCTCTTCCCTATAGAAGGGAAGTGGGAGCGGGAGAAAACTTTGGGAGTGGGAGCAACCATGAGTGCAACCCCTGTGCCACAGACAGGGACAAAAGGATGGCATCCCCAAGGTCAGTTACAGGTCACTGGAGGGCTTTAATCTCCACTGAAGCAGGTGTACATGCCACAGCGTGCCACAAAATGCCAAATGCCATTAGTTTTGTCTTTGACACAGAAAAAAATTTGTCTATTTTTTTAGGTTGGAAAAGTCTAGAGATAAGGAAACTATTTGGAAATATATTAGTGCGTGTCTTTGCTTGAGAAGTCTCACATGGAAGTAGCACAACAGGATGGACAGGAGTATCTTAGACCTTCAGATCCCAAGTTTCAGTACAGCCTCTAGTACTGTCATCAGCAAACTCGTTTCCTGGCAAATTCACCGGTGAAATACTTGTTTTTTCTAAATTCTGTAGCTTCCCTTGTTGCAGCAAAAAAAAAACTCTTGTGTATATATCATTGCGTTGCCTGTATTTTGCCAGAGAGTCTGTAAAATTTTTGAGGATTCTCTTGGTTTAATTGGAAACAGAGATTCAAGATGCCTTCACACATCCTATGCATCTGGAATCTACCAGCAAGTGTTCTAGACCCCACACTGCCTGGGCTGTCCTAAGAGTTCAGGAGGATTTTGCCATTTTGAGGGTTGGAAAATGCTTACATTTGCCTTTCTAGTTCCTCCTAAGCGCAGACACTTTCTGAAATTGAAGAGGAAGCAGCGGGAATTACATGTATGTTCACAATTAGTTTCTCAAGTTCTATTTCCTTCTTCTTTATATTATATTTTCACCTCTAATTTATTAATGTGTGTCAGTGTCAGCATGAGACCTCCATACTCCAGTTCAGAATCTGGAATAGTCCACATTTGATCTTCCTTGTCTCTCTGCAGGACGGGGAGATCAAGTTACAGAAAATCAACCAACCAGCCAAAAGCACTATGTGCTAACAGCTGGTAAAAATCCAGGGGCACAGGTAGCACCCTACTCCTGCTTGAACAGCACTTGTGGGCCTATATAATTTCAGGTCCAGTTTTCCAACATGGAATTTAATGGTTCTTGCCACCAGGTGGTACTCCAAGGCGACAAGGAGAAACGCTACCTCCTACCCATAACTCTGTGCCACAGCTGCTACTGTTTCAGCTGTTTGGGGTTTTGTCTCATTGCACAAAGAGCTGTTGGGAGGTGTGTGATAAGTTCCTGGTCCTTGCATAGACTTCCCCAAGCAAAGTGAGGCCTGATCCAGGGAAAGGATGAACAAATTTCCAGGCGGGCTTCTGCAGAATCGATTCCTGCCTCTGTCACTGATTCAAGAGTGTCCTTCTAAAAGCTCAGTCGTCCAAGAACGTGCAAGAATCTCTATTTTCCCCAGTGAAGCACCATAGAACCCCAAAAGAAGACACTTGAGGCTCTCCAACAGCCTCAGACTTTGGTCTCTCTAACTTGTGATCCTTGCATTGCACACACACAGCAGTTCAGCCTCATTGGCAAAGGCCGGTTTTGGGAGGCAAAATAAGTGAACATCAATGATGCGGACTATGGGATTATGTTGGCTCAGTGATCAGCCTTTCAAAGTGTTTTTCTCCATTTAGAAGACCTAAATTTTCAGCACCCCCTTCTTTAGGTTTTTCTCTCATCATCGTCATTTATAATAAAATCACTTCATTGTGAGTAGAGATGAGATTTGTCCAATTAAGATCTTTAATTATTTTTCTGGATATGTTCAGATAAAAATCTCTTGGCATCTGCCACTACAAAAAGAAATTTTACTACTTCCTTGGTCCCATTCTTTGTCTGACTCATTTAAAATATGAGCATGGAAAAGGACTGGCTTTTATTTATGTTTGATATAATGCCTAGGAAACCTCATCTTCATTTATGTCTCTGGTCTTTCTTGATGCTAAAGAATAATAAGCAATAAAAGGCAAATGTCTATTTAAGACAAAATTTCCTGCTCCTCCCCATTCTGAAATCTATAGATCTCACTTTGCATAGCATTTTCATAAACAGAGAAAACTCTCTATAGCAATGAAATAAAATTAAGATACAGTAGTGCCCCTCAGAACACCCATCATACTTTCAAAATAGACCATTCACTTACTGTAAAGGTTATTTCAAGCTAAGAATCCATTTATTTGAATGTATTTCCATTTTAATCAATATCCTTTAGAAATGGTCTCTTTCTTAGTCATGTAAGGTGAATTGATATAATTTTAAGGACATGTATTTCTTTTCTAAATGTTCTTATATGGCAAGGACATATGTGAGATTGGATTTTCACCTCTGGTAGATATGAGTCAACAGCATTTTCTTTACCTTAGTGCAACAAGAAGATGAGTGCCAGAGGCAAGACTTTCAGAAGAGGAGACATTTCTACAGCACCTGAACACCGCAGTGACAATCCCTCATTTGTAATCCCAAAAGACCTCTGAGCAGCTCTGCAAAATATTCCTTTCCTCCTGAAAGCCTGAGACACCTTTCACCAAAAACAACTGAAAGGCTTCCATTAAGTTCAACAGATTTTCAAACCTGGTCTTATCCAAGATGAGTGCTTTCTTTTAATGTGTGAATAGAAGGTAATTACCTTTCATAACATCAGATGCAGCAGAATATGGGCAAGTGGTTTTTTCTGCTTGGGCTTGTACATTTCTGTAACATTTGCAAAATGCTGACTTGTGCACACGGTTACACTCAAAACACAATTACTCATATATAAATATGCATTTGTGTTTAAATGTCAGTGGTAACAAGAACGCTTCTGGTAACAAATTTGTTTATCAAATATACATCAGAAAAATGGCACATTAAATAACAAAATGTTTAACAAGGGATATGCTCAGCATTTTTACAGACAGTCTGGGCCTTGTCCAACATACCCTGACGTAAAAAGAAACACTGTCATTATTGTCTAAGGGTCCAGATTAAAACCATAATGGGAACTTCTCATATTTTTGCTTTCTTTACACTTTTCAAGTGCTATTTTTAGCTCCAGGACCTGACTGTATGTCTCCATGTGCAGAGCTCATAGACTGAAATTAAGAGAAGGATTCCTGTGTGTTTCAACTGAGTCTGAAGAATCTTCCATTCAAAAAGTGATTTTTTTTTTCCTTTTTTATTTGAGGGGCCTCTGAAATTCATTATCATGTTAAGATTTCAGGGGAACTATTAGTTTGATGACAAGAAATGCTCAAGGATGACAAGGACAGCAAATTTCAAATTTATGAAAGAATTCTTATTAAAGATCTGCAAAGAAGACTGGGACTTAGCATGAGGAAAAAGAGAAAAAAGGAGGGAAGATATGTCACTGTTCTTAAAATCAGGGGTGATGACATGGCAAAGGTAAGCAGAGAAAGATTTAATTTCTTTTTTCTAAGGCTAGATTTGAGAAGCAGCAAGTCTGAGATACCAGACAGCAGGGGCAAAGTAAATAACAGCAGGGAAGCCTAAACCAGCCTTGGGGATACTTTTGTGTGTT
>JAWWES010000094.1:66373285-66417814 GCA_035583135.1 Lophotriccus pileatus
AGCTTCCTACCTAAGGAAGGGTAACCACATTTAAGATGCACTAAGGTATCTCAGACATCCATATGGAACCATCCACACAGGACCTACAGAAGAGCAGTACCTCTCTGGAGAGGCACTGAAGGGTGGAGGAAGATCCTGGAGTGTGTCCAGTGGTGCTGCAGATGGGCCCAGAGTACTGCACTTTGATTTTAGTCACTTTGTTGCTATAGTTTGCCTGGGTCTGATGGAAAACCCAGGTGTGAATTCCTGCTTTCCACTCTTTCCCATTTCTGGGTGGCAAATCACTGTCCTTCAGGTTTATTGAGGTATCCAGTAAGCCATTCTTTAATACTGGTAACAAAATAGGAAACAACAGGTGGGCGCAGAGATTTGGCAGCATGCAAAATCAGCACGACAGGGAGATGATTTTTACCTCTGTTTATAGCACTGGTGAGATTGATATCAGAACACATTTGAAAAGATACTGAAAAATTGTCAAGGATGCAGTGAAGAGCCAGAAAAAAAATATTAGAGAGTTTAGAGAAATGCCTTGCAGTGAGAAATTTAAGCAGCTCATTCTGTCTAGCATATCAAAGATGTATTTTAGTATAACCTGAAAGTCAAAACTGAATGATTCAAAATGGTAAAGTCGAAAAGCAGTGGCTTTGTTAGGAGGCCTAACCCTCTGTCTTGATGTGACAATGCATCTTAACACGATTACAATGATTTATTTGTAGGCTGGGACAAAGTTACATAGCCCTTTCCTAAATTTGAAGTGTTTATATATATTTATAAATATGTGATGCTTAAGGAATTATAAATATTTAATACTAGGTTTAGAGGAATTGTTATTATTTTATTAAATGTTCTATTGAATGGGTTGTTGGGGTTGTGGTTGTTTAACCCCAGCTGACAATGAAGCACCACAGAGCTGCTCACTTCCCTGTCCCTGCTGTGGGGGGACTGGAGGAGAATCAGAAAAAGGTAAAACCTGTGGGTTGGGGTAAGAGCAGTTTAATCCTTGACATAAAGTAAAATCTTATAATAATAAAGATAATAATGGTGATGATGATGATGATGATAATAATAATAAAGAAAAGGGGGAGAGAGAGAGGGAAAGAGAGAGAGCAAAATAAAAACCAAGAGAAACAAGTAATACACAATAAAATTGCTCAGCATTTACTCGTTGATGCCCAGATCAGTCCCAAGGATTGATCAGCACCTCCTGGGCAGCTCCCAGTTTTTTATACTGGGCATGACTTTCTGTGCTGTAGAATATCCCTTTGGTCAGTTCAGGTCAGCTCACTGGCCAGGCTGCTCCTTGGCAACCTGAGCACCTGCTGGCTGGCAGAGTGTGGGACACTGAAAAGTCCTTTAGGGTGAGCACTGCTGAGCAATAACTAAAACCGTGTTATCAACATTATTCTCATACTAAGCCCAAAACAAAAGGAGAAATTTAACTCTCTTCCAGCCAAATCCCAGACAGGAATAATTACAGAAATTCATAGGGAGAGGAACAGGAAAAAATCACATTTCTATTAAGGAATGTTATAAAATTATTTTTCACAGGATCTTGTAGACAGAAAATACGTGGAATCTGTTTTCCAAGACCATAAGAACTGCCTGAGTTTCTTTTCTCTCCTGTATTTCTCCTTATGTAATACACAAGGGCAACAATTGTAAAATTTCTTGAAAAACTCTATCAGTGTTGTTTAAAGGGATTCAAGATATTTGAATGCTTTAATGTAACAGTAAGGAAAACATGGATAATTGCTCTTCTCCATTAGCCTCTGAGCCTTGTTTCTCCACAGCACCCCTGCAGTAGTATGTTGTCTCTCTGGCTCCTCATCCTCACAAGCTCATTAGTCACTAATCAGCTGCATCTCCACTGGTGGGGACCAGCAGCAAAAGCGATGCCCTGGTAAGAACAGCTCCCAAGAGATGTGGATCCTGCTCTCCTCACTGCAACACAGTTCTGACAGCAGAGGGATCCTCAGGCCACTTTACTACCACATTTCCACATTGCAGCATTCTTCTTTCCTGCAGACAGACTGAAATGAAAAGGAAGTCCACTGACACTTTTCACATGGCCTGACACAAACCGAGTCAGATGGACAAGCTGCATAGCCATGGTGGCACACAGCCCTTCCCAACCCATGAGCTCATACCAGATGACAGAGCCCAGTTCCACATGAAACACCATCTGCCCAGCTTGGTGAAACCAGCTCGTGTGTTGTTGCATATAGAAACATTAATGCATTTGCTTATTTGGAAGTATGTTGTGTTTAAATGCAAGTTCCAGCAGCAGACACGTGATGTAATTGCTGTATAAATAGGAAGGTGGTTTGCACACAAATATAGCAGGACTATTAGAGGAGATCATTAGTTACTAATATAAGCAGTTATTTGAACATTAGCATATTGTTATTCATAGAGGAATTCATGATGCATTTAACAAGTAAGTAATAGCTTCCCTCATAAACTTAAGAGCATAAAGAATCTCTGTTCTGTATATTGCTGAAGGTGGACAATGACATTAGTGATTATTAAAATCTGAAACTTTCTAACAATTATCCATATTTAGAAAGACTATTTGATTTAAAAATAAAAAAAAGACATGAAAGTATTTTGATCTATTTCAAATAGAATTTCTACTCATATTAGAAACTGTTGAAATTAAATAGAAAAGAAAATGGAAAGAATGGAAGGTAGTGTTAAAACTCTAAAGATATGCTGAAAACGTCCTCCCAAAGAGCAAAAGCAATTAATTCCCTATTACACGTGCTTTAAAGGATTATATATTCATAAACTGACAACTCAGACTGGACTATCCCATCAAGTTGTCAAACCAATCAACTGCGACAGAAGCTCATATTTAGCTCTCTCACATCTTATCCTAATACAGGTACTGTGCTCCACCACCGAAACTATACAAGAGGAGAATCTAAACCTTTCTGATTCCAGTCTACTCCCATTTTTCCAGTGTAATGATGTCTTCCTGCTCAATGCTTTCTCATCTCTGATTTTGTCAACGCTTAAAATAAAATAAATAAATAAAAGAAAGAGCTAAGAGATTAAGGTAGCTTGAAAAAGCAGCAAGAAAAAGCTACTTTCTGACATGATGCTTCTTTGTAGGACAAGACCAAGGCCAGTTTTGCCCTGCAGTCACAGCTCTCATTGTGACTTGACAGCGCTAAACTCTCTTGCTGGGTGATTCCAGGGATAGAGCTGTGACAGCACTAAATTAAACATGGATCACTAAAAACGTGTGAGATGCTGAAATAAGCCCAAGTCATCCTGGAGGCTCTCCAAATGTGAGTAAGCTTCTTTAGAGGTAAGTAGGAGATACATAAATACGTATATATGATGTGTGCAACCTTAGTCATAACCCAAGCCGCTGACTTCATCGATATTGGGAGTCTTTGTCAGCAAAGTTTATTTGAAACTTTCTTTTAAAACTTTCCTGCATGATGCAATAAAAGAAATATTGTAATTTAATTTGTTTTCAGGGTTTCCAATTAGATTCCAAATGATTTCAAGTATGGCTGCTAAAAAGAAAACAAGCTTGTTTGGGTTAATGCTGACAAATAATGAAATTTAATCGTGATCTAAGATTCCTAATGTTCATTGATTAGTCCATTCAAAACCCTTGAATAACCTCTTTTAAAATACAGAGTTTAAATACTTTTCTTTAGTTTTCTAGCACTGCACTTAGGTCACTCACCTCCATTAATTTCTAGCGGTTTTGCTTTTTCTTTTCCCACTCTTTTATAAGACTCTTGTTCATCTATAAATTTTCTTGGTTACATATAATTAATTGAAACCACACTGATTTGGGGAGCAACATACTTTTATGGCACCCTGGATAAGAACATCTGTAGGTGTTCACACATTGTCAAGCTTCCTGAAAGAGCTTGTCAGGGTGGGTCTCCAAAGAGGCCAGAAAATCTTGTTTGTGCAGGAAAGGGAACTCAGGTAAAACGTGAGGCTGGAGGTCATGGGTAGCTCCATGTTTTCTGAAATAAATGGGCCTATTTGGTTCTATTTAAAAAACAGACAAACCATCACAAAGCAAATAAAAAAAAAACAAACAACAAAATAAAAACCAACCAAAAACAACAGCATACATTCATACAGAGAAACCCTTGTGAAGTGAAAATCCTTTCAGTTGTTTGTTCTCTGAGGTCTTTACGGTTTTTTTTTTAGTTTTTGTTTTGTTTTGTTTTGTTTGTTTGCTTTGCTTTGTTTTTTTGGGTTTTTTTACTCAGCTGTTTCTTTATTTTTCCTTAAATAAAAATGCAATTCTCATTTTGAATTCCAGATTTCCAATAATTCTTCTGCATTTCTCAAGACATATTAAAGGACCCCATAGATGTGAAGTAGGGAAAATCGTGCCTGAATTGATTTTGGAGGAACAAGTTGGGACCCCACCATCTTTCTGTACTTTAAACTCTGCTTTACAAATACTGAAGACAAGATTACTTGGCGCTTCACAGCTCTTTCCTACTGCATTGCTGAAATGAAATGTTTCAATATTCTTGAAATGAAACATTCTGACATTATCAAAATGCAAGGAGAAGATTGAAATGATTCATTTGGACTTGCTCCCATAAAAATGTCACTGAAATCAGCACATTTTCACAACATGTTTTGATTTGGGCAAAGCTGCATATATATATTTATTTTTTTCCCCTTGGAAAATGATTTCATTAAAAACAAATGACCAGCTCTAATTACAACTCAGCGAGCCTTTGATTCAAAAGTCAAAGCCATTAAAACAGCACTTAGACTGTACGTACTGGGAGACAGATTCTCTCTTACAGGTTGCTATGAAAAACATCTTTCTTCCCCCGCAGAAGGGCTGGTGTTTGATGTCCCTGGGACAGAAAGCCAGATTTGTGTCTTGCCTTTAAGTGGCGTCCACAATTGTTAAGAAGAAAAAAAAAAAAAAAATCAAGAATTTAATAAACAAGTCAAAGGCAAACAGTGAAGGGCACATCCCAACCCTTTGAAGAAAATTACCATTGACTTTTGAGTTTAGTTCTGGAAATGGAAAGCAGGAGCTAACAAAGCCATGTCTGCGCTGCACCGGGGCCTGAGCGGAGATCAGCGACAGGACGGATTGAGCCATCTCCCGAACAGGAGTCGATACGGCCACGCCAGAGCAGCCCTCTGTCCAAACTCATTAGGCTGCTGAAAAGCTGGACTTTGTGACTTTGTCCACTCTATTTAATTAAATGTGCCTCAGTCCACAGCGTGACACTGAGGCCAGCTGGCACGCAACAGCTCACCTCAGTGTGGAACCCTCCATCCGCCTGCATCCTGCCTGCCTCTTGGGAGCGACTCCTGCTCCTCCCTAACACCCAAAAAGAGTACAGATGTGGCTTGTGGGAGAGCCTGCTTGCTTGAGATGAAAATGCACCATCAACTTACCAGTGCAATTAATCAGAAAAGTTGCAGTGCCCAGCGCTGTTTAATTTAGTGATACAAATATGGCCAATTAATCTGCCTGTGTGACTGACCAAAGTGCTCATATCTTTTAATAAGTGAATATCCTAGCATTTCCAGGGCTGAGGGACACATGGCTTTGTCACAGGGCCTGTGGCCTGGGAGAGACCTGCCTGGTGCCAACCCAAGCCCTCTCCTGGTTACAGGGCACCAACCCAAGACCTTCTTCAGGGCAGGGTCAGCTCTGCCATCCCACTGCAGCTTCAGGGGCAGATGCTGACACACATCTCTCAGTCACCCTGGGCTGTGAGGGTTTTATATTGCTTTTCACTATGTCACAGGTCAGTTATTTTGGATTTGGGTTCCCTTCAGAGAAATTCCTTTCCCTGGCAAGCTTTGGTTTTGTCCTTGGTTGACCAGGACCACAACTCACAGTCATAAAATAATTAAGGTTGGAAAAGTTCTCTAAGAGCATGGAGGCCAGCCATTAACCCAGCACTGCCATGTTCACCATGAAACCATGTCCCTAAGCACCATATCTACACGTTTTTTTGAACATTTCCAGGAATGGTGATTTTACCACTTCACTGGGCAGCCTGTCCCAATTCTTGACAACCCTTTCTATTAAGAAAGTTTTCTTAATATCCAGTTTAAACCTCCTCTTGAACAGCTAGAGGCCATTTTCTCTTGTCCTCTAACTTGTTACCTAGGACAAGAGAACAAATCCGCCCTGACTAAATCCTCATTCCAGGAAATCGTAGAGAGCAATGAAGATGAACCCAAATCTGGAACATCACTCTGAAGAAAAGCAGGATGCACTTTATCCTCCCTCCTACTCACTGACGGCTCCTGTCAGTACAAAACTAACTAAAACCTCCCAAGTCTGGTGGCAAACTTTGTTTATTAGTCAGAGATGGGCAGGAGAACCATGGGATTGTCTGTGAGTCAGAGACAGAGAGGAGGTTAGGCTTTAACTCTCTTATCCCTGCTTGGCTCATGCCTTCCTCCTCCTTCCCTTCATCCTTCCCAGTGTGGCAGGTGCAGCACAAGGCAAGCAGACACCAGTCACCTCACCAGCTCCAGGGATGCACACTTGGAAATCACTAATATTGTCTCACGAAGCAAAGCTTTGAATAAAGCCCTAATTGTAGCATTTCCGTGGAAGAATAACTAAGTGAGTAGGTGGGCTGGCAAATAAGGAGGGGGTGATGAACATCAAGATGTGCCTTTGGGTGGGGAGAGGAGCAGGGCTGGTTGGCTGAAAGGGAAAGAGCTGGGAAAGCAGTTGACAAAAGAAACATTTGTATGACATTAAGGAAAATTCTGTGAGAAATTAAAACCCGCAGAAGACTAAAGTTGAGTAAAGAGCTCCAGACACCCAGCAAGGCTTCAGTTGGGTGTCTGGAGTCTTTGACAGAAGAAGTGATTCATCAGCTCCCACACACACCTTTTTTTAAGTATGCATGCTCATTTCAACAAATGTGAGATTTCCAGGAAAAGCAAGAGTACAGCACACCCACTCAGCCCTGAACAGCCTGGCGTGGGAACGCTGACGCCGTGCCGGGGACACCTGCCAAGCGCAGCAGAACCACCCTCTCTCTGTCCTTCTCCCAAAGGGTGGAAAACAGGGAGATTTTCCCTCTCCTTCTCCTCCCCTCCAGTGTTTCAGTTGGGAGAGGTTTGGGTTCACTCTGCTGGGGTGGGTTGGGTGATTCATCTCTTGCACACATATGGGGAGGAAGAAAAGAAAGATATATATCTATATGTATATTGATATATACACTTATATAGATATATGTATCTTTATATAGGAGATAGATACCTCCTGTTGCACAGCTAAGCTCTCAGAAGACAAAGGTTTGCTGGATAGATCAGCATGCCTGGAGATCCAAAAGGCCTTTGAATAACTGTCCAGAGGGTGCTGAAAGTTTACAACAAGCTGCAGACTTGTCCTCTGCTATCTGGTTTTACAAAGGTAGTGTTTCAGAGTTCATAACCATGGGGAAAGAAAAGACCACAAAAACACCTGATATGGCAGATGAGTGGGATCAGATGTAGTAACACCTGCCTGGATCTTCAGCAGGTTCATACATCAGCTTTAGTAGGTGAGGACTGGGCACATCCATGAAGAAAGACAGCTCAAAAAGAAACATCAGAACATGAGAATTAGAACCTATATTAAAATGTTTCTCTTTAATCATACTTAACCAACACTGATATGACTTAACCCTCTGCTCCCTCTCACACCACTAAAGTGCCGTGATCACTTAGAAAAAGCCAATTTCTCCATTTCTGTCCCTCATAACCCAAACACATGACTAGTAATTTAAATAATATAAAACAAACAAACCTTCTTATACTTACATGGAAAAATAAAACAGTTAAATACTCAGACGCTTTTTACTACCTTATTCATGCTAGTATAAATAATTTAATAAAAACTGCTATAAAAATTAACTGAAGCTGCTCCAGACTTCTCATCTTCTTGAATCTCATGCTGCAAAATTTAGGGATCTTTGACTCAGAATTTGTGTTTGACTTGCCACCGAGTACCATCACCTCTGTGATGGTGAGAACATCCACAGTTATCACTCTGGATATGAACTGGACTAGATGACCTCTCACATCTTTGCCATCCACACTTTCTGAAACTCTATTAAAGGCCTCTGTCAAACCCCACCTCTGTTTATGCTGCAAAGAGGGAAGGGGCATTTCAGTTTGCAGTGAAAGCACAAAACTGGGACATGTAAAATTAAATTTCTACCCTTCCTCCTACCTCAGCTGGCACATATATGGATACAGATCAGCAAGAGAAAAAGTAACATTCTTCAAAATGCTCAAATGAACTTGGTGACCTAGGCTCATTCTCTATATAAGAAGAAATATTGGGAAAACTGAAAGAGTGGTTGTTTTTTTTTCTATTGCCAACTTGGTTCACACCAAGAGACTAATAGTTGGATTACTATATAGAGCAAACACTTTCTTTCAATAAGAAAAGGAGATAAATCAGAAAAGATAATTGGTTTAAGTATCCATGTTATTAACTACATATATACACTGTGTCCAAATTGTGTTGAGTGTGGGTGAGAGTTTGAAAGCTATGGGCACAAGTTAGTCCACCCTCACTGCCTCCTTCCTGGATGGGACACAAAGTCAAAATTGTCTTTTTATAAGTCATCTCAAATACATACCTACAGTCAGTCCAATATAGGATAATATCATCAGTATACTATAATCAGATATCAGTATAATCAGTTATTAATATAATATAATCATGGAATCCCTGAATCATAGAATGGTTGGGTTGGAAGGTACCATAGAGAATACCTAGTTCCAAGCTCCTGCCAAGGGCAGGGACAATTTCTGCTACATAACCTTCCACCAGGGAACCTTCCACACTTTTTGTCCAATATTACCTTTGCTGCAACAAATAATCTTCAAGTTCCTGGGTCTGAATTTCTCACTCATACATTCATGAATAATTTGGGAGACAGGTCACTTACATCTTTCTCTATAAGGATTATCAACCAGTGCAATTGAGATGTTCAGCTCCCAGAGTGAGCCATTCTGTGGACAAAGCCATCCCCAGACACCAAAGGTGGACATCACTTACCCCAGAACTTCAGGGCAATTCTGTGACTCTACAATTTGAATGTCAGGATTTTGTAGGTTTGAGTTATGGGATTATGTAGGTCCTCAACTCCAGTACTCTGAGATACTCAAGTTTCTCAAAATGAGACAGGTGGATCAGAAAAAAAAAAAAAAAAAAAAAAAAAAAAAAAAAAGAAACTTTTTGGGAAAAAACCAATGTTTTCTCTTTTCTCTCAGTGTTTCAAGGGCTTATGCAGAGTTCAGATGCCTCCAGATCATAGCAGAGGATGGGTGGAAGCTGGGATGTCCATCTTGCCTAGACAGGGAATGTGAGTGTCATTTAGACATTTTGGGTATAACTCAGCTAGAGTTATGCAACTGCACACCACTGACAGACATATTGTAGATATCCAAATTCCTACACAAGCACAGACATCCAAACTCTCACTCAGGCTGAATCCCATCCTCGGGGACCTCCAAAGGAAGATTGCAGTGGAAGAAAGGAGTGGTGGGTTTTGCCTTCATGGCACTTAAATTTTCCACAGATATATTTCATATACTGTTTAGAGTCAGAACCTCCATTACTTTCAAAAATTGGGCAGGTGTTCCTTCATGCCTTTTAGACACCTGATGATTTATATCTGGAGAGTTCCCACAACATACATCCATATTTCTGGGACTTGACACAGTCAGTGCTATACATGAGTTAAACATTGCTGAGTATTTTTTTTAGTTGCCTTGAGAAATGTTCAGGAAAAAGAATTACCACAATATAGGACAATGTGTTGCAAAAATAAACACTTAAAAAGAACTAAATGAAACCGAAAAACAACTCTGTGCATATGATTACCATTTCAAACAGGGAAAGACTGACCCACTGGATACTCCTGAGAATGCTCCCTCCGTGGAAAGGTATTCATATATATCAGCATTTGTAAGATCCAGAACAACATTGGGGTCATTTTGCTTAAAATATACTGTGAACTCAGCAGGATACATCTCCTTTATAATAGTCTTGTGGAAATACTATAAAAGGCTTTGGGGTTATTTTTGGTGTTGGTTTTTTTTGTTTATATGTGGTGGATAATTGGGATAAAACTGAACTTGTGTGAAAAAGAAAGCAACTCATGGCAAAAATACCTTAGTAGCCCAAGTTATAAAAAAGGAAACAGAAGTTTGAAGACTAATTGTGCACTTTTAAGAAAATATTTATTAAAGTATCTAATGATATTTCAGTATTCCCTTTATCATTACATTGCAGTACGGTGAGATTTTTTTCTATTCTGGCAACATGAAAATTTATATTTTGATACTTAATACAACCACAGCTCAGGTATCAGATCAACTGATTACTTTTTGGGATTGAGTCAAGTCCGTTCACCTTGTACTGTCATTAAAACACTTGCAAAGCCAGGAACTGGTTTAAATTGATCTGATTTGTGGCATCTTTGCTGCAATTTGTCATTCTCCTTGCACAGATGCAAATGACAAAGGAAGGGAGAATCAGGCCCTCTGTGCTGACAAAGGGCTCTTATCTTCCCAATGTTTTGCTAGCTGATCATACTGTTTCCTTGTCCTTTCATTTAAGGGTCATCAAGATAAAAGTGTTTGTTTGAATTTCTTTTTTTTTTTTTCTCTCTTCCTTGCTCCCAAGTCCTGTTATACATAATGTTCCTACTAAGGTCATACTATGGCCCCCTAAATATGTTTCTGTATGGCTTCATGGACTGCTCTGCTTTTATGGTTATGCTCAATTATTTAAAGAAATTGTGTTAGGTGTTCAAATAGAAAATACAGTGAGAGTAATATTTTTTAAATGCCATTCTCTTATAACTGCCTCTTCACAATCTTTCTAACCAGCATAATTTGGGGGTGATGCCTCCCTCCTACGTGCCCTGTCCTTAGGTCTCCAGCCCCAGCTCTGCTTCGAGACAGAGCAGAAAGGGTTAACCTGAGCAGGGTCTTACAGCCTCCTTATCAGCATCTCATACAATCTGAGATCAGGAGCTGCTACAGTAATCTGTTTACTTTCTTTCTCAACTTAAATAAAACAAGAGGGGGAAAATGTTCTAACGAGATAGCTCCTGCTTATGTGAGAGATTCACGGAGAATAAAAATAAAAATCTATTTACCTTCAGCCACTTGCAATGAATTATGAATACAGCGGTGTCACCAATTTGCATAGAGCACGTACACACAGCTCATTCTTGCTTAATCCTTTTGCTTGAGCTTTTTATTATTTCTTATTATTATAAATTCAAGCACAGAAGGCAATTTCAGCACCTGAACTATTTAGAGAGGAGACTGATTATGTTATTATGGAGAAAACTGGTTTTTATCAATTGGTTTGGCAAATTCAGGCTCAGACACTCTCCAGTTCCCCGGTCTCCCATCTTGATTACTGTGACATCCTGCTCAACTTACTTTGATTCATATTTCTACAGTATCAGCCATTCAAAGTACAAGCAGCAAAGCACAAAAATGATCCACCATTGGCTTGCTGGCAACATTTGGGTTTTTGTTTCTTTTGTTCCTTGTATATCACAACTTTTCCAAGGGTTCAGTTTCAGCTTCTTTAAAACTGCTTGTGTTTATATCTAGGACAACATCGGTGCTGAAGAAAAGCTGGATTCAATGGAATGAAAGGCAAAGTAGGATTCTTATTCTGAGGGCAAGGATTATTTCAACAGTTTCTAAAGCTAAGAAGGTTGGCAAAAAGGTCCTAGGGCTGGTTTGTAGAGCAACGTGGAGATCTCATCCTTGCAGTCTTAGAGAGGTCACTGCACAGAGTAGGTTGGGAGTGACCCCTCTGTTTGATCACCCCAGGTTCACTGGATTCATAACCTGAACCTTGACTGGATGCTGTTGCTTTTGACTGCAGTGCTGGCATACACAGGTAACACAAGGATACAGAAGAGGGAAAGAAAAATTAATAAAAATATTTTTTAAAAAAAATAAAAGTAATTAAAAAGTAAAAATTAAAAAAAAATGAAAATAATTTAAGGAAAAATAAGGTAAAAAATGGGGCCAGAAGAAATGCAGATGGAGGCAGGCTGGGAGGAGGAGGCGCTGTATTTAGGGACAGCAAAAGCAAGGGACAGTGGGAGTTTTCACATGGTTGTAACCACGAACTTGAATGAGGCCAAAAGGAGGGATGAGGGTGTGACAAGAGAGCATCTTGAAAAACACCACAAGATGCCAATCTATAAGCAGCAGAATTAGGTGCAAAAGCCATGGAAAGGTATCCATTGATCTGCAACGAGAGTCATCCACATCAGTAAAGTGGAAGCAGAGGAGGGGGAAGCAGATGAAGAGAGCAAGATAGATCAAGAAAATTGAGACCAGAAAAATCACTTTTTGGTTTAGCTCAGGCCAGGAGGTCACTAATGGCCTTGGGCAGGCAGCTTTCAGCAGAGGGGACGATTTGGGAGCTAGCAGAGAGGTGATCAAAGGGGAAAGCAGGAGGAGCAGAATTTAAGGCAGATGAGGCAATGCTCTGGCATTTTGGAGAACAGGTAGGGAAAGGTGGAAAGGCAGGGGGTTTAAGAGGCAAATGGAAGGTGTAGGGCATTAGGGCACTGAGTTATGCTGATGCAGAGCCATCCTGAGGCACTGCAACCTCAGAAGAGCCTCCTGTTCCTTTGTTCCTTTTCACATTCCCAAGACTCCCTCTCATCAAAAAAAAGAAAAAAAAAAGAGAAAAAAAAAGTCAAACAAACAGAAAAAGGAGAAATTATGACTGACAAAGCGGGAAAATTAATGGCATCAAGCGGAGCAAAACGCTGTCACGGCCCAGAGCTCCGTCCTGTAATAAGTGAGTGGCCCAGATGTCAAAAGGGTTAGGGCATTCCCTGCCGACACAGACAGGCTCCTGAGGGCAAAAAACATTTTGTCCTCATTTACAGTGTTGTGGAATAGGAGAGGGGGAGAAGGGAACAAGGCAGAAGATAACTGAGAAGTAAATTGATTTACATTTAAATGTTATGTTTTTATTACTTTTTTTTTTTCCACTCAGTGTGAAATCTCATCCTTTAAACTAGACAAACCAGGGTAAACTATTTTTTATAGTGTGAAAAAAAAATGATTGACATTCTGAGGTAATACTTTTTAAATTCCTCCAATTAAACAAAGCGAATTTAATTTTAAGTTTAATTAAAAGGAAATTTAATTAGAAAGAAGATTAAATTTTAATTAAATTTCTCCAAAATCCTTATCCTTGCCTTTACTGCTAATATTTCTCTCGGAACCAAATCCCTTTTTAATATTCTTAAATTCTATTCTAGTAAACTTCCCCTTTATATTAAAATTATATCTGCCTGGATGTACTCGCTACCAGGAAAAAAAAAAAAAAAAGAAAAAAAATCATTACCCCTTTTAAAATACTTGAAGAGTACACCTGAGACACAGAGTAACTCAAGAGCGACCAGTGGAACATTTGGATACGCTCTGAGGGCGACATCGCTAAATTAACCCGCCTGCTGCTGAACGCTCCGCAGGCAGGGAAGCATCTGTGTGTCACAAGACATTCCTTTCCTGCACACAGCTCTCTCTGCTGCTCAGCACATCCACGGTGTCCGTACGGGCTGCACTGCTCAGCACTTCACGTGCTCTGCTTGTGCATCCTCTTTTCTTTTCTTCTGTGGAGAGTTGTTGTTTTTTTCTTTGTTTGTTTGTTTTTTTGTTTGTGTGTTTTTTGGTGGGTCTTTGTTTTGCTTTGTTTTGTTTGGGTTTTTTAAGTCTTAGGATAGTTTGGGTTGGAAGTGACCTTAAAGATCATCTCGTTCCTCCCCCTGCCACGGGCAGGGACACCTCTCACTAGACCAGGTTGCTCCAAGTCCTGTCCAGGCTGGCTTTGAACACTTCCAGAGATGGGGCAGCCACAGCTTCTCAGGCCACCCTCTGACACTGCCTCATCACTCTCAAGGGAAATTTCTTCCCTATATCTAATCTAAACTGGCCATCTTTCTGTTTAGAGCTGTTCCACTGTCCTATCACTGCAGGTCCTGGTTCAAAGTCCCTCTCCAGCTCTCTTGGAGCCCCTTTAGGCACTTGAAGTGTCTCTATGGTCTCCCCAGGGCCTTCTCTTCTCCAGGCTGAGCAGCTCCAGCTCCCTCATCTGCTCTCTTTTCCATCTGCTCTTCTCTGTTGGAGAGGTTTGCCTCAGTCACAGCATCCAAGATGGGCCAGGTCAAATCTGCCTTTTGCTTACCCTCTACTCCTCTGACACCAACTCCAGCCTCCACAGTGGGCAAAACTGTCTGATAAACAAAAACCTATTGCTATAAGGTACCATAAGGGTTGTGTAAAGGCTTGCAGAGCTCTGCTTGGTGGGTACTGCAGCAGGAATCAGATGGAGCACTGATGCACCCACCCTGCAACCAGACCTTTCCCCTGAATCTCTGATGTTACATCTCTTGTGCACAAATCAATGCCATGCAGGAACAGGGACCAGACACCCACCCAGGAGACACAAGTTTGGAGGCAGCCATGGCAGGGCAGTGCTTGTCCTAAGCCACACACACACACACTTCCAATTTTACTCTTTTTCCAGCAGAGGCAATCACATCTCAAAGCAATGCCCAGGTGTGCTGGGAAGTGGACAAGCAGGATGGCACTTAGTGGGGCTTTCCAGAGCACCTCTGGCAGTCATCTCCTGACCCCTGAGTGAGGTATGGTGCCACAGCCCCTGTCCACCTCCGTGATCCCACCACCCAGTGTGGTCTGGTGGGTCCAGCACGGGGTCAGAGGGTGGCAAAGGTGTTGTGAAACTACGTCAGCCCACAGTTTGTGCTGGAGCCTGGCAGAAGGGGCAGGAGAAGGAGAGGGAGGACAGCCAGAGCAGGCCCTTGAGCTGTGCTCAGTGTCTCTGTCCCCAAGACCTTCCACACTCATAATGAGCCAGTATGTGACCCATCGTCCCAGATTCAGAACAACCCATGCTTATTTTAACACGTTGTCATGGTGACCACTAGTCTTGCCAGTGGAGACTGACTTGCAAAGCAATCATTATTTGTGTAGTTACTCTTACACATAAAATCTCATCTGCCAAACTCATATGTTGTTATACCTAGCAGCCATCTACCTTCTCCAGCACCTCTTCTTAACAGGATTCAGGACCAGACACTTCAGAAACTCCGTAACAGAACACAGATGATGCTTTGTCTGCACACCTGTCAACTGGAAAAGTCACAAACCCACTTTGAAAAAGTACCACAAATGTTTATGCCCATAAAATTCAATTCTTTCCTGTTTTTTTGTTTTGTTTTGTTTTTCTTACCAGACCACTCCTGGATGGGTTACCAAGTGGTGCTGCAGAGCATTCACTGAACTTCTGAAGGACCAGAAAATATTTTGCAAGATTTATAGAGTTCTGTTTACTTTGCAAGGGAATCCAAAAAAGATGCATCTTCCCTGCTGAAATTAAAGCAGAGATCCCACAGAATGCCATGTGTGCAAGGCCAGTCCCAACTGTCTCATTGACAGCAGACCCATCATAGTCCTGCATACTCACACTGTGCGTCTTGAGAAATCCTCTAACAACTGCCTGACTACTTTGGCCACTTCTCTTCTAATTGTTGACATTTCTGAGGTCATTCAAGTTGTTTCTGAACAGCAGTCTTGGGGGTTTTGGGGGGATTTTTTTAATTAAACAATATTTCTATGTTTTCTTACCTAAAGTAATCTGTTTTGTCTATGGGGGCACCGTGCTCACCTTCTGATCTCCACACTCTCCATATCTCTCTCCCACCCACTGCAAAAGTCAGCAGGAGTTGACCTTTCTCCTCGCCAGCTGTCAGACCTGGCTGAGGTTCCTGAACAATGGAATGTTTGCCTTGTGGGGCTTTTCTTTTTGTCCTCCCCACCTATCTTAAAAATAAACACGGACCAAGTGACAAAAATTCATACACTACCAGTCTATTCCGCAGACAGTTACACAGTTACAGTTATTGGAAAAGATACAGAGCAAAGATTGATTAAAATATGATGGGCCAATGGCATTATTCATCTTATTTCTTTCACAGATGTAGTCCTAAAAGTATTCTAGGACAGGCTTGAGAACATGGTGATAATCTTTTATTTATAGTGATTAAATTGTTAACATGGTGGAAATTTATATTCTTGTTTTTGCGTGCCACTGCTCATTTCCAAAATCTGTCTTTTGGGTGGAAGGTATTTTTATTACTGGCTTCACTTACACTAGGATCAACACAGATGAGGACTAATAGGCAGTACTAAGATAGAAATGGGAATGGAAACAGGCAAAGGAAAAAACTTTATCCTTCTTCTAAGTGAGAAACAGGCATAGAGAAATCAGCTGTAGGTACTGACCCACCTGGACTCTCCAGTCAATTTAAAGAGTTCCACAAAGTTCACCTGGAAAACCTGCGGTGAAACAGAGGACTCAACCCTCATTTCCAGAGTCCTAGATTGCTACTCCAAGAAAAAATAATCCCATTATTTTGGATGCAGAAGACAGAACATTTGTATTATTGATGGAAATGCTTGCATAAATCTGATATCATCCCGATGATGAAATATGATACCATGTAGATATCTTGGATAAAATCATTACATGATCCTGGTATAACTTTTAACTGATGGATAATTTGAATTGATCTTTTGTGTGAGGGGTCAGTCTATTCAGATGGATCCTTGTGAGGAAAGAGTTGCCCCAGCAGGACAAATACACACTACCCAACACTGCCGGTATTAAGTGGAATTTCAGTGTGAAGGAGATACGTGCTGTGCACACCTGGAGATCTCCTCCACCAAGAAGTCTGACACTGACATATTCATGCCAAAAAACACAGCAGAGGAAGAGAGCAGATGCTTATGTTCATCACCTTATTAGAAGATGTTCCTTGCGATAATCATGGCCTGGGCCACGTTCTTAGCCAGTGGGTGTTGTGACTGTGAGCTGCAAAATCTTCATCACAGTTGATGCTGTGTTGTTATGTCTCATGCTGGTAAGTTATGTCTCATGAAGCTTTGCTATTTGAGAAGGGGAGGCTTTGAAACAAATCCCACAACACCACATATGTAACTAAAAACAAAAGCCCAAGAGCACATCTCTGTCTCCATTTTGTGGGTTTGGACTTTCCCAGGTGATATCCCAAACCTGTAGGTCTGAATTTGCCTGCAGAAGAGAGGGGATGCAGGCAGTGCTTGACTGCATGAAGCCTGTGGTCAATCTGATTCAGTATGCCACCTGGCAGGAGCCAAGGAGGCATTAGAAGAAGGTTCAGGGCATTTCTCTCATGAGGGAACTCTTCTACTTTCCCACAGCAGGTTAAGGTCTTCTCAGTCCTGGAAGTGTAAGGATTTATTTCCTGTTTCTTGCTCCTGCTGAAAGAAAACTGTTCTTTACTGTTTAGTGTATTCTGCAGACTATCTGGAGAGTAAGGAGCTTTCATCACATAGACACAAAAATAGAGAGAGTTTTATGGGGTGTGTTTCATTCCCGTTGGGTGCCCACCAGCCATGACTAGTGCCCTTTGGGCCACACAATCAACCTCCTCACTCACGAAGATAAATGTCGTATCAGCCCTGCAGTAAGCCATCATCTATTCCTGAGAAACAAAGAGAGTATATAGCATGACCTTCCTTGAAATATTGGATCTATTTACACGGGTTTGCGTGGACCACATTACTTATGAGTCACCAAGGGGAAACTGAGCTCCTTGTAGATAAAGCGATCAGTGCAAACCACTGTAAATAAATCTGAAATTTCTATGAAGGTCGCACTGTGTCTGATTTATACTTCAGCACCCTATGAAATAATGTTGACCAGGTAAGTGGTTTTCAATTATTTTTTTTTTTTTTTATTCACATAAGAAAAGAAAAAAAAAAAAAAACACCTTATTTTTTGTTGTATAAGGGACTGCTGTATTTTAAAATGCATCTGGTTAGAGAGATGACACATGCCCAGGAAGTAAGTTATTGTCTGCCATAAGGCTAAATGTTCCTGGACCTGATTCTGCCATCCTAACTAACCAGGATGACTTGAATGGGCATACAGGGCAGAGTCAAATCCAGCAGCAGCCACAGATGATCCTTAGACACTTTGAAGCTTTATTTCTCTGATTAATCTATACCTTTGTTTCCATTATTAACCCCAGCACAGGTCAAGCCCAAGTGAAGCCTTTGTATCACTGACATAGGAGTTACCACAAGCATAGGCTTTTGATATTGGAAGACAAATAATGCTCCAGTGGCCAAATTATAGGAGTGAAAGTCAGTAACTTTGTTTCTGCTGTTAATCTGCTTTGTGACCAGTTTCACTTCCCCTCTTAGCTTTCATCTGACCTGTCTGCTACATCAGGTGAGCCCCTGGTATAGGGGGAGACTACCTGATGCAATTAGGAGCAATAACCATGAGGACTCCATTTTAGTTTGAGAGGAGTCTTCTGGTTGAGTGTGCAATCAGTTGCTTCAGTTTGCAAAATCAGACAAGAAATCTATGAGCAGATTGCCCAACAATATTGATAGGTTTTCTGCTTGCTCTTTGTGATGTTACTGGAAGGTTAAAATGGTATCTAGTAAATCTGAACTTGATCATCATATATTCTGCTGAGCCTCAAACTCATGTTTTAGTGTTCTAAACAGGATGAAATAAAACACTTTTGGAGCACCTAAGCTTAACACAGGAAGAACAATCTTTTGAGAATTACAGCAAGGTTGAACTTGCCTGAACTGTTACTCATTCTCACAGAAGTTTTACTTTACACAGTAGGAATTTAAGATTCAGAAAGTCTGAGAGGGTCTTCAGGGACACCAAGCAGCCTCAGCGATCACAGCAGATGAAATTCAGACCTGGTAAAGACAATAATGCTCTCTGGCAAAAGAGAAAAGTCGAAGTTACTTCGTGAGCCTTCCACAATGTCAAGAAAACATGTCCTTTTTTAAATTTCCTGGAAAATACACACAGCACTCAAACTTCAGCCCAGTTTTTAAACTTTGTAATAAAGTGGCCTGAGTTAGAAGCTGCTCTGAAACACAGCCTTCCAGGAAGTCTAGGTACAACAAGGTTTTTCTAAATCAGACTGAGATCTTTAAAACCAAATTGGTCAATTTAAACCTGACTGGGACCAGCCTTTTGTCAGCCTCAGCAGTTCTGCCACACTTCAGGACCTTTTATCAAATCTATGCCTCAGCAAATTTAAATGCTAGTTTAACTGCAGTTGTTAGTTAAATGACAGTTAATTACATTCTTGTAGCTCAGATTAATCACTTTAGCATATGAGTATCTTACAGCTTGGACAGGATGTGTATGAAGTGTCTCTGGAAAAGATGAGTCAAAGCAACAGTTTTCCCTTCACTGTGGAAACATCTTCCTGCCCCACAAAGGGCAAATCTGAGCACCCATCAGCTCTCCAGGACCATCCTCAGCCACAGAAGGTGTCTCAGCTCAGCTGGTCATTGCTTTCTCAGGGGAAGGAACTGCCTCATAACTTATAGGAATGGAAAAAAACACTGAAACCCTATAAAGGTAGTGGATGTCCCATTCCTTTAAACATTCAAAATTAGGTTGAATAGGGCTCTGAGCAACACAATCTAGTTGAAGATGTCTCTGCTCATTGCGGAGGAGTTGGGTTAGATGACCTGGAAAGGTGTCTTCCAACTCAAACTGTTCTATGATTCTATAGGATTGGAACCTTAAAAGTTGTTAAAGTAGAATTATCACATTAAATAGGTGGGGTTTTTTTGCTGCTTTTATTAACACTATCATGACAGAATCAGTTCTCCAGACAAGCATCAGGCAGGAAGAAGACCCAAATTGTCCTAGTCCCTGTGTAAACTCCAATTCACATCCTAGAATACTGCCACTTTAATTTCACAATTGAATTGCATCAAGTGGTTGCTATTTAATTTGAGTGTAATGTGTTTAGAGTAATTGCACTGCAAAACTATCCCTGCAAAATATTGATTCATATTTTTATTTACTTCATTTGGCAGATTGTCTTGCTGCCCCCCCTTTACCCAGATTTATCAGTAGTCTGGCGACCCTCAAAGACCATTTGAGAAGTGGCACAGCCTTGGCAAGGACTGAATCCTAGCAGAAGACTCTCTGAAACTCGCAGTAAAGCCCTCCCATTCTGTTGCTCCACAGACCCCGCTCCACCATCTGCCTCACGAATTAGATTTTTGTTATTGTTGTTGTTGCTGCACTTCACAAGTTTAAAAATACGGTTATTATGATCCATAAACCAGCTTTCACAGACATTATTAATTAAGTCCCAAATATTGTACTGACGTGCTTTGTGAAATATGCCTCCATACGTCACAGCACTGCTGCTGTTACAACCCATCTGCATAATGTCACATCAGAGCACTTAAAAGTTTCCTGTTGGCTGTGGTGGGGAGGGGGTGGGGGGGATGGGGAGAAGCAGGGGAGGGGGAGTTTTGTTTTGCTGTCCCTTGTAGCAGTCCAAGAAGTAAAACCTGGAGCCTTAGAGTCAGGTGGATGAGATAAATTGAAACGGATCTCATTGCTCCCAAACACTCTCCTGGAAACAATGGCATCTTGACATTTTATCAGTCACTCATGCGGTCATTCTCAGCGGTATCAGCCAGAGCTTGAAGGATAGAGCCGTAAAGAAAGGATTGTCAGCCATAAACATTCCTCAAAACCATGAAAGCCACAAATGAAAGCTTAAGTAATGGAGGACGGAATACCCTTGATATTTCAACAATTACCTGCAACAACAGGCTTTGTTCAGAGCCCCGGCCATTTTTTTCAAGAGCCTTTAGTTGTCACGGCCGGAATAGGATAGGGGAAGGAATAGAAGAAGAAAAGAAAAAAAAAAAAAGGAAAAGGGGGGGGAAAAAGACAGAAGAAGGGAAAAAGAGAAGGATCAGAAGTTCTGCTCTGAAAAGAAAAACTTGAGTGGCTGCATAAATGAAGAAACTTATGGAAAATTTTCATTTTTTTTAAAAAAACCAAGATTTATTGCCAGATATTAGAATTATTAGGCTGACAGAGAGATACTTTTTTTTTTTTCTTTTTTTTCTCCAAGAGATCATTAGAAGAACATTCATGCTGCTGAGCTGTTAGCTCTGGCCATTTCTGATGTCAAATTATGGAAGAAAAAAATGACATTTGCAAGCACATGGCAATTGAAGGAGCTTCAGTAATGGACAGAAGTGAGCAAGTGTGAAAGCAGAAGTGAATTCAGCTTCATTATACTTCGGTAAAATATCATATTTTTTGCAGGAGAAAAAACCCCTAGTTTTAAGTAATCTTTGTGCCAATATTTTAGCAATTTAGAGCTCATAGAAACTAAATAAAATGTAGTGCTTGGTATCCAAGTCAACCCAAACTCTGGAGGCAGCAAACATGAAAGGTTAAATGCTCTAGAAATTGCATTTGTAGAGTTTCTCAACTTAGGAGATTAATAGTTACTCAAAGCAATGGATAAATATTAGCAAAGGACCATTAGCAGAGAAAAACACATCAGTGAATCAGAGCTCCCCAGCTTATCAGATCAATTTTAAACAGGTTTATCTTGGACTTTTCCAGCACCTTAATGAGCAATAAATTGGTTTTTTACCCCTTTTTGTTTCCTGAGATTTTGTTGACTTTTTGTTGTTAGGTATATCCAACCATTAATACAAATAGATCAGTGGCATAAGACAATTAATTCCCTCTTCCCTTCAGGTTCCTGAATACAGGCATTTTATGAAAGTTGCCTTTTATTGCTCTGCTGATGGTCACCTAAAGTTTAAGAACAAAGGAGTTACTGTTGTTTAATGATTCCTACAAAGGAGGAAGCAACCAAGTAATAAAAGGAAACAAAAAAACCCCCAGAAACAGGCTATTGGGGGGGGGGGGGGGCGATGTATTTACTTATTTATTTATTTTTATTTTATATATATACATATATTGGGAGACAATAATGTGAACAGCTGAGTTAGAGCTTGAGTTACACTGGCATGAGTAACTCTGTGGCCAGAGAGAAAAGAATCGCACTCTGAACCACACTCTGTGTTTGCCAGCAAATATTGAAACAAGCAATTGAATAATAAAGCTTTATTCTACCTTTCAGACCTCCAGGGAATTAGGGTGGGGGTAAACAACACACACACCAAAAAAAAAAAAATAAAAATGGAGTGATATTTAAAATACAGTCCTTGCTAAAGCAGCAAAACACATTCATTATACTTTATTAATGGTAGAGGGGAGAGAAAAGCAAAGACACTCTTTTTTAAAAAGAAATCACTTGCCTATGTAGAAATCTGAGTTCATTAGAAATCCTCCAGGACATGCCTGTGGTCTCTCACTGTCATTCCAAAAAAACTACAGGTCCCCATAAATCCTACACCATTTCTGACAGGGAGATGTGGCTCTTTTAAACACCCAAGATTGTCTCAGATGATTCAAAGCACCCAGGGGAAAGAAACTGGAATTAACTCGGAGTGCTAAACCTTCCAAGACATGCAAACACCTGCCTCTGGGCCAGGCATCTCGTTGACTATTGACTTCTGTGGGCTGCAAATGACATTTGGCACCTAAATGATTCTGTGGAGCTGACTACAGGATCCTTTTCCCTGGGGTGCCTATGTCTGGAGTTCATAACATCGCTCTGCAACCTGGGGGCTGGGTTTTGCTCCTGACCAGCTGAGTAAATCTTGATGGTCCCTTATCCGCCTTTGCTTTCATTTGGCATTGTAGGAGTTGGTTTTATTTAAATCTCTGCCTGCAAGGCCAAATTTCTCTACGTCACTGCAAACAGAGCCCAGACTTTTCTGGACACTATCAAAGGGCTGAGGTAACAGATTGGTTTTCACAGCCTTGGGATACAGTTTGTCATTTTGGAAGGGTGCTGGAAGCTGTCTATGCCCTGAGGTGTCTGTGAGATGGAAAGTGGTTACCCTGAGGAGCTGTAAAGTCTCATGGAGAAACTTGTCCTCACCTCCATCAGCACTTATATGTCTCCTGGAGGAGGGATATCATGCAATTCCCTTCTACCCACAGACCCCACAGACCAGCAACATCTGCTCATTCTCCTCCCTTAATTCCCTGGCCATATAAACCTGTTAGGTTCCTGCAAAAGTCTTAGTTTAGATAAAGCATAACTGTTCACCAAAAAATCCTAAGAGGTTTTGACATCAGCAGTTGGTTTTATACATTATTTGGATGTAGGAGGTCTAACAGGATAATGTAGGAATCTCTGTTTATACCAATTGCAGCTGACAAGTAAATGCAGCTGCTCTTACACAGTTTTTCTTATAATCGGCATGGTCTGAATTCTGCAAATAATGATGCTGGTAAGTTTGGAAGTTTTCTAAACTGTATTTCTTTTGGATTCATATATTCATCCCATTTTCATAGCAAAACAAGTGCTTTTTGTGTGAATACTTCATGCTTTTACAGAGGGAAGAACAGAGTTACCATGAGGTTAAATGTTGCAGTGTAGGTCTGAGCAAGCTGAAATACAGAGCAACACTTCCACTTCCTCCAATGAAATATGCATTTTATCTTCTATGAAGACTTGTTTCTTGCTGGTCTCTGTCAGCAGGAGCCATCAACATAACAGTGTTTTGCTGACCTGTGAAAGAGCTTCTGGTAACCACTACTCAAGAGCTCCATTAAGACAGAATCATTTAAGCTGATTCCGTAACAATGTGAAACTTTTGTAAAATGAGGTTAGGAGGTTGATGCATTTTATATAACCAAATGCAACCATTTTGGGCCTGAACTTGTGAGCTGCTGAATAGTCTCAGCTTCCATTAACGTCAGAGACATGCTCAGCATTTTATGAGATCAATATCGATGAAATCTAAAATCTTAAGATAATGTTTTAGTTACAGTAATAACAACAGAAGTGCATAGGGATTTGAAGACATTTCCAAAATAAAAGAAACAAAACCCATGGCATGTTTACTTGTTACTGATGACAGTTTCTAGTTAAATCTTTGCCTTGCTTTGCCTTACCTTCCTCCCTCTTTAATCTGAAATACCTCTTAGAGAATCTAGTAAAGCTAATCCAATTCATGATTCAATACACTTTTTCACACTGTTCCTCAACAATTGCCAAGTATATTAAATTGTTAATAATTAGTTGGGCAGCTCCAGTTTTTAGTAAGTACGACATAACTCACTCAGCCCATTGAACTTAAATGTAAGGGACAGTAACCAGTGTAGATGGATCAAATCAGAAATCTAGCCTGGAGAGAATCCAGTCCAGTTCTCTGTTTGTTTGTTTGTTTGTTTGTTTTCAGGAAAGTTTATAATTTAGTCACACATATAAGTGTATGGAACACTGTTAAAAACCTTGTTGAGTCCAATTGACTTTAACAGGAAGCAAGTTCCACATCCATATTCCTCTAACAGATACAATTTTTAACTCCTTTTCCAAGTTAAATATTCTAATTTCTAGTTCACCCTATAAAATAGATCTTGGTGATACCAGTAATGCCTATGAGATCTGAACCTTTAGAGTTTTTTTAGGATTTTTCTGAAGGATGTTTGAGATCACCCTTTCCTACTGACTGCAGAAGGCCTGAACAGAGCCCACCAGCAAGATCACAGCCAGGATGCCTCCAAAATTAAATTCCATCAGTGTAAGTAGAAACAGCACTGCTAGGAAGAAGGTTAAATTATAGTTTGTGGGAAGATATAGACCATTTCCCAAAAATATCCTTTCATCTTGAAACTTCTAGTACTTGAACACACAAATCCCTCCTCTTTCTCAGGCTATTTATCATTTTTAGAGGCTATAAATTATACACACCGAGCACCAATTTTATACACCAACAACCATAACAATGCAGTTGCAAAACAGAACACTCTGAAGGGTATGCTCCCCTTTCAAAAAGGATCAGAAAGAAAAATAATGCAACACCTAGGTCTGCAGTAACCTTTTCCATTCAAAGTTCTCAAAATGGTTATAAAGGAACCATTAACCTCATTAAGCACTGTAAGACAGGAATCCAGCCATCATCTTCATTGCTTTCCATGAAGAGGAAGAGTGGGGAGGGTATCTTACATTTGTGTACCTTAAGGGGAAGTTTTACAAGTGTTTTCCACTCCTGCTACTGGTTCAACTCCATCAGTTTTAAGCAAATTCGGGAGCAATATATTGATTGTTCTGAGCCAAGACAGATTACATGATATATAACAAGCTGACAGCAATGCTGGATAGATCAGGCTCCTAACACCAAATGACTGACTGTTGTTAGTATTGACATCAAGTTAATTCATCGGGAGGAGAAGTTGTACCACAGAAATCAAAAGTGCACATCACCAGCTTCACTCTGGTGGAGTTTGGGGTCTTGCACTGCCTGAAAAGGAACACAACTGTCCCCTGGAGAGCTTGCCACACACTGCAAGTGGGAACTACCCTGGACTCCCTGCCAAGGGGGACATCCTGACTGGAGAGGAGCAAGTCACAAAGCCAGGGCTGGCAGAGTGAAACCTCAGGGAGACATGCTGCATCTGTTTTCCTCCTGGAATAGCTATTGGTGATCCCCACTTAGCTGACCTCTGGATCACACATCAGACCTATCTCCCTCTAGTCACTGAGGAGGGACTATGACCTGAGAGAAGTGTCAGGCCAGATTCAGGCTTTCACACTTGTCTGGTTGGAAAAGCTTCAGCTGAGTCTGGCAGTCTGAGATTCTGTTACATTCAGCTGCAGTTCAGTCAGCAGCATATGGAGCTCTGGATACTGTGGTCTGAATGTAAAGCTGAATCCCACCTGGTTTGCACTGCTGCTCTCAGGCATCTACTTTCTCAGATATTGAGATGCCAGAGTTGGGTGTCTCAGTATTTCCCTTTGTGCTTATAGTCTGTGTGACAATTTGACTCCTACTTTTGCTTTATTAACACTATTTTTAACAGTTTTCTGGACAAACAGGTCTAGACAGGCTCAACTGTTTACTTGGGGTCACCAGCACAGAAAGAGAATCCAAATCATCTGCATCTTCTGACCACAGATCACTAGGCATCACTTCCACATGTGGAAGATGTTTTCCATCTATTTTCCACATAAAGTCTTCTCTCAAATGTTTCCCTGATTTTCTCCAGAGTTCAGTCGTCTCCCCTTGAAAATCACTCAGCTCCACTTTGACAGAACCACTGCTATATTGCAACATTCTTACCCTTCAACTTTTCTGCCTTTTCTCTTTTTAATACTACGCATAGATGTTACAAATCTTTAGGAGACTACAAATATGCTATATATGCCAGAAATACATAAGCTACTAAGTCATTTCATAGATACCTGAACATTAAGAAATACTGAGTTTCAGAAAGCACTCAGAAGGCAATTTCTAATTTTTGTTTTGCCTCATAACCATTATGAAGGTCTGCCTTTGTTCACCCTCGTTACCAAGTAAATTTCCTGATAAATGCCAATATTGCAGCATATGCAAAATGGCTTTACCTGTGCCATTAGTTTTCAGTTTGAGAGATGTATCCTCTGCGCTGAGGATACTTAGGGGGTTTGGGGTTGAAGGGTGGGAGAGACCAGTTCCCCAAACTCCAGCATAGCCATGGTGGTAAGAACTAAACGTGCCATGAGTCAGAGCATCCCTGAAGCACTGAACAGGCAAGTGAGACAAAAGATGAGTAAGGCAATGTCCACAGAGGCACCTGGCCAAAGATATAGGATAGGTCAAGGGGAGAATGAAACATGGATCACAAATCTCTTGGCTCCTACTAAGTGTTCTTGCCACAAGGTGAAATACAAAAAGGATTTACTTGTTCATCTAGCCTTTCTATTTCAGTACCTATCACCACATGACACTCTCCTACCCTTTTGCCAGACTAATTAGACAGTTTTAAAATTCTCGAAGTTTATTCTGGACTTTCAGAAGTCAGAATGAGATGCAAAACAAAATGAAACAGGAAAAATAAAATCCATTTGCTTAACCCTTACTTTAGTGATGTTCACAGGAAATATACATGTCATCTGCTGATTTTCCCTAGGGAAGGCCACATCACAGTTTTGCACTGTGCTCTTGAACAAGAATCCTTTTCTCCCTCCCACCCTCCAAATGCATATAAAACCCAGAAGTGTGCAGTCTTTGCTCTTTGTAAATATGCTTACCTGGAATATGAATTCAAGTTTGAGCCTGTGATTTGCTTGATCTGGAACTCACTTTGCCAAGAGGATACAAACAAGAACATATAAGTGCTGACAGTTCTCCAATGCCATTTCCACAAATCCTCCTCCAGGGACAGATAAATAATGAAATGACTCGATGGGAAATAACACTAAAACATCCCAGCCCACAGAACCACAGGATATGCACCAGACACACATGGGTGAATGCTGAAATGCTGAGAACATTTAGTAACACAGATAGGACTTTGGGAATCCTCATGCTTGTCTAGGCTAACTGAAGCGTAAATCTGGAGTAAATGGAGCAACAGTGATGCAAACTGTCATAACAGATTGAGAACCAGACTCAGAACTCCTACCATCTACCTACATGACAGAAAAAAATCTTCATCATCTCTATATCAAGGCGTATTTCTTGATATTTATCTTTTGAACACCTTCTCTGCTGTTTTAGTGGCACTGAAATGCAAAATATTCATCTTACATTTTCCACAGCTGACTCCCATTCTGCTAATTGAGTTGTGTGAGATTTGACCCAAATGACTCCTCTCTCTTGATTTTTTTTTTTTTTATTACTTTGCTGATATTTGTAGGCAGTCTTTATGTCTGAGGCTGTCAGTGAACTGAGTTTGATCAGGCAAATCTTTACTCCCAAGACTGTGCTGCTGAATTAGAATAGTAGAGTGTGCTCTCAGCTAAGTGCATTAAGTAAAACAGCATAACAGCATGCAGCATTTTAGACTTGTAGCCTGCAATTTCCCCTCCTGGCCAGAACTTATCAGGGATATCTATTAACATCCTGCAAGCACAGGGCTTTTCCATTCAGTGACCATTTCCTTTCCTATTCGTTACTAACATGCTATTAACCATTTCAGCCACTGCTGAGCACTGAGCTGATGTTTGCAGAGAGGTATCTAAAATGAATTGAGGACTGCCTTCCTAATTGTTAAACATTTCCTTCAAGATTTTTATAACTACGGTAAGCATTTTTTTTATCTCTCCTTCTTTATTAGGTGGACTTAGATACCTCTAATTGTAAGGGGACCATATACCACCATATATGTACTTTATGTCTTCTCAGACACATCAGGGTCTCCAAGATTGATGACTTAATGCTTGTTATTGAAAGGATTGACTTCAGTTTCCTCTCAGCAAGAGACAACTGGAGGACCTATAGCCTTGTGCTGCAGTCATTAAGCAGTGTGTCGTCCTGTTCCCATTCAAGGGCTGTCTGTTGTCTCTGCTCTTCTCAGCCAAAGAGATGCTCTGATTCAAGACAATGTCATCAGTGGCCCAATTTTCTACCATTGGCTTTAGAGATAACACATCTCTTTTAGTTATCCAGTACCATTTTTTCCCTTTTTGCTATCAAACAAACCGTAGGTTTCTTTCTAATGTGATACCTGTTGTTCTTTGGGAGTTTTTCTGATTTTTATGAGAGAATGTCCCACTCAGATCCACCTTTTAACAACAAGAGGGAGGAAAGGGTCTTAAACCTCTTAAAACCAGCTTAAAAGGGAAATGCTTTTCATAGAGCAGCTCTTCAGTTTTCATATGGTTCTTGCTCATTGTGTTTTGATCCTATTGACGCTGAATGCTCTCTTGCTATACCTCAGTGTGATATAATGGAAGGAACACCATGTGGTAGTCTGCAGAAAAGTCGATTAAACTAGCAGACATAAAACTGCAAACAGCTTTTACGCGTCACTAATGGACTGGGACCGCTTGGCTTTTATGATAGCTCAGAAAACCTTACACACCTGAGGTGCTGTAAAAATGAGTAACAGTTAAAAACAGGAAGAAATGTAAAGGACAAGGTGCAAAGCTAGATGGCTTTTGGCATGAGCTGTTCAACAGTGTCAGACCATGGTCTGTTTACAGGTGCAAACAAAATGAGCTCTCCTCCTCATGGGAGAACTGCCATGATCCCAAACGTACCCTGCAAACTTGGTGATCAGAAATTTGACTATTAGCAGAGTCCCTTTCCATCTGTTAAAAAGAGGAAATGGCTTTGGTCAACAGGGACATTTAAATTGTAGATTCAATGTTTGGCTAACTAAGGACGAGAATTGTCATTTTTCTCAGACTTAGCAGAAACACTGGTCATTAAATACTTCCCCATGTCGTGTTTAGCTCTGGCTAGTGCTGCCTGTCTTTTACTTTTAGACCCTTCAGGCTTTTTGTCTCATCACCATGCCGCCACATTAATGTCTACATGGTGCTGTTTCCCCTTTTAGGACTCAGAATTCAGAAGGACAAAAGTTCTGTCAAATCCTTTTCTCCTCTCCTCCACTGGCAGACACATGGACTAATTCTCCAAGACAAACTTAACAAAGCAGTATCAGAGAAATTACAAATTTGTACAAAAAATGCTGAATACTGCAAATGATATGCCTGAAAAATCACTTGATCATTAAACAATAGAAGATGTCTTCTGTAAAATAAATAAACCATGAAAGGAGAAGGCATACCTGGAATTTAATATTAATAGGGTCTGAACTGTTCAGGAAGATCTTGGCCAAGTGTCATAGACTTTTGACAGATGTTGTCCCCAAAGCAAAGCTGAAGCCAAGTCTGACACCTGATTCATACCAACAGGGAAGACAAGAGAAATCTCCAAGTGTGGTTCAACTAGGCAGGAGACAGCAGTGTTTTTTATGGTAAAATCTTTTGACTGTCATAAATTTTCATGCTCTATGCCTAGATATCGTGGTGAAAGGCAATAGATTATATCCATTTGTCATTATTAAAATTCCTGCTCAAAGTTGGAGGAAAAAAGTTAACTTGCAGATAGTATAGCTCAATTAAGTGGAAAAAATCCCATCCTAAAGAAAACCAACCCTATTGAAGAGCTTTGACCTAAAATGAATCAGGTTTGGTCTTAACTGACTGAGCACCAAAATATATATTCTATTATTCTTTATTTTGCTGCGGTAATTAATGTAAGGAATGTTTCATGCCAAGTTAGCTTTGCCTGTAATGTCCTCAGATTAAAGAAAGTGGAAATAGCATCTCTGTCAGAGTGGTTGCACAGTGTTCTCATCCCCTGAAGGAAACCCAAGCTCTGCTGATTAAGAAGACTTCAGCTTTTGATCATGAGTTATTGGATATTGACCCATCATTCAGTCAGGGCTGCAGACTGACTGTCCTGAGCTGAAAGGCTTGGAATCAGATCACATCCAGGGGGAACAGCTCTCCGAGCAAAACTTCCTTCCCATCTAAATCAAGCCTACAAATAGCAACTCATGTTTGTCAGACATTCATCAACTGTGACATGCTTCGTGGAGCCAGGCCACAAAAACACAGGAACCTGTCATAATAACCTCATGCAAGACAGTGGATGGTCCTGATGCTGTATGACATCCTGGGTAGCAGATATTGTGTTTGCCGAGCAGGTGAATGTAAAACTCAATCTTGTAGAAAGAGAAATCGTCACTCATAAATTGGGAGGGTGGGAGGAGCAGGGGGAGGGGGGACAAAAAAAAAAAGACTATCTGATCTAATTAAAATGCACATTGATTACTGTCAGGCTGTGGAAATGCTGACATGCAGGGATTGATTCTTCTTGGAGATGGTACACGAAGCAGCAAGCCCCAAAACTGGGAACTATCCGTCTTTCCAAACCCACAACGAGTAGCTGCTAAACCCAGGCAAAAAAAGTCCACCAAAGTTAGGTATCTCAGCCTATCACTCAAAAACACTACTGGTCTGGGCAATGGTTATCATTGTTCTTGTTAACTTTCTGTACAGAATGCTGCAGTTTAGACACTTTGGTACAGGACCATGCACATTCACTGATCTGCCTGCAGCACAGAGCCTGCAAGACTTCAGGCTATGCAAGGATCAGCTCAATAAAAACACAGCAGACAAGATGTGATCAGCGAGGGTGGTCAGTGTCTATCCAAGCCCAGCTTGCTCACATAGTGCACCAGGACAGAATCAGGAGCCAGTAGGAGGGGAAGGTTTCAAGATATGATGAAATCAACAGTGAAAGAAAGATGTTCCCGCTCATGACGTGTTAGAATGAGATAATCTTTAAGGTCCCTTCCAGTGCAAACCATTCTGTGATTCTATGAAAAGTATTTTGCCCCCTAATGATTTGTTTCTCTGGAAGAAGTTCCCTTTCTTAAGTGGACCTTTCCTCCCTCCACCATTATTTTTCAATCCCTTTCTTCTTGTATTCGTCCTCCTACTATCCCATTTTTCCATTGTGAAAGAAGAAATAAACTTAGGAAAATGAAATTACAGCTGAACACTTTTAATAAAACTTTTGCAACAAAAATCTCAAATAAATTAATATTAATCTGGTTTGGAAAGACAAATTTTAATAAAATATATGTGTGTGTGTGTATATATATATATATATATATATTCTTATTTAAGTAGATTTACTGGAAACCCCCTATAGCCAGTAATAAGTTCATTTATTTTCTTGTCCTCGAAGAAAAGAAAGATCAATGGTTTTGGTTGGTTGTTGACTGGTTTTTAAATTTTGTTTTGCTACATGCCCACATTCCAGACTGAATATGTGCTGGGAGAAAAAGCCAAATAAGGATTTAACCATGAATAATTTCACATACATGCATTGCTGAGGTGAAAATATGTGAGGGGTCCCAGTGAATGGTTCGGGTGCCCATTGTGTCCAGTTGTGTCACACCCAGACACATCCACAACATACTCATGAGGACATTTCAGTGCCAAAGACAATATAAAATGATACCTACATTTATACTACTCAGACTCTATTCCCTTAGGTAAAATTACGTCAATTTTCCTTGTGTCAGTTCACTCACCTTCAAAAAAAGAAAATTAATACATCTCATGATCACTTAAAAAATTCTATTTAATCCATTGACAAAATTATAGACAGCAAATATTAAAATACTTTGACTTATCTATCTAATTTATTGATACATTTTTGATCAGTAGATAAAGTGATGCTATACACCAGAAAAATAACCCAATTCACTGGACAGAAGGAATGTAAAACTCAGCCTTCCTTTGGGAAGAAAACATGACTGCTCAACTTTGACTTCTATCCTTTAGCAAAACAAATAATTGCTGTAGTAGGTAATAGTTCATAGTTGATTTTTCAGGTAAAACAATACACGTCACTAATTTGTGGACAGAAGAATTTTCCCTTTTGATGGTCAAGTTCTAAATTATGGTGACAGACATTTCACTGGCAACCTGTGATGGTCAGAAATTGATCACAGTGCCCATCCAGTTTATGTCCTGGATGTAGCTGTCTGTGAGTTTAAACTCACAAACCTCCCAAAACTACAAGTCACCTTGGACAAATCTCCACACAGATTTTCCTTCTTCCTAACACAAGACATAAGAGGTCTTCTATACCATGACAAAAAATGAGAAGAAACCCCAAACCATGGATTATTGACAATTTGCAGCTGGAATGAGGTGCTTCATGATTCATGCCCTGCAAGGAGGATGCTGTAAACAAAACATTATTTTGTATTGCAAATAAATGGGTCTGCTAAGTGCTGTGTAAATCCCTCCAGGTACCAATGGCCCATAGCTCTGACAAAAATGCATTTGCAGAGCACTTAGTGTCAAGAAATCCCATCTCTTGGTGCCAAAGGGTTAAGAGTCTCTCCAAATCAGAGGATAAACTCATTAAAATGGGCCATTATTGGAGAAAGAAGAAGCCCCAAGACTCCTCCCCATTTCTTTGCCAGGTTAGCAGGAGGAACCAAAGAGCATAATACAGATTTGAGAGCACATAAAACAATAGTAAACTCCACAAGGAGTGAGGATTCCAAAGTAAATAGAATACTGAAAGTCAGCGGAGGCAAAAAGTTAACTTAATATAAAATACTTGACTCTCAGGTAAGGCATTAAGATGCTGTTTTGGCAGCCAGAACTAATAGCAGACTTGCTGAAAGGGTATTGGCTTCAGAAAGAAGACAAATACAATCCTAATCCCTTTTTCCTGCCACACACTGGAGATGAGTGAAACCCAAGGGGGAAATTCTTATTACAGCAAATAGGTGCAAGTCCACAGGAAAAATTAAGTCAACTTGACAATTTACAAATTTCCTTTCAAGCATGAAAGGTGGATGAAAACAGAAGGTTATTTTTAAATCCAAACCACAGTATTTTGTATCTGTTAATATCACTGCTGAAAATAAGGGACACAGGGAAAGAGTTCATAATGAACCTAAGCTTCATCTCACTGGCACGAAGCCAGGACAAAATAACTTTTGTCAGACAAGCAATATTAGAAAATCTAATACCAGGAAGACACATTTTTCCTTCCTCCCATCAGGGGCAGTGAGACCTGGCAGTTTATCCACAGCTTTCTGGGTGAAGATGCAAACCAAGGTAAAATGTACTTATCCCTGACTTTGCTGGGTAAGGAATATACAGTACAATGTTCCTCGGTTAAAAAAAAAAAAAATAAAATTTCCTTTGCTGTGTGCTTCACGTTCCTCCTGATTTATTCCCCTGCAGACAAAAGAGGATTAGGGATAATCAAAGTTTGCCATCAGCATACCCGTACTATTCCACAAATGAAAGACCTTGAGCTTTGTGGAAAGTACCCATACTGTTAGGTGGGCATCTGCTTAACTCCTGTGGACCTTTAACATGTGTTTTGAAATGCTCAGGCATGCCAGGACCTAGCAGTATTAAATCTTGCTTTTGTAGGTGGAAAAAATTGCAATCCATGCTCTGTTACAGTGAATTGACCGTACAGATAAAATTATATCCTACCCACTACATAGAGACGGAGACATTCCTGAATCTTGGGCTCAAGCACTCCCAACTCCCTCCTGACGTCCAGCAATCTGCACTTCCACTGCTCCCTAGGGGAAAATGCTTCCTTCTCCCAGCGTATTTTGCTCTGGGTGTACAGCAACACAAGCATGGTAGGGGCAGTGAAGATCGTACCTGGGGCAAAAATACATAGTTTGGGGGTGAAATACCAACTGCTAAAACCACAACTTCCCTTGATTTTCCAAAAAGTGGTTGCTTGGCTTTTTTTCCCCATCATAGATCCAGATGTCTCTTCCTCTTGAGTGAGGAAATCAAAGCAGAACATTCTGTTCAAGGAGCTCCAGGAAAATGCGGCTGCCATGAAAACATTCTCTACAATGAGAAAAGGTCTGATGCTGAGGGGTAGAGAGATGATGGAGGAAAAGAAACTACATCTCAGGCACAGGAAGAAGGAAATTTTACCCTTCCCTTGTAAACCACAGAGAAGTTGAAGGGAATGAGAGAATTACCTTGGAAATTTACTTTGTTGCTTCTCACAGAGGTCGTCTGGGTGGAGAAACATGTTCCTTCCTGGGGGAAGTCTGTGAACTTAAGGCTGAAGCTGAGGTGAGTCTTGCAGAGATAATTGCCCTGAGGAGAGAACATCAATTAAACTTCTGAAATGGAAGACATCACAGAGGATGATAAACAAGACAACATTTAAATGTCTCTGTCAGCAGATACATTGGATTATCATCTGCTACCTCAGATAGGAAAAGGATGACCAGCCAATAAACACAACAGAGGTGCCCAACTACATAAAATGCTATTGGAAATTTCCACACCAAGACAGTAGTCCATCAAGCAGTACTTTTTTATGATTTTCCTCTATATGACTTATAGCTGAATGTAATACATATGTGCCTTGGCTAATCTGATGAGGTCTAGTGTCATACAGAATAAGTGAATTACATAATTGCTACCATGAACTGCACTGTAATGCTGTTAATATACAAAAAGTGCTTACAGGACTGGGACCAAAACTGCTACCTCATGAAACTTACCCTTAATTCTTTTTGTAATACTGCTTTTCTTTGACAGCACCGAATTTGAGGATCGCTTGGTGAGAGATCTATATGACTATCTCTATGACTATATAAATATTCATATAAATAAACATATAAATATCTACAGATGAAGGTATAAGTATCTTTACATACAGAGATTTAAGCAAGCTTTAAAATACATATTTGTTCCAGCAATGTCAACAAAATTATAACAGATGAAGCACAAAATTTCAGTTGGTTTGGGTTTTAAGATTTTTCAGTACAGATTTGTCTAATCTAATTTTATATATTTAGTTAATTGCTGCAAGTTTGTCTTGGTCACCCTTGTATTTCTCTACAGTTGAAACAGAGAAAGAGATGAAGTTATTCTTTGAGAAGGTGACTGACCGTTTTGGGGTTGAATCACCCTCTGAAGGTGCCTATTTTATCCCTGCATAAGTGGCCAATAGACGAACACTTCCTAATTAGCATTCTGGCTAAAAAAAAATTGAAATTTAATTTGGTTTCTAGTTCCAATTCCTTGATCAGCCAAATAAAACAGTGCTTTTCCTTTTCTGAAACAGATCAGTAGAAAGGTGTTTTGAAGTTAGTGAATTTTGCCTGGTTTGCACAGTGGTTGACCTCATCTGGGGACAGACATCTGGGACTGGTGACATCAATTCTAGAGGTGTCAGCCCAACATGACTGGCCTCAGACACTAATGTTACAACTTTCTGACAGCTGAAGTTACATGAGGTGCTCCTCTCCCTCCTCTTTTTAATATATGCATATTTCCACTCAGCTGGGCAAATCTCAGGTTTCCTTGTAAAATCACCTCTTAAAAATTCAAACATAGTCAGGATGAAACACAGTGGGTTTTTATCAATTTCTTATAATGCTGTGACTACCATTCAGGGCAGACAACTATCTAGGTGTGAGCTAGACACTTAAGCTCCATCACAGATAATAGAAAGAGGTGAACATCTTCAAAGGGCAATTAATCCGCAGGGTCAGTCTTGCTTTTGATAAAGTGAAAGTCATTTTGGGGTGGGTATGAAATGTAGGACTGTCTTGCAACAGTGATAAATAGGAGAAGTGTTATGAGACAAGAAGAGTGAAGACAACAGTACAGCTGCTAAACATCTGAGCTAGGGGTGCACAGGCTGGACTTCATCTCATCCAACTTCATCCACTTAAAAGGTCATCATCAGGTTCTAGGTGATGGAGAGAGCATGACCAGAGAGTTCACTATTGGCAGCTGAAACACTCATGGCGTCTGTCAACATTTGCCAACAACTTTAGCAAAATCCTTGATAACTAATGATCGGGTGCCTTACTTTTAGTCAACTTAAGTGGGATCAGATGGATTCCATACCAGATATTTCTTACAGAGGCATATTTGTTCAGTTTAACTACTGAGTTGGGAACTGGCCACAGTCCATCAGAAATTCTCCTGTGCTACAGGCTCAGGAATTTTAAAGCCTGGAAAAAGAGTATTAGCTCACCTAGTCTAACCTCTTGGATACCATCAGCTATTTACTGCCACAGAATTATAACTGCACTAAACCCAGTCATTTGCTTTTGCTTAAACTTAATCTGTATTTGACTACATTTACGTTTCAGTTTTGAACTGAAGACTTCAAAAGCAAGAGAATTTCCCTCATCTCTGTAGTTTGTTCTGAGAGTTAATTCTCTTCGCCACTATAAATGTGCACCTTTTTCCCCCATCTGAATTTGCCTGGCTTCCAGCCACTGACTCTTGTTAAGACTTTATCTTCAAGATTCAAGATCCTTTTACAACCCAGTATATTTCCCTTCGGAGGCAACCTGCACATGGTCACAGAGGAAATATATAACAGACCAAGGAACCAAACCTTACACTCTGAAATCTCAGGATAATGCCCCGATCATCTGCTCATCCATGCTGCTGACAGCACTTTGGAGAATGGGGATGGATAATGGTTATTAATGCAGCATGTAGAAAGGGTTTTACAGGTGGGACTGTGAGAAAGGACAGTGCTGCCTCTGCCTCCTCCAGTCATACACACTGAATGTGGCAGCTGGGGCACCACAGAAGAGATCTGGATTTACAGGACACAAATGGAACTCAGGAACTCAGCAATGTGTGGCTCTGGCCTCTCATGAGGCAGAGTTTCCCATATTTCTGCTTCAACCTATTTCTAACCTAATAGCAAATGTCTGCCTTGATTGTTCTCTGACTTCCATGGACCAGATGATGCTCTCTGCAACACTGCAAGTACTAGTTGCCCATGAGCCTGGCACCCCTCATCCTCCTCCTCCAGCTTCCTCTCCCGGCAACCTGAGGTTTCTGTGGCAAAGACACACGAAAAGGCACACAACTTATATAGAAAGTGGCAAAATTCATATATGAGAAAGCACCTTCTGCCTCCCTGGAGCTTCACCTTGCTGTTGTGAACTGAAGCTCTGTTCTCTGTCTGCTGCAGCCCCACATAAAAAGAAAATTGGTTCTCATAAATTACTTCAGAAATGCACATTGCATGTTAATTGTAAAATAAACAGTTTAAATTCATTTCATTGAGCACAACATCAGAAATAAAATGAGCCAACTGCAGTAGATTATTTTTGTTGGATAGGTTTCAATCATCTTTACTGATGCCCTTCATTCTTCTCCTGATTACCATCACTAAAAAACCCCATAACAAATTTCATCTGAGTATCTAAAAATAGAGATATTTATAACTTAGCTGGTTTTGTCTCTCAGTTCTCCTCCCCCTTTCCTCCTTGCATTTCTGATCAGACTTATTTCAGACCCCGGTGAAATATGTAAAGCATCCATGCAAAGACTACGTATGGAAGGGACTCTGGAGTCTTCACCATCTTCTTTTCTATCTGTACCAAAGGAGTAGCCTCAGTCTATTCCCAGAAGTTGTTGTCCCATGAGACTTGCTCTCTCAGCTGCTTCTGTGAAGAGTGCTTTTTGTCACTGAGATTCAACCAGGTTAGCAAAGAACTCCTACTTAGACAGGTTAAGCAAAATCAGTTTCCTTTCACTGAAAAAAAAAGAGTGAAGTGGATGACACAAACAGTCCATCCTGCAGGCCAGCAAGAGCAGAAGAACAGAGAGCAGCATCTTCTTCAGCTACTGGCACTGCAGCCAGGAGATGTGTGATCAAGGCATTAGTACAAATTCTCACTCGGAATAAAAGTGCCACAGCTGCATTACCTTCACACCAACAAGGAGCCAGCTGATAAGGTGGATGAAAAAATAGCAAGTTTCTTTCACAAGTCTCAGAGACGGGCGAATGTCACCCTTCTGAGTTTGATCTTTTGGTTGACATCCCAAAAATTAAGCAATTCATATTGAAGCCAGGAGTCTACATGTTGAGCCTACATGATCACTTTGTAGGTTGTAAGTCATACCTTAAGGCACAAGATAACTTGAAACTTAGCCCAGGCTTGTTTTAAATTCAGCTCAGGTTCACAGAACTACAAACCTCAGTGAACCCTGTGAACTTGGCTCCGTTTTAGGGTTTGAACAGTCCAGGTCTAAACACATTTAAAATACTTTTTCTTTTTACAAAAGCAGCTTGGGCAACAACTGGAAGCCTTGGGAAAAGTTCCTTTGCATTGGAAAATAGCTAATGCATCAAGTTATGGTTTCTTAATGGCATTCAATTAACACATCACCGTTGTTAGTTGATTAAAAATTAACTGTGAATACACATTTAACATTTAGTACTTAGAAATGTTCCTTGATTTATTAAAATTGTCAGGAGTTAAGGAGTCTTGGGATAAGCAAGGAATATTTTCTTTGCCTATATTGGTAACTCTGTAATGAAGCAAGCAGCTTTTAATAGAGAATTCAGACTAGCTGAAAACTTTTTCTGTAAAGCACATTATAAATCATTCTTCAGATATTAAACACTCACTTTGCTCAGTTCATGTTGTTCATGAAATTGTGTGTTGACTAGCAGCAGTTGCACCAGAAGAAACACCCTATTTCAGAAGTGCAAAAGACGAGAGTGTTGTTGGGAAGACGAGCACAGACGAGTCTCTTCTCGTATTGTGTTTGCTGATGGGAAATCTTCTCCACACCGACTTTTTGGATTGCAGTGTGGCAACAAATGCCACCATGGGCCTTTTGCTGCATGGCATCCCAGTGCCAGTGCTACATTAACAAGGCAGGGAGTGACACCCCCAGCCTGTGATCCGGAGCAAGCAGCCGGACAGCCAAGTGCGGGAGAAGCACAGCCACAGGGTGGACATGGTGAGCATCCTCCACATGGAGGGTTTTCAAGCAACTGGCAATCCCACCTGACCTCTGATGTGACTTATAGGACCGCCTCAGGCAGACCCATCAATGCAGTCAGCCTGTATTCCCTGTCATTTGACACTGGTGTAATGCCTGCTTTTATATGGGATCCTCCTAAATTTTGTACATGTCAGTACTGATGCTGTGTGCAGGGCTGACTCTGACTGCACGTGCAGTTACTGCAATCACATGTTCAAATAGACATTTAAGCCTCTGAAGAAATATTTGTACTCTCAGATGTGGCTAATGTGTTTATTGAACCAGGTCCAGGCAATGACAGGCATGAGGACACTGCGGAAATAGAAACAGTCCAACCAAGAAGCAGCAACAGCAGTGCAAAACGCTCAACATTTCAGCTAAAGAAGTCAGGGAAAAGAGGACTTTCCTCCTACCTGAGCACTGACATTTCAGGTCTGCCTGCTTTAGTCCACAGTCGTGCCTCTCTGATTAACTGTGTGACATATGGATGCAGATCACGAAAACAAGACCCCTACAATGTGAGCATTTGGTCACCCTGCTCATGAGGAGCTGACAAAAATCTCTTAAACACAGGAGCTGATTTCCAACACCATAATTTTATGTTTTTGCCCTTCTGCATTGCTCTACTCCCAGTAAAAAGCAAATGAGAATAATTAGAAGAAAAAAAAAAAAAAAAGGAAAGGAAAAAAAGAAAAGAAAACAAGCTTGGGAGCAGTTTTTATTACGTCCCCCTCTGACTTGCTCCCAGGGAACACAGCAGTGTTTTTCCCTAGTTCTGCACCTAATGAAACTCTTGTCATGATGCAGGGATTAATCTGATAATTTATTATTTGCATTAGGATGATACCATCTGCCCTTCCTTCCCCTCTCTTCTCTTCCTCCCTGCATGATTAGAGATCTGTTGTGTTGAGCAAGACGGGTACTGTGTTAAAAAAAAGGTGGTTATCCCTGTTTCAAGGAAGGGAAGTGAGGTGGGGAGAATTTAATGATTTAGATGGAGTTTGCTGAAGCACAGTCAAAAGCATCCTATCCATTTCTGTGGGCTCTGTATCAGGCCCTAAGCATAAGCCTGCTCTGCATAAAACATCACTGTGAGATAGAGATTTAAATTGGCTCCGAAATAGCTGAGTGTCTGCACTGCAGCAACACCACTTGAGGACAGGCTGGTTCTGGCTGTGGGAGCAGACTGGTCATCCCAGCCTGGTGCTGGTAAACTGAGGTCCTGCAGCCTCCTCATTCAGAGCTGGCTCAATGTACAGTACTCCAGGGTGTGCTGAACACAAATGCCCTGGATAACCTTCCTCAGCCAACGCAGGAAGCAGCAAAATGGGAACAAAGTGTTTCCATCCGTAAACTGTACTTTACCACCATCCAGTTGTAAAGAATATCTTGCAATGCTGATAAAACAGGATTCAGGATGAATTGAAAGTAAGACATTGGTTTTGATTTTGTCTCTTCTCAAGTCTTCTGCCATGGTTATTGTGTCTCTCTTCATGTCTAAAGATCCAGTTTATCAGAGACAACAGAGAAAGAGTCTCATCAATGTCTATAAGTATCTGCAGGGAGGTCTCAGAGGATGGAGCAAGGCTCTGCTTGGTGGTGCCCAACAGCAGGACAAGAGGCAATGAGAGGGTATGGAGTACCCCTCACTGGAGGTATTCCAGAACTATACAGACACCATCCTGTGCCATGTGCTCTAGGATCACCCTGTTTGAGCAGGGAGGTTGGACCAGATGACCCCACTGCTTTCCCTTCCAACCTCATCCATTCTGTGATTCTCTGATAACTATTCCACAGAAAAAGGAATCATAGAATATTCTGTGTTGGAAGGGACCCACAAGGATCACTGAGTCTAACTCCTGGCCACGAACAGCACAACTCCAAGAATCCCACCATGTGCCTGAGAGAGAACTCTGGCACAAAAAGCACTGATTTATGATACCAACAGTGTAACTCCTAAATGCTCCACTAGAACTACTTTTTAGTGCTCATTTTTAAAATGAGATTCTATATAGCAGTTCTCAGACAAGTTTTTAAGACATCTAGACACTTAAAGATGTTAATAAGTGATAACTGAAGTTAAGATGCTTATCTTCTGCTGGAGTCAATGGGAATGAAACACATAAACACTTTTGAAAACCTTCCTTTGTGTCTGCTGGTCTTTAATCTAAGCATCCTTGAAAATCTGAGCCTTGTGTGCTTTTAAAAATGAGATGTCTGTGCATGTCTGACACCCTTAAGTGTCAAAGTATTTTGTTAGTGTTACTCAAAGACAGTGATGCCCCAAGAAAAATCTAGCACTAATAATCTTTTTTTCCCAGTGGGGGTGCTGACCTTCACCTGGGCAAAAGTCCATGAGCTGATGACCAGAATCCCATAGCCTCCCCCGCTACACCCTATTCTACTTATCAGACTGGTCTTGTCTCACCATCTGCCCACCTGAACCACATGCTGCTGCTACCAGCATTTACCGCTTAAGTCTGAGCCTGACATTCTTCAAGGAAATGAAGGGGAAGGGCTTACTCACCCCAATGCTCTTTGTGAAACAAGTATGACAGAGCTTATATGCCTCAGAGACAGAGAAAGATCTACGCAGGTAACAAAAATATCTCACATAAAGCAGGTATTTGTCAGTTTGTGAGATAAAAGGCCCATCTACACACACACCGAGGAGCCCAGAGCATAACAGTGGGAAGGGGAAGGACCCAAGTAACTTCAGGAAAGAAATGCACCTCTGTCATGCCTCATTTCAGGGCTGCCCATAAGGAGCATCACCCCACCAGGGTGAGTCACAAGAGCTGCTCTCTGGAGCACTTCAGGGACAGAGAGGGGTCACTATCCAATGACACTTCCTGAGAAGAGTGTTTGGGGATAGAATGAGATTTCTTTGGGATGTTTAGGGAAAGTCAAGAACGAAAAAGACGGGAAAGGGAGGACTGGGTGAGACAAATGTTGGAAAACTGGAGGGAAAGGGGACAAAACAGACATCTGTGTGTAAATAGGACTGTACAGAGCTCTTCTCTGGATCCTCTGTGTCCATGTGTGTCTGTGATATGGTGTGCAAGGTGTCTGTACCACTCTGTAAGGGGGGCTGCAGGCTCAGGACCTCCTATGCCCAGGTGCCAGCATCATGGGGGAGATTGGGATTCACAGGCAGCTACTGGTCAGACTAAGTGTCTGAGCCCAGCTTCTGGTGGATCCGTATTTTATCCATATGTGCATATTTTGTGCCAAGAGGCGGGGATGTGATGAGCTGTTGGTGCTGACTGTGTTTGTGCGAGCGCTCTGTGTGTCTGTGAGGTGTATGGATCTGGATCCACCCCTATATAAATACTCATGGTGCAAAAATGTGTTTGTGTGCCTGCTCTGTCTCTGTACTCATTGGACCTCTGATGTGGATCTGAGGCAACCTCAGCTCCACCAGTCTGCCGGATTTGGTCTTTCCCTAACAATATCCTCAAGCCACTAAAAAATACAGGAGAACTAAAATAGGCTAACCTGAAACAAATTCAGCTATCTCAGAGTCAGACTTTGGAGGTTTGGAGAGACTACTGCATAGTAACGCTCTGTTTGATAAGCTTTGCCAGCCAGATCCAAGGAAGCAAAGGAGAAAAGGAGGCACGTTTGGACAGTCTTGCCAGGCAGATGGACAGGGGAGCTTTTCTTTTCAGTTGAATGATCCCAGGCACAATTGCAGGGAACAGTTTATGGTGCAAAAGGAAAGATAATAAGAATCTAATATGGAGGAAATTTTCAGATTAACAACTCTCTTCTCACTCTCTCCACAGGCTGATATTGCTTGGTGCTTTCATTTTCTGTTACGCTTTAAATCCAAGCTGACTGTGATCTCTATTGATGAAGGCACTGAGACAAAGAGCAGTTGGGCGCCTAAATATCTCTGAATATCTCCGTGGACGTAGCTCTGAAGACCCTGGGCATTCAAAATTCAAAATGGGGTTAGATTCCTCCAGCTGCAGAACAATAACTTTTATAGCCCTTTTCCCCAGACAGTCTCAAAGTCTAGAGTTTGAGACTATAATGAGAAGTTTAGAGCAATTGAAGTCTCTTATTTCATATTCATCTGAATGGGGACAGCCTGGAACCTGGGATATCTCACTTTTTCGTTTAAATAGCTAGACCTTTTTTAATCTATGAAAGGGGCCTTGAGTAAAGTAAGGCCTTGTGCTGAACTTGAGGACATAAGGGGTGGTTCAAATTATACCTATCAGATTCAGAGGCTTCACTTTGCCTAATTCTTGGATCTCACTGGGATTTAGGCTAGTTAGTCAAACCATTGTTCAAATTTGGGGGTGCCTAGAGTATGTTTTCATGAAAAAAGCATAGACATCCAGAGAGTTTATGATTCCCACAGATTAAACAGCCGAAAGGAGGTGGGGTTCAGGTGACAATTTGAATGTCTATTTGGCACCAAATTCCTTCTTTGGGAGTGATCTTGAGATACATTTATGAGGAACAGAGCAATGAGCTTTGCTGTCACTGTTTGCAATGGGAAAAGGTTTCATCTCACCTACTTTTTCCCATTCCATCAGGTGGCACTGAACCTGGTCTCCTTCCAGTGATAGAGGTAAGAAGAAGGGATCCCCTTCTTCTGCAAGCTGTGCAGCATGAATTACCTCCTTCATAGTTCTGCTTTCCTTTTCACCTATAAGAAGGAAATTGGATGTTCAGCTTAAAATAAGTACAGGGAAGAAAAGATGGACCTTGCTTGGAACCACACTCTTTCTTCCCAAAGCCCTGTCCTAGCTGGCAGTAAGTTTCAACCAGAGAAGACTCTGTGAACTGACCACTCATTTCAAAATCTTATTCTGTAATTGGAAGATGTTCACTAGCGCGGTGCAGCTTGTTAATTATGAAGCATTAAACATGCGAGGCCAGATTTTGACATCTTGACAATGATGGCAATCTTGTATACAAATAGTCCCGCTGTAATAAATTGGACCATTTGTGTAATGGGATCTACCCAAGGCTACGAGTGACTCCGTGAATCCAAATCTGACACCTAATATTTATAACAGGGGACTAGATGACTCAGGGCTTCGTAACAAAACACAGAGTTTTCCAGCCTCGGGCTACCTGCTTTAATCTCACCGCTGTCAGCTGTGACAAAAAGTCAGCACCACATGACAGCTGTTCAGAGACATCCTAATGAGCGGGTGATGTCAGGGGGTCCCGGTGGACATCACCCCGGGAAGCAGAGCTGCGCCTCAGCCCCCGAGCTGGCGGCCTCCGGGTCGGGGTCGGAGCATGTCGGGCGGTCCAGGGACACCGGCACCGCCTCCGCTCCGGCGGCAGCTGCTCCAGGACAACGGCACGTCCCGGCACTCTGGGCACGGCGATGACAGCGCGCCCCATCAGCATGCACAACCAAAAATAATCCCCCCCCCCTCCT
>JAWWES010000094.1:66417914-66429363 GCA_035583135.1 Lophotriccus pileatus
CGACAACTTTGGCTCACCACTGAGGCCTAGACCATGTATTCTTTGGGGAGTGCAGCAAACCCGGAGACCATAATTAAAATATGTTAATCTACACTGGGCACTTACCCATGGATAAACACTTCAATTTGGCACAGTTTCCTGCAATCTTCTGAGACTTGTGACTGATCTCAGAACCCCACTCCTTTCCCTTTTGACATTTTTGGTCTTACTTTTGAGCCAAAAAGGAAGAAATAAATAATAATAAATAGGAATTCAGGGAAAAAGGAGGGAAGAAAAAAAAAAAAAAAAGAAAGACACTTGTTTTTCTCATAAGCTTTGTAATTCCAGTACGTTTTTACTGGGGGTGGGGGAATGCTGTCACTAAACTATGTGTTCATTACAGCCAGGGGCTAAAAATGAGGTTGGCTCCCAGTTTTGCTTATGTTGTTAAAAGAGCCTCTGAAGCTGCAGTTCTGGAACAGGTCTCCTCTTTCTTTGAAAGCATGCTGTTTGATAGACTGTCATTTGTCCCCTCCTTTCAGAAGAGCCAGCTGGCAGCTAAGTGCTAAAGCCAGTGACTTGCATGTGTTTTTCTGACATTTAACAAATGGGAACAGCTTGCAAATCTGCATTAACTCACTCTGTCTCACAAATAATCATCGGCTACGCGGTGTAGACATTCAGAACATTAGTGCAAACACAAAAGGGAGCGGGAGTCTGTGGGAAAAACAAGTTGGCAAATAAAAGATGTTTCACTAAGGGACAGATAAAGTTTTTTGGTTCAGATGGAGGGTTCGGATATAGATCCTGAAGATGGGGGGGTGGATGGAGGTATGAGAGGAGCGTGGTGAAGGTAACTAATTCTCTCCCTCAATCAGCACGGGAAGCTATTGGATTTGCACCTGAAACGATAGTGTCTTTCCCCCACCATTCACAAGTGTTTATCAGTGGACCGTTCTCATTCTGCAGCCATCATCTGAGAGTGTCTAAGGAAAACACAGAAAGCGCACCCAACACCAAGTTGTTTCCTCATCAGTCCTTCTGTGTAGGAGCTTATGGATGTCCCTGATTTTTTCTCTTTGTAAATTAGCATAAGAGTCTGTTACTAGAATAATGAATACTATGGCATTGTTCAGGTAATAAAGGGACTTGGACAAACTCAACACGTGATCGGTTCTGAGGCTAAAATGCAGCAAGCAAAACATTTACCTTCTAGGCTTAGGTCTGAGATTTGGACTTTTCACTTGAAAAAGAAATGGATACCTCATTCCTTTAGCCTCTCTGAAAACTATAGCCACAGATTTAGGGAGGGAAAGAAAAATCCAACTGTTACTTCATCTTAACCTCTCTTACTTCCCCCTTATAAGGACTGAGAAAGCCTCATGCCCAGGTCACAATGTGGACATTTTCCCCTGCTATGAAAATACCCCCTTCCATTGTAGGTTCACACTCTTGTAGGCAACGGGGGGAAATGAAGCACATGTAAAATTATGGGAAAGCCTCACATACAAACCATACCAGTTTGGGGCGATCATCTTCTTTTGCAATGGCACTCAGGCCAGAACTCCAGTATTTAGACTAAACCCCCTCCCTTACTGAGCCTGAGTACTAAGTTCTGTGCCTGAGAGTCATCATAGACTCATGGCACCTGCAAGTGCATCTCTCAAGGCTGTGAATAGTGAGTTGCAGTAACAGAACGGGTCCCCTTTTCAGGACAAAAGAAAACCCTCACAACAATGGCACAGTTAGGTGGATATGATTTCCAGACAGTACTTGAGGGATTTGAGTGCCATTAAAAATTGTTTTGCCTACTGAACTCAAAATACTTTGCATTACCAGTAGCTGAGAAGGACATGTCTTGGCTGCCTCGTGCAGCACACTAACATTTCAGAAAATACCACTCCATGTGAATGCGCCTGTATTTCTGACACAAGTTAACCAAGAGGATATAAACTCTATACTATACCATTTTGCCCCTGAATTATCCTGCCTCAAGCTAGTTACAGTCTAAAATATTGGCTATATGCAAGCTTTTCACTGGTCTCACTAATGCCAAAAAAAGCCCAGGATCAAACTTTGTGCCAGCTTTGCCACTAGGCAGAATTTGTCAGCCTGTATGACCTCATGGGGACACAACCCTTCAGGAATCTGCCTGACATGTAGGCAAAGCCTTAGTGTGCTCATGACATTGTAGACAGCAGGATTCTCCTTCCACTGGGAGCAAAAGCAGCCCCATACTTTCATGGGTGTGCAAATCCCGTCCCAGAAAGAGCAGTCGGGCCACAGGTGCTTGCTGGCTGTGTCTCCCTTCACCTGTACATCTGGAAGAATGCTTTTTTTTTTTGTCTTTTGGGGGTTAAAGATTCAGGATTCATTGAAAAAGAAACCTGATCTAGTGAGTGGCATCCCTGCTTATGGCAGGGCATTGGAACTGGATGATCTTTGAGGTCCCTTCCAACCCAAACTAGATTCTATGATTCTAGGCAAATAAAGAGTTATTATTTTCACTTAGCTGTGTTCCTCCCCTTCCCCCCTCTACTAGTCTACTAGTAAAAATCATCTGGTCATTACAATCAGCTACAGGAAGTTCAAGACCATGGATGATAAATTATGTGCACCATCTCTAATTACTCTGTCATCTGTTTTCCCGTAAGAACTGGACAATTGCAGTGAAGCCTGAAGTAGGGAACTCAAGTCACACTTCCTTGTCACATGTGCACTGTACTTTGCTTGCCTCTCTGAAATATAAGTGCTGCCATTTTTCCTGTAGCATCCATATTTCTTTTCAGCACATCCCTCTACCTCCTCCTCTCTCTCATTCCCTCTCTCTCTCACAACACTTGACAAGTTTCTTCCTGACAAAATGTCCATCTGTAAAAAATAAACAAAACAATAACACCTTGTAGGCATGATGTAAGTGTTGTTTGGGGTTTATTTTTGTATGAGTACTTATATATTTAATTAAACACACTCCTGGCACTTTTGTAATTGCTTAAGAGTATTCTAACAAAAGCCTAGCTGCTGAAGTGGGCAGAATTGCATATTCCTTCATTTTTCTTGTTCTCCTTGTTGTGGGTTTGCAAGGGTTCCCCCCTCCCTGGGGGGCTGTAAGTGATTTGTCCAGGTGAATTTCCGGGACAAAACCAACCAGAAGTTTTGGTAACACCTTTTGCCAATTACATCTTTAAGAAACGGAAAAGAAGGGTAGTTGCATAGTTGGAAATTGAGGAGCCATGTGAGGGAGAGGCAGCAGGCCCAAGGGGGGCCAGGTCTCTCTCCTGCCCCAGCTCTGGCTGGGGGCAGGAGCACCACTGAAACCCCCCTGATCCAGACATGTAATGGAGTGAAGGAAAAAAAAAACTTAAAGGACTTTGCAAAAGAAACTGCAGCCAGAAAGATAGCGGAGCCTTCAAGGTCAGAGCCGCAGCAAGCGGAGAGAGAAAGTCTGAAGGGGGGGAGAGACAACTCCTTCTCCCCCCTCCCTCTCTCTCCCTTAGTGTGACACTCCTTCAGAGCGGCTGACAATATCTTGCCACCACCAATGCCACAGTTTGGGTTTGTCTGCATAAACCTTCTCTCAACTTAGAACAGCTTAGAGCAATTATGTTGGGCTGTGTGGTAAAAAAATTGTCCCTAGACAAACCCACGACACTCCTGTAGCACATTCTGTGCAGTGCAGCAGTGACTGACTGTATGATTTACTATTGTCCTGGAAGAAGCTCTGCAAAACCCTACCTTTGATTCCCTTCCCCACCTCGGACTTTCATACACACAGGTACACACTTCGTATCTGCAGTGGTCCCAAGGGAAGATCTGATTCATTCCTTATAACTACCTGCAGTCAGTGAAGTTTCACCATCACAGATGAGTTTGGCCCCTCCAAGCGAAGCTCTGTAGTGGTTACAAGATATATATGAAACAATCCAAAAGGTATTCCCTTCCAGATTATGAAGCAGCAGATCAGGCAGACAGATGGAGCAGCAGGCAGACAGGAACAGATAGGATTTTATCTCAGAAAAAGAAATGGCAAATAATTCCATGGCTGAGCTAGGAGCAGTGCAGCTCTGGAACAAATATTTGAAAGGAATTTCAGGGACTTGGAGGCAAATTGCAACTAATAAAATAGATGTAACCAAGTGGAGGAAAGGGCAAAGTGTTCTCAGGCATGCTTATGTCAGGTTCTGCTCCTTGACCCCCCCACCCCCGATGTTACAGGACACACCTGGCCAACAGATACAACCAGTGTGTGACTTTTGAAGATGTCAGGATGAATCTTTATAAAATAAAGGGGATAAAATAAAAACTGCCCAGAAGTTTACTTTTGAACAACCTTCATCCTAGAAAATAAGTAACTCCCGGCCAGCAGTTGGTCAAACTGAGGAACTGCAGGGTAAAACTCACATTCAGAGGTTTCACACGAGGTCTTATTAGCAAAGCCAAATCCTTTGGTTCAAAGCCATTATGCAAGAGCAAATCTGAGTCATGAGATCAATCCTACAGCTATTCCTGAAACTTCGTTTTTGTGAAAAATGTTCCTGCTCACAGGGGCTGCCATGAGACTAATGAATAGACTTTGTCCTCAGGGAGAACTTGTCCTATGCTCAAGGAGCTTTAGGTCAGGCCCAAAGCTGTTGGTTTTCTGTGATGAGGCTTGCCATGGACAAGCAAAGAAATATGAAGCAACACACAGAGACTCACCTTTCCTATGGAAAAGTTAGGCCTAGGTAACAAAATCACTCCCTACTAACTCTCTGTATCATTTAACACGTTTTTAGATGCACCTTTTCAACGTTAATGTCATTCCCTGTTGCATAAAGATATCAGAGGATTGTTTGGGCTTTTTTTTTTTTTTTTTTCAGTTGGATAATCAGAGATACCAAACAAATATTTGGAGGTTTTAGAGCTCAGTGGCATAGAATACCTCAGAGACAAATCGTTTGAGATACTTTTAGAAAAAAACTAGCAGATTTTTTTTTTTTTTTCAGAGAATAAGAATCAGCCTAACCTTTCCATGTACATTAACCAACAGTATCGATCTGCAAACCTCCAGGGACAGCTTATAGGCGGGAGAGGTCAGGAAGAAATGTTCCCAATTGCACAGCAGGGTGTTCATCGGGAGGAACCTGAGACAGATATTTGTTATTCACAATTTCCTGGAAAATCTCACTGACCTCTCCACTGCTACTCCTGGCTGTAAAAAAAAAAAATTTGGGGGAATGAAACCAAACCAAAGCACCAGATTAAACTATTGAGCCTGGGATGGAATGGGAGAGGTTACCCAGCACAAAGTGAACAACAGGTTTGAGTTAATGCTATGAAGTCAATCAGTGCTGAAAGTCCAAAATCTGCAGGCAAGGTACATTCTCAAATTTCCAGGTAGCCACTGCAACATCATTCCTATGGCTGGAAATTCCTCCCCTCATTACTTTTGGAAATAGATTGTTGTTTCTGGAAACTAAAGTGGGAAAAAAGAGCTGCTGCAACTGAGCGGTCGTTTCTCTAGACCTGCTCCCTATCTCTTCCAGCCTTTCCTCCAGAAAATGTAAAAATTACAAAAAGTAAAAAAGTAACACACAGGCATTTATGGCTGTGCAGGCGTGTGTTTGCATGCATGTGAAAGAGACAGATGGGGAGAGGATTCCTGACCCAGAAGTGTGATTAAATCCAAAGCAGGTTGATAAAGGATCTACTGTAGTAGGATGTATTAAAAAAGAGAGTTATTGTATCTTCTGAACTGATCAAGGTGATAAAGTAACTGATCACACAGAAGAACTGCTGGAACTGCACCCAATTCTACTCTATGAGTAAACAGAGTCCTGTGGCTCATTCAAGAGGCTATAAATTTAAGCTTAGTATTTCAGGTCTATATCTAAAGAGTGACAGAACCTCATATCTCCTGATTCATCCAGAAAGAATGCATCATCTTTTTGTACCAATCTAATCAGGAACACTTTTGCCATGTCTATTTATCTTTTTAAGTCAAAAAAGGCACAGAAGAGATTTAGTTTCATTATATCTCTTTTTTTTAACATATATATTTTTTTTTTTAATTTTTTCCCCTTCCTACTGGATATGGAGAAAATAAAACCATCCTCGACTTTGCTAAGCCTCTGACACAGGTACTCTCTACACATCTCACAGCAGAGCAGCTCATTCCAACCCTGTTCTTTAAGTACCATCTAGTGGTTACAAATATATTTGCATTTCTGCTGTTGGAGTATCTTTGGATTCAGATTTCTGTATATTTTAGAGCTGAATTAGTCTTATCATTTTCTGATATGAACCAAAAAGCAACACTCTTCCACTCATTATTCCTCCCCTTTTTTAAAAGAAAGTAAAATATTCATGTCTTCTTACCCACCTTATCTCAGTTCCACTGGAGGCAACTACAGAGGAAAAAGGACTCAAGAAAAATGTAGCTGTGTCTTTTTTTCTTTTACATATAAAAAATAAATATCAATCCATGATCCTGCATTACCTTAAATTTTTTCTAAATATAGCTAATTTTTTTTTATTAAGACCTTGCCCATATGTCTCTGAATACGCATTTGAGAATTGGCCTTCAATTTGAGCCATTTATTACTTTTGAAAGTATTGCTCCATCTATCTGCCTGTCTTACATTAATATCTCTCTTTGTGTGTTCCCCTTTCCATATTGCCTGCCATCTGTTATGTGATCACTGAGAGATTAGCCTGGTTCGCTTGTTCGATTAGTTATCTTGCTTTCTATTTCAGTGGACATTGGCTAAATGTACCCGTGCTGTTGCTCCCCTGATATCAGCAAAGTTACACCATGAACAGGGAGAGGTGACCTCCTCTTTTCTGCCAGGTCTATGTGATCCTCTTCCGGCACAAGGCTCTGAATGTCAGCCCCCTTCAAACAACTGTCTGGGAGAAGTTAGACTTCTGTCTCATTTTAAAATAGGTATTTATGAAAGGTTACATGAAAATGTTGCTTAAGGCACCTGTCTTCTCCCCTGATTACAAAGGTTGCTCATTGATGCAGGTCAGAGGGAGCCCCCGGACTATGACTCACTTCCTTGCTGTTGATGTCCAGAGTTGGTCACACTCCTCATAAAAGAGCCCTCAGGAGACCTCTCCTCTTCCTGACTGGGGCTGGAGGGAACAACAGCAGCTCAAAGAGCCCAAAATCAGGTATGGTGAGTTGAGTCCTGGCGTGCTCAGGCTTTATGTGCAGGGCAGAGCCGTCAGGGCAGCACGTGGAGCGAGGGGATGATGCTGTTCACCCAACTGCAGGCCCCAGGACTGCCCTGGTAGCTCCTCAGGAGCCCCCAGCAGCCCTCACTGGCTCCTTACCAGCTACAAGGACAGCCTGAACACCAGCCTGGGCATAAACATCCCTAGGTGTCTGAATTCAAGTGTTTTACTTACACACAACATCCCACTCAATACTTCAGTCAGCTAAAATTTGGCAAGACAAATTCCACCACAGAAGGTTACTAATTTCACCTTGTAAGTCTAACTGGCAAGTGATGTGAGAAAAATAAAGACAATAAAACATTTATCATTCTCACACTGCCTCAGCACGGGTTATTACCCTCTCTGAGTTTGTCCCCACAAACATTCAATTTGGTGTTTGTCACAAGTGATGGAGCAGGATCCCATAAAGAAGGTCCTGCTGCTGATGGAAAATGTTTCTGTTCCTGGTTCTCAGTCCCAGCTGCTTATTTCCTCTCCTCCACACTGGAGATTTCCAGCCAGATTTGCATGTAACCATAATCCAACTCTGGAGACATCAGGAATTTGTGCATGAGAAGAATTCTTTTTATGACAGTTCAAAAAGTCAGTAAAGTTCCTGAGAAAAGCATTATTTAACTACTTTCCATTTGAAAAAATTTAGAGATTCCCCCCTTTTCCTGTTAGAATACTACTCATGCTGCTTGTAATATATATCATAAATTGCTGCCTAATGTTGAGCTGTGAATTTTCATCCTAGAAATTCTGCTGGAGACATTTTGACATGAGCACAAGATTTATTGCTGGGCAGCCAGTGGATCTGACGTCTGTGATGACAGATATTCTTTTTTCAAATGAGTATAATGACACTGAAAAGAACAAGATCAAACTTAATGTCCCTGAAGTCTTTTTCTGTGAGTTGTAGGTGCACCCACAAGCAGATTTCAGAGGAATCCCCATCAGCAGAAGCAGCAGCACCATATATGTTTATCGAGCAAGAAAAATGTGTTTTTATCAGGCAAATGTATTTTATCTGTTTTATCAGGCAAATGTATTTTGCCTGCAGGATTGGGGGGCAGGAAGGTGGGATGTGGAGACCTTAAGCTAAGCTAGTGGGGAGATCCTGCTCTTACAAGGGAAGATATGGCACATCCGTGGGCTACAGCACATTTCTGTTACGTTACCCAGAGCGAATAGTTTATTACGTATCATTACCTCTGAACAACAGATAATCAATTTGGATGTGTCCTTATTTACCTGGACAAACACTGGAAGGCTTTGCAATTTAATGGCCTAACTGTTTGTTAGACCAAATAGACCTATTCAATTCTGACATCACAGTCAATCTGACGGTTTATAGCTGGTTGGTTTCTGCTTTCAAACTGTGAAACTCTGATTTGTTTTCAAGGTGTAAAATTAGCAGTAACATTTTCACATGCTAACGGATAAGTCCCTTATTGAAACATATGACTGCACTTGCTCATTGCAGAGTGAAAATAGCCTTGCTCTAAACCCCAACACAAAGCCTGTGGCCTGCCTGAATTTCACAAAAGCCCTGAAGTGACACCAGGTGTGAACCAGCCCAGGCACTGGCTGTCCGCTCAAGAGTGAATTTCAGCTACTAATTTACAGGTTGGAGCAGGATGTTTTCCACTCATTATTAAATTATATTATTTGTATACAGCTCTGCAGAGTAGAAATGGAGTGCTTGAGCGGAGCATGGGCATTTAAAACAGTAATTCTTCATTTCATCTCTGAAATTATTAGCCTTGGTAAATCATTCCAAACCCTGAAAAGGGGTGTTAAATCATCTCCCCTTGGTTTAGTAACATATTCCACTAGTGTAATCACACTAGTGTAAATAATCACAAGATTAAAAAATGAAGGAATACCTGAACTCAAACCTCTGCCTGCAGATACCTGAAATCAGCGGAGTGTGAACAGCATACAAGGAAGGGAAAAGCAGCAAGGAAAGAAAATGCATTTTACCATATTAAAACATTGGGGGTTTTTTGTGTTCAGTTGGGTAAGCCAAACTAAATCCTCAGATTCAGACAGCCAAGACAAATTTTGAAAATATCAAACCAGACTACAGTGAGAGAGTTGAAGACAGAAAAAAGTCTGGCAAATGGAACATCCTGTAAATCTGGCCAGTATGAGGTGAGTTGCTGTGTCCAGTACAAACATCACCTTATCCAGAAATATCCCAGCATTAATCTGCTTGAGAGACTTACTGGAGTTTGGAATTATAAAAATGACACCTATTAGGATGTACTGAAAAATACATGTGGCATGTGTGTGATAAAGGAGATACTCCAGAACACAGTAATGTTCCAAGAGGATGCTTCTAAGTGGCACGTGAATGCTTCCAGCCCTCTCTGTCCAGAGGACAGCTCCACCCAGATGTGCAATTAATCTGCACCTATCTTCATTTTTCATTGTTTTTCTTTGAGTATCATTTTTTCCTACAAGAAAAGGTAATTATGCAGTAATAATATTACTTTCCTACCTGGACATTACTCCTTTTGCTTTAAAAGTCCATTCTCTTTCAATCTCTCCATATAAAATAGAATCTATATTCCCTTGTTACTTTTAGTTGTCCTTCTTTGTAGCCACTCCATTTTGGATTTCTCTTTTTGTGGCTGCTAGTGCCTGCAAGATCCTGACAGAAAATTTTTGTACTTGCCTTTCATTCAGTTGCATCACTTTAATGATTTGCAGACATCACACAACTTCTATAAAGCCCAGTTTTTTCTCCCTTCCTCAATGATTACTATGATGATCTATTTAAATCAGAAATAGCTAAGTTAAAATTCCTTCAAACCTTGTGAATGATACCACAGAATAGGTTGAAAAGGGATCTTATCAGCAACCTAAAGGAAAGATCCACATTTGACACAATAATTTTATAAAGTCCATTTACATTGTGGTTATCTCACCCTTGGCCATGCTGAGATAGACTACTTTTTATTTAATAAATATTCCCATTTAGCTCATACAAATTGAACATGACCATTTTCTGAATTGTGTGTTATTTAATCAACAATGTACAGAGAGCAGATGCCTTTCAGTTCCCAGTGATACCTCTAACACCTCTGCTTAAAGACTTGATCACCTAATAACTGAGCCAACATACATTGTCCCTTAGATTCCCACATCACAAAGCTTCTAAAGCCTTAGATTTTGTTTGTTTGTTTGTTTGTTTTCAGCTCTTGACATAAGTGATATTTATCAATCTTTTGCTGTACTTTCAATTCAAGGTTTTCATTAAACGGGAAAAAAAAAAAAACAAAACCTGCAATGAATCCTTCTTATTACCATTAACACTAATATTATCATTGTTATTACCTGACAGAGAAGTAAGTCCTTTAGCATCTTACTAAGGCTTCTTGCCTTGGAATATCTGTGAATGACATAGGAGGCTTTTATTGGAGGTCCTGAATAAACTTCCAGAAACATTTTTGGACCATGGTGCTGTGAGGATTTATTCAGTTATTGCCAGGGATCAATCTTTAAATTAACTGTGCCTTTATAGTACTTAAATTCTGCTTTTTCATTAGTGACATAGCTTAATTGCTTCACAATCAGGGGAAAAAAATAGAAATAAAGAATAAAGAAAAAAAGAAAAGCAGCAAATACCTGCCTGACTTAACCACATTAAGCAGCATGGTGCAGAATATAACTTAACAGTCCAGTGAACTGTCAGTGGCAGAAGTAATTGGAAATTGGTGGGATAGTTCTCCATGTGATGGGGATAGGAGTTTTTCATGCCTGTTTTTAATGGGCAAATAGCTCTCAGGGCAGCTTCATATTCTGTCATTAATTTGTAAAGATCCTTTATAATGTAGAAAAGTTAAGATAGCAAAAAAAAAAAAAATCCAATTACATGTTTAATGACTTGGCATTTGTGGTAATGCTATCTAGCACTAATTCACCTGTTAGAAAACAGTCTATCTTTTAGCCCCTGGGGTTAATAGAGTGCAAAAGCCTAGTCTTATCAGAGGGTGGGAGAAAAGTGAGTAATTTTTTCCAACCTATAAGAAAGAGAAGCAAGAATGACAAAATTGATTATGAATTTTCAACTTGCTTTTTTTGAAGCTTAGCACTACTATTTATTAAATGCTTTTAAAAAGGAAATAACAAATTTATAAATGCTGGTGCCTAACTGGCCCTTGGGATTTTGCACAGGCATAGAATCATAGAATCATAGAATTAACTGAGTTGGAAGAGACCTCTGAGATCATCAAGTCCAACCCTTGATCCAACCCCACTG
>JAWWES010000094.1:66429463-66456837 GCA_035583135.1 Lophotriccus pileatus
AGTGATGAGGTCACCCCTGAGCCTTCTCTTCTCCAGGCTAAACAACCCCAGCTCCTTCAGCCTCTCCTCATAGGACTCAAGTCCCTTCACCAGCCTCGTTGCTCTTCTCTGGACCCACTCCAGCACCTCAATATCCTTCCTGAACTGAGGGACCCAGAACTGAACACAACACTCAAGGTGTGGCCTCACCAGCACTGAGTACAGGGGAAGAATCACTTCCCTGCTCCTGTTGGCCACACTGTTCCTGATCCAGGCCAAGATGCCACTGGCCTTCTTGGCCACCTGGGCACACTGCTGTCTCATGTTCAGTCTCCTGTCAATCCAAACTCCCAGGTCCCTTTCTTTCTGCCTGGCTGCTCTCCAGCCACTCTGTCCCCAGCCTGTGGTGCTGCAGGGGGTTGTTGTGGCCAAAGTGCAGGATCTGGCACTTGGCCTTGTTGAACCTCATCCCGTTGCAATCCTTTCTCTTTCTGCCCAACAGGAGCACCTGGAGTGAGGTGTATACCCAAATCTTGTCACGGTGCTGCAGTGGTGATGCTGCAGAGCCTGCCCTCAAGATCAAAGCCTGCTTCACTTTTACATGGAAATGGGATCCATAATCAAAAATACGGTTTGATCAGTCAATAGGTGGATGGATGGATTTACACTGGCCTCAGCTGCATGTTCATAACTACACTGAAATCAACAGCGGATGCTTAAATGGAACTAAGAGAATTTGTTCCACAACAGCAAAGAAATAGAGCTTATGCAAACATACATATTCATTTACATGTCTCCCTTTATCAGCCTCTGCTTTATTTGCATCTCACCCTGGATAAAAGGTTAGCGAAGGCATTTGTAATGAACACTTCCATTTTAAAACATTTAAATAGTCTGCAGTATAAATTGTATATTCTAACTGACTGCTCTGGTGTGAATTTCTAAGTCCACTAAAAGGAAAAGAGGCAGCATTTACCATGTTTATGCAACAACTTCTTTGCTTAATACCAGATTTGTCTGTGTCATGGCTAAACCAGGATTAGCAGCAGAAATACTAAATGATGTTAGAATTCAAACAATTTTGTGTAGTCCATGTAGAACATGGAAATACTGGTAATGTAAAAAAAAAAGAATTAAAATATCCAAACCAAAACAAACAGCTGCCATCAGTTCAGTCTCTAAAACCGGGAGTTTAACATTAAAGGTAAGTTCTGTCTAATGGCTGGAACACAAGCCCTGAAATCAAGGTTTATCACCTCTGTTCCTGATTTGTGGTTCATCTGTCAGGAGTGAGCTAATCAAGGCTGAATACTGAGCATCCAGACTACTGAAATCCAGTGATTTCATACGGAATTCTGTAATCTCACATTTTCTAAACAGGAATGGCTATAACTTGTACCTGAACCCTTTAGGGTCAATTATGGGTTCTGTCCTTAATCTCAGCTGGACAAGGAAACACTGAACTGTTACCTGTACTCCATCATCTCTCATCTGTGGCACAGAAAATACAAAATTCAACACACTTTGAAAAATTTGGAGGTGTCTGATGCTTAGAGATTTAACACTTCCAGTGTGCCCTTCAGTGATCAAGAGGCTACAGAGAATATACATTTTTCTCAGCTAAGGGAGGGGATTCACCCCATTTAAAATTAGCTTATAGAAACAGGGCTTAATACAAGTAGGTCATGTAGGTCAATTTTTTGAGAAAAACAGGACTGCAAATGGTGGTACATCCTGACCTCACACAGTTATTGAAGGTGGGTGTGATTATACTGCTCTTGAATGTTACCTTGTAACATTCCTTACCTTACTCCTTACCTTGACTCTAATGGAAGGGGAAGCCAGCCCAGACGAGGTAAAATTATGTATCCCAACATACGAATTTAATTTTAAAGAAATTAACAATCTTTGGTTTATGACCTGAATCCTTATTTGGATTTGGAAGCTATGAAAATAGAGTCTTCTGTAACTGGATGAATGCATGGATAGATGGATGGACTGTAACTGGATGGATGGATGGATGGGTAGATGGATGGATGGATGGCCTAAATTTTGTCTTTCCCGAATGGTCAAAACTTATGCTTGTGCTTTTTATGTTTGTTATTTTTTTAAGTTGTTATTATTGTTGCTTCTTATTTGGAAAAACCTAAAGAGATGTTCAGCTACTTTGCGGATGCATGGGGTGCAGAGTCAAACTTGTTTTCCCTAAGTTAGTTGAAAGTGATGTGCCCTCATTCCCATGGCAAGGAACATTTCCTTTAGAGCAGCTGACAAGTTTTTCAAGGTGTTTCTGCACATCCTGTAGGGAAAGCAAATTGTCATCAAAATTGAAAATTCAGAATATGGTTTTTTTTTTTTTCCCCTGAAGGTCCTTAGGGCTCTTGAAATGCTAAGCAGAAAACTGAGCTCAATGCATATGGAGGAGATTTTCATATTTTAAAAGTCAGACAGAGTGTCAGCCAGCAGACGCAGCAACTCCAAGAATCTTCAAAAAGGCAGAAGCAGGAAAGTTTACTGCTTGTTCCGTGGACACATTATTTTAGCCTGTGTTCTGCAGATTGAGCGGCAGATTGCCTAAGGTCAGAGGGTGACCCTGCCCTGCAGCTTGAGTATTATTCCCTCCTTTTTTTTTTTTTTTTAAAAGTGCAAATTTACATTTGGCTGCAACCTGCCTCCTTAATGATGGATCGGCCTTTTGTGCAGGTATGAGCTCTGATTGATGGGGCACAGGGATAGGAGAGGAGAATGGAGCAAACAAGTTTATAAATTTGACATAAGATTTGAATCGCAGCAGGAACTCTGCCAGTCTCCTTAGGCATAAAATTGGAGTGGCTGGAGATATGTACTGCATGTATGATGTTTCAGCACTTATTGCTTTCATAATATCTTTACTTACTCAGTTAACAGACTACTGAACTTGCAAAATCTGGCAGACCAGGGTGGGTTTTTTTAAACAAATTTTATGATGGGAGGAGAGAAAGAAAGAACTGAAAAACCTAAAATTACATACCAGGTCTTCATCTGGGGTAATCCAACATAATTTACTTGATTTCACCGGAGTTACACTGATTTTCCCTAAGTGATGACCTGACTCAGTATTCTTATTTTGTTTTAGTCTTTTTTTTCCCTTCTGAATAGGCTGTGTTGACATTTCATGTTTCCTGTTATTATTACTCCGTCCTCTTCTTTGTTTTGGGAATTATATGGCTTATTGGCTAAACAGCATTAGAAAACTAAAGTTAATGGGCCAAACTCTTCCCTAGTGCAACTTTATTGAGTTCAAGTTATATAGACTTGAATGAGTTCAGGGACTCTTCCAAAGGGGGTTATTGCAGAGGCTGATTCTGTAATAAAAGGGAAGTCCACAGCTTTGTTGTCATTTCAATGGAAATTAAATATTTCAAGAGGTCCAGTGCCTCGTATTTAGCTGATGTGATGAAAGACAAGTGTACTGAGCACAAAAAGGCAAAATCACACCTTGTTTTACTGGATTAGAACTCTGAGTTGTATGGCCAACCAGAACAACCATCTTCTCCACCATATCATTATCCCTCGAGCGATTTTAAAGACATGTAGATGTGGTACCTGGGGACAGGGGTTAGTGGAGGGCTTGGTAGTGATGAGGGAAGGATTGGACTTGAGGATCTTAAAGGTCTTTTCCAACCTTAAAAGGTTCTATGATTTTTAAATTCTATCAATGGCAACTGAGGGAGGTGCTGACTGACTGGCATGACAAATGCCCCAAGGAGCAAAATAAAACTCTTGTGGTTGTGTCAAAATAAAGAAGGCAGTTTCTAATCAGCATATTACAAGGACGGCTTTGTTCCAAGTCTAGAATTATGGGAACAATCAGTTTTTAGATCCAAATGATACTACGAGGTTTGAATTTATCTCCAAAATAACTGGGGTTTGTGGACACTTAATATCATTCACTATCTACAGTATAGGAATCAGTGACTTTTTAATGCCCTTTTAAATAAATAGAAAGCATACATTTGAGGAAGGGAAAAGTGTGTTCTTTTCTAAAACTCCATTCTTATTCATTTTTAAAGGAATTACAATAACCACGAGCTAACCACCTCTCCATTGTTGTTCTGAAAACCTGGCCATCACTGTGGTTTCCAAATAGCAGAAACTCTCTTTGCTGTACATCCAGCACGTGAAGTCTTTCTCAGGATATTACTAGAGGGAAAAAGGCAGTTGCCAAGTCAGTTTTGTTCCAGTGCATTAGTGACCGAAAGTCATTATCGTCTGACAGATGTACTAAGGGTTATGTATAGTTCCTAGTTGTCTCAGTCCAGTTTTTAGCGGACAGATGTCCACACTCAGAAAAGGCAAAACAAGCCTGACAACAGAGTAACTCTGCTGAAAATCTTTACCAAGAACGTGGGCCCTGGCTGAACATCTGACCGGATCAGTGCTCTTGAGTATCGTGGTAGTCCCACTAGCATAAAATAGCTGGTGTATGAGGTATCAGTGTTGTCCTCTGGAAGATGGTATATACTTCTCAGTAGGATTGAGAGGTTACATGTTTTTCTGTGGCTATCAATCGAATATAAACTGCAAGTGACAGTTTTGCTTCAAAACAAGAAAAATGGCTCCATTCCCTCCAAAGAGAATCATGTCAGTAGCAGACCTCTCTATTGCTCCCACTGTTTTCTCGATGCTTCACCTCATCCGACTTCTGGGACCTGATAAACTCTCAGACTGAAAACCAGAAAAGGGATGGGACAAATTTTAATGCATGAGCAAAGAAACGAAGAGTGTCAATCTCCTGCTTGCTATGTTTTCCAATTACAAGAATGGCACGTTATCAGCAAATAACTAAATCTAGGTGTAGCTAGCCAGTTAGTGATAGTCTGTCTTCATGAGAAAAAAAACCAGATTCTACTTTGTTTATANNNNTGTAAATGCATTGTATGTGGCAATGTAAATGTGTTGAGTTAAATTGGTGTTTCAAGATCAGACACTCAGGTAAATGTTAGGACACTGCAGGAATGTGTGTCTGGGCTGTGCTGTGGCAGAAAGCCAGAGCCTGTCCCACTGCCAGAAAACAGGGAAGACTTGTGGGGCAGCCAGGTCAGGTCCAGACCTGGGCATCAGGCATCTCCATGGGGATGGGTCATTAGTCCAGGAGCGGGAATTGGCTCAGTGGAGCCCATGGCTGAATAAGGTAGGGCTGGGGTGGAGCACGAGACCGATTTCTCTGGCCCTGCTGGGTCAGAGAACTCCTTGAAATGGGGTTCTGGGCCATAAGCAGGTGACCAAAGGCCTATTAGTTCCTAACACTACTCTCAATTTCACCCAAAGTACAGAAGGGACAGATGCCCCTACTTCTGCTGGCATGAGGAAGGTCAGAATTTGCTTAACAATCCACCTGGAGCATCAGAAATCTTGACACTGGTTTACCTCCAGAACTTGTTCCAGCTATCACATATATGCAGTTGCCTCTACAGTGTTCATGAAAGTTCACTCCCAGACTTCCTTCTGGAATATACCAATTAGTCTCCTTAAAGAAGAAACCCAAGTGGAGTTGCCAGGAGACTTTGTTTATGGAAGTGCTACAGATCAGCAGCAGAAGAATGGATGTGCCTTGTTTGACACCCAACAATCAGAATAATCCTGCCCTACTTCAGTGGGCCAGAAACAGAAACACTCAGACACCACAAAGTGCCCTCATGCCATGCCCTAGATGTGACGCTATAAAGAACGTCCTGCAGGCAGCCAAACAACCTTTATATCATAAAATCAAAGAATCACAGAATGATTTGGGTTGGTAGGGATGTTAAAGGTCATCTTGTTTTAACAACCTGCCATGGATAGGGCCACCTGCCACTGGACCAGGTTGCTCCAAACCACATCCAGACTGGCCTTGAATGCTTCCAAGGATGGGGCATCCACAACTTCTCTGGGCAACCTGTGCCAGTCCCTCGTACAATGCCTGATACTACATCAGCCACTCTGAGATGGAAAACACACACATAAGCAATCCTGTCTTTTGGGCACAGGAGTGGTCACTGAAGCTTAGAGAAGAGACAGACCAAGTATTATTGCAGTGGGGATGTGGATGGACCTGTCTGCAGGGGCCAAGTCAAGAAAGGGCAGGTGTGACTCACACAAACTACTTGACTCAGGGGCAACTGCCCACGGTGGCCGTTTTCATCAGCACAGATGTTGCCATAAATGCTGAGTGCCCTGAAGGACACACAGAAGTGGCAGCAGCTCTGTAGCAAAGGGCCCTGTTCAGTTTCCCTGTGCCACCTCGGCTGTAGGTGTGTGGCATTTACAGACACTGCTCCTGCTCAGACACCTGTCACCTCTGGCAGGATCTGTGTCAGCAGCGTAGGCAGTGACTCCCAGACATGTACAGCATGTTCGTCACTGCCTTTTCCAAGAACCTCGGGATCCTCCAGGTGAAAAATACTCTTTCCATCTGCGTCTATGGCAATACCTGAGAACCTAAAACTGTAAGGTTGTTTATACAAGATAGCGGTATAAAGTGACATTTCTGATTGAAATAGCATCTCTCCTGAATTTTATTGTCAAAAATGTCTTTCTTAAATATTTTTCCCTTCTTTTGCTTCACCTAATGTACCTATCTAGTTAGACACACCAGAATCTGAAAAAGCTGGGAAATAAACCACTTCAAAAACTTTTTTTAATGCCAACTTCTGTAATTTTTTCCCTTTTTTTTTCTCTGATAAATAAACGAAAGTTCAATAATGAACTAAAAATGCCTGTAATGGAGAGACAGACTGTGAGACTATATAACTGATACTACTAATCCCATTATTCAAAAAAAGAATATAATTTTTTCCGAGAAAAAATAATGTCAAATAGGAACATACATATAAACTGTTTGCACACACACAGAGATCGCTTTAAAACTGTGAGATTTATTTGTCTTTTAAATTTTTCCAGGTTTACATTTTTCTTTTTCTCCACACATAGGAAGAACAATATGCTTATCTATTTTTGTTATGGAAAGCAGAGATTTTACACTAAAAAACAGGCAGGAACCAAACTAACAAACAAATGGAAATCAACAAAAATTATGAGGCAGGCAATAAATGAATGGCAGGTGCCAGGGCTGTTGAAACTGTAAATGTGATCAAAAAGTGGCAATTAAGAAAGTAAAAGTTGGATAAAAGATCACCTTTCCTGTGTAAAGGAATTTGTTAATTTAACTGTGTTTCACTTATGTTTTGCACTCATGACACATACCAGTGTGGCAGCGTTAGAAAGCAAAGACTTCACTTTAGTAATATATGGTTCTGGATCACGGTCTTCTCCAGTTTCCTAATTGTTTTGGAGAAAAAAAGGAAGAAAAGACCAACTGGTCACAGCACCTGATGGGAAAAAATAGTGTTGAGGTGAAAAAGTCCTTTCCTGAAAATAAGCGTTCCTCCCCTGCCTTGGTCTCTTCCCTCAGAGCTACTGGTTTTCAAGAGAAGAGGATTAGTTGACATGTCCTTCCACATCCACCCATTAACTTATTCTTGCTGTGAAAATGGGAGAGAACATGGTGGTTCCAAGTGACAATTACCTTTGGTTTTAGTAAGAGCTATGCTGGGAGAGAGCACCTCCGTCTGGATGCTTCCTCAGGACCAACCCTGCTCTAAGTACAATGAGCTACAGCGAAACAGCACTTTCTATATACTTTTGTTCACCAGTGCTGAGAATTTCAGCAGCTGTGGTGGAACATAAAGCACAAAACTCCTCTTTGTCAGCATCAGCTGCTTTGCCTACGTTGACAGAATAAGTGTAGGATAGCAATGACAACATGTATATAATATCCATATTTTTGTCACTTAAAGATGCCTACAACCTGTATTAATACTCAAAACACTAAAGGTTTTTTAAAAATCACATAAGCATTTGCAATATGCAAGCTGGTGGTTTCTAGTTGCCTGTGTCAGATGTAGAGCCATTCTGTACTTAAATTTTACAGTGTTGTTTTCTGTTAGGTGGTGATTGCTGATCGCCTACTGCTGCTGACAGATGAGGTTTCAGGAAGAAAAAAAATTTAAAAAATGAGAAAAAATTAGTCCCAAAGTCTATTTTTGGTGATAACAAAATAATCACAATGAATTCAACCTGTCCTCTGGTGGCAGAAGGGCACAGTCATTTCTGCTTGGTCTCTGTCAGAAAGGAGAAAAGGAAAAAATTCTTCCCTGTGAAGGGGGTGAGGTCCTGGCACACGTTGTCCAGAGAAACTGTGGCTGCTCCATCCCTGGAAGTGTTCAAGGCTGTGTTGGATGGGGCTTGGAGCATCCTGGGATAGTGGAAGGTGTCCCTGCCAGTGGCAGGGTGGTGGAATGGGATGAGCTTTAAGGTCCTCCCAACCCAAACCACTCTATGACTGTTCAAAGGAGGCCACAAGGATGGTGAGAAGGGCTTTGAGAGGAGTGGCTGAGGGCACTTGGTCTGCTCAGCCCGGAGGAGACTGAGGGGAGACCTCATTGTGATCTTCAACATCCTCATGGGGGGGAGCAGAGGGGCAGGTACCGACCTTTTCACTTTCATCACGGCACGAAGCTGAGTCAGGGGAGGTTCAGGCTGGGTATCAGGAAAAGGTTTTTCACCTAGAGGGTGGATGGGTGCAGGAACAGGCTCCCCAGGACAGCGGTCACAGCATTCAAGCCTGCCAGAGTTCAAGAAGCATTTGCACGCCGCTCTCAGGCACGCGGTGCGCTTCTCGGGGCGCCCTGTGGAGGCGCAGGAGTTAGACTGGATGATTCTCGTGGGTCCCTTCCAACTCAGCCTGCGATTCTACGAGGCTGTTAAAGCGCTCCAGCCCTCCCGCAGCTCCCGGTGCCCGCTCCCCCCTCACCGCCCCTCTGCGGACACCCCCCATGCTGCGGGGGCGGCCGCCCCGGGCCGGCGGCCATTTTGGTAACGGGCCGGCGCCGCTCCTTCCTCCCTTACTCAAGATGGCGGCGGCGGCGCATGCTCGGAGCGGGGAGCGGCGCTGCCTGCCGGTGCTGAGGGGGAGCGGCGGCCATGGGCGAGACCGAGAGGCTTTACTATGTGTACAGCTGCGACCTGGACATCAACGTGCAGCTCAAGATGTGAGTGAGCGCCGCCGCGGCTCTGCGGGGGGAGGGGGGCCGGCCGCTGCCGCCCTGGGGGGAAGCCGGGCCGCCCGCCCCCTGGGTGGGTGCGCTGACCCTGGCGGTGCCCGGCGGTGCCCGGGTGCGGGCGGTGCTGGCCCGGCTCCGTGTCCCTCACGGCACCCGGGGCTGCGGGTGCCGCTGTCCGGGGAGCGGAGGGGACGAGGCGGGCGAGGGGCCGGGCTGGAGCTGGGCTGCGAACGCAGATCTCCGTCTGCTCAGGTCCTCTGAGGCAAAGACCGGTTGTCAGCGCAGCCCGGTTAACTTTTCACCTGCCGGTGTCATAGAATCGCAGGATGGTCTGTGTTGGAAGGCACCTTAAAGCTCATCCAGCCCCACCCCCCGCTTCCATGGGCAGGGACACCTTCCACTAGCCCAGGTTGCTCCAGATCCCATCCAGCCTGGCCTTGAGCACTTCCAGGGATGGGACAGCCGCAGCTTCTCTGGGCAACCTGTGCCAGGGCCTCACCCTCCTCACAGGGAAGAATTTTTTCCTAATATCTCGTCTAAACCTACTCTTTCTCTCAGATTGAAGCCATTCCCCCGTGTCCTGTCACTCCAGGCCCTGTCTTTCCTGCAAGTTCCCCTCACTTGCTGTAAGGCCACCGCAGTGTCACAGCTCGACACTCAGTGTTAGGGGAAGGAGACAAACTGGTGACACCCTTCCTGTTTCTTCCCGTTCTTCCGTGAAAGCAAGGTGCTCTTAGCCCGGCTTTTTATTGGAAAGTCCAAGTGCTGCAGCACCTAAGTATGTTCCCAACTGCACATATGGAAGCATTTCTGTTTAAGCTGAAATTATCATTCACTGGTGTATTTACCATTTTTTAAGTCACTTTTCTGCATCTGCAGCAGTGGGATGCTTACAGTTCTGCAGGAGGGATGTAGCCTGACTCTAAAACGTAGTGTACCTGATGGTGGTACCTTAAAGTACATTACACTTTTCTGGCAAACTAATTTTGAGAAGGTTATTCAGGCTTATTTAACTTCTGAACGGGTGATGGTAGTGGAAGATGTCCCTGCTCATGGCAGGACATTGGAACAAGATGATCTTTAATTTCCTTTTCAACCTAGCCTGTCTGGGATACCTGGAGTCAGATTCATGTGTCCGCTTTGCTGTTTTATTCCACCAAACAAAATTAAATTAGCGCTTTTTTTTATTTTTTGCATTGGACTGTATGTCATCTTGGAGTGTGCAGTGCTGGTTACTTGTAAGTAACTTGTTCGTCTGCTCTGAAGTGGTTTCAAATAGATTTCTGTTTGCTGGAAGGTTGATGTTATGTCTTTTCCTGTCACCACCACAACAATTCCTTTTTTGTGTTAACATGTGCATCCACTGTCAGATGTTCAATGTGTTTGATTGTTTTCATCGTGGCCTAGCCGAAGCCTAAGAAATTCTGTCTTAACAGTAACATTGTGCAAAGTGTTACAAGGCTTTAGCCAAGTTTTTTTTGAACAGTCTGCTTAACTGAACTTTGTTTTGTTGTTGATGTGAGAGGTGACTGACATACAAAGCCAGTCATACATTTCATAAATCTTAAAAATTAAGATTTACTTACCATAGAAGGCTTGGAGGTTTATTTTTTCCAAACAGTATTTGGTGTGCTTGTAATCTGATGTTTGGTTTGGTTTGTTGATGATAGCAGCATATGGTATCTCGTTGTTGCCCTATTTAAGGTTTCTAATTTGAAAATCTGCAGATTGTACTAGAAGAAATTATCTCCACTGAAAAGGCAAACAAGTAATTCTTGCCTCCCCTGCTTTTCCCTCCCACCTCTAAATCAGGATAACAATGCACTCTGTTCCTCTCTGCTATCTGGGTTTCACTACCAGCAAGTAATGCAAAGCGAGGATAGCCTTAGTACTGGGTTATCTAGATATGAGCTGTGGAAATACAGTAACATATCTACTATGGATAAAACAAATACTGGTTTATCTATGTTTTCTCTTTCTCTCTTTTCTCCTGTGTCCCTCCCGTAGAGGAAGTCTGGAAGGGAAAAGAGAACAGAAGAGTTACAAAGCTCTCTTAGAAGATCCGATGCTGAAGTTCTCAGGACTGTATCAAGATACCTGCTCTGACTTGTATGTAACTTGTCAGGTGTTCGCAGAGGGGAAGCCTCTTGCTCTTCCAGTTAGAACTTCCTACAAGGCTTTTAGCACTAGATGGAAGTAAGTGATTTGCCTTTTATTTCATATTCCTCTTTGTTGCTGGGGCATCAAGTTAGATGGATAGACATATATATGATTTTTATTTCTGTCAGAAAGATTTGGTTTCTGTTGTCCTTTTCAAATGAGTTGCATTTTTTCAAGTGTCTGTATGGGATAGTGTTACTCTGACAGCACACCACCAATCTTTTAGTGTAATGGAAAAGTGATAAAATTGTTACTTCTGTTGTTACATTGTTGCTTTTAAAATTGTTACCTGGGGATGTTTTACTATGTAAGTAACTCCTGAGGCCTGGACTAGCACATTTTCATACTGTTTGTTGACAGTCTTGTCACTTACTTATCAAGCCAGACTATTTTTCTTTTGGTATTTAGCCTTTTAGTCATGCTCAAGACAAGTATTTGAATGGTTAAAGCCTGCAGAAAAATAGTCCTTCTGCCCTTGGAAATTGATATTCTGAGGAGAATCTGGGTTGTATAAACTAATACAGAGTAACTTGAATTCTAAAGCTTTATGACTAATAAAAGGTGTTTCTCTGCAGCTGGAATGAGTGGCTGAAGCTGCCTGTGAAGTACCCAGACTTGCCTCGCAATGCACAGGTGGCTCTGACCATCTGGGATGTGTATGGGCCTGGTAAAGCCGTTCCTGTGGGAGGAACAACGGTCTCGCTCTTTGGGAAATACGGGTATACTGCTTTTTCTTCTGTGGTGCGCGTTTGAACCTGGCTTGTGAATAGTAAGGTAGCAGTGGTTATGAGAGATAATGTTTTAAACCTTTTCTAAACCAGGTTAACAGTTACATGTTTGAAAAATCAGATACACAGATTATTTACTCTGTTTCTTCCTGATTCTAATTTCATTCATGCTACAGTGTGGTATAAAAGAAGTCTTCTTCTGTGTTACACCAAAATTTAGGCTTCTTTTAAGATCTGTAGGCTTGGATTTTAAGGTAGCACATGCTGAAATCACTTCATATCTATACTTTTGCAATGCATGGATGCCAGTACTGATTACTTAAAATAGTTGATTTAATTGGCTTGCAATTGGGCTGTTAATGTAATGTTAATAACAGGGAATAAAATATCACTCGATAAGTTGGAGGTTTTCAAAGTTAATATTCTGTGATCCAATAGAGGGTACATCAAAAGGATCTTGACTGAATGCAAAGGAGACTGTTTAAGGAAAATTTTAAGGTGCTGGTACTTTTTGTGGTTAGGAGTGAATGTTAAGCTTTGGATAGTTCAGCACTGTAGTGTTCCTGTAAATGTGACATGAACACTTTACATATGTGTATGCATCAGAGATGCTGTTGTATCCTTCTCCTTCCTCATCTCCTCAGCTGGGATATATTCCATTATGTACAACTGACTTTTAGCAAGTTTCTGACTACTAGGAGTCTGTATCTTTGAGTGTTTAGCAAACAGGTGTGAGAGAGGAGACTAATGAGGCTGAAAAAAAAGACTGGGAACACTTTCCTAGTATTTCCACATAATGCTGGAAAATGAGGAAAAATAGACTGTTTTGTCTTATCAGTGGATAAAAAATAACAAGGTTAAACTGAAGTGCAGAAAAAGTTTGGATTAGCATTAGGAAAGCTGTTCTAATGAAGTTTGAATGTAGAAAGTGACTGTAGAGGGAGAGGTTGTCATTTAGGATACTGCTTTGACAAAAAAGATTGGCATTGTCTTAGGGCAGAAAATTGAACTGGATAAATTGGACTGTACCCCAAAGACTGCTGGTAGTTGTTAAAGCATAGAGCACAGCACATAGTAAAAGGTAAAAGTAAAGTAAATTTATAAATCTGATTTCCAGCATGTTGGACCTGGAGGAAATAAATGGAGAGACAGCATTAAAAAACTTTTGAATTTTGTAGTTTATAAATGGAAACCTTGGCAGTTTTATTCCACAAAGTGATGTGTGAATTTAAGGTCAGACGGTCCTTCTCGTTGTTATTTCTCATTTTTAAGAGTTGACTTTTTAAGATGTTCCTTTCAGTTGTATTTACCTGAAGTTGTTAGAGTTAAGTGATCAGCTCTGGCAAAGGTAATGCGCTTGATTTCTTGGAGCACCTTTTATAGGTGGATCAGCACAAATATGCAAGAGAAGCAGGATTTTGCAGAGAGAAGATGTGGTCGATTACCCTGCAAAGTTCTGTTCACTGCACACTTTCAATTATCAATTCAATTTCAAGCATAGATGGAGAAAATGGTGTGTGGAGGGTTGTGGCATTTTTTTCTTGGTGTGGTTTTTTGTTTTATTTGGCAGCTCTGAAGGCTGCTTTATGTCAGTTGACCTTCAAATGAAACTTAGGTAGCTTTTTAGTTGATTTTTTTTTTTTGGTTGGCAGATCTAAAGTTACTATTATAATTTGCACATGAAGAGGAATACTTTCTGCTTCATTACAAATATTAAAGCTATGAAGGTCGAGCTCTTTCCTTAGTTTGTGTTTGTACCACCCCACTGACTTTGGGAATTACGCATTTTCCTTCCACTTGCCAAGTAAATTATCTCAGACTTAATATTTCTTCTAAACTCCCTGTGCCAGTAAAATGAAGGCTGTAGGGGGCACAAGATGCAAGTCACTTTTGGAGTAGAGTTCAATTATGAAATTTTGTAGTTTTGGCAAAGGAAGATACTTCATTTTCCTGCAGCTGCTTTTGTATTTTGGTTCCTGACAGCTGCATTACTTTGAATTTACTGAAGTGATTCCACATTTTTCCCTGCAGGATGTTTCGACAAGGAATGCATGACTTGAAAGTCTGGCCCAACGTGGAAGCTGATGGCTCAGAGCCCACCAAAACTCCTGGGAGAACCAGCAGCACAGTCTCTGAAGATCAAATGAGCCGCTTGGCAAAGGTAATGGAATAGCAAGTAACCTTTAAAATGTATGCGACAAGCTTGCACATCACTGGAGTGGAAGGAAGACAGGCTGCCCATTCTGTTTTGTCATGTGAAAGCTCCCTCCCTTTGGTTGTTTAGGTATTTCACAGGATTTATACAAAGGAGCAAATTGCATCATGCTCATTTGCTTCTGAAGTGTTTTTTGAAAGGGAACATGTAAGTACCTTCTAATACACAGCATTATGTTGCAACAAGTAAACATCCAAATTCCATCAGATTTAGTAGAGCATCTTCTACCAGTAACTTGTGAGGACGGTCTAGTTTCCTTCAGAAGCCAATCCTTCAGCTTTAAGGCTGTCTGCTGTAGTGTTTACATGTGTATGACATACCTCTACATTTGAAAGAACTTGAACTGCAAAACTTAGCCCAAGTTTCATTCATTTCAGCCCATGAATGTATATTAGTATTTTATTCTCCAAACTTTTGATGACAGTGTATATTCTTACCATCAAAACTACTGCTGGAATTATCAGAAAATGTTAGTTATTCAAATGTTTTACTAGCTGATCTCTGATTACTGAGGTAAGATTACCCCAAGCTTTGCAAACCACTCAATCCACTTACTCTCTGAGGTTTCTTCTTAGTCTTGGTCTCCTAGTTTTCCTCCTCACCTTTGTACAACTTCCAGGGAAAATAGGTCCAGTACCAGAAATAGATCCACTTTCTCATCTAGACGTTTATCACTGCAATAATTTAACTTTCATCTATCTAGGGTCTGTCTTTTATTAGTTCACATAGAATTTATAACGGAAAACTCTTTAAAGCCGCTTGATCATAGTAGAATAAATCGCCTCTGGCCTACAGAATCTCTGTAGACAGACACTAAATATAAGACTAGTTTACAGTTCATAAATGGTTACATGATGTATGCAGTGGGTTTCTGAGAAAGGGTTTTACAGTGTAGGCCTTCCCTTTCATGTTAATTCTGTTAAGAAAACATTAACACTTTCTTATTTATACTCTCTAGCTCAAAAACCACAAATAATGTAGCCTGTTTTGGTCTTAAAATAGCTAGTTCTGCTGTAAGCTTGTTCTTTTGGCATTTCCTTAAAGCCTCTGAGCAATAGGAGGGAATTCTTCCTTCACATCCCATTTGAGAGTTGTAGTTAATGGCTAACAAAAAGCTGATAACATCACTGCCCCCATTCTTTTCTTCTGAAAGCTGTTTTGGAAGATCCTAATTTCTGAAAGATGAGAGTGTTTGCATTGGTATTTTGTTGTGGTCCTTTATAAAAACATTTTATGTTCAGACGGATGCTAATGAAATTAGTAGGGTTTCTGGGTGGTGTGTCTGTGGGGGTTTTCATTTGCCCAGCTGTTTACACAGCAGAGGAGGTTCTTGTGATCTGTCATTCCCGAATAGGCATTGTTTGAGCACAGTTAGCTTCAGTCTTCTGTGACTTCCTTGTCAGTTGCTGAATGCCTCCTCAGGCTACTGTGTGAAGGTATATTTGAACATAGGTAAGAGGATAACAAGTAACTCTTGAGAAGAACTTTCAGAATGACCTTCTCTCCATCTGAAAAATAACTTTTCCTGGGTATGCTTCTAAGTTCATGTCCATATGTGGTATATATTATTTTTATAAATTTTTATAAAATCAGTGACTGGCTGGTGAAGGAGTTGCATCCTTTTACCTTGAATAGTGGGTACTATGACAAGTCTCCTCTTTCATGTTGAGGTACCATATGGTTGCGCTCTTACAAAACACATAAATGTTGCTGGTAAAATTGCTGCTGATGAAAAAGTCATGGCTTGGCATCCTGGAGACATTGTGAATGCAGATTTTTTGTGCACTAAGGAATATTAATGAGAAGAGTGTGGAGTACCTTACCATGCTCAAATATTAATGACATTAAGATATCTCTCCCATGAGTAGTATGTTAATTTATTCTGCTTAAACTAAAACTACTCTTAAGTTCTTTTTGATCCATTCATTTCCCTTACACCTTCTGCTGGCTGAATGAAATTAGGTAATAATAATGTTGAGACACTATTAAAGAGATGCTGCTTATTTAGTAGCAGATGATGAATAGTTCTTTCCCTGAAGGGAATGCACTATCTTCTCTCTTATTTTAAGCTTTAAATATTAATCCAAGAGAGCACTTCTTCATGTGTACATATATGCCTACAGATCTTCTGGGTCTTGTATGCAGATCTAATTAATTGCTGTATTATGACTTTTTTCCTCTATAAGAGAGGCTTAGAGGTTTAAGATACTAATAATTTTCTTCTAAAACATACAAAATTACTTTTTTTCTTTTATTCTCTAGTGCAGTGAACAAGAAGATGAACTAAGAATTTGTGACCAAGTTACCTAAATAACGCCTTTTTCTCCAGGACTTTGATAAATGCTATCCTCAATCTGTGTGTCAATGCATTATGCAAATATGTGGTATTCTGAAAACTTTGATGTGTTGGTTTAAGGTGGGGTTTAGAGGGGCTACCTTGAGTAAGTAAGTAAGAAAAATACTTTTCTTAGATAAAAAACCAGTGGGGAGTAACTTAGAAGTGAATAAAGTGGTGGACATGGAATGGTAAGGAATTTCTTCACTGCTAAGGAATTTCTTCATTGTTGAGAGTGAGAAGACCTTTTCTGTGCACTATGTAGGACATTTTTGAATGCATTAAGTGATGGTGTCCTGCCTGCCTGCATTGTGGGTTATAACTGGTGTGCTTGTTTCTGGTTCTCTGCTTTTGAGGTATATTGTGAAGTTGCATATGAGGCAAAGGCCAAGTCCTGTATTATCCTTTTAGTACAGTCCTGCCACATTCTGTCTCTGCAATATTGCTGAGATGAAATTTGATGAACTGGCTGCAGAGTTTAGCATAAGGTAGCAAAAAAATTATTACTGTGTTGTGCTCCTGTTAACATTACATTCAGCTAAGCTGAAAGAACCCAGAGACTGAATTTTTGTGCTTTGTTTACATCCAGCAACCTGAAGTGTTATTAAGGATTAGCCTTTGCCATGTCCCCTCTCTTGTCCTTCCTTTTCTTTTTGTACTGTTAAGTCTCTGAAGTTTGTGGAATCTGAAGATGAGCTGTTCCAGAATTTACTGGAGACAAACTAAATGAGAAAGGCCCTACTATATAGTGAATGGAGTTAATTCTTAGAAGTTCCAGTGGTCTTCCAAAGTTTGCATCAAAATGTAACTCGTTGTATCAAGCTGTGCTGTGGTCTAGAGCCTAAAGAAGTGTCAGGTGAATCAGCTGCTGCAAGCAAAGAGTCTCATAGTTGTTACTGGATTGTGTTTCATGGAACAAGTTCAGAACAAAGGGCATCAGATGGTCATGGCTATTTTACTATTTGATGCCTTTGAAATGGCCAATCCCTAGGAAATCTGGAAATCAGTTAGAAAAATTAAAATGGTAGCATTTTTCTCCCAGCTGAATAGTTTTTTAGTTGCCTTTTAAACTAAGGCTGCTTTTGATTAGTCTTTTACTTTGGTAGAGCCAAGGACTATAGTTGAGAATTAATATTCAGTGGAAAATTAAACCTCATTTCTAGTAGACTTGGTAGAAACTAAGAATCAGAAAAGCTGAATTAGATAACGTGTTTGTGAAATGAGTGAGTGTTGGGTCTCAGAGCTAATGCCATGCTTGCTTTCATAAGTAATCTGCCTTAGAACTTAATTCTTGTCCTGAGAGGGTGCAGAGGCCATGGTGTGGGCTGTAGCGTTTTCTGACTCTTTCTAGTATAAGAGAACTAAATTATGTGGGAGTTTCATTTCCTGTCTAGAAGTAGGAACCAGTATCCAGAGTTTACTAGACCCAAATTAAACCCTCGGAGTTGATAAGAGAAAAAAGAACACAAAAGACTTGTTTTAAATATCAGCATGTCACTGGGGAAAGTGACCAAGCAAGATGATCTGTTGCTGGATATGTAGGGGCAGTTGATAGGTGTGTTAAAAGACAATTCTTAAATCTTCTGTGTCTTGTTTTGCCCCTGGGTGGGCAGGTTGACCATAGAACAAAGCTGATGAAATAGTAGTTGTAATCCTTCCCTTAATAAGAATAATTCTGACAGGTCTCTTCACTAACCCTTTTCTAAACAGATACTGATTTCTTTAAGACATGAAGGAACTTAGTCTTCTAGTCCCTCTGCATCTCCTCTTGCATACCACAAGAATTACTGATTTTTTGAAGATCACTTGTGATTTCTTAGGAGCCAAAAAGGTGATCTTATTCATATTCATGTGGTCTGCTGCTGAATGTCTTGTAAGCAATTATGTGGTAGTACCTCTGAAATTACAGGTAATATGTTAACATCTTACCTTCTCTTCCACACTGAAGTAGTCCTCCAAACAAATCAACATCCTTGCTAGTACTACAGCAATTTGTAGGTGTAGGAGCAAAACCTGAACTGCTTATTGGGTGACTAAAACAAAGAGAGAAGAAGCTGTCTAAGGCTTGCTCTGAGTCTTCAGTTGACCCTCTGTGATCCCAGTCTGGAGGCTTGTTTAGGTAAGGCTGACAAGGGCAGAATTATTTAATATGGATAGTTTTTGAAATAGCTTATATTTGTTTGGCTTGGTTTTTACTGTATGACACATAGGAACACAAAATATGTAATATCTTTCTTATGTGACTTTACTTCACAGATGGTTTCGATGTGTTAAAAATGCAAAGATGATTTGCTTGGATAATGGTATAATGATATATTCTGCTGTGATTGGTATTTTAGGTAGTAGAATTATTTTTATGGCATGGCTTAGCTGTTTTCAAGGATTTACTATGTGTACACTGTACAAGGTTTTTGTGGTTTTTTTTTTCCCTATACTTTTCCCCTGATTTTTTGTTACTATCTTTGTTACATTATAACTTTGGTATTCTTTTTCTTGCTCTGTGTTTTTTCATGCAGCTCACCAAGTCTCATCGGCAAGGTCACATGGTGAAAGTGGACTGGCTGGACAGACTGACCTTTAGAGAAATAGAAATGATCAATGAGGTAAGTCACTGAACATCAGATAAGTAATTTTTGGGGGGTTTTAACTTGCTAATATGGAACCTTCACTTGCTTAGGAGACCAGCTCTTAAGTACTTGTCCTGTTTTTCTTCAACTGCCAGTGTATATGATAAATAAATCTTTAGGCTTCCGAAGATGATTTTATTTCAGCAGTAATAATAGGATAGTTTGGGTTGGGAGGGACATTTAAAGGCCATCTAGTCCGTTCCCTCTGCAATCAGCAGGGGCATTTTCAACTAGATCAGGTTGCTCTGGGCCTGTCCAGACTGGCCTCGAATGTTTCTGGGGATGGGGTTTCTATCATGTCTCTGGGCAACCTGTGCCAGTGTCTCACCACTCTCACAGTAAAGAATTTCACCTAATATCTAGTCTAACCCTGCCCTTTGTCAGTGTGAAGCTATTTTCTCTTCTCCTGTCCCTCCATGCCCTTGTCCAAAGTCACTCTCCAGCTCTCTTGGAGCCCCTTTAGGCACTGGAAGGGGCTCTAAGGTCACCCTGGATCCTGTTTAACTCAGTATATTCCTCTTGCACCACAGAACTCTGTTTTCTGCTTTGTGCTTTGAAATTTTTGTTGTCTTATTTATAATTAGACCTTTTGGAATCAGATTTTTTGTTTAACTGAAATTTGTGTTTTTATAAACTCTTAATGAGTATTTCAGGGTTTTTTTTAAAGAAGCAAGTCTATCCCCCTTTTAACCCCTTTTTTTTTTGTTTTCCCTTCTTCACTTACAGCAAAAGCACAGAAAAATAAAAATTATGAGTTCCTAGAGTACTGCTTTAAATAGAGAACCACTTTGCCTATGCTGGAAAGTCAATCCATTATTAATGCATTAAATGAACTGAAATTACTCACTGTTGAAAGGAATGTGTGCTTTTTTTTATTAAATGTACATTCCTGGTAGTGGTTATGTGTAATAACTTTTTTCTTGTTTCCCACCTAGATTCTAAAATTCTAAGCACTTTTTATGGGTAAAGGATTTAAAAAATGCATACATGAGCAAATCTTCCTCTGAAAGTGAAGGAGCTGCAAATCTAATCTTGTAGTCCAGGCTCACTTGGCCTCTTTTATGGTGTTGCCTAAAAAAGTGATTTTTTTTCGTATCTTCTGTTTTTTGTGTTTGACGTGCATAATTGTATGTAATGATTTAGGGGGGAAAAAAAGCAAACACCAGCAAGCCAGCGGTCACCTAGTACTTCTTTGTTACATTTTTTCACACCTTTAGCCCACGGTTGGAAGGCTCTGATGAAAAAAAGGGTTTTTATCTGTTACATGTGGATGTTTATCATGAAGTGGGAATGTGAGGTAGTAAGAATGTCAGGAAGGAAGTGATATGGTCTTGAGTAGTGCTGTGAAATGATTAACTGAATAATTGCTACGACAACTGATAACCTAATTAATCAGTTACAGCACAAAGGATGTAGGGTAATTGCTGTACTGAGAATGCTCAAGATTGATGCCCTGCAATAAATGATACACATCTGTGGTGGTTCTTTTCTCAGAGGGAGAAGCGAAGTTCCAATTTTATGTACCTGATGATTGAATTCCGCTGCGTCAAGTGTGATGATAAAGAATATGGAATAGTTTACTACGAAAAGGTATGTGCCTTGCAGGCTTTATGGTCGTCCTTAAAAAGCAACATATGCACCTAAAATGGATGGGATTTTTCTGCTGAGGTGAAATATTCTGCTGCAGGATAGCAGCAGACAGCTGTCAGTGGCAATTGTTTATGTACATACAAATCAAGTAGTATAACTTCAACAGGATTGCAGAAGTCAGTCATTTGTGTAATAGGGTTCAAGATTACAGATTTTAACAAGTGTGAGTGATTAAAAAGTTTCTGATTTATAGTTCCTTCAGTCATCCAGCAGTACTTTCAGAGTAGCTGTATGTAGAATTATGACTTAGATCAGGGAGAAACATACCTGTATTGAGTGGTAACTTTATAAAAGATGAGTTATTAAAACTTTGCAAAGGATCTCTGCTGGTGAATATTTTCTGTAAAATGAACAAGTATAGGAGCTTTGTCTGCCATGCTGAAAATACTATGGAAGTAATTGAGTAAAGCCTTTCTGAATTGTAATATTTTGCATCTTTTCTTGCTGTTTACAAAATGGATCTCCAAAGCAGTGCCTTCAGTATTTTTTTTGAGTTAGAATTCAATGGGGTGAAGGATTAACAGTGAGATTAACAGTCAGCAGTGTGGTATTGGAAGGCATTGTCAGTACTTTCATGGACCTATGTAATGGGGAAAGGCCCAGTCGGGTAGAAAAAAGCAGTGCATCTGTAATCTCTTTTCAAAGAAAAATGCCTCTTAAATTTTTTAGCGTGTTTAGATTTGTAAGAAGTCAGAAAGTTATTGAGTAATGCAGCTTCATGGAATGGAGAAAGAGGGTAAAAAAAGAGGGTAGAGTCTGTCTGAGATCAGAAGCACTAAGTTTAAGGAGCATTCATTTTAAGAATTTTAAAGAGTCAGTAATTCAGTACACAAAAATGTTAATAAAATGGGAAGTGGATTACAAACATTTCACTGTGTGTGACAACATTGCCAGTTGATGTGGACAGAAAAGCTGTGGTCTAACTTAAAATTCTTGAAGAAGGTAGTTAAAAATACAGTAATAAATGGCAAAAAGCAGGATTCCAAAAATGTAATAAACATCTGAGAAGGTACAGGTTAAAATCTGCTTCAACTGTATGATCTGTTGCAAGTTAAAGCTTTTTTTTTTTTTCATCTTTGGGTGCATTTTGGGGGGATATTGTTGTTTAGGGTTGTTTTTTTTTAGTGTTTGTTTTTTTTGGGGAAGAGGCAGTTTATTTGATTTTCTTTTTGTTGTTTTGTTTTTCTTTTAGTTTAGTTTCTTGGTGAATTTTGGTAACTGTAGTGAAACTGTGCCTTAGGCAGATGTCTAGGTTAGCTCTTTAGCATTTCTAGTTTTGGACTACAGTTGATCATGACACCTCTGTCCACATTTCAAAATCTTTTTGCCTTTAGAACAGCTTGTTTCATAGTGCTTCTGTACACTTATCCTAGAACCAGCAATTGTAGAAGACAAAACTCCCTTCTGTTACAAATCACAATGAAACCTACAATGTGTCAGATTTCCCCATGGAACAACATAGAGCTCTTTACTTCTGTGGAATTCAAGGAAATATTTGTCTGGAAAGCATAAGAGAATATGATAAAAACATAAGTTTTACTAACAGTTAGCTTTTTACATGAGAATGTGCTGTACCTTTCTCAGGTGCAAACAGATGAGCGTGGCTACCGTGTGGCTTTGTGTCCTCTTGGCTCTTTTCTTTTCATAAATGAACATGACATTCCTAAAAATTACTTCTTTCCCTTACCCCCAGCAACCTGCCATTATAGATGAATTGTTCCTGATTTACACACTTTTTTCCTGATTTACACTCTTTTTTTTTTTTCAGCCATCACTGTAGTATTACAGATGTGCAAGGTGCAGGAAAGAAGATTCAGACTTGCAGCATGCACCTTTCTTTTAACAGATGTTTCTGACCCCTAATGAGAGTGCATGGAACAGCATAACTATGAATTGTCAGCTCTTGTGGAAATAAAGTAATTGAATGTGTAATAGTACATATTAGAGCTATAACTAACTGCAGTTTGAGGGATTTGTTGTTATTCAGTAGCTTTTCAACAAGTTCTTGACCCTCTTCTGACAGCAGTAGGAAATGGTACATAAATTAGTGCCTGTTTTCTCGGTTTTGTCATGCTTCCAATTACAGCCTGCAGTATATGTATGGAGCATCACCAATCCAGTGCACTGAGCATAATGAAAGTGGGTTCTGTTGTCACCTGCCTGTGACCGATAGTCGAAGTGGAGATTACTTGTCACACTTCTGTTGATGTATTTGTTTTCAAGTGTTTAGGAAGAAGTAGCCTGTTAAACAGCGGCTGATGGAATTTGAGATTCTTTGACTCGACATTCAATTACAATGAAGTGAAGTGGCAGTGTCTCTTTCCATGTTCTCTGTTGACTTCATTTTAATACAGCACCCAAGACGTGAGGGATAGAGTCTGCGAGTAATGAGAGAATCTCTTCTGGTTCTCTATTTAGTTACTCATGTAACTCAGTGTGACTTACCAAGAACAAATAACATCAGCATTTATCATTTATGTGGTTTTGGGCAGGTTTCAAGTGAAACTTGTGTTTGAATAAATGATTGCACTGCTTCATCCAGTTTATTGAAAACAAAAGTTTGATTATCAGAGACTTTTTCATGGATTTAAAGAAAAAAAAATTAATGTCTGCACCACTGCTTGTCCTTTTACTTTTTCTATGAGAGAAGTTGGATCTCACTGGTGTTACTTGAAATGATGTTTCAGTTAAATATTAAGATAATTAGAACCTTCTTATGTACTGATGTTGCAAAACTGATTTTCAGGAAAGCAGAGAAGAATGTTCCTGGTTTGGAAAATTCTACAAATTTTGTCAACTGTCTTAAATGGACTCTAATATTTATATAAAGTCACACACACTGACCTTAATGTAGTGAAATATCTCTATAGCTCTGTAACAGCAGTTTAAAGCAAGTTAGTGCTGTTCAGTGTTGACGTTGCTTTTCTGGTGGCACAATAGCAGGTCATCCCAGGTTCTGGCTGCTGTGGAGAGTGATGCAGCCGAGAGCAGCAGATTCATGGAGTGAGGAGGTTGCTGCAGGTCCAGTGTCTGCACCATGTTTTTGGTTTTGGGACTGGCTTTCATCACATCCCACAGGGCTGGATGACTGTTGGCAGCTGGAGAATGTCAGGGATTTCTAAAACTTCCATGATGTGATCTAAAGCTCACTACATGGGCATAACAGGGAAGACACTTCAAAAGCACACACCTGACCAAATTCAAGTGATAATTTAGGCATTGGAATGGTTTGTAAGTTTATATGGTCAGGGTTGTGGTGCTGCATGTGGTGCTCTCCAGGTATGACTGAGTTAGAATTGTAATCCAGTCAAAGGGTAGTTCAGCAGTTGACATCCTTTGCCAGAAAATTCATGTAATTATTCCTTGTTGAGGTTTTCATGAAACAGTCTCTTGGAAAATGTTGACTCTTAACACTTGTCCCACAAATGCTTGGCAAAACTTGGTTTCATAGCCTTTGGTTGAGTCTTTGTTCTGTAACACAATGAAATGCTGGGAACAATTTTCCTGGTCCTTGACCTCCATGCCCGGAACCTTTCAGGTTTCCTGTCAAGTGTAATCTAACTGCATTTAAGGAGTTTAAGGAGCAGTCATTATAATTATTCTTCTGAAAGGTTCAAAATAGAGATGCCAGCAATGAGCGTAGAAATCATTCTTCTAACACTAGTCTTGGAAAAAAATCCCCAATTTTTGTTTTAGAGGGTTTTGTAAACATTTGGACATGAGGTCCTGGAAAGCTTTGCACCTCTTTTTAGTTTTGTAGGTAAGCAGACTTTAGGTAATAGTGCTTTTGTCATTCTCATCCTGATGAGTTCTGAGTTGTTTGTAGATGTCATAGACTTCTGATTGTGGGGTAGATGTTTCACTTTTACCAGCCTGGAGGCTTTCCTTTTACAGTTTAAGTATCTGTTTGTTTTTTTTTTCCACTGAGGGGAAGATGTAGTAATATAGGATGCTTATCCCTAGAGAATCCATGTGGGACGTGGATATTAAAAGTGCCTTAGTAGGATTTTGAATGCTTGTGTTAGTTGCTACTGAATCCATTCCTGAGTCAAGTTTCTCATACAGGATTTTTATGTGAAGGTTTTATACGGAGGGGAAACTTGTCACTGGGGTGTTGGAATCCTTTGTTGCTACATTAAGGTGAAGTCAGACTGCAGCCTTATTATGGTTTTGAACTGGAAGATAAAGAATTAGTGGATAGAAATTGATCTGTTGTCTCTTGATATCAGATGTGTTTATGAAGATAAGGATTTCCCACCCACAACACTTCCACTGTTTTTTTTATATAGTTTGACTTTGTAAAACTACATCAACGTGACCTGAACATTCTGTCTGATGAGATGGTGAGGTTTAGTACAATGTGAATGCTGATCTGTCACTGTGGCTCCAGCTCAGTTCAGTCTATTGTCACAGTGAGGCAGCAGTACTTTGTTATTATAGAACTACTTTGGGAATACTGTTAATTCTATGCAATTAGGTCAAAGCTAAGTTCATTATTTAGGCAGTATGGTTTTAGAGCAGAGAAACTGTAAGCAAATGTCTTCTCGATCCTCTTCAATGTTTGCATGCATGCTTTTTTCTTAAAGACTAATTATAAAAGCGATCCTGCTCGTGTTTTGGAACCATCACCAGCGACATCCAGATTGTATGTTTATTTCCCTTAACTAGGAAGGGTGTATGTGTTCTTACTGCTTTTATTTTGACTGTGAAATTGTCAAAGTAAGTTGATATGCCTCTTCAGAAAGGCATAGGACACTAAGAAACGTAATACAAGTGTCTTTCTGAACATGCATTTTAATAATAAGAGATATTTTGCTGTGTTCAGCGACACAAAATTTATGTAGTTGGAGAAAAAATGTTTCTCTTGGAAGGTTAACGGCAATTTTAACTCATGTTTCTTGTTGGTGATGAATGATTCTTTTCTTCCCCTTGAAACAAGCCTCTCCTTTGAAAGTTACCTCTGAAAATTATAGAAGTAAAAGCTATCCCAAGAGGCATATGTGATTGGAAAAAGAAAAAAAAAAAAGGAGCGTGGGGGCAGAAGTTACCTCAAAGTTACCTCAAAATTACATTACTGAGAGAAATGTTAGTATGTCAAAAGAACCTTATTCTGGGTTTTGTGCTTCCAGAGGACATGTGTAATGATATGGCAAATTTTTCCACTCATCTGTGGTGCCAGCACAGTAGTGAGTTGCCAAGCTGTATCTCCTCAGGTGAACTTCCATCTCTCTTGCCATCTGGGCAAAGTAAAAATAATTCAGCTTTTATTTTGTATTTTCCCTTTATAACTGTCAAAAGTCAATAGGATGCAGTTGCATCCTTCTTTCACTGTAGTACACTGTGCACTAATACGATAAGTTGGTTAATATCGTTAATATGTCTTTAACTTTTTGTCATTCAGGATGGTGATGAGTCATCTCCAATTCTAACAAGTCCTGAAATCGTTAAGATTCCAGATCCCCAGATGTCGATGGTAAGCATGCTCCATGTAATGCCATCTGTAGTACATCTTCATAGAGATGAAAGCTTGCTGTCTTAAATACTTTAAAATTCCAGTGGACAGATGTATTTGACCAGCTGAGAAATATCAATGGATTTAATTTTGTAATTTCTTTTTCTGCTGCTGCTAGTTTAAAATAATAGAATTGTTTTAATGCTTATGTTCATCTGCTCCTTTCCATACTTAATGTGCTTGCTTCTGAGGTATATGTAGGAAAGCAGAGAAAGGGGACTGTTGGAAAAAGAGATCAGAGGGTGGGAATGTAAGGTAAGAGGGAGCTGAAGAAAAGTAGAATTTACAAGCTGGTGCAGTAGCTCTTGGTCAATTCATCTGTTAAAATATTTTCTCCCTACGCTTTCTTGTATGTTGTCTTTCATGTAGACAGTGCCTAAATACAGTTCTAGAAAAGATTTCCATTATTGTGGATGCCAATTCAGTGGGACTGGTATTGGCAGCTTTGGGAACCTTAATGTAAGTGGGCTTGTACTGGCAACACTGTTTGAGCACCTTGTAATCTAACACTGCAAGAGCAAGTCTGACAATGCTGGAAACTGCCTTGGCTGCTGAAATCTCGTTGGCACTGTGGCTCCTATTGTGTCTCCTACTGTTTCTAACATGGTATTAACAGTGGGACAAGTTTTTGAGATGTTCTTCTTGCATACAAAGCTTTATGCTGCAAACGTCATCCTGAAAAGATGTTTTTGAAGTGTCTAGCACGTTTGAGTGCTGTCAATCACGTATGTGTTGACTGAAACGCTTACCTTTTGCAGCAATTCACTGAAGGCAAGGTAGAGTTTGTTAACTGTGTGAAGTCATAAACCGGAACAAACCCTCAAAATCCCAACAACCCTTTACCCATTATTAAAGGAGTTTTTTGTAAAACAAACAAAAGGTCAGAAGATGCTGTAGTTTTTTATGTGAATTTTAACTGCCGTGCATTTTTCAAGAAGCTGGTGATCTTCGCTAAGTGGTTTCATTTCAGTAGTAATTTTCTGTGCCTTCTAAGTATTTATACATACTGACTTACCCTCTGCGTTTAGGAGAACTTAGTAGAAAGCAAACATCACAAGCTTGCTCGAAGTTTAAGAAGTGGACCT
>JAWWES010000094.1:66456859-66525793 GCA_035583135.1 Lophotriccus pileatus
ATGCAACTACCCGAGATCAGCTTAATGTAAGTCAGTCATATGATGGCTAAATTCAATTTTATTAGGTAGGTTAGTGATAATATACTTGATAATATATTATTAGTCATAATATATTTAATTGATGACAAGTTAATTTCAGTTTATAGAGAACTATTAATGATGAAAGGCTGGTAAGTGTTTTTTACAAGGGCTTAGTTAGAAGGGTCAGCTCAGAAAGGAACAGAAGGTGCTTGCTCATTTTTTTGTAAAACAATTTTTGGGTGGGTAAGAATGTGTCTTTTGCACATACCATGTAGGTGTGAATGGTAGTCTTAAAGTAACTGTGTATATTCGCCTGCACTGCCAGTTCAGTCACACACACAGCCAAGGAGCATCACCGTGATAGCATGAGAACTTTGTGTTGTTGGAAAGCTCTTTTTTTTATCCTCTACCTGTTTTTGTGTGCTGTCAGTGTTGTGCTTTGTCACAGTGTACTCCATTAACTTGCTGCTTATTTGTCTCTTGATGTTTCTAAACTCACTCTCTGACCATGTATCTAATAGATCATAGTGAGTTATCCACCGACAAAGCAGCTAACGTATGAGGAACAGGATTTGGTTTGGAAATTCAGATATTACCTTACTCATCAGGAGAAGGTAAGTAGAATCATAGAATGGTTTGGGTTGGGAGGGATCTTGAAGATCATCTAGTAATGATTTGGAATCGTTTGACAAAACTTCTTAGTGAAAGAAGAGCATCATCTGGCAGTCCTACAGTATCCTGTCCTTGCAGAGATACAGAGCTTCAGTGTCTTAGAAGCTTGTCAAGATTATTCTATTTTTTCTGTAATGTTACTGTTTTAAAAATTAGTGACTGAAAATTTTCCCCTTAAATCATGTGAAATGGCTATTACTGCAGTAGTCTTTCTACAAATACTGACTGTCAGCTTAAAGTGCCAATTTTGCCATTTTTGTCTTCAGCAGAAAAAATTTATTTAGCAGGAGCTTCTTCATGCCTTTTAGACCAGGGTTAACATTACCAGAGTAAGGAGCAGCACACCAAAAACCCAGAGTAAATTGAATAACCAAATAATACCTCATCAGTGGGCATTTTTTTATGTAGTGCTAATTGTGATAGAGCAGTAACAATTATCTTTACATTTTATTTGGATGACTCAGCTGCTCTTTTCTGGGACATACTAAAACAACTCAATATTATATTGTCAGTTATATCAGCAAAGTTTGTGCTTATGTAAATATAATCTGAATCTAGTTCTACCTTAATGCAAAACATTAATTTTTGAAATAATTTGTTCAGCCTGACATTTTACTGATGAATCGTCCCATCTCTTTCTGTTTAGGCCCTGACAAAATTCTTGAAATGTGTCAACTGGGATCTACCACAAGAGGCAAAGCAAGCCCTGGAGCTGCTGGGCAAGTGGAAGCCCATGGATGTGGAAGACTCTCTAGAACTTCTGTCATCCCACTTCACCAACCCAACAGTTCGGCGCTATGCTGTGGCCAGGCTCCAGCAGGCTGATGATGAGGTATTCTCTGGTCTGTGGGTACAGGGAAAAGTCAGCTGGTCTCAGGAGTTTTAGTCTCATTGAGTACTTGAAATGTTTGCTGCTTCTCAAGGCATTCAAGGGAGTAATAGTGAAGGAAAACACAAAATAATTCGCTGTGTTGCTATTTACTGTAAGCTCTCTGAGGAGCGAAGTCTTCACATTATTAAATGTCACTCATTGATAATTGTCTTAGCATGAACAGCCAATAATAGCTGGTTTAGTCAAACAAGATAAAACAACCGTATGTTCTCCTCAGAAACCAGTGATAAATTTTGATTGTTAACCTGCATAGAAGTGCTCTGAACCTAAATAGTCTACTAAAGGATTTTCAACAAATCCATCTGGTAAATTGAAGCAGTATATCGTCATACTCCTTTGCTAAAGAAAATGAGTAGAATGGCTTCTGTGGAAATAAGGTGTTTCTAATCGTATACTAATTAGAATATGATGAGCTCTGATTTGTGAGTAAAGCCCATGTAATAGAATCTGTTAATTTTCAATTATTTATATATTTTATTTTCTACTGATGGTAAAAAAAAAAAAAGCCAAGTTTGAATGCATTACCATAATTCTTGAATGCTTGGCAATCAATTGAGTTTAAAATAGGGACCATAAATATGTCATACTTTCTCAAGCCTGCTTCAATAGCCAAGGTCATACTTGTTTGACTTTAAAAATGTACCTTTTACAAGGTATTTGAAAGTAGGTAAATGAAGCAAGTTGAATAGTAGAGGTAATAAGTTAATTTTAAACAGCAAGATTAAAATTCTGTTCTTCAGTCTAAAATAAATCAGATATATGGTTTTTCCTCTTTGAATCCCCAGCTACACAAAGGATTAAAATGAAAGTCCGTAAGAGCAGAGAGAATCTCACTTTTGGATACCATGGCCGAGAGTTAGTTTAAATTTTCTTCTTGGGAGACACAAACGGAAAGGCTTTTTTTTGTGGATGCTGGAAGCAAGTAGGGCAACTTAGCTAAAAAGAATTTTAAAGTAGTAATTACACTTAAATATTCATTAAATTTGCACTTACTGTCTTGGAGTAACTAAAAATAGTATGGTCATTCACTATCTTTTGGGAGTCAAACTGCATCCAACACCAGTTTTTCTATTTTATATTACTTGTTAGAGAGACCTGAGTTTCCGTGTTGTTACAGGCCACTAAATCCTGACCACGTTTTTCTGTAAATTAGAATTTTGAAAACATAATGGAGTTCTAGTTTGCTTTAACTGACACCCTTAATTTGCTTCCTTTTGTGTTTGTTTTTTTTTCTTTCCTCCATAAGGATTTGCTGATGTACCTGCTACAGTTAGTCCAGGCATTGAAATATGAAAATTTTGATGACATAAAGAATGGACTAGAGCCTAGCAAAAGGGACAGTCAAGGTTCAATGTCAGAAACTATGTCAACATCTGGAACTAATTCAGAAATAGACAGGTAAGAAACTTAGACTTCCAGCAGTCTAAGTCAGAAACATGTAACATTGTAAGCAATCAAATTATTTTTTCTTTTTTGGGAGCTTTGCATAGTCAACACATTATTTTATAATTTGAAGCAGTGACAGAAAAAGAAAATTAGTGTGTTTCCTAATTATAGATAGTTTACAGAGCAAACATTCTTAATCTTGAAGTTGTGGCCTTTGACTTGACTGCAGAAAAGGAAGACAACTTCTGGAGAGCAGGAAAAACACTGTTGTTGCTTCCTTCTGCAAAAGTTAGGATGTCTTCAGTGGAGTTCTGTGAGACTTCAGTTCCTACTTTCATTCACAGAACGTGTATCTAAAGTCCAATCAGTCTGAAATGGAAAGAAATTTCATCCTGCTTTTGAAAATGGTGGCGTAGGGAGAAACTTGGGGAATGTCACTTCTTACTCTTGCAAGAATGCAAAAGAAAGACTGAGGTATCTAATTAATAAAGTATTAAGCAAAGTGTAAACCAACCTGGTTAACCAAACTCTCCTGTGAATATCTATTACAAATTGCCAGGATTTTTAGTTTAAAAACTTCTCATCATTTCTATCATTAGGGTATATTTTTTGTTGTTACAATTCTACAGCTTTTTATTAATCATACAGCTGCAAAGCTGTAAGAGTGGGTGTCCTGGAATGTGTGGTGTATTTTGAGGCTGCCATGATACTTAGACATTAGTAGAGCTATTTGCTTACTTCCTATCAGGTAAATTTACTGTCTGAAAATTTTGCCTAGCAAATATTTCGTTTGTCTGCTCTATTATGTGTAGCTGTATTCCAGAGACGAGTGCTTGCAGGTGTTGTGTATTAGCAGCTTCATCTTAAGCACTTCTGAAAACAGCTTCTCCTGAAAATGCAGATCTGTTAAATTCTTATCTATGTCTGCTTATTTTGTATGGCAGATGAAACAAAATGCAAAGTTTGATGTAAGTGAATGTCCTTCACAGCCATAAACTGTGTACAGACACAGACACAGATTTTTGCTGTTTTCAGGAACTGCAGCTGTCAAAGTTGCTGTTTAGCAGTTTGTTCTGAAACAGGGCTGGAATGCTATCTTCAAAGACACTTCTCTTTCAGTTTTCTGAATATATATGCTGTGGAAGTGAAATTCGTTGTTGTTTCCAGGCATGCTCCCTGGCCCCCAAGCAAGAGCTTTGAATCATGCCAATTACATGCTTTCCTTTGTGTAGTTCCCAGATTATGAGTCCTATTCCACCTGTCTCCTCTCCACCTCTTACTTCTAAGACAAAAGATCTTGCAGAAAATGAAAACCTTGATGTAAGTCAGATTTACCTCGTATTTTTAATACTTTTTTTATTGACCTGGTTCTGTCTCTAACTTTCATTAGTGAATATTTTGGTCTTTCTCCAGTATCTTGCTGAATAGTTAAAGTGCCAAAGAATATAAACGTAAATTAGATGCTAAGAAAGTACCTGTACAGGCCATCTATTTCTGTGCATGGTCACACCATCTGAAATTGGGGGACTGGGCATTGAATTTTTCATAAAATTAAAGTCCTCTTCTTTGAAGGAGAAAATTACTGTAAAAGCTATCACTTATCAAATTTGACAATTGATGTGTTCAAGGTGTTTTAAAGCAGTTTTTTTTAATGGAAAACAGTTATCCAAATGTTTTAGCCTCTGCAATCTGTTCTTCCTGTAGCTATATTCTTTGGCATGTCATCTTTTTTGAACCTGAGACACTGTTGATTTATATCTGCAAAGGATTAATCTCAGTTTAAATGACAATATAAGAAGAGTAATAGAAATGGGACTGGACAGAGGGAAAGATAGAAGGTATAGAAAGTTTGAGGGAATCTGGGTTTAATATGATATGCACATTAATTGACCTTTGAACTAAAGGTTGCTGTTGCAAATCCTCCTATTTGAGTCTCAGTACTTACAGAAAATAAGACTCAAACTGAGCATATTGGTAAAGATACACAGATTTCTTGTTAGTTGGAATATTAAACCTTAGGGAAGTAGCTAAATGCTATGTATCCTCTACATTTTTTTTTCTTAAAATGTAGAACATCTTCAAGATTTTTAGATTCTCTGGATACAAAACAGGGTAGGAAATCTCTTTTGGCATTGAATTTTACAGCAAGTGATAATTGCATAGGAGAAAAATAACATAGAAATTTTACATTTTCTTTTTGGAGAACATCATATGCTTTTGAATTGTTGGTAAATGTATTACTGGGTAGTAATACATTTTTTTACTTCTAATGGTGTTGATGGATTTGAAGTAATATTAAAACTAATATGATTTAAATATTAGGTTGGTCTGGATTCTGATTTTATAAGGGAATATATCTCTCAAAACTCCATTATGTTTATTTGGATTTTTCTAAAGTTTGTTTCTCTTTTGAATGCTTAGACTTCTTAATAACTTAATTTTTCTTCTCTTAAATCCCATCCAGCAAGACCTTTGCACTTTCTTGATATCACGAGCATGCAAAAATTCCACATTGGCAAACTACTTATACTGGTATGTCCAAAATGGTTTATTGTTGTTAGCAATGGTTATTTATTCATACTGTATCAATATGTAATTGAAATCAAAGTATAATGCCCAGAAGGATGCTCAGCAAAAGATGGCTTGTCTAGAGAACTAGAGAATCTCAGTGTTTCTCTTGGGGTGAAGTAGTAGATTTAAAATAATATACATTTGGACATTATAATTATTAAAAGGAGGTTTTTAAAATGCACAAGTATCCTTTACTGTTAGACAAAGAAAGTTGATGTCTAGGGAATTAAGTACAGCATTATGAGAAACAGCTCAACTACAGGCTGTAAGTTTTCATTCAAATTGTTAGTGGTGTTGGGGGGGATAAAGTTCATCTACTGCTCTTCTTTTCTATTTAGTTTGTGTTTATAGTTTTGACAGTGTTGGCTAGAACATTGAAGTTATGCACTTCAATATTAATCAGGAGTGTGTTTTATGAAGATTCATAAAGCACTAATTTTTTTGTTCCATTTGTGGTTATGCCATGAGCACAAAATGTGCAGATGTGTGTTATCCTAAGGGGAAACTCTAGCTGTGAACAGCTCCTCTAGACAGTGGAGACGTAGGATTGCTTGTCTAAGGATCTTGTGTCACCTCACTGGTTTAAGAATTAAATTAGATGCCTGAACTAGTCGTCTGAAAGCCTTCCAAGTAAGCATTTGCAGATAGGAGTTACCACATTTGAAGAAAGCTGGGATGAGCAGAGCTGTGCTGTGTGAGTGTATGTGTATATCAAAGTACATGTATCAACATGTGCACAGCACACAAACCTATTTACTTGTATACACACAGCATTTTAAAAGTGAGAGCTTAGGTGCCTTTTACATGGCTAAACCCGAGTCACATGACTCTCATTTGTATCCTCTGGAGATGCATCTAGCAATTAAAAATACTAATATACATGATCCTATGTTAATGTACTGAGAACATTAACCACAGACAAGTTGTGAATTGGGAATGTGACATAAGCAGAGTAAACTGTTCTTATAAAATTCTTACAAGAATCCTACAACCTATCCTGAGAGAGACTCCATTTATAAGTGGAATTTCTAACTTTTATTATTTCATTATTTTTTTTACTAGTTGGATTCATAGATATTTAAGTGCATGATTTATGTACACTTGTGAAGACTAGTTAGTTCTGTTGCTGTGGCCAAAAATAGTGTTTGACTTGAGTGAAAAAAAATGCTGTTAAATTTAAATGGCTAAAATAATTGCAGGATGAGTTGATGTGAGTAGAAACCAAATGGTTGACCAAATCAAATATTCTTCATTAAGATACGTGTTGGTATTTGGTATGTTACCATATTTCTACCGCACTGATAAAAACTATTCGCTCACATTTTGGCGACATCTCAGATATTTGGGTTACAGAAAGTTCAAACATTCATAAGTCTGAAGTTTTTGACATATGACTTAAAAAATTTCAACAAAACAAAAAAAAACCCACCAAACCAAAAACCCCAGTCAATTTATTCTTTGTTTTCTTTCCAGACATCTCAATTTCTCAGTGACAAAATACAAATGTTGCAGCCACTGTTTGAGCTGACGTAGCCATAAATCCTCATGGCTCCTGATCAATTGTATATTTCAACTGTCCAGACACAGCTTGCACCTAAAATAATCAATGGAAAAAGTACAATAACCCTCGAAAATCAAACCTTCTGCTCAGTCACTTGTCATTGTAAAGCTATCCTATGCTTTAAGAGCAGCCTCAGAAGTCAGTGCTACTGCTTTTTCTGTCTCCTCTGTGGACATATGTGGACACTTTTCCAAGTACGAAACGTTACTCTTAGTCCTTATTTCAAGATAGCTTTGAGAAATTGTCTAGGGCCTTTTAACAAATTAAGATGAAAATGTCATGCTTCAATTAATTACTTCCAGTTTTCCTTGAAGTTTAGGTGTGCAGACTTTGTAAATAAGGACTTGTTTTTACACATGCGTTCATGAGGGAGCAATGTATAATAGTATATTAGCCAAGTCCTACAAGGAATCTTTAGTTACAGATTCCATGAGATAATAAACATGGAATAAGTGACATACGCCTTAGTGTATGTAATATATTGAGTATTTATAAATAAGACTAGTCAAATCTGAACAGCTGCAAATGACAGACCTCTAATCTTGTCCCACAGTCATTCAGTGGCAAAGGGGTTATACACAAGTAATAAGGAAAGGGTAGTTCCAGCTGCCAGTGCAAAGTCTGAGTCCAGTTTTTGAATGTGTCGTTTTCTTGAATGAATCACTTTTGAATCCAAATGCAGTGTTAGAAAATTGACTGATTTGCTAATTTTTTTTTTTTAACAGTGTTTATTATATTATATGTTTCTCCTTTGTTATATGTTTATTATAAGTTTTTAGTGGGTAGTACTGGGAGATATATTGACTAACAGAAAGACCTTCAATGCATAGCTACTTTTTGCTTGTCAGTGCTGCAAATAGAAATAAGCACAAAAGCATTCCAACAGACTTCTTAATGTTAAAACATAAATTCAGTATAACTGTCCCAAATTATACTGTTTAAATCTTGTACCTGATTGGTAATTTTAGAAATGGAAACTTATTTTGGAATGTAGACTTTGCAGAGCTGCTTTAGGGGCAATACCTGGCAATACCTGCAATTTTGAAGGGTTCACCTGTCAGTTGAACGAGAGATCTCATTCAAAGATCAACTTATTCATGTGTTTCACTCAAATTGTGTAAGACAGGACTGCAGCATAACTTGGGTTGTTTTTATTCTGCAGGTATGTAATAGTAGAGTGTGAAGACCAAGACACTCAGCAGAGGGACCCAAAGACTCACGAAATGTACTTAAATGTGATGAGAAGATTCAGTCAGGCTTTGCTGAAGGTAATACCTCTGTGTTAGGAAATATGTAGTGGTGTGGGGTAGTCCTTCCTTAAGAAGTCAGAGGTGTTTAAGAGGATGACACTTTTTTTTTTGTTTCATATATATGGAGATTTTATAAAAGCTTCTACTTTTGCTTGAATTTTTAACTTGTAACAAAACCAAACAAACTACCGAAAAAGGAAAGAACAGATATTGAGAACTCTTCTTTCTTGTTGCTTGTTCCTGGTAGTAACATACTGTTTCTAAAATCCTCTGCCTTATTATGGGTCTAAAACCCTCTAAAAGCCTTGCGTAATCAGGCTGGTTTATTTACTATTTCTTTATTGGAAGCACTTGTCCCTGAAGTGCAAATGGAGAGACTGATCTGCTGAATTCACAAGCAGCACTCTCTGTTCTGTGTGTCAGCAGCAGAGGGTGCTGGAGCAGTGGGGAAAAATAGCTAAAACAAAGCCAAAAAACCTTCTGTGAATTGGAAGTTATAGCAGATAGGCAGTCTGTCCTGGTGTTCATATATCTCACACTTTATATTATTTCCAATTTTAGGGATGTTGCTGGAATCTCTTACACTTCATGAGAATATTCTGTGCTTATCCTTACTATCTTACTTTGGCTGTGTGAATAGGTTTGTCATGCATGATTGCTCACCACTGAAATTGTGGATGCAAATTGAAGTGCACTGTTAGGTCAGATAATTGATTGCCACCTACAGTGATTCTGATTGTGTTTTACAGAAAATACCTTTTGAATTGACAGGAAATTGATCATTATTCACTTAGCTCTTAAAAGCCCAAAGGTCTAAGAACAAAGGAATAATTTCTAGATAAAATAATTACAGAACAAGTAACTCATTCTGTTTCTTTTCATTCTCTTAGGGTGATAAGTCTGTCAGGGTTATGCGCTCGCTGTTGGCAGCCCAGCAGACATTTGTGGACCGGCTGGTTCATGTAATGAAAGCAGTGCAGCGTGAAAGTGGGAACCGCAAGAAAAAGGTAACTCAAAGGTTGGAAAACCTACCTGTGGCTTGAATCTGATGATAAGAATGTTAGCTTTTCATTAACAGTTCTTAGCACTGAGATTCATAACAGGTGTCCACCGTCCTGTAATAGTTTTGCTTAATTGTAAACAAACTTAGGAGAGGTTTCAGTGGGTCAAAGTTCCAAAGTGTTCTGAAAGTTTGTAGATGAAGAACAGAAGAGGCCCTTGAGAACACTCTTGGGGTATTTTGACAAAAGAAGGATATGAGGATAATTCAATAGCTGATAATACAACAGTGAAGAAGTTGTGGAGGACATGGGAAGGTAACAGATTATTGTGATGTATTATGCTGGGATAAACAGTGCAATTTACTTAGCAGCTATATCTAATGTATATGTATGTGTATATGTATATGTAATTTATAAAGTTGATTGACTATATAAACACCAGATAGAATATCTCCTTTCTTATTCAGATTACTACAAATTTTTATTTCCGTGGATTTTATGAGCGAAAGCTTGATTTTTTGAACATATAAAAAATTGAACAAATTGAATAATTGTTAATAATGCATCCTTTGTTTTACATACCTAGTATGTGTTTTATGTTTTTTAGGTTTTTTTCTTAAACAAATTTTCATTCTTTTAGAATGAGAGGCTTCAGGCATTGTTGGCTGATAATGAAAAGATGAATTTAGCAGATATGGAACTTATTCCACTTCCTCTGGAACCTCAGGTGAAAATTAAAGGAATAATCCCTGAAAAAGCCACACTCTTCAAGGTAAGTGAGACCTTCTGCAAAGTTGAAATATTTATAAACAAATCTTGTGAACAGTCAGCTTAGAAACATAAGTTGAAAGACTTAAACGGACAGACATAATTGAGGCAAAATGTGACTGTAGCGTGCTCTGAAAGTGGTTAAACAGCTCTTTATGTTCTTTTTTTTTTTTGTTTTCAAGTTTCAAACTTAAAAGCAGTTTTCATAGTCTTGATACAGATTATGAAGTTCAGAATTTCCCAAAACTTTCTTCCTGTGTTCAGCAGGCATCCTTAGGATCAAAACTGTGCAAATCAAGGCAGATGTGCTGCCTGTCAGCTACACGTGCGTGTCTCTTCCATTGCAAAATAAAACTTAAGTTCACAGGAAGCAGAAAGCAATGAAGTGGTCATGTCATGCAGTTACAGTCAGCTGACAGGTAGATCCTGTATCCCTACAATTGGTAATTCCTTAAACCAATCTGTAGCAGCTGCTTGTGATCATGTGGCCATGCCTTAATCTTAACAGCCGATGTACTGCTGAAAAGGCTGGGGTTATTTTGGTTATTATACTACTTCAAATGTAAGTTAATGCCTGCAGTGTAAGTTATTACCTGTGGTCACAGTGATGTAGGGCCTTTTTACAAATTTGCTTTCAATTCATATATGTGACTGTAATCTAATTTTAAGATGACCAAAATACGCTTTACAAGCTGGGCCTATGTCCAGGAGGCATTCTCTGCCAGTTAAAAACACATACAAACTGCTGTGACAGCCAGAGTTAATCTGTCTTCTCTTCTAGGTCCTGAATTTATTATGCTCAGTAGCTTCAGCAGGCTGCTTGTTGACTGTGATATGATTTGTGTTTACTTAAAATCAGAATATTTTTGCATAGTTCTGTACCAGCTTTATCGTGCTTCTTTATATACCTGTTAGTCTCTTTGAAGGGTATGCAGGCTCTTGCACCTTTGGTTGGAGGCAACGTTGGAAAGATTTTGTCAGGAAAACAAGTTTTTGCAGATTTGAGTCAGCATTTTTTGTGAATGTGATTTAAAGCTTGAGGAAAGAATGTGGACAAAAAGACTGCTGGAACAGCATCTGAATGTTTTCTATCAATAATAACAGCCAAAGTTGTTCAGAACAAACTTGAATCAGTCTTTTATATATTGGTCTTCTGTAGCAATGCAAAAAATTTAGGACCAAAACCTTGGGATGTAGCTTATTTCAAAATCAGATCTCTTTTTCTTCTCCTGATTCTGAAAGGTCACAGGTTTCCATTTAATATCTCACTCTGTGCTGTGGGATAAAAAAACCGAAGACCTAAAAAGGGAAAAATGACTAATTTCTGGTGCCTTGGACATCACATGTTAGGACTGCGTAAAGAATGATTTTGCCTTTATTTATGGAACTTAATAATTTTGAAACATTAACTGTACATGAAAATCTAATCTAACTGCTCAATATTAATCCCTGTATCCTTGATTATTTTTGTTTGTTTTGGTTTGAAGGGAAGTGACTTGGTCAGTTGCAGTAGATATCCTTCATGTAGGTAATTGATCCTCTTCAACCCATTTTATGCAGAAAAATATTAAACAATTAAGTGGGCTTTCTCAAACAATAATGTAAAAAAGACATTTTTGCTTTTACTAAATAGGTTAAGGAAGCAATTAATTGTTTAAGATGTCTTGCCCCAAGCAATTCTTTGTTGCTTATCCTATAATTGTGTCTCTTGTTCTGGACGGTTTAAATTAGTTTTCTTGTGACCTTTTGTATACCGCTTCTTTGTTGATTGGAATTACATGCATACAGGAAAAAAATAGGATACTTCTTTTCACTTCTGCCACCGTAGGAAGTGCAGAGAGGGAATGTATCCTTCATGTTCCTTGATTAAAAAAAGAAGGAAAGCATTAGTGTGTTTTTCTTTTTGAAAATATGGTTAAATCAGACTTTTGGTGATTGGAAATGGTATGCTCTATCTGTTGAGTCACTACAAATGCAATACAAAGACTTGTATTTCAGAACTCCATTGTAGCCATGTATTCATATGAGCATTGCTGTGAACCAGCTTAGTAGAATATTTCCTTTTGCAGAGTGCCTTAATGCCTGCTCAGTTATTCTTCAAGACAGAAGATGGAGGCAAATATCCGGTAATTTTTAAGCATGGTGATGATTTACGTCAAGATCAACTTATTCTTCAGATTATTTCACTCATGGATAAGGTGAGAATTATTAATCGCCATCCTTGTCTTTCTGTTTTCATGATTTTCCTTGTCAAAAGCAAAGCAGTTAAACACTGTTAATGCAGCTTGTATTGCTAATATATTCCAGAGTTCTCAGATCTTAGGTGGCTTTTTCCTTTTCATTATAGTCATGCAATTATCCTGTGCAGATTATAATTTTTTTTAAACTTCCATACAGGCTTTCACTCGTTACCAGTTTCAGTGAGAAACAGTGGGGATCAGTGTCCAGTACACATCCTTTTAGAAATGGAATCTGCCTTTCTCTTTCATTCATCTTTGCTTTTGTGTGTTGGTTTTTTTTCCAGCTGTTAAGGAAAGAGAATCTGGACTTGAAGCTGACACCCTATAAAGTGCTGGCAACTAGTACAAAACATGGTATGAATACTTTTATTTCCTAAAAATACAGTATGGAAAAGAAACTTATTCCTGTGTTCATAGACAGTGTGTAACAAAATCTTGTTGCAATGCAAGTCATGAAAATAAACACCCTGAGTGACCACAGCATTCCACTGGTCACTCAGATAACCTTCAGTGAAAGAAGCCTGGTCTGGATTTTGGAGTAGGTGACAATCAGTAGTCTGTCAATCTTTACTGCTGATATTGAACAAATAACACTTATATTTTGGGATGTTTGCATGAAATTGAGGAGAAAAGCAAAACAGAATCAAACTTGGCTATGCTTTTAGATACATTCTTGATAAATATTTAGAAAACCATTAAGGTTCTTTCTCTTCTCACGAAAACTTGGAACAACACACCATTTGCAAGCTAATTTGGTGTTTGTTTTAAAACTACTGAAGTCAGAAAATTGGAACATGGGACAAAAATGGGGGTTTTTTTCCCATGAGAAGCAGTTGAATGACTGTTAGTGTTGTGTGTTCGTAACCATGAATTATAGAGTAGCTTGAAAGTTCTGTGTTTTGGAGACCTTCTTGTTGTTTTCACAGGCTTCATGCAGTTTATTCAGTCAGTACCAGTTGCAGAAGTTCTTGCTACTGAGGAAACAATACAGGTACGTGGTGAAGTAATTTTAAGTCATCTTCTGATCAAACAGTGTAGCTTGCAGGGGTTGATCTTGTACAAAATTCTTTCAGTCTATCAACTAATTTTTTTATCTGTGTTTAGAATACAAATTACAGCTTGAAACATTAAGGGTATTTACAGCAGATGTTTTGCTTTAAAAACATATACTTAAATGACTGAGTATTTTATGTTCTAAAAGTAACATGATTTAAATAATTAAAGTGTAATTTAGTTGTGAAATTGAAATTCTGGGTTTGCTGTAATGGTGAATGGGAGATACTGGACACTTTTTTCCTTTTTTGTTTCACAGTGTTTGTCATTCATTCATGAGTTTTGACTTGACACCTTGTCAAACTATGCTGTAATGATTCTTTTGATGTAACAGCTAGTTTGTTCATGTTTCTGAAGACTGTTTCCTCACCATAGTGGATGTATAGATACTATAACTTGCCTTTGTCAGCAAACTTTCTGTAATTCTCATGGATTTAAGTAGGGACACATAACAGTAGTGGCACACAAAACTCACGCTAGGTCCAAGCACACCTCATAAGCTAGGTAGCAGAGCTCAGCTGGTTGAGGTAAATATAGCTAGATAAAAACATACTAAATTACCATATAATCTAAATAGCTAGTAATTTTTTAATGAAAACAGAGTTTTTTTTTTTGGATTTGATTTGTCACAGTACCTGTTTTCAGTTTTTTGCGGTTGATACTGAAGTTTGCATTTGTTAAAAGCTTGGTGAGCCAAAGGACATTAGATGCTGGCTCCTATAAACTACATATTTTAAAAATATGGTATTAAAAATTGCTTGCCATTGGTCATTATCAAATTAACAAATTATTAACAAATAAGCATATCAAGTGCTTATCACTAATAGAAACTGGTTATCATTTATCAATGAGCAGCATAAGTTTATTATCAAGTCACATAAGTTTATGTAGTTTTCCATTCTGTAAAGGTTGTGACAAGCTACATCTGCACTATCAATAATCATACAGTCTATAAGGTGTTCTCTTGGCAACCCTTTGTAATCTTAGAAGTGAACTATTCATAATTTAGTCAATTATGTGTTTTTATAAAATAATATGTTTAGAAATGCTTGTGAAACTGTCATTTTGCAATTACTTATTACATCAGATTGCAATAGGAAATAGGTGTTTTTGTTGCTATGCAGACAAAAGGAGCAATTGTTCCCATAATGAATTGTTAATCCAAATAACAAGACACCAAAAGAATGAGATCTTAGTTCGCTGCACTGATCAATGGCAAAATACATTATAGAGCCCAGATTTTCTGTGCTGAGGCACAATAGAAGAGCTGGGAATTGTGGGCCAGGGAAATAAAAACTAAATGAACACTTTTAGGTGTTGTAAAAGTTTGTTTTACTCCTCCTGTAACTGTTCAGTTTGGATTTCACAGCTGTTCTAATAAAGATGAACACTGTATATAAAATTAACTTCTGAAAAGATTCAAAGCAAGTAATCCAATACTGGCTGGTAATGCAGATCTGCAGGAAAGAAAAGGTGTTTTGATATTTGAGTGTTAACTTATCTTCTATCAACAGCCTTAAAATGACAGTTCATGTTTTAGAATTTCATTGAAATAATTGTCTTAGTTTTTTCATAATGATTTTAGTCACCTATATGCATCCAGGTGGCTGCTGTGCTCCTTTTAAGTGCACGTCCTCAGTGCTTGCTTGGATTTTGCTTGCTGGAACGAACTTGTGCTTAGGGTTGGATTTAATTTAATTATCTTTTCTCTTGGACAAGACAAAATCAGTTTTCTTCTGGCTGGTGGCCCTGTCCACATTTCACAGGAGGCATCAAGTTTTTATTATAATAAATTTAGATATTATAAAAACTTGGGTTTATTTTCTTTTTAAACTCAGTAGCAACCTGGTTTTGCTGAGGAATAGGGAGACATATAATTATGATAAACCTTGTAGAGAGTGCTTCCCAAATCAAGTTTCAAAGCAGGACCCTTAATCCTGGTTTTGTTTTTGTTAACCTGACCTAAACAATTTGCTTGGGAAGTATTGTCACTCATTGATGAGTAACTTTTCAATGCACTGGTAATTTTCTGAAACATTTAATAAAGAAAAATGCTCTTCAATTTGTATGTTGAGTGTAAGAATGTGATGAATGAGACAGAAAATAAGTAAAGCAATATTAAATAAGATCTTATTAGGTATTTTGGGAGTGGTTGTTAGTTTAACAGATTTTAATAATGGCCATTTGTGGTCTTGATTCAGATATTTTTTTTCTAAAGACCCAGTTTCTTATCATGTGAAATAACTAAATATCTTCATGACATTCTCTCCAGAACTTCTTCAGAAAACATGCACCTAGTGACACTGGCCCTCATGGAATAAGTGCAGAGGTGATGGACACATATGTTAAGAGCTGTGGTAAGTTACAGTCTTACAGCTGATAACTTCATACCTGAAGTCTAAAGGATGGAGGGGATGAGGTATTAAGACATTTCATTTTAGATGACTGTAAACAGGACACTGTGCATGTACTTGCTGTCAGAATTCCTAGGAAAAAGATCATTTTGAGCCTGGCATGTCATGCACAAGCCCTCTGTTCTTCTTATAGGAGAGGATAAGTTAAATACTCTTGCTTTCCAGCAATATCTTTACCTCTGCCCCCTCTACGTTGTGAGTTGAGGTCATCATAATGCAGGGAGATCTAAAGCATTTATGCAATAATTCTTTTGTATTGAAATTTTAATTTGTTTTGAAAACATCAGGGTCTTCAAACAGTTCTGGTTAATGGGTGAAAGTAACAATTAAAAGAGTTTGCTCTTTATCACTGCCAGGCTTACTGCTGGGCTTGTGAATGCTGCTGATGTGAACATCCAGATTCATATCAGTGTCTAATACTTGTTTAGAGTGCCCTTACAATATCTTCAGTTCAAAATAGCTGCAGTCATTTTGCTCAGAATATTCTGGCTTCCTTTGAAGTATCTTAATCCCAATATTGAACCAGTTTTTTAGTGTTGAACATGTAATTTTGTATTAAGAAATTAAAATCTGAGCAGTACTGAATAAATTTCAAGTGTTTTATTCAAATGTTCTTCATGGTGCTGATAATTTTGATTATTCTTCACCAGCACCATTCCTACCCGACTCTCTGTGGTATATTTATTACAGGTGAACAAGAGCTAAGATAATGTCACATACTTTCGTTAATTGTGTGGAACTTGTTGCTCTCCAGGAAAGGTACTTACATTGATGTTTACAATTTACTTGTTACAGCTGGTTATTGCGTGATTACTTACATCCTTGGAGTCGGAGATAGACATCTGGATAATCTGCTGCTAACAAAAACAGGTGATTCTTTTTAGCAGTATAATTTTATAGCAGCAGTTGTTTAATTTCTAATGTGTTGGCACTTTTTTGTTCCATTTTCCTTGTGATTTTAGCCCACTGAATGTTGTAGATTAGAATATATTTTAAAATTTAAGTTCCACTGTCTCATTTAAGGTAATATTTGATCCAATGATTAAGAAAAAGATTTCTTAACTAGAGGAAATGAAGAATTTGAAAGCTAAGCTACTTCAACTGTTAGAATCAATACTTTGGGATGGAGGGAAATGCAAGAGTTTTGGTTGAAAATGAGTTAATATATCTGCATAAACCTCACAAAGTTTTTACAAATAACATTTCTTATAGGGGAATTTTTTTTTCCAATTTTTGTGTTGGGCTTACTTTTACTTACTTCCATACTTTTGAACTACAACTTCCCTAGGAGTTCTGATGCCTTGAATGCCTTCATTACATACTGATGGAGAGTTAAGAGCTGTGGTTAAATGTTTATTATAAAGTGAAATGCTTGTTGAATGAAAAACATATAAAATAAAAAATATTATTTGGAAAAAGAAGTGCATCCACACAGGAGGCTTGTTAGTTTTACAGATAAGGCTGAAGCTTGTATTGCTTTGAACAGGTCTACTCTGAAAGAGTAGAAAATTAACACTGGGCCTTGATTAGGGTAAAAGGTCTTTCTCTAAGCTCATAGGGGAACAACTGAAGGAAGGGTGTTTTTTCTTTATCCGCTTGAAAATGTACAAACAATAATTTGAAAATGTGTCTTGGGAGGTCTCTGTTATTTGTCAACGATGATGGGTATAAATCTTTTCATAGCAGGCACTTCTTGCTGAAGTAGCAATAGTTTAGTGTTTTGATTTGGGGTAAAATGCGTCTTGCCTGTCTCTGTTAAGAGTACCAGCACAGTAGCTTAGTGAAAGAGTTTAGGAAGTGCAGCAGAGGGCAGTGCACATCCACCGTACATCCCGAGCCTGACTGCACATGCTCTGCCACTTATGGAGAGGTTCTGTGAGAAATCCTTGTGTTCCAAATGCAACAAAGACTTGCTGCAACGGCTTGTGTCTTGCTACAGAGAATCCCTTAGCCTGAAGGTGGGAAAAAATAATTTCATTCTCCTGTTGAAGGAGCCTTGCTCTAAGTGCCTTCTTCAAAATTGTATAATGCTATATGCATCCTTTCTTGGTGATAGTTATTTAATGAATTGAAGGCTCTCAGTACAGTAAAGAACGCTAGGTACCAGCTGTGGGTTCACATACTTCTCTTGGATTTATATGGCAGTAAATATCATTAACATTTTTTGACTCTACCTTTTAGTTCAGTGAATGCAGCCACGTCTCTGTTTGACTCCTTCCAGTAGAATTAGTGCCCCACCTTCTAACATACATAGATGTCTATGCTTATAATAGATATAGTGTCATTTAAATATTAAGCAATAGATACTGATGTTCATAAAAACAAGTTGTTTCCCACTCAATGTTAGGAATGTATTTTTTATGTGATCATGTCAGTTATCTTGCTGAAATAGTTTCTACTCTCTTTATGACTCTTATGCCTGTAGATCTAGAAATAGAGTGACTTCTTTTTAGTAGTCTTGAGCGGGACATCTAAATTTTCAGGGTTTTAAATGCTCTGTATCATTATACTGCAAGGACAACTGTAGAAGTTTTTTTGGAAAGAGATATGGGAAACCTTTAGGCAAAACGTCCTTATCTGTCAGTAACATTAAAAATTACAAGAATACTCGCATCAGTTTCATGAATGGCCTTTAGCTGTTCACTGGGAGGTCATGTTATATAGTTGATATTACATAACAGGAATATTTATTTTCTCTGAAAACTTGGAATTTTCTGCTTCTCCTGGAGATGAAATACAATATCAATTGCTCTGTGTTTTAATTTCTTGCTTCCAAATCTGTAGCAGCAAATATTACTGTGTCTTGTAAACAATAAGACAATGTTTTGCAGATAATTGCCCAGTTTTAAGCAATATCAGTGCCTCCTTTTAGGATTACAGACTGGTTTATATATCAAAGCCAGCATCTGAATTAACAGCTACTGCTCCCTTTGTTGCCTTGGAAGGAAGAGCTGGATGGTTGTGAAGCTGGATTGTGGTACACAAGGTGTAGCTGTTTAGTTACCTTTCATGGAAGATGCACTAGGCTAGTGTGTTGCAATTCATGCCTTCACCTGAAAACACTTTGTTCTGCATTTGTTCCACTGATGCTTTTAGCATCTTGTGTTGATAGGTGAGAGGGCTGGACTGTCTTCTCATTTAAAGCTCTGTGGTCTAGCTCCAGTGTGAAGTGCACCAATTGACTTCTGATTTATTCTTCAGTCTTGGTTAGAAAAGGTTGTCAGGCAAGGACCTAAACAGATCCACATGTGAGATGACACCCTGTGTTTGCACTTCAATGCTTTTCAGTCCAAAAAATCTATCATAAAGCAGGTTTGAAGATTACAAAATTGGAATAACTATGGGATTCTCTATAACTAAGGGATTCTTCCTTCTCTATCAGTGTTTAGATAAGTGCATTGTTAAATATGTTTATTAATGTTGCAAACTACTATAGTATGTAAAATTAGTGGAATTTTTAAACATGTTTTCAAATGTTACTGATCTTGATAGGGGAAAATCCTTATTTAAATAAAAATAACGCTAACACATACTTTTATCCTTTATATTCTCTCTGCAACTCCATTTTCTGTGATGCTTATTGCAAAAAGGCCATAACTCTTAGCTGTTGATCTGCTGAAATGTTTTCTCTTATAGGTATCTCAAACTGTATTTCTCATTTAACAATATACATTAAATTTTTTTTTTCTATAATATTCCTTCATGGAGTGTATTTTGAGAATGGACAGCTTGAAGGGGGAAGTTGGAAGTTACAATCCTCAGGACAAGCTGAGCTCTTATCGATCATATGGATGACAGTGATAAGCTTTACCCCCAGCTGTTGCTGCATAATGACTTTAAAAATTGTATCCTGAATAAGTCATGTTACTTTCACTTTTGTGTAGTCTTGGAAAAGTTTAGGGTGCTGTTTATGAAAATGATGACAATAAATTAGGAATTCTGATTTTTTTTTTTTTGGTGTGGCAGTGCTCTGTTAGCAAAGGCGAGATTTTGACAGTAATATCAGAACTTTCTGGGAAAGCCGAAAAACCACCCCATCCATCCAACCATTTTCATCAGAGGAGTTTTTGTCCCGTTGTTTCAAGTTTAAGAATAGGAATTCAGTTAAAATAGTCACTAAATTATACTTTTCTGGTATGAACCAGGTTAAAATAATGGTGGCACTTGGGGTTTGCAGTAAAAGTATTGAAATACTAAGCTTGGGGTTTGTTGTGTTTTGGTTGGTTGTTTTTTCCCTCCAACAATTAGAACAGAGCAACTTGAAATAATTTGTAAGGCTTTTTTACTGTTAAAAGACAATTGTCATCAGGCTTATTTTATTTCAGTAATTACATCTAATTTGCTTTGCCTTCTGCATTTTATTTAAGGTTTTCAGAGCCCTGTACTGGTTTTCAGTAGTTTTTTGTAACTGTCCTCTAGTAAAATGGAAAAATTGCTGCTATGTGAGAACTTCCTCCTCTACTAAATCTAGGAATTTAGAGTAAAAGTGATGGACAAATCAGCCTCTCCAGCTGCAGTCAGGTCTTATTGGCGATCAAGCACCAGATATCAATTTTTAGTCTCTAAAGGTCCATGCTTCACTTAATCAAAGATCACTCTCAAGGCTGAAAGGAACTCAGATGGACTTTGAAATCCCTGATGCCCTGACTGCTAGTCAGGGAAACTTTCCATGTTTCATGCTATTTCCTTGAGGTCTCCAAGGGCCTGTCCTCTTTATTCCATATGTTAGAAATCCAGGTATTCAGTAGAAAAATGTAGTCAAACTCATGAAATAAATAAATAAATTTTAAAAAGGCAAGCTTTAAAGTACTGACCAGTATCAGCTTCTAGTTTTGAATGAAATAATTTTGTGTGCATGCTGCCTTATTGCTTATTCCTGCAAGCTTTTTATCCTCTTCCAGCCAGTAACTGCCTTCTCTTGCTTTTCCTACAGTAAAATACTTTAAATGGGGAGTTCAGAGTGGATTTGAAAATCTAAAATATATTTAACGTACTTAAATGGAAGCTTTGGACATACCTAAAAAACAGTGCCCTAGTAACGTAAGAGACTCTGCAGGAAGTCCTTCCTCTGCAGGAAGTCTTTCCTGCAGAGATTTTTTTTGCTTCCTGAGAGAAGTCCTTTAGACTTTGAGGAGTGAGGCACTCTGAACACCAGAAATTGTCTCTCCAGAGCTCTGTGTCTTTGACTCCATGTAGGTGCCTACAGTCTTCCTCTGAGCCTTGAGACAGAGCAGGAATTTCCTGCATGCTTCTCTCTGGTCTCAAGCTGTTTCCTGAATTGTTTTCTCAGATACCTAAAATCTCCAATTTTTGTAAGGAGCTCATATTTTTAACAAAGTGTCTAAAGATTTCAGTGACTATATATTAGACATCCAAGGCCTTTTATATCTAGCTCTACAAGAATTTAAGAAGCTCAGAGGATGAAATCTGTTTCACCTACTGTCTTAAATAACTCCTGTTTTTAGTTTAAATCATGACTGAAATGAAAAAAAAACCCCTCCCCCTTATGATTTAGCAGTCATTTGGGAACATTAATAACCAAAGCTAAGGGTCCAGTTTTGTCTGTAATTTATAGGCATGTCTAATAATTAAGAGCCCTTTAAATTAAGATGTAATAAATCTGAAGAAGTTGGATCATGGTAAAACATGATGGTCTAAGAGATAGAAGTGTATGTGTTATGACACTCACACTGTCTGTTGAAGGAAGAACATGTAATTGTTTTATAAAACGTGGAAGTTCAAAGCCTTCAGAGGAGGTGTTACACAAGGGTCACATGCAGTCTAATTTAGTGAGCAGTCAGGTGATAACTGTATATAAATACCATGATATGAGTATGAAGGATTACAGTGAGGCAGCTGGTACAGGTCGTACACTCCATCCCTGGAGATATTCAGAAACTGCCTGGACGTGGTCCTGGCCAAGGCAGCTGGCTCTGGGTGGCCCTGCTCAACCAGGAGGTTGGACCAGGTGCCCTCCAGAGGTCCCTTCCACCCTCACTCGTTCTCTGATTCTGTGAAATGAAGGTTTCATAGAATCTTCTTCTAAATTCAGTTGGGAAGGTGTGTGTGTGTGCATCTTGCCAACCATATTTCATAACTAAGAAACTGTCAAATACAAACTACACGAATTTTGTGACACTCCAGAACTAAAAATCTCTCTCAAAACCTGCCCAAACAAGATGCTCATTCTGCTGTGGACTGTTTTTTAGCTATGGTTACTAGACAAGCGTTGTCTTACCTGGAGCTGACAAATTTCAAATGAATAATGTCTGAGTAATGTAAGAAAACAAATGAACCAACAAAACCAAATAACTTTGGCTTGCCGAAAAAACAATTCCTAAGTTGTTCCTGGCAGGTTTTGCCCCCATCCTTAAGACACATATCAGGAGTGATGGCTATGCTACAAGACAATGAGCTTTTCAGAGTGAAAAGTGAAGTCTTACAGAATTAAAAATCTTATTAAATATATTTTCTGTCTTCTTAAAAAATGAATATTCTGTACAGTAATTTCTAGAGCAAAGTGTGGAGGGGGAGTTATGTTTTGCTTTTGGTTTTGGTTTTGTTTGGTTGGTTTGGTTTTTTCTAATTTGTTTTGACATTCATATAATAAACAGAAGTTTGCTTTATATAGACTGCATTGCCCAGATTCCTATTTTTTATCCTGCTCTGCCTGTTACTATTTAGTATTTTCTGGCACTAAACCTTGTCAAACAGATAACAGAAAATTTCTCCAGCCTTGTTTTTGAAATAGGGCTTGTGTTGAGCGATAATGTCACATTCATTAATATTATGAAAATGGAAAAAACATTGAGTGTTATACACTGATATGAATTTCACTTGGGATGATCACTTGAGATACTTGCAACCTTTTATCTTAGTATTAAAGCATCAAGTTTATTACCTTGATAAATTTATTATTTATTAACATAAATAAGAACATAAACATCACCTAATTGGCAGTATTAAATGTGCAGCCAATTTAATGTGTCCAAAGCAGGCTTGTTCTTCACTTCCCCAGTTATGGTTAAGTCCTTGAGGGGAACATGGGTCAGGTTTCTTTGTGGAAATCTCTAGGACTGAAGTGCTCCCTTGGGCTCCTCCCTCTGTGCTGATGTAGGAGCTTCGGGCTCCAAGGAGAGCCCTCTGTCTGTGTTCTGTGACAGGGTGGGCTGGTTTAGTTGATCTTGGAGGAGCTACATTAAAATTAGTCAAGTCTGTGTTTAGTACACGTGTTTGAAAAGTATTAAATATATTTAATGCATTTAGATGGAAGCTTTGGAGGTACATTTTTCTGTCAGCTGGAAAATGTACTGAATTTTGAAGTTCAGCTAGTAAAACTGTAATGTTAATGCAGGATGGCCTCATCTCATACTTTCTAAGTGTTTACCACTCAACTACTGAAATGTTTTTGAATGCTTTAGGTATGTCTTTGTTACCTATATAAATTATTAATTATCATCTTTTATTCCCTATCTCCAGAGCAAACTAAAAAAAAAAAATAAATTACTGCCACAAGAGTCACTGTTTTATTCAAAATGTTGTCTCTTGACTATTCAAGGTGACAGGTTTAAATAAGTGAACAGAAAACAGGTCCCCAAAACTGTTTAATTAAACATTTTTTGTAACTTAATGGTGGCAGGCGTTGTGTATGTTCTTGCTTCAAGAAGTTGGTGTACAAAAATTATCTCTAAAAGTAACTCCTGTACCACCACAGAAAAAATATATTTAAGGAAAGAAGGCTTTTTTATAGCACAAATGAGTTACACAAAATGTAGTGGTTATGACATCTATGAATCAGCAAATACTTTGCCTTGCTTTTTAAGGTTCCTCATGATCTCCCATAGAAAACTGACTGATGGAATTTGATTCCTCGGTTGAAGAAGTGCTTATGACAGATCTCCAACAGCCTTCTGTGTTGATACTACATTATTATTCAGTGAAATAGTCAGAGGGGTGACTAACTGAGAAATAGTAACCTATTATTTTTTCATGAGTGCTGAGCACCTAATCTTATGAAAATCTCAGTGAATACAGGTGCTGTAGGTTAAAACATCTCTTAACAAATGCATCCCTGTATAATGCATCCCTGTTCAGTTCCATAATTCTGAAACAAGACCCTGTGTTCTGTGCTGTATAGATAACAATCATGCTAATAGTTTTCTACATTGTTGTTTAAATGATCTTTTATCTTGTATTTGTGTGAATATCTGCAATCTCACCATCTTTTTATAATGTAGTTATGCTATTGCCCAAGTCAATTAAATTACACATTTCAAAGTGGAAAAAAAAAACATTTGCAGAACACTTTCAAAAACAATTTTTTTTATTTTTTAAGTGAATCAAGAATGTTCCTTGAAAATGGCCTCCTAAAAATTATGAATTGTTCTACTTTGATTTCTTTTAACAACATTTTTGTTTGTGTATTTATATAATATTTAGTTTTCACTGTATTCAGATATTTTAAGTTTTTTGAAGTTGCTGGTAAACTGAGGTTTACCAACTGAAGTTCATTTTCCATTTTGCCACCTGTTGCATCTCACACTTGGCTCAGAACTACGGAAGAGGAATACAGCGAATTCTGCACAGTAAAAGTGTGAGCACTGTGGTGACCAGCCTGGCCATGTGCAAGCTCCTGATGGGAAGGGAAGTTGCCTTGTGCATTTGAAGACAGAAGGTGTATACAAGTTTTTGTCACATTAATGCAGTAATGTTTTAAATGTAATGAGTTCATCTGAGAAGGGAAAAGGTAGTGACCAAGTGATGTAGCTCATTTTAGGACTGAATGCATGACAAATTTTGGTGCATTTGCAGTACAATTTTAGATTTGGAGTTGTTGTGATATTTCTTCAATATATTGCCAAGCTGTTGATAAATTTTGACCTTACTCAACTCACAAGAGTTTTGAAACCACATTGAAATGTTCTTTGGTATTTAGTGGCTTCCAAAGGTTGTTGTTAGGAACCTGAGTCTTATTTTCCTTTTGTTATATTAGTTCTGTGTCAGGTTTACCACATTTCATGCCACAGCAACCGAACAGGATCCACACATTGCACTGCTTTTAGTATTATTTTAATTTGCCAATGCATTCTAAAGAAAAGTGCAAAGACTTAATAGTATCTATTATATAAACTGAGCATTAAATACCTACTAAACGGTTTCAAATATTGGTTCAGTCTTTGTGAATATACTCCATATGTTTAAAAATCAGAAAAGCAGAAAAAGTGATCTTGCTTTTTAGTACTCCTAGTGAATTTGAAATCAGTTTTACTTCTTGAAAACAACAATTTCAAGTTAACAACTGAGGATGACAAATATACTGTTATAAACCTTACAGAAAAGAGCTAATTTTATTTTCTGAGAGCTCCACACTGTCTCTAGGGACTGAACTTAAGAGATTCTGTTTTTCTAAGCTTTGCATCAGGAACTGATACTGTGTGACAGTGACGTGTTTGCCTTTCCTTCTTCTGCAGGTAAACTGTTCCACATTGACTTTGGTTACATTTTGGGCCGGGACCCCAAGCCCCTTCCTCCCCCGATGAAGCTGAACAAGGAGATGGTGGAAGGCATGGGTGGGACACAGAGCGAGCAGTACCAGGAGTTCCGCAAGCAGTGCTACACGGCCTTCCTGCACCTCCGCAGGTAACAGGGCTCCTTCTGTGCTGAAATTTGTTACAGCCACCCTAAAGCAGGGGAGAAGAGGAGCAGATGAATCACTGAAATGTTTTCTGTTGACAACCCCAAAACTTGCTTGAAGGGTGAAGGTAAACTCAAGAGTTTGTGTGAAACAAAGGAATGAAAACCTCGTAGCACTGATGGAGCTTGAATGTAATTGTTCTTCAAGTTAAATCCCCCAGTTTTCCTTGATTAATAACTTAAATAGCTTTATTTCAGAACTTGAGAAGGGTGTCAAATTATATATTTCTTTTTTGGGTATGTTTTTGCCCTTAACCATGTTTTCCTCTGGTTATTGATGATCAAGTAACTGTCATTGTAACTTTTAAATCATTACTCATTTGCTGCTTTATCCTCCTCCAGTTTAGATTAGTGATGATCAAATTCTTTGGCTTGAAGCTGACACACACATATGCTTAGTTGACTTCAGGTCCTATGGGACAAAAATTAGCTGCTTGTAGTGACAATCAAGTATGTTAGAAATTTCTTTAGATACCCAGAACTGTGGCAGCTAAAACCTCTTTAGACTCTGGGTATCTACAACAGATCTCTCCTTTAAATTTGGAATCGGCTTCATTCTTTTGCAGTGACTGTATTACTTACCATCAACTTTCTGAGTCAAGTAGCTCAGCTTTGTTCTGTATATACAGAACACAGGTAAGCACTCTTGGTCTGTCCATGGATTTGATTTAGCACATCTTCAACAGAGATGAAATAATCTCACTTTAATATCAAGATTACATAACGCAAAGCTGCAAATATGTGGAAAAAATCAGTAATATGGAAAAGTGTGTGTGAAAAGTACAATGTAATATGAAAAGCAGTCAGTCAGTAATACAAAAAATGGTGCATGTAGTTCTTCACTTGTTAAAAGGAGAAAGAGTAAGGAGTTGTTGTAAGAACTAACATTATTAATGGCTTAAAAGCAATTCAGCAATTTGAAAAAACAGTGGCATGTTGTCAGCAAACAATACTTGTGGTGTCAGAGAACAATCAGAAAGGCCAATGCATATTCCAACTTCTGAATTGCTTAAAGCTGTTTTGTAATGCTTTATTTCTTATTTGTCATATACTTAAGTTGTTTTAATTGTTTCAACTTAGCTGTTTCAATGGAAAGGTCTATTGTGTCAGTGAAGGATTATTCATTGAATTAATTTATGTAATGATTTGCTACAAAGATCATCATTAGGTATGGAATATAGCAGTAATTTGAGTATACAACCTAAACTGTAAATCAAGATAGGTTCATTTTTAATGTGTGAGATTGTAGTTGTAATTATAGTCTCTCCAATATTTGTTCAGCTTAATAGGGAAATATTTTTAAATGGTTCTGGATAAACATCCTTAAGGCTTTCAACAAAGATAGTGTAGGATAATATTAAAATTACTGTAGCTATTACTTCAAGCAGCTAGAACTAAAAATTATTGAGCTTACTTGCTTATTGAAAAAAAAGAATAATTGGATGTGGAACAGCTTAGTTCTAACAGTTCTGCATGTTGGCAGAAACCCACTCACAGATACACCTTCTGGCCAAGCAGTGTGAAATCATAACCTCTGATTGCTAAGAAAAAATGCAGACTCTGTCATGTCCCCCAGTTTGTGTTTCATTTTTGTTGTTTATTTCCCTGAGGCGTAACCAGTTCCCTACAGATATCAAGTACTGTATCTCAGTGTTTCAGGATTCTGGCTGGAATGGGTGTTGCATAGTGAAAACAAATATAAGGAATTTAAAAGTTACAAGTGAAACAATAGTTCTGTTCATTGTTCCAGATTGTAAGCATTTTGGCATTATTATCACAATCACTATTTTGTGGGTTTTTGTTTGCCTGGGGGGCTTTAGGGGAAGTTGGGGAGGTGCTTTCTACTTCTTTGAACAGCAGTAGTAAGTTGTGTGTGTTGTCAGCAGTGCTGTAAAGAAGGAGCAGCCTCTGCATTCTGAATGTGTTGCAGGGCAAGTTGTGGTTGGTATCATTTATGAAAGCCAACTGGGACATGATAGTAATTGGGGAGTATAGGTAGTCTTGAGGAAAAGTAAGCCATGGGGCCATCCCAAATTACACTGAAAAAAGGCAGTTGCATTTTAAACTTAGGAATTTTTGAGTTAGACCAACTAAACAGGGCCTTAATCTGGGACTGCAAATAACTGTAAACTCTCCTGTCCTTGTCTTGTAGCTTCGAGTTTGGTAGAGTATTTGCAGTGTCAACACTAAATATTTAGTTGCTTTAGGACATCTATATGCAAAGGGTAATGTTGAAATAGTAAATGTTGAAAAATAAATAAAGGAATGGTTAGGATCAAGCATTTGTTTGAGATATTAAACACTTTAAAGCAAAAGTTTTGTTCTCAGAAAACACAGCAGGGAGAAGGCTTTTCTTTCTTGATTCGTGCGGCCTCTTCTGTGTAGGAGTTACTTTGTATTTCTTAAAGTTTAACATCACTTCATGTTGAAGCCTTAAGTTAATCAACTTGCAGCGTAGCCGACTGGTCATATGTTTCGTAAGTTAGCTTGTACCGAGCTTGGGGGAGAGCAAAGAATTATGTGAGAAGGATTTAGGTGCTTAATTAAACCTCCTTAAACCTAGGAATTCCTGTCTCCAGTTTTGTTCTGGTTGTGAATGGAAGTCAGCCCTTCTGGAGGACTTTGTAATGCAGATGTCAGAGATGAGTGATACCACTTGCTTGACAAAGGTGTTTGTTTTTTACAGGTCAGCCTCCTAGCTAAGGTGGGTCAGCAGAAGGTCTCCTCTTAAGATGAATTTTGGCTGTCAGTTCACCAGCTGTGAACCTCATGGCATATTTGCCAAAGATGTAGCCTGTAAGAAGGATGACAGTGGACTACTGAGTTACAGAAATGCTGGGGTGAGGGGCAGAGGAGAGACCTGCAGATAATATAGTGAGCAACTTTTTCTTAATTTGGGGTTTTTTTCTACTCAATACTGCCTCCAAAACTACCTTTTCTTTTTTTTTTTTTTTTTTTCTAATGAGGTGTTTCAGATGATCTTATACTTCACGAACCAAAAGACTTGACTGTGGGGAACAGAACAGCTCTTAACTGTCATCTAGCAATGATGACTAGACCTTTAAAATCTTTTTTAACATACATAACTCCAGTAACGCATCTGTATTGTTCATAAGCTCTTGTCCTCTATGTGTTTCAAGAGCAAAAGGGACTCAGGGTCAGTTCAAAGGAAAAACTACTGATGGAAGCTGCCAGTAACCTATGAAGGGACTTGAGTGTGCATTTAAGCATGTTTAAAGTGAGATTTATTTGTTTCAGGCAAGTAGGGGAAAAAAAAAATCATTACTATCTGTGACGTCTGTTCCTGGCAGGAAAGCAACTTGACTGCCAGATTTCTTATCCAGGTCTGAAGCAGAATGGTAGAGTAACTCTTCCACTTTTCTTTTAACCTGTGATAAAGGTAATTTTCCCCACTCCAGCCCCTTGCCCCTGCAAAAGTGAAGCAGAACAGCTGAAACAAATTAAACACTGAAGATTTCTGGCCAAACAGTTTATTTTAAATGCTTGTCTTATAAGACCTTAAATCTTATGTTGGAATGTGTTAGGTAGTGCTAGTTCCAGATAATAATTAAATGTAAGGAGTGTTTAATGGAATTACACTTGTCTAGAGAGATGTTTTGTTGAGCAGTATTTATTTTGTAAAATATGCCCATGAAGCAATCATTTTGTGTAGTTAAAATGCTTTGTACTTGCAATTGTCAGCTTATATATGTTCAGCAGCTTCCTAATAAACAATTTTTGCTGCTAAGAATTTATTTTCTATCATCCATGAAGCTTTTGATGCTCTTAGCAAAGCAATATTTCAAATTTTGAGGTTTGTTAGATACACTATCTCTTTAAGAGATCTAGACCCCTTTGCAGAGGAAGGGGAGTTTCAGTTTATGTTGAACAGCTTGAAAATTATCCTTTCAAAAAGCAACTTACAGCTAATTGCTTGCAAGGGCAAAATGGCTTTCTTTAAAAAAAGTAGTGCTGAGTGCTTCCAACACCATTTCAAAGCTGAAAACTGTTCTCTGCCTTGTCTGTTTTAATGGTTATAGATGACATATGTACTTCGTAAGTGTAGCATGCTACCACTGTTATTGGAGCTTAACTGAGCAACTGAAGGCTTGGATCTGGTTAAATATTTAACTTGTTGTGTCAAAAGCCCTTACAGTGACTTGAAAAATCATGTCTTGTAATTATGAAGAGTTCAGCTCTTTGAATGCTAATTTATATCATACTGCTGTATTACTTTTTAATAAAAAATAACCTTTGAATCAGTATTCTAGCAAATGTTTGTCCTACTTGAGGTAGAAAATGGCATAAATCTTAAAATACATGAAATCACAGTTTATATTTGATGTGTCTCTGAGTAAATGTTCTGGTAATTTTAGAAAATTGTAACAACATCAGGGCAATTTATTCAGTTTTGGCTGTGTGAGAGAGTTTGAGGGTTAAACTTTGATGATTAATGTCAATATCTTATGTTCTTAGCATAAATATATTCAATTAAATGTTGCAAATGGATCTCTGAAGAATTACCAATTCACTCTTAAGATGATGAGTTCTTAAATTGTTTACCAAAAATGTCTTTTGTACAGTTTCCAAAGTGTTTTACGTACTTTGCTCTTCTGCTTAGGTATTCCAACTTGATCTTGAACTTATTTTCTCTCATGGTGGATGCCAACATTCCAGATATTGCTCTTGAACCCGACAAGACTGTAAAAAAGGTAACTGAAAAGTTTTTCTTGTGTTTCAGTAACCCAGGTCATGTCATTAAGAAATGTTCAGTCACTTGTGATGACTTATTTGTATCTGACCTGAGAACACTTGCTCCTGTTCAGGAAATTTTGATCAATTTCTAGAATCATTCAAGTTAAAGATAGGAGAGTGTACTTTGAGACCACTTAGCACATCTGCTCATAAATACAGAATGACTTTTTATCATCCATGCAGTAGTGCACAGTCTGCCCTAGCACTCTGTTCCAAGGGGTATTTTAGGTAAGAACAGTGTTCCCACCTCATCAGACCTTTGATAACCAAAGCAATCAACACTGACTGTATCATGAAAGGTTGTTCCATCTAGCCTAGATTCCTGTAAGTCATGGATGGTTTTATAAAACCAGTCTGCTGAAGGTTTTAAAGCTGTAGACTGATATATCTTCATCACCAAGAAATTTTTGTTTATTGTGAAAACAGGCTGATGTTCCATAATTCTGACTTTGTCCCTCTACTCCAGCTTGAGTCATTCTTCTCCATTTGGTATTTGAGCAACAGTTGACATGGAAAATACTGGATCCCTGTTCATCTAGATTTCATTGCACTTACATTTTAAACAAATGTTAGCTCTTTTATAATCTGATTTATAGTGAAGAGCTATCTATTTTAATTCCACAGAGGACTTTGTGGAGCCTCTGTATCCAATGGAAATTAGTTCAGTGTAATTTTTATTCCAGCAGTGGATTTTCTCTAGAAAAGGTTGTTCTTCATTGTTTTCAATAAGCTATGAAAGCAGAGATTATCATCTTTATATTAATATTTCATGTTCTAATATAATTTCCCAAAAGAAAACTAAATTGTGACTCAAACAATTTTTTTCATTTGCCTTCAAGAATCTGAGCATTTTTGTTCAGACTTTCTTGGTTTCAATTTGATACAAGAAGTTCATGCTGCTGTTCAATTTCATTTCCAAGAAGGCTGAGCAAGCCACAAATGCTGTGTTTTGTGGTAAAAATTACAGCCCTCCCTCCACATGACTCTTTTCCGGAGAAAATGACAGCTAATTCTTTTTCCATATCAATATTTGAACCTCACCTCTGTCCCTAAATGCTCTACAAAGACTGAGTAGGTAATTCACATAGAACATGGGAGGTAAAAGCCTAAAGTGGCCGACTGAAATGGTTCAATACCTACCAAGTTCTGGGAGTAACTACATTTTTGTAGAGACACCTTCTTTTGCAGGAAGAGAGCTTCCTAGCCGTATGCAACTCCTGTCTATGAATTTTATTTTTATAAAGAAGACTTGTTTAGTTCTGGCTATCCACTGGAAGAATGCATGATATACAGTAAGGGAGGGGAAGATTTTTTAGATTGCAAAGTCTACATAAATCCTAGGAAATTTGAAGTATGCAGCTACAGGCAGAGCAGAGACTAATTTTTGAGAAAGTTTGTTGACTTAAATAGTCATAAAGAAACCAAACAAATGGTTTCATTGAATTCTAGAAGTGCTGGTTCTTTTGTGTTTACACAGTGTTTGAGGCTTGCTGTGCATTTTAATCTTACTATGTGTTCAGATTTCCCTGTCATTTGATCTTAGAATCCTGGAGTGGTTTAAGTTGGAAGGGATCTTAAGATTCATCTCGTTCCAACGCCCTAACATGGCAGGGACACCTTCCACTGGTCATGTGACAGTGTTCATTCTTGCCTTGAACTGCTCTCTCATGAGCTCTGATATATTTTTATCAAACGGAATTTCCCAGTGTTTGCTAATTAACATGCAATATCCTTGTTTCTTATTAGTATCTTGGCATTGCACTTTTTGGTGGTAAACTCTCTAGGCGTGCTGTCCAAGGGTATGTGCTTCCTGTAATTAACGATAGTAGGACATCAGATTCTGTAAAATAATTGTAAAAGACTATTTTAGTATAGCAATATTTGAGTATTTCAGACACTTTTAAAACCCTTTTGCTCTATGTAAATTTCCCATATAATTTTCTTGAAATAACACATCATGATACAGAATTGAAAGACAACAAGTCTTTTCTACAGCTGAGAAGTATGTTACAGTAGTTAAAAATCAAGATTATGTAAAGCATGATGGCATTGTATGCAACTGGAGATCATGGAAGGAAGCAATATCTAAAAGGAAGTTGTGAGAGCTGTGAATTAGATCCATGTGGTTACTTATAAATTCCATTACAAAGTATAAATAATAGTGCCTTCTTTGCATGAAAAGCGTAGTTGTTGTATGACAGATCACTATTAGATCAAATGCAGCAATTAGTTATTGGGATTCTTAACTCTGGCAGTGACTGCAGCTTGGTTAATTGTGACTTTTGCCCTCATGTAAGTTCAAGGCTGTCTATTCGCAGAGGCTTTAAAATGTGTTAGCAGCTAGAACTGAAGCAGTAAGGCAAGTGCTTCTGACCAGGAGTACAAATCACTTTCAAGTGTTTTGAGAGGAAAAGATCCTACTTTCCTGGGTTCTCTAAGTTAATTTACAGTGTGCTTGTTCCTTTAAAAAACAAAAGAAGACCCACACAATAACGTATGGTCAGAAAGATACTCAAATTATTCAGATCTCTCAAGTGTTGTTATTTTACATAAACTTTTTTTTTCTGACTTCTCAGCTGTTTTTGACCATTGTTAGCAGTTCCTATGTAGTCTTTTTGGTTCAAAATCAGCCTTTGAATATACTCCCTAAATTTGTGCAAAAAAATAATATGTGATATGGGATCCCTAAAGATGAGGTAAACAGAGGAACTTTCCATAAAGCAGTTGTTTATATTATAATCTACTGAATGCATATGACAATGTTGAAAGCTTGTACTACAGTAACTGTTTTGTTTAGTTCTCCATTTTGGTGTTTACTATTTTACTGGGAAAAGAAAACCCAAAAAAAGCAAAAACGAAACCCAAACCAACCAGCCAAACCAAACCAAACCAAACCAAAAACCAACCAAGCAAACAAAACCCAAAACAGAATCAACAAACAAACAAAAAAAGGAACCACGAGAAAACCAGTCAACAGCTGTAAATGGGATAAAATCAGAATCATTTTAACCCGTTATATATACATAAAATGATGAGTAGTTCATTGTTGTTTGTAGTTTTTTAAAATACCACGTTAGAAAACTTGGTTTGGGTATCTTTGTTAGCCTATCTCAAATCAGTTATAAACTTTGTTAGTACTAATAAAAAAAAAGGAACAAGGTGTCTTGCATCTCTTGGGTTGAGTGGCAAGTTCGTTCAGTCATTTAACAAGGTAATACTGTACCTTGTTGTAGGAAAATTGAATAAATGCTTTCAGCATCTCAATTGATTTTTATTTTTTTCCTTAAAGCTTTAACAAAAAATCCATATATATATCAACAGACTCAAATTAGGTAAAGATCCATTTTGGACTGACCTGCAAAATTAAATTACCTTTGATGTGTGAGGCAAGTCAATAGCCATTTCAGCCATGGTACCACTTTCATCAGAGACAAAGGTGGAGATTTACAAAAGTTTCTGTATCTAAGAAGGTGTCCTGGTAAAAACAGTGTAGGTTGAAGTTCATAGACAGCATTTTCCTCATTGATGCTGCAGTACCACTCACAGTCCTTTTTGTAGAGCCTTCTTTTTGGTCCGCGCTCACTGGAGCCAGTGAGGCTCTAGTCTCACAGGCATCTGAAGTCAAGTGACTGGGGTAACTAGTTAGGTTACCTTTACCTATATTTTGAGATTAATCAGAATACTAATTTTATAATTAAACTGCGTGGAGAATGGTGGTAGAAAAAAAATTCATTTTAGACAAAGGACTGCTTACTGAAGTATTGTATATATTACATATAACATAATGCCTACCAAAGTATTATACTGCAGTTATTTTGTCAAACAGTTTGTTTGGCATAATGATCTTTGATACTGGAATTTTAGTAGGTGTAGCTATACTGCTGTTATCAAGTAGGCATGAATTACTCTAAATGTTATTTCTAAAGAATATTTCTTTTCTGTATTAGATGGTAGCTCAAGTTCAAGTCTAATCTTTATCTTCACAAAGAAACATCACGTGTCATCCTCACTTCCAGTAGGCAGGGAGGTGCTTCATGTTGCAGAAAGTATCTGCCTGCTGGTGAAAATACAGTCAGATTTAAAAACATGCTGATGAGTAAAGCTGCCTTTGGAAATAAAATATTTTTTTGTGTTCCTCTTTCCTAAACTATCTGATGAGGTCTTAGAGCCAGAATGGAGGTTTAATCTTAGTAATCACATACATATTCTAAACAAACATAAAGTTTGCGTGTACCATATGGTAATGATGTCTAGAGTGAAGTAAATTGAAAAAAAAATAAAGAATACTATTGACATTGCCCATGCCTCACTTTCTTGTACTCTCTCTTATCATTTCCTGTGGTATATAGGTGTATTATTACAGGATGCTCACTAGTTAGACTAGTTAAGAGAAGATGGTTGAAAGTCACCGATCCTTGGAATTTTCTTATGTTCAGAAAAGTAAGAAAACCAAGTAAGATCATAAAGATACCATAAAGATACCATAAAGAGCATGTCCTCTTCAGTGAGGCTTTGGATGATTTGAGTTGTAATTTTTTTTTTTCCTTTAGGAATTTAAGACTCCTATGATAAATGAGACTTTTCAGAAAAATCTGATTGCAGAAAGTATTCATAAGGAATGTCACTGCTAATCTGGGGAACAAAAGGGAAGGCAGGTTCTTTATCTTTTTTTCCTAAATATTTTTTTTTTTTTTCAAAATACAGCTTGACATCCCAGGAAGCTCACTGACAGAATGTAATTGCATAATCAAGCTTAAAATCTAACTGAAGGTGTATTTGCCCAGGTGTTGTTTCTGTCTAAGGGTTTTGAAAAGTCTTGGGAAAAATGCAGATCAAGCGAAGTCAAAATTGGAACAGCAGCTTGTGCCATGCCTAACTTTGTGCAAAATAAGTATAGATTGCACCTCTGACATGGTTTGTGGCACAGGTGTGTTCCTGTCTTCCTTGAAGGTACTTTCACATTCTTCCTGTTCAAAAGAGAACAAACTCTACAGAAACTGATCTTGCTTATCGAAGGAAAGTGACAATGGGTATATTTTTTTTCCTGCTGGCATGAAAAGAAACAGACTCCCTATGGCTTTAACTGGAGATGTGGATTTGGAACACACCAAAATTTGACATTCCCTTCTTACTTGCGATGCGTAAGATTTGTTTTCAGAAATTAAATCAGTGCTGACCTTAACAATGCATTCCCACAGCTAAAATTGGACTGACAATGAGTGAGTCAGCATTGTCCTGATAACAAACAAAGCTCTGTTTCACAACTATTCTTGGAGAACGCCTGGAAAAATGTTTATCCACTGCTATCTGCTTGCAGTGAGTATACCAAATATTTATAGATAGATAGGCTAGTCCCTTTCAGTTGTAAGAAAAGCTTGTTGTATTGACTCACTTGCCTCATTCCATTTTTGATCACTACTTTTCCCCACAGAAAAAAACCTGAAAACAGGGATTATCTGCACAAAATCATTTCCATCCTCAGACCTCCAGAAATCCCCTTCAAATTCCTCCTATTTAGTTTCATAGCAAAAAGCTTGTCAATTTTTGACCAAGAAAAAGTAGCTGCAGAGCTTAAAATTACTTGTCTTTTTGATCCTTTCATCTCCTTTTGTCCTCTCCATACTATTTATAAGGAGAGCTGTCAGTATAGTGTGTTTCATCTCATGGTTCACGACACCGTCTCCTACTGCCACTCTCTGATTTAGGCTTTTCTGAAAACCTGCCGTGGCTCAAAAATGTCACAAAATGAAATTAAATTGAAAAGTAGCGGAAGATTCTCCCCAGTTTGCCTCTTCCTTTCTGTGGCCTCTGAGGTAATTGCCTTTAAATTTTCCACTCTTCACATATGCTTTTCCGTTTTCAGGAGAAAGGCAGAGCTGAAATCTTTATATTGACCTATCAATGCATAACTGATAATACAATGAAGTTATCCCCATGCTCACTTTTTTTTTTTTTCTGCCAGTGCTCCTTGTTTTTCTGTTTCCAGCACAGCTGCAGTGCTAATTGCTAATTGTTGGGCTTTTTAAAATTAGCCAGTGCTATAAATCCTAAGTAGTAATGACTAAAATCTGGAGTCAATTATGTAGCCAGTTTTGCGTAAGGAAGAAGTAGACCATCACTCTTCAGATGTAGCTAATGGATTCAGCTTTGTCACCTCCTAACAAAAAAAGCTTTTGATTTTTCTACAGGAAAGCCAGATGGTTTCTATCTGTCCTTCATAGCAAATTTGACCTTTAAATGAGAAAACATCAGGGACCAGTGATTCATTGGCAGACAAAGGACTCAGCAGGCATTAAAGGACAGTGTCCTAATTGCCTGAGCTGTGTTTCAGATGCCCATTGATTAAAGAAGGTTCTGCAAAGATGCTGCATTACAGGAGAGGTTATTGTGAGCACAGGCAGCACAAATACCTGGCTCCCAGCAAGCAGGAGGTAACTGCTGTCTGTGAAAGTGGCCCCATTCAGTTTTGACGGTGCCTTTGGATACACACAGAAAAGGCTAAAATCAAACTGCTCAGAAGAGAGGAAAATCCTTCTGTGGACTGAAACACTGGGAGCACCCTCTGTGTTTCCAAGTCTGACGAGGGGTCATCCTCCTTGACAAGAAAATAATCAGTGTGGTAATTTGGAAACTAGCTAGAAGAGGGAGCAGACTTTTTTTTTTCTTTTTGTTCCTTAAACATTGAATATATCAAAGTAAAATTATTTTTATTCTACAGGTATAAATGCTGAAGCAGACATGTGACTGGGGGTACAGAAAGAGTTTCTGAGTTAGTTTGTTGAGCTAATTTTTCCTTTTTTTTAAAAAAAATATGGCTTATAATGAAACTTGTGCCGCTCTTTCCCCCTCCCCTGTCCTCCCCAGTCAGTCAATGGATAATTGAGAGTTGAGTTCCCAAGTTAGTAAAATGGAGCTCTAAGTTGGAGCTTGAGGAGCCTTTTAAGGCAGTGATTGTCTGTCCCTTTTCACCTGACTGAAAATGCAAGCATTTGTTAGAAGATGGCACTAGGAGACTTTCTGATGTCAATGGGAAATTTACATTTATAGGAGAAATAAACTCATATTTTCTTGCTGCTCTGGAGAAGTCTGTTCTTTGTAAAAGTGTCACAAAGCCACAGAGCTTATTTTGCTTTGGCAGACATTCATCTCTGTGTCCATTTGGGTAATGATGCTGCAGCTGCACAGACAGCTTTGCTGTTTCTAGACTGTTGATTTTTCATATATGTTAATTCATTTAAAAGAAAAAAAAAAAGTTGGAATAAACATCACAACATGAACAAAGTGTGAGAACACTCTTGTACTCCTGTTGCTTTATATCGCACTCTCTAATTGACTGTAGGTTTTTGGCCAGCATGATGAAATTCTGAGCTGGAATAGTATCATCTTTGTGTACTGTGGCAGCTGAAATCCTGTTTTTCTCAAAAGTTCAATTTAGAGATGTTCTCTAACATCTTTACTGCCTTCTATTTCAAAAACAAAAATTAGAGAAACCTACATGGGCTTGTTTAGAAACTGCGATTTGTTCAAATTCAAACCTTGAAAACAAAGGCTGTTGCTGGAATAGTGTTCCAAATGAAGTTGTTCATGCAAATAAAACATCTGAATAGTTTGTGCTGTGAGTTGTTTAGGCTGCAAGCAATAGGGGAAGCAAGAAAGTACTTTACTGAAAAAGATGGAATGTGATAAGGGTTAAACAAAGCATTTAATGCCAATTTCTGCTACATGAATGTTGGATACTGAATGCTGGTAAGAATTATAAGGCAAAGCAGTAAAAATAATCATGAAAACACCAGTAAACACTGTTGTTTTCTTCTTTTCGTTATAAATTGATTTTTGTCTGAGTTTTTAGTTGTGATGATGTCCAGTGTATATTATGACCTAATGGAAAAGGACACTGAAGTTTTTCTCTATAAGCAGCTGATTTTTGCAATGAGCAATCCCATACTGGTGTGATAAAATTATATAAGGCACAAACAGTGCTGCTTAATATTGCTGGAAGAATAAATACTAGAGCAGGTACCAGTCTTCAGAATGGCTGACTTGCAATTTGTCTGAAACCTAAACAGGATTGAGAAAGGGTTCTCATATGTACATCTTCTATGTCACTTTAAAATGCATTACTGTGTTCCTCAGTAGTGGTGAAACACAGAGCTTCTTCAGTTTTCAGGAAGCATGGATTTGGGTGCTGTCTAAAATATGCCACAGAATTTTTAAAAAGTTCATCGTAATCTTGAGCCCTAAGCACCTAATTAATTTTAGGTAATGTTTTAGCAGTGAGAAGATGTTTTCTAGTGAAAAAGAAAATAAAATCTGAGTTTAATATGATTCCCGCGCCCCATATTGTACAGTAGATCAAATTTGAGGACAAAGAAAAATAAAAATCCATACAAATCTGCTCTTTGGAGAGAAAGAAAGGAGTCCTGTGGTTAAGGAAAAAAAGGCCTTAGTGAAAATCTTGCAACTTTACAAAAAAGTGCACTTACCCACATAAGCACTGTTCCCGATTGGGTTTATATATGATCTCTCAGTCCTAAGCCTGCCACACTTCTGAAAATGCAAAATGCCAGAAAAGGGTAAACCTGGGGAGATTCATTCAACAGAATGAAGGCACTGGCCTGCCATTATGTCAGACCTTTAACTACATTTTTTAATAAGATTAGTGTTTTCTTGAGTATTTCACCTCTTCTTTTTGCCATCATGTTTTTTGTGCTTTACACAGCTCTGTGGGCCTGACTGGGAGTTTTCTATGAAATCAGCTTTATAAACACATTTGGTGCCCTTTTCCAAACAATACTCATTCTACTTCTCCTTGAAAACACTTCAAGCAAAAATAAGTCCAAATTTATTAGCAGTTAACAGTGCTCATTATTCTGGTAGATGTTATGCTCTCCCTCTCCCTTTCAGTTGATTTTGTGCCGGGATAATGGTTTGAAGTAGTGTTTCTTTCTTTTTATTACTGTAAAATATATTTTTTTCCATGTTTTGGCTTATCTTGCTAAGTTCCCATCCTATGTGGAATTCTGCTGCAGGTGATGATCAGATTTTTTTTTAGCTCATCATCAGTTCAGCCACAAGTAATTTATATTTAAATGTTTCTCTCCTCACCCTCTCTCCCCCATATTTTCTTCTGAACTGTCCCTCATGATCTCTTCCCCTTATAATTTTTATTTGTCTTTTGGACAATAAAAGCTCTACCATTATAACTGGCAGTAGCTTTCTCACAAGGTGCTTTAAATTTTACTGAAGGATAGTAAAATTTCTAGTCACCCACTTTCATATAATTCTGCAATCCTCTTGTTGTTCAGTTTATTACTAAACTATCCACTTTGCAGGGGGATAAGAAGTGGGCAGCTTTAATATTTCAAGTTGAATGTCAGTATTTTCATTGACTTGGCTTGTTCATTCAACCTTTTCATCCTTAAATGTTCAAGTTCTTCGATTGAGACCGGATGTTAAAAACTAGTGTTTGTATGTGGTATGGGGTTTAAAACTTACTTTTCTGGAAACAAAGCAAAAGTTTAACCAGATTCATCAAGTATATTTCTTTTCTATTTAACAAATAGTAAACTAAAACTGTCCTGTTGATTCAAATATCAAAGTGACAGCTCTAAGTAAATCTCCAGGTACAATATCTTTGCCTTCATGGTGGCCATCCTTCATAGGTGTGTAGAATGAGATAATTGTATAACTCATCAGAATTTCACCCCCCAAAGCCACCTACCTTTTTAACACTGTGCAAAAATCTCTTCCTAGGTGGCCTCCTCTGTGAGAAGCTACTGGCTCTTAGAATACATAATTTACTTTGGAACTCCAAGATTTCAAATAAGAACTACTGTTGGCTTTCCTACAAGAACTAGAAGTCAGTTGCTGCTGTTGCAGCTCAAGAAGTAATTTGTAATTCTGCCGTGTTTCTTCTCGTCTAGGTTCCAGCAGTCAGTTTTAGTGCTGAAAAACTTTCATTCAAAGATCTGATACTCAGCAGCATTTGATCCTGCTGTTCCTTGCAAACTGATTTTAAGATCTAACCATGGGTAAATTTCTTTGCACATACATCAGTGTGCCAGTGTGTTTCGTGGGAAGTGGGTTTAATTAGTCATTAATTCCATAGAATTAAGCTGCATTTTAATATCCCTAACTGCAGGAATTCTGAGAAGGTCTTCCATGAGCAAATTAGAAGATCGCTGAAGTGTTTGATTACTAGAGTTGTGTAAAAGAGCGTTACGGTGATTTTTTCCTTCTTTTTTGAAACCTGGGGTGAGCAATTTTCCTGAATTCTCATTACCATCACCTTTTCTGTGAGCATGGAAATAGATCTGAAAGAAATCTGTGCTGTAATTTGGGGAGGTATTTAAGCTTGTGCATAATTGCAAGCATGTGAATAGTCCATTAACTTCAGTTGGATTCTACTGTGTGCGTCATTGGCTGTCTAAAAACTTCTGATATGTCTGTGGGAGATAATAAACCTCCTTTTCATCGTGTTTGTTACGAAGATAAAAGTTCTATACTGTTAGGCTGAAATATCTGCTGAATCTCTCCCTGGCACATGCTTTGTTGAAAGTTTGAACTTTTTCTGTTTAATCCATTCTTTCATGTTGATCAAACTTCTTTTTGAGAGGAAGTTGAGGAAAAACTCAATTTATGCTTGCTTCCAACATATTAATAACAGAGTTATAATGGTATTTTGAGTAAAGCAACTTTATGATCATAGAGCTCTTTTCCAACCTAAACCATTGTATGATTCCATGATCTTTCCAAACTTGGCAGGCTAACTTAGACTTATTACAACTCTGAAGGGCACTATTTTATAATAGGTTGCCTTTGAAAGGAGCACAGAGTTATACTAAACTGATTCTTGGAGCATTTTTGCTGTCATAAAGAGCGTGGTTGAGTATGTGGTATCCTTGGTGCACAGAAAGCATACAAAATAGTAAGAAAAGGCAGTATCATCGCACAAGTTCGACCTTATTAAGTGCATTGTTGAAATAATTTGGCTCACATTTTTGTCAATGCTTAAAAGAAAGGGAATGCGTGGAAAACTTTCAGGAAAGACTTGATTTCATCTTACAGTTAGTTTCAGTCACAGCCACAAGAAGGTTAAGAAGGAACGTAAATCATTTGATATTTGCCTGCATGAGGGAGATTTCTGATAGACAGCTCTTTAATAGAAAAAGTTTTAATGAGCTCAACTGTTTGAGATGGAAATTGGACAAATTCAGATAGCAAATAAGTCACACTTGTTAAATAGGACAATTAATCATTGAAACAATTTACCGAGGATGTGAAACATTCTGTCTTTGTATAAAGATACCGTAAAGGAGATTCTCATAGATAAAGTGGAAGATGAGTACTTGGTGAAAAAATTGTTTGATACCACTTTACCTAGTTCATTATGCAGGAGGCTGAAGTACTTGAATGTGATGGTCTCCAGAAAAGCTCATGTTATTTGAGATTTATTTTTATGGGAATAAAACATGTTACTAGGTGGCAGCGATAAATTTTCTGCAACTGATGTGGATTTGCTGGGCAATTTACATATTGTGATTAGCACTGCTTTGCAAGGTAACAGGTACTTTAAGGAAATAGTATTGATTAGGCAGTACTCGCATCTAGACTTCTCAAGAGAGATTTGAAAAGAGAAGGGGGTAAAACCAAGCTCAGTAGAGTTAAAGCTGGGTAGCCCTATATGTTAGAGAGTGTTGCCATCTGGGTCAGTTCTGAAATACTGACATGGAATTAGTTGGAAGTCACATAAAAGCCCCTTCATTAATGTTCTTGTCTTTGCCAAGATGGGGATAGGGGAGTATGGATGTTGCTGTATTCTCAATTATAGTGCACTGAGCTTTTAATTCATGCATGAACTGTGGTTACTTGAGCAATGATTAAACTATGTCAAAAGAAAAAACAATGTGAGGGGTAGCAGTGTCTCCAACTCTTTGTGGATGGTGGATATGATAGAAGTTAATGAACTTTACACCCACCACATAAAGGTCACTTTTGAGGGATTGATTTTTTCACCCCTTCCTCTGATTTTGTATCCTTTACTTAATTGCCTTACAGTTTCAAAAAGACAGTGTTGTCTGAAAATAGGTGTAGAGTAAGGAAGTACTACTACCTTTTCAGACATTATTGTGGTCATCCAGACTCTTCGAATTTGTATTTAATATGCAAAGCTGTGTGTTTTGTCTCAAGTGGCATTTCATTTTTAGTAGATGTTGAGTATTTTCTCCTTTTTCTCTTTCCACTTCAGTTCTGCATAACCTCGTATGTTCTAGTACTTCCCTTGACTTCCTGGCCTTGAGCTTTGAAATTACTAGTTGGGGCAGTGAGGTGTAGGGGCCTGTTTCTAGTTTATTTAAACACTAATTTTGATGAAAGGATTTAAAATAGGTGTTTCACACAGCACTATAAATTTCCAGCAATCTGCTGTAACTTAGAAGTAAAAGAGATTTGCTACTAAAAGAGATTTCTACTAAACTTTCTTAGCTGAAATCACTACGTCTGCCGCTGTATGCACACGTAGCATAGTGCATGTTTTAAGTGTTGGACTAATTTTAGCCACTTCTGCCCTCATCCCAGGTGCAGGACAAGTTTCGTTTGGACCTGTCTGATGAGGAAGCTGTCCATTACATGCAGAGTCTAATTGATGAAAGCGTTCATGCCCTCTTTGCAGCTGTGGTGGAGCAGATACACAAGTTTGCACAGGTGAGACACCTTCTGCTCAGTTGCTGGTCTGTGTGAAAGCTGAACAAGGTGAGAGGTTGTGAGTGGTTGAGTTTAAGACATAATTCACTGTCTGTGATGTTTTAGTTCATTTTCCTGCAGAATAAAACCCTTTTTTAACTGCCAGGACTGGGGAACAAACTTCATAGCAATTCTAGAAGAAGTTGGGAAGCACCTTAGCAAATATGCAGGTTCTGTCAACTCGGTCAGGGTAGTTCCTGGTATCAATCCAGGCTGGAGGATGAAGAGATTTAGAGCAGACCTGTTGAGAAGGACTTGAGGTGCTGGTGAGTGAGAGACTGGGCATGACCCAGCCATGATCATTCACAGCCCAGAAAGCCAAGTGTGTCCTGGGATCATCCCCAGCAGTGAGGGCAGCCTGGCAAGGAAGGTGATTCTGCCCTTCCACTCTGCTCTGGTGGGACCCCGCCTGCAGTGCCGCCTCCAGCTCTGTGCTGTCTTACTGCAGGCCACTGTAAGACAGTAAAATATTTGATTCTCATGCTGACAAAACCATGTTCACAAAGGCATTTCTGCTTCGAATTTACAGTGGGGCTTTTTTTTCCCTAAAACCATCTGACATTTGGTTTGTGTTTGTCCAGGATTTAAGATATTACGCTGTTTGCCTTAAGTATTAGACTCATGACAAGAAATGGAATTAAGAGGAAAAATGAAACTGCTCTGAAAAGCCAGTCATTATCCCTGTTGTTTTTATTGATTCTTTCTTCAAAATGCTCATCAAATTCTGATATAAACTGAGCAGAACTATTTTTATGCCTATCCATTTTGCTAAAGATCTTCTGTTGTTGTCTTCAAACTTAGTTTTTATTTTGAAGAATTGCACTATATAGTGCAGAATAAGAAGGAAAAATGTCATTTACATCTATATATATATTGAATAAAGGTGATCTCTCATGTGATGTGAAAAAAGGAAGTGTAATTATATGAAAATGATGTGAAATTTGTTGTCATTCACTATGGATTACTTTGGTCTTTGTAATTTCATAACACAAAGTGCGAAATGCCTGGGATCTGTCTCGGAGTTCAAATAAAAAAAAAAGACATTACAAAGATTCAAGATCAAAATTTTAAGTGCCTCCATTATGTGTAAATCTTTCTTTTAATCATGTACAGTAATGTTTTTTTGAGACATGTCTTTTTAATTCATTGGCTTTAGGTGACTGCCAGACTCTCCCAGATGATTGTTATTTCATTTGTGAAGCTTTATTAGTAAGTCAGAGTTTACAGGTTTGATTTAGAAGACCCTTACTTTTTCCATTCAGACTTGTTCTTGCTTGATGTTTCTTCAGCACTTCCATCTGCTTTTAAAAATCTCAGGACAGATTGTTCAGAATATTTAAAAGTGCCGAAGAATGTTATCCCTGGCTTCTATGGAATGGGCCTTAGAGAAGCGTGGGATGGGCCTTAGAGCAGCTTGGTCTAGTGGAAGTGTCCCTGCCTATGGCAGGGGTTTGGAACCAGCTGATCTTTAAGGTCCTTCTAACATTTCTATGATTTCAGCTCCCAGGAATGGTGTTCTAAGCAACAAGCTGATACATACAGCAGCATCTTCCATTCATATTTTTGAGAGTTAAAAAGCAATTACAGAGTGCAAATTACACTTTGGATACCAGATAAGCAGATATGATAGTCACTACTGTAGGCCTGATCCAGTTGTCCCATTTTGGGGGTTTTAGCTCTCCAGTGGCCCACGCTGAACTGCAGCACAGTCTTGGGGGTCATGTTTGCTGAGGCCCTGAACTCCCCTTGTGCACTGCTGCAGAGTGTGCAAGCTGCGTGCTTTCAGCTTTCCTTTCTGCTTTTGGCATCTGCTGCCTAGAATGAAAACAGTAGTGTGTTGCTTTGTAAGTGCTTAGGGCATCTCTTGACTCCATGTGATGTAGGATTCCTGTGCTAGTCTTGGAGTTCCAGCTATTGCCTTTATTCATGCTATAAAAACAGTTACACTTACAGGCTTGCCCCTGCAAGGATCCTGGATGCTTGGAAGTGCAAGGACGATGCAAAAAGTATAGTCACAAATTAATTAGCAGTTGGCAAGTCTTAAGAATCTGAGCTCTGTTCACGCATTATAAAAAAAAACCCCAAACCCTTACAAAAAATTCATTGAAATTAAGTGTAATTAATGTCTATTCCCTTTACATTACAAGTGAAATAGGATGCTTTTTAGTGATATTTAATACTTCTTTGGTCAAAATCATTATCCTTCCTTTTTGTCTGAGGTGGTCTTAAGAATTTGCTGCTGTAGTCTTCATGGAGTCTGTAAATTGTTAAACAAATGAACAATTAATGGGTCATTGACTTTGCTGTAAAGGGGTCATCTCACACAATGGGCAGTTGAAGCTTTCAATTTGTTCATTTGTAATTCTGCATTGAATTGCCGATGGTCTTGCTCTTAATAGTATTATAAGTTATCTGAAAAAAAAACGAACACTACACAGGTGTTATGACACAAGTGTAAAAACAGCAGATTTAGCTTAATGCCACATGATATTTAATTTTAAATGCTCTTCAACATTTTTTTGTTTATCAATAGATGTTTATTCTTTTACTGCCTCCAAAATATGCCAACAAGGAACCTATGCAGTCTACTGCAGCACTTAAGAGCTTTATAATAAGGTTGGCTATCATAGTAACCACGGTGTTTCAGTATTCTGTATGTCACTCTCTAGTAAGTTAAACGCTTGGATAAAGTATTCAGAAGTTAAACGCTTGGATAAAGTACTCAGGATGTTTTGGAATCAGCTCCGTATTGTTCTTTTGTAACAATATTGTAAATTGAGTTCAGTTTACAGCTGTGTTATGAAACCTTTGGTTTAGTTTCTAATGTATCTCTAATCTGTTATTTTATCAGATATTTTACAGACCTTTTTATGCAGTACTTGTCTCCTTAACAGTTATCTAAAAAACGTTGTCTGAAAAGTAAATAAATTTAACATTTGGAATAAGATAACAGTGTTGTACAATAGTGCTCAAGAGGAGGAAGAAGTGCATACCAATTTCAATCGATATTAACAAAGACTGGATAGCCATTTCTCCCTGGAGAGTAATTTTCATTTTAGCAGCATTATTTATTTCTGCAGAGGAAGAAAACAATCTCCAGTTGAAGTGTCCAATTTCATATTTTATTTCCCATGTAAATTTACAAATCAAGTCAGTTGCATTTAGGGGTGATGTTAAGCAGTGATTAGAAAAGTGAAATTTTGTGGGTTATGGGATATTCCATGAAAAGTGTAGCTACACAGCTTTGGGCTTTTATCAGTGCTTGATTGCTGTCTGCTTAGGAGCAAACTCAGTTACTAAATTGTGGAAGTTCATGGCTTTAGAATATTTCCAAACTGTAATCCCAGTGCTCCTGCATCCCGGAATTCAGGGACCTCAGGACAAGGCTTCTGTTTTTCTTTCTATTGGATGCCAAAATAAAATAAGGATTATCTATCAGCAGAATTGTGTGGATTAACTGAAATCATTTGTCAAGGGGCAGATAGAGTTGGTTTCCATGCTGTTTTTTCTCTTAAAGGGTTGTGAAAATCATCCGCCACTAGGCATTTCACCATGCTTTTAAACACAGAATTCCATTTGCTCAAAACAGTTGTTCTTTGAGAGTAAACTAGGTTGAATAAACTCTGTTCTGTGTGTTTTTTTCTTTCAGTATTGGAGAAAATAAGCCTACACATGGTGGAAACAAACAAATGCTCAAGAAAGAGACTTTCTCAAGCCCTTGTGGACTTCACCAAGCAGCTTTGGAAGGAAAAAGCTGCAGATTTAGGAATATGGAAAACTGAGAGCTCAAAAGGTAGAGAAGCTTTTTGAGTCTCTGTTCTTCACAGGTTTAAAACCAACCAGTTTTTTAAAGGAAAATGATTGTTTATACCATCCTTGGGGGCCTCAAAGGTCGAAGTAAGCAACTTCCTCTCAAGCCAAAGATAACTGGAAGAGGCTGGATTTGATGGGGAATTCTTGTACCTGTTAATATATTTTCTTATTTAAAATATAAGTACATGCAAAGTTACAGCAGTGAGGCTGCAGTTCCTCGGTGCGGCAAAAACCCCACAGAACTATGGCAATCTCCTCTCATCCCTTCCCACCAAATTTGAGTAAATTTTAAATGTAATGTCATATGATCCTCTATTTCCCACCTCAGGCAATGTTACCATTTAGGAAGGACAATCATTTCTTGCCTGCTTACAAAAATGTTTTTAAGTGTTGGTAAGTTACCCAGCCATAGGCAGCCAATTAAATCATCACTAACAGGCTCAGCAACCAGAATGCACATTGAGCGGTTCAGTACTTCACGCTTTTATTCTCAGTGTTTTCTGTACAGTGATTATATATTCCTCACTCTAATAAAATCTTCCTTGTCACAGTCTTGAGGTGTTCTGTTTTGTCTTTTTAATCTTACCTGCTGAGACATGGCATACTGGAGGATTATGTTTATAACTCTTGGCTTTTTGTGAGGATTTTCACTTCTCGGTTCGCTTGATACTGAAATAAGGCTACTCTTGAAATGACTTTTGTGCCACATGTTGAGTTCATAATGAATCTGTTTTGTACAATCAACAATGTAATTAGCTCTTCATAAATGTGTGGCTCTCTTCAAAGGGTGCTCTTATACTCCTGTATTTTTCTTATATAACAATTTAAGCCAGGAAGAAATCCTTCCCAATTATAAAGATAAGAGGGACTGATTTGAATCTGAATCTGATATTTGTGTGAGTGAATCTTGCTTTGTGCTTTTGCCCTTCTTTTCCCTGTACGTGTCACTTAAGAACTGCATTACCCTAGTTACTACGAGTCTTTGTGTCAGCTGGGAACACCCAGTGCCACAGAGGAGCCACGCTAGTACCTCTTATCTTTTTTTATCTGACTCTTCTTTGGAGAAGGAGTAATTACCACCTTCTTGCAGGTTTTCTTTTGGTCTTGCTTCATTTGGCACACTTATATACTTCTCTACTGCCTCTGTTTTGCATGAACTCATTATACATACAGTGCTTTGTGGTATCCTCCAAGTATAATTCTGAGAGCCCCGACTTTTCGGATATTCGGAGAAAATTCTGCAAAAGTTCTTTTTTTTTTTTTCTTTTTGGATCTGTTTTGAAGGTGCATCCTATATGCTGACACAACTATTGATATGCATGAAGCAGCCACTCTTTATTTGACTTGAGTTTTTGTCTCCTAACCTCCAGCCCTTTCAACTGTATATATTATAGAATTTTTCCTCTATTTTTCTTGAAGAAAACTTCCTGTTCTTCCTGCTCCAAACTAATTACCAGTTGACCAGACAGGCCAAGGTCTGTCTCCTCATTAAAACCCAAAAGACATCATCATCTCAGTCATACAGCACATTTCACTTTGCAGAGAGGTTTATAAAAGAGTTAAATGTTATTTTTTATGAACGCATTACAAAATAATACATGGTTGTTCAGTATGTTGTGTTTTAAAATTAATTAACATGTTCTTATGCTGGGCTATGCCACAGTTTATTAAAATTGTACACGAAGTCAGTTATAAATGTTACAGTGTGAACCTGAATGGAACCTGTGCACAGTGGGTAAGGCTTAGGAAGACCCTGACTTCATTGTTGATCACTGAATACTTCATAAGTGGAGAATATCAGGCATAGAACATACTGCACCTAAATAAATGTACACTTTATGCCTCATCTTCTAAATACCAAGTATTGTTGAAATTTTTTCTTACAAGTCCACACATCAATAGATATTTTTGATTTTTTTTATGCTCATATATGCAGTTCTGACTTATTTTTAGTAAAATTTGATGGCTCTTGGCACCTCATGTGGCATCATTTATTTCACGTAAAACACATAGGAAAGAAAAGGAAAAAAAACAAACAAGCTGGGGCAGTGGGGGGAATAAGTTACTTTGGTTTAAATTAAAGAGGTTTTTTTTAGATATGTTAGTTTAATCCTTTAATTTAATAGATTATCTGTCATGGCTCAATATCTCTGTATAATACCACGAGTATATTATGTGTCTGTTGTCTCTAAAGACTTCCGAATCCCTTGAATAGCTACTCCAGATTTTGTCTTCAGGAGTACAAGTCCTGAAGCTGAAATCCTTACATGTTTCACAAAGGTAGGATCCCTAGTCAAGGAAAGGTCTTCAGGGGGCTGTCAGGCAGGAGTTTCACCCTGCATGTTTATTTGTGTATATGCACATGTGGGGGGTGCACACACAAACACAAAATTCTGGATAGAGTGAGGCTGTGAGTTCCATCATGTGTATCAGAGCATGATGCAGTGCTTGGTAGGAAACCAGGCTGTACCAGTTGTGTCACAGAATAACTTGTCAAAACTCATCCTGTGAAGTGTCTCCAGGAAGCATTAAGAGAAAAAGAAACAGAACACTAATTTTGCCATGGGCTTGTTTTGCCCAGCAGTTGTATTTTACAAACTGGGGATAAAAAGTACAATAAATCTTGCTTGTGGGTGCTTTATTTGCCTTTCAGCATCCCTCTTGGGTTCATCCTAATTTTATTCTGGAGTCTGATGTTTTTTTCTTTGGGATTGAGGGTGGAAGAAGCAAAAGAAATCATTCCATCTTTTTTCCTTCCCTGTCTATAGACTGGTCACTGGTTGTTTTCAACTACCGGTGTGTCCGGAGTAGAAACTGCCACAGTCCGCTTTTCTTTTGGGGATAAAGAAACAATAATTGCCAAAGTAGAATTTTTGGGGAGGGTGGGGTAAGGGAGTGAGAAAGAGATGGATGGGGTCTTCACTTTAATATAAAAGGCATGTGTCCTTTTGGCAAAAATGTCCCTGTCCTTACAGACAGTTACCTGGCTTTGTTGTTCTTGTGTGCAATCAAAAAGAAAAAGCATTTTTGAAAGGCTTTAGAGGGATAATGGCTTTGGGAAAGGGAAGGAGGAACAGAGAATGGGAATTTTAACATGTCCTCTCAGAGTGGGGATAGCAGAGAGAGAAGCAGTCTAAATGGCCTGCCTTTTGAACTCACAGAGGTTTTTCTCACCATACCCGGTGTCATCAGCAGAGAGTAAAATACTGTGCTTATTATGAAGTATCTGAAGCGCCTACATTTAAGGAGTCTTAAGGGAGTCATTGAAAACAGATTGCAGGTGGATTGTGTTAAAATAGATTTTTGTAACCTCTTCAGCTGATGTGATGATTCTTTGAAATAGTGAAGCTACTTGAAGTGTGATATTGGTGTCCTGACTTCCATGATTTAGATTGGGCTCTGGCAGGGGAAAAGAATTTTCACTTTGGAGGATAAAATGCCCAACCCCAGTTGCTTCCAAAATACTGTGGCAGTTCACTTGCATGGATTCAAACCTGATACAGCAGGAACACTGCTTGGGGGGGAATTCATAGCTCATCTACATACAGGCATTAATCAGTTAAGCTGTGTGTGGGACTGTCCTTTCCAAAGGGGATTAAGCTGAACCTCAGGGAGGTACTTAAATTCCAACTAAAACCTCTCCACAATTAGAAGCTGCGCAAAACTCAACAGAGCCACTTTGAATTCCTTCCCTTGACAGAAAAGCATTCATCCTAATTTTTTCCCTACTGCCTTTCATCAGTGGTGAGGGATCAGGAGATGGCAGTTCCATAGGCTCAGCCAAGGATCAGTGTTCACAACCTGCAGTGCATGGAAAGCCCCTTGAAGGTGTGGCTGAGCCAAGGTGGGGCTCTGGGGAGCTCTGGAATCTGTTCTTCCGTGGTTGAGCCATTCAGCTTGGCCCAGCCTGTGGCCCTCACAGTGACAGTCAGATAATACCACTTTCCTCCTTTGACTGGGTGCTTAGGTACTGATCGGAATACGTAATAGGTAAATCATACAGATCCACATTCCTCAGTGTCAAACTGCTTTTTCTGTATGCGATCTATAAAATGAGAAGATGCTTTGCCACAGTCCTTTTTTCGGTGTGTCTTCTTTCACTGTGAATCAGATTGTAAAGTTAATTGTAGCCAAAGGCTTTCCTTTCTTGTGTCTGTTTAATAAAACATCTCTCTCTGATTGGAGACTGAAAAACCCACATTACAAAAGAAAAATGGCTTTTTTTTTTAACTAAGTTTATTTTCTTTCACAGGCGTATGAAAACAGTTTTCTAGCAGAGAAGATGGGAGGTAATTACACGAAATCTTTGTTTTTAACAAAGCAACTACAAATCACTTCCCTTTGAACTTTAGGTGGAGTAACCTAAGTTCCATGTGTAGAGAGCTATGTGGTTATGCATCTTGCCTGTGTGGTGATGTAGTGCCTTGTGATGGGACACTGTGTCCCCAGGGCAGGGACAGAGCTTTTTTTTTCTTGTCCATTAACTACTGGATTGTTTTTTTTCCCCATATCTGGGGATGTCAGTTGTACTCATTCAGTGCAGTCAGCTGCCTGTCACTTTTCTAATGCTGTATTTTCATCAACTGACATACGAATGAGAGATTTCTGACAAAAGCACAGCTGGTCTAGTAGCACTGTCTATTCCCTGAAGTAGGCAGCTTCCATTTCAGTTTAAACTTGGAATTTTTCTCATCTGATCATGCAGTGACAGACTCAGGTGCTGCGTTTTCTGACCCCATTGAGGTGAAGGGGAGATGGTTGATGCTGTGATGGTTGTCTGAGTCATTCACAAGCCTCAGGGGTGAGGACAGCAGCTTGCATGGCTTGAAGCTTGCTCTTTAAAGGAGTGGTTCAGCTGAGGTCTCTGATCAGGCTCTGCCAAGGCTGCATTACTCTGGAAGCTAATTCAGCTTCTTTTCCAAGGGAAAGCACAGCAACAAACCTCAGGACAGTGAATGAGGTTTTCTTAAAAGTGAAGTACATGGCAGAGACCTGGCTATGGTGAGAGTTGTACCTGCTGAAATCCTGAATATGGGGAAAAAAATGGGGTTGTATAGTTCAGAGGTGTTTTGTGTAGTTAGTCAACAAAATTTAGTAAAACCTGTAGGTGGTATCTTCTCAAGGATGTTGGGTCATATTGCACCTCTTTTCCAAGTTGCAAACAACATGCCAAGTAACAAGGTGTTGTGGATCTTACTCTGCAAACAAGGAGATGGCAGGTTTTAGCTCCTGTTCTGCTTCTAACTTGACAGATGCTGCTTTTGAAATGAGAACTGAGAGGCTCTGTGTTACAATACCTGTGGGTTTCCTTGTCCATCAGCCTTCGAGTTTTTTTTGCTTTTTGAACTTCCGTTTCCCTCCCAGCTCTGTAAACTCAGCGGTGCAGGACCCATCTTTAACTCGTCTCACACAAGAAGTACCATAGCTTTGGGCTTTAATTTCATTTGGATCTGAGAAGTGCCACTTGCCAAATAACAGTGTGTTTTGATTGCATTTTGCATTCAGACTTGGTTCACTGACTTGTATTTGTTCCATATCTTAGAGCTCAAAAGTGCCTGAAGAAATGTACTCACTGGAACCCCTGTTCCTGTCAAACAGTGTTCTGGCAATTCTCTCCATCCTTCTGTTTTGGAAAGCTGTAGTTCAAATAGGGAAAATGATTTTTTTCTATGTTTTCATTAATTAATGCTAAAGTTCTGTACATACACAATTAAAACTTAACTGAAATACATCAGTTTTTCAGCTTAAGCAAGCAATAGCCACAAGATACATTGTCAGGCCTTTTTGTTGGGGTCCACATTTTCTGCATCTGTGTTGTCCAGCTTAATGGGCACCTGATCCTGATTTAATGTGCTGCAACAGATAAATTATTTCATTCAGTTAAGAGATCCAGCCAGACGGATAGCTGGAAGCTATGTGGTTTTTTCCTAGTTTAACACCACATGGATTGTAAATGGGTGTGTACAAGAAAAAAACGAGAATTACAAGTCCCAAGCATTATTTTCTCATTTACAGTTTGAGATATATGACAAGCAAGAAGAACAACTCAATTAAGACTTGGAAATCAGCATAAATCAGGACGACCCCAGCTCAGATTTACATCTCCATTATGTGGAGATGTAAGCACCAAAGGCTTAGTTAGCATATGTTTTTTCAGACTATTTCATTGTTTGGTTGCCCCTATTGATATCCCTCGTCATGTGCCTACTAATGTTCTTCAGTAGTTTTAGTGCTGAGCCTTTTATTCAGCCATGAAGGTTGTTGGTTTTGTTTTTCATACTGAGTTCTATTGTGGTTTGCCATTTTTCAGCCACGGTGTTGGTACCCATGTTTTCTGTGCTGTATTTGCCACCTTGCCGTGAAGGGGGTACCCCAGACCATTTCAAATGATACTATGTGTTTAATTTTAGCCAAATTGAATCAAGGTCTGTTTGTCTACTTTAGAACACGCTAATTCTGAAATTACTGAATTCCTCTGACTGCACTGCATAGATTTCCATGGACCATGCTGGGAACTTGATGCAGGTATTTATATAAGGCTGAAATACGCACAGGGAAATCTGTTTTCCAGTACTGACATGTTGCTTGCAAGGACCAAACATCCTTAAGTGGATGTACTAGTCATGGGAAATTAGGATAGTTTTAAGGGAGTCTGAGGTTCAAGGTACTAGGCCATCTCCATCTCAAAGAGGAGGTCGTAGCTATGTCATGCAGACACATTACTCTCTGAGCAGTGGAATTCTCTGTGAGATGTGGATTAATTCTGCATCCAAATCCCATTTAGGCTTTGACTTGTTTGTATAGTCACACACTTGTTTTCTGAGAGGAGTCATAGGTACAGGAATGTCCCTGTGTAACCCAGAGAAGGGGTTAATCCTGCCACATTTTCATCTAGCTGGTTACCTTGAAAAAGTCTTTGTTTTCATGAGCTCAACTTCAGCAGAAGTTCAGAGCTTCACAGACAGTAAAGTGTTACGAGTACAGCCCCATCACTGAGCACCAGGATACTTTTCCTGCTCTACACTGGGGCAGCCTCACCTGGAATGCTGGGGCAGTTTTGGGCACCACAACATGAGAAAGATACTAAGCCATTAGAAAGCGTCCAAGGGCCTTGATTTGAAGCCGTGTGAGAAGCGGCTGAGGGCACTTGGTGTGTTCAGCTGGAGGAGACTGAGGGGAGACCTCATTGCAGTTACAGGTTCCTTGGGAGGGGCAGAGGAGGGGCAGGCACTGATCTCTGCTCTGTGGGGACCAGAGACAGAGAGTGAGAGAACGGCCTGAAGTTTTATCAGGGGAGGTTTAGGTTGGGTAACAGGAAAATGTTCTTCCTCCAGAGGGCACTGAACAGGCTCCCCAGGGCAGTGGGCACAGCACCAAGGCTGGCAGAGCCCAAGCAGTGTTTGGATGATACTCTGAGGCACATGGTGTGACTCTTGGGGATGGTCCTGCGCAGGGCTAAGATTTGGGCTTGATGATCTTTGTGGGTCCCTTCCAACTCAGCATATTTTGTGTTTCTGTGAAGTGCCCATGGATGGGGCTCTGAGCAATCTGGTCTAGTGGAAGGTGTCCCTGCCCATGGCAGGGGGTTGGAACTAGGTGGTCTTTAAGGCCCCTTCCAACACAACTCACCCTGCAATTCTGTGATACCTAGCATGAGAAGCCTTCCACAGAACCGTGGGAGATGGTGGTATCCCAAGAAGACAGACTGCTCTTGCCTGAATTTATTAGTGGGTGATGTGGCAGCAAAGAGTAGCACATTTTAGAAATGCCATCTTCTCAGAAGCTGGAGCAGATTCAAGTGTATTTCACACGACTAGGCACATCAAGCAAGCTTAAATCACAGAGTAGATAATTACACTGCCCCAGGAAATCAACTGGCTGTTCTGTTATGCCCAGCTTTGGGCTCTGAATCTTTACGTACTATCCAATTGCCATGGTAGCAAGGCTTCAGATGTGCTTCCTCTAAACTCTCTTATTTACCTGCTTTCAGGTATTTTGTGAAGCTTAAAATAACAAGTGTGTTTATTTCCTGGTAGTGGAAAGATGCCAGGCAAGGCATAGATTATTAACTTTTCTAGGGTAAAGTTTGCATTAATTATCTGATGTTAAGCATGACTTTCTATTCATACTGCAGTTTTTGAACGTCTCTTGATGATTTAATTGATTATTCCCTTCCTATTTTGTTTAATTCCATAAAAGCCAGCATGATTGAAGGTGGGAAGGAGACTAGTCTTTTTTTCTTATTTTTTAATATCTTTATTTGTATTTATTTATTATCAATTACATAATTAAAGAAAGCTTTACTTGAATTGGAAATCATTACAGTGAATTTCTGCTGACACAATAAAGGACAGACTTGATCCCGGTGCTCCATGGATACCATGCCAGCTGTTTGCCATTTCAAATGCATGAAGAGTTTTTGCAGTCTCCTTTAAATCCTATATAACTGGCGACAGGGATCCAAGTGATTCTCATTTCATCTGTTCCATCCATCTGTGTTGTCTTCTCTTGACCTTTTAAGTTTGCAAGCTTTTCTGAGCAAGGACCATATCATTACATTTGCATAGTGATTATTACCAAAGGTCTGGAATCAATGAGCGTTCCTATAATATAAATAATTATGGAAGAAACCAGCAATCCAAGCCCAAATGACGGGGCATATGTAAATAACAAAGCTAGATCTTGATAGTTAAATTCACTGTAAAATGAGAAGGAACACTGGATAGAGGCACAGAAGACAGGAGAAGCCCTCTGAAGGAAACATATACTCACACATTTTCAGTTTGGTCATCCTGAAAATATCAGAAAAGAAAATGATGGTTTTGTTTTCTAAATCAAAGTGAGGAGAACTGCCAACTATTTTTTTTTTCAACCAAACTGTATAAGCAACCAGTAAAATCCTTTTAGTCAGCTTGCTACACTGCACGAAATGACTCTGGTGGAGAACAAAACAGGTAGTATATTCAGAGACCTTACCATTAGATAGGATAGAGCTGGAAAGAAATTTCTTGACCAAAAGCTGAGTCAGAAAAAATGTTACTGTCAAGTAATGCATTCCTGTGAATATCTGACTCTGCACCATGAGGCTGTGTGTTGGATTGTAAAAACAGTTATCCAAGGTTTTTCTGTAACAAAATCATAGAATGATAGAATAGTCTGGTTTTCAATGGATCTTTAAAGACAACGTAATCCATCCCCTCTGGCATGTGCAGGGATGCCTTTCACTAGTCCAGGTTGCTCCAAGCCCCATCCAAACTGGCCTTGAACACTTCCAGGGATGGAGCAGCCTCATCTTCCCTGGGCAAGCTGTGCCAGGGCCTCACCACCCTTACTGTAAAAAATTTCATCCTAATATCTAGTATAAATTGACCCTGTTTACTTTAAAAGCATTATCTCTTATCCTAGTGCTGCAGCCCTATTAAAAAGTCTGTTCCCATTTTTCTTATAAGTACTCAATGTTTTGAAAGTCTACAATAATTCCCAGTGGATCCTTCTCTTCTCCAGGCTGACCACCACTAACCCTCACAGCTTCTCAGGAGAGGTCCAGCCTTCTGATTACAAAGCACTTGTGCCTTTGGCCTCCAGGGAATTCTGAGTGCTTCTTACCCTTTTGGAATGAAATTTGAAAATACTCTGAGTCCTGTCCCTGGCTTTGAAAAACAAGTTACATAGAGGTAGGTAGAATGGGTAGTGAAGGCGTTGGTGTTCTTTCATGTTTCCTTCTCTATTTCACAAGCCAGAAATTTTCAGCCCTTGAACTGTTTACCCTACATGTAAATCAAATAGTGCCCACAGTGTTGATTGAGGTGTCTAAATTCTTCTGTCACTGCACAGACTAGACTGTCAGTGTAGAAGACATTCCCATAATGTGCTGTAGCCATCTCAAAAATCACTTGTAGGATAAATTTATTACTTCAGTAGTCCATCTTTACTCATACATTTCTACTATTTGTATCCTTCTCTTTATATTCCTTCCTTTCCTTCTTTCACTTCTCTGCTTTGCCCTAGGAAAATAACTGAAAGGGGACAAAAATGCTAATTCAAAATAAATTACTTTTCAAGTTTCTGAGAAAGCAAAACCTGAAGGAAGAATAGTGGGAAGCATTTGGAAGTAGTAGTACTGGTAGTAAAACAACAACAACAATAATAGTAATAATAATCCAACCACCATAAGGGAAAACTGACGTTATACAAACTCCAACTGTTAAAATTCATATTCAGAAAAGAGATCTGAGTGTTCTTATACACAGAATATTTTTAGGAAGACATCTTTTCATGCTCAGTAGCAGTCAAAGAGCAGGATTTTTTTGGAGTAGGAATAAAGAAAATGTACAAACAGCATCCTCGTGCTGCTACCTATGTGCATCCACACAAATGAGTGAAAGCAAAGCTATGGTTGTTCCCATTTCAAAATGGATATGTTGGGCCTAGAGAATGGGAAGATGAGTAGAAAGCATGAGCAAGGGAAGAAAATGCCTCCTAACATAGGGTAGCTGGACCAGGAAACTTCAAACTGGGAAAGAAATGGGTGAAAAGGGATGTGACAGAGGTCTTTAAATCTGCAGTATTGTGTCCAGTAAAAGAAAGATAGAAACTTATTGAAGCAAGTCTGGCAAAGGGACACCATGGTGATTAAGGGACTTGTCCATCTTTCCTGTAAGGAGGGACCGAGGGAACTGTTCAGCCTGGGGAAGAGAAAGCTCAGGGGGTTTTATCCATGTGGATAAATTGCCAGTGGGAAGGAGTAAAGAGGACTTAGTGTCCAATTCCTCTCAGTAGTGCCCTGTCTCAGGACAAGAGGCTGTGAGGGTGGTCAAATTTGGGAACAGGTAGCCCAGAGAAGCGTTGGAGTCTCCATCAGTGAGAGATGCACAACACCCAACTGAACAACACCTGCTCCAGGTGACCTTGCTTGAGCAGAAGGGTTGGACTGAGTGGTCTCAAGAGGGCCCTTCTATCCTGAGACATTCTTTGAAAATCCTGAGTCATACAGGGGGAAAAAAAAAGTGAACAAGAAATTATTGGGTTTTCCTCTTTCTTAGTGAACAGATGGTATCAAAAGGAAATTAGCAAGAGAAAGGTTGGAAACAAATGAAAAGAAGAGCTCTTTACACAGTGCATAATTGAACTATGGAGCTCCTTATCATGGAGTTTTGCAGATGCTAAATAGCAATTAGATAAATGCATGGAAGAAACATTCATCAAGGTCAGTCAAATGTGGTATTACTCACAGTTTTTGAATTTCCTGAACCTACAAGTCATTGGAAGCTGAGAATAAACAGAGAAATATTAATATATTCTTACCGATATAGTCTTACCCTTCTCGTCACTCCTGACTTTTGTTGCTTGTCACTGTTGAGGACATGACATGATACAGCTGACCTTGCATAGCTGGTCCTGTGTTTAGAGGTATAATGCGTGTGCACTTTGTGATCCATTTCATTGCAAATGCTCTGTTAAAAAAAAATGAATAAATGAAAGAAATGGGAAAATACGCCTTGAGAAGCGGAATTTGTTGCATAGAAGTCAGATTTGTTGAGCAAGAAAGTTCCATCTTTATAGCTGCTTTTGATGAATTTGCTGTATTTTAATTTTTTAATTGATATTTAATGTATAATACAGGAAATTCCACACTGAAAACTACTCAAGCACAAGTCAGTATATAATATGCTTTTCAGAGGCTTGGTGTAGTTTTGAAGTACTTTACTTAAATGACATAGTGTAAATGGAAATTAGGAAGTCTGTGGCTTTTGCAAAACACAAGAGTATGCAAGGAGACTGAAGAGTTTCCTGTTTAAAAAAAAACAAATAGTGCAGTTTTAGGAGAATCTGAAGCATATGCTGAAGAAATGTTTTATCATAATTAATTCTTAGGCAAAATAGCAAAGAACTTGATTTGCACAAGCCGGAAAATTGGCAATCTCTGTAATGAATAAAGTTGAGAAGACTGAACCCTGGGGGTTATTTTTAGTTTTGATTATGACAAATCAAGAAAATAAAAAAACCATCTGCACTACTGACTTGCAGTGCAGGGAAGGAAAAGTCTGGATAAGAGTTTTCATATTTCCTTTTTGTCTGAAGACCTGTGTGCTCAGGCAAAGAAGAAAGAACAAGTGGAAGTGACAGGATTTTGTGCAAAGAATCTGTACAAGGTTGAAAATGTTGAAAAATTAGACAGCGTGGGGATTAATTGAAGTCTGGGCAAGAAAGTTCTCTCTTGAAGATGAGAGCAGCTGAAGCTGCCTTTGAACTGATGTCAGTGGGACACTGTGATTAAATACATCTTGTTTTTAAAGCGCTGCTGGTCCCTGTGGAGCGGTGATTAGGAACCCAGATCAATTATACGTCGGTATTGGTTTAAGGCTGCCTTTTTTCCTGCAGCGCAAGCCTTCGGAATGAGATGGTGAAACAGGAGGAACTGCAGGTTACTGACCTAGGAATGCTGTCATTTTTTGGGGGGCAGGAAAAGCCTCATGGAATATCACACCTATTCCTCCCTGAAAGTTAATTTTGGATATTCCAGCTTTCTTTGTTTTGTTGTTTTTTTCCCCTGTTTCTTTACCCCCACATCTACCCCAGATGAGTAGTGTCCTGCTGTGGCCAGCACCTGAGCCTGATGCACACTGTGTCTTCCAGCTGTCACAAGCTTCACCTGGAGAGCTGAACACAGCTGTAACTGTTCTAAGTACCTTTGTCTGTAGTTTGGTTGCTTTGATAATATTCTTCCACCATGTGTGATGACAATTAAAGAGTATTTAGAGCACTGGACACAAAAGGAACAGTGCTGGAAACAGGGTAAAAAAATGCCTTTATTTAAGTATTAGGTCTTAGGGAAACACAAAGGAGGAACCTTTGGAGTGCTTAAAATGGCTTTTAAGCAGAAGTTGAGTGTCTGTGGTGGTGACACCCCTCACTGAGTCAGGGAGGACTTTGACAGATCCCTCAGTCTCTCCCTTTGACCTTAAAAGTCTGTGCCTCACGTTGAGCATGATCTTAGGCCTGTTTTGCTGGGTTTAAACAACACCAGCACTTAAATCAGGACTTTCAGTTTGTGGCAGCTTCATTCTGATGGGTTTGCTCTGAAGAAATACGAAAATATGTGCCCTCCAGAAAACTCAGACATCTCTCAGAGTTTCACCAGCTACATCACACCAGTTGCCAGCTACTGATAAAAGTTCTCAAAAAGTAGGAGGGACAAAGCCTTGCCCTTCCTGGGCTCCAGGCTGCACAGCAGGGGTTGTCATTCTTTCCCTGAGCGCTCCTTCTTTCCAGGGGCTGTCCTGTGATTTCCTCAGAGACCTTTCTACTAAGTGGAAGTCCCACCATACTCCAGGGGCTGGAGCAATGAGATGGCAAGAACCCCCTGTGTGTGGTGTAATCCCACAACATGCTGGACTCCCCAGTCATTAGAGCTCACAAAAGCAGCTAGTTTTGATGATTGATTGATATTAATTACCTTTAGGATATAATCCTTCCTGTCTCTGACTATTCAAATACTCACCTGAAAAGTCAAGTGAGAGAAAAAGAGGAAAAAAAAAATTGCTCTTGGAAACTGCTTCCATATCCATTATTCTTAGCCCATTGGCTGTTAATTATTCACTGTGTGTGAGCTCACATTATCATGCCTTGCAGAAAAGGCACCATGAAAGATGTTATAGATAGCATTTATGAACACAAAGAGCTTTGAAAAACCACTTTTAGTCCATAAGAGTCAAGCCAAGCCTACACTCCAGTGAGTCAATTGCCTCTCAGATGGTTTGGACAGACTTTTCTAAAACTCAGCACATAGTGATTCTGTTCTCTTTAATCACTCTTCCACAGAGGCACTTGCTATGAAAGCAAACCCTGGCCCTGCTGATAAATGGAATTGAGAGTATTGGGGGTTTTTTTTTCCCTTCTTGGGAATGTAAAAGCCACAGACATATTTGCACATGTATGTTTCGTTCAGCTTTGTTTTCAGAGCAATGTTTTCAGCTGGAGGAGCTGTTTGATTAGGCAAATTAAATGTGGTATACGGAAATAATGTCAGCCAGAGGAAAAGACCCAGAGTGACACAGCAGGACATGAGAGGCTGCTCTGGAAGAGGTAGTTTTCCCCTGAAGGCAGTAGAGCTCATTTTGGGATTCTGCTTTAATCATGTGCTGTGGTCTCTCAGTATGTAAAAGAGACCCCAATCAAAAGGGAATTACTGCCTGCAGGTCCAAGAGACATGAAAAATGATGTGCTGCTTCCATGGGGAATGATTTACTGGCTCAGAACAGGTCCATGAGAAAAAGGGCTTCTTTAATTCTGTTTCTTCCTAAAGGATGAGGATAGAACACCTGTGCTGTGGCTCAGAATAACTATTTCAGATCTTATTCCTAGCACCATTCCATGTGAGATTTTCCCTAGCAGCAAACCCAGCTTAAGAAATCCTTTCCATTCCATTGTCCCAAGGGCTCATTCCTGCCTCTGTGTGACACTGTAAAGTTGTGTGTGATGAGACCATATGAATTAACATTAAACACAATGAAAAACCCAGGACTCTTCTGAATGGAGGAATTGGATGAGAAAAGAATTTAACTAAGAGGAGTGACAAATGTAGTTAAAATGTTACCGGCTGAAAGAATGATATGCCTCGTTAGTACTTAAATGAACATAAATCAACTCCCATGCACCGCTTAGAGCTCCAAAAATTGTGATATGAGTGAAGAAAGCTCCCTACATGATGAGGAATGGACAAGCTGCTGAGCTATGGGAGGAAAGGGGACCCCAGACCATCTCCTTCCTCACCCCTTGGGGAATGTCTCCATGTTTTCAAAAGGAAGCTGAGCTTCCAAAATAAGTCCAGTACTTCTAAGGAGTTTCTTCTGTAAATGCTTTGCAGAAATTTCATTGTGGGCTGAAGGTGGTTTAGAAGATTGGTGCCCATTCATCTTGATGTCATTTAATTTTAATGATCAAATAATCTAGTGGGACAAATGAATGGCATAAAGACCTTTAATGAGATGGATTAAAATTCTTGGAAACAAGGGGTTTTAATAGGCATTGAAAGTCTTTTTTTCTTTTTTGTCTCAGGCATGCCAGCAAAGCTATAGGAGACTGCTGTGGAGTTCGAATTAGGTGAACTGAAGCTGCGTTCTAGGAGACATGCACACGTGGAGGAAAGTAAGCAAATTCAGAATCAGATACAGAAGGAGAAAAAAGACAATGTTAGCTTTACTTTCTTCTAATACAGATCAAATCCAAGCTGGAATTTCTTGGACACACAAAATAATGCTCTGGAACAACTCGTTCTTTGAACATTGAAAGTCTTGAAGAATGGAAGAGACTGGTCTATTATGGAGTGGTCAATCAGCTGAATTTTCTTGTGCTTGTTAAAGTGCATGCAGTGAGAGTGTTTCTCATTTTAGTTTTGGGGTTTTTCTCTTAGAGATAAGGGGTTTAAAGTTTTTGTGCAACTTCTCTGTTTAATGATTCTTGCTCTCACACTGCAGCTGTTTTAATCAGCTGAGAAATTAATAAGATCTCCTTTCTTGATTAAAGATTCATTTCCATGAAACATACATTCATAAAATCTCTTTGAGACCTCCCCAGCCCACGAGATGGTGTTGAAATCAGCTGACAGCTTTAGCAGTTGTGCTGTAAAGAAGGACAGAAGGATGAAAAGTGATAACATAAACCTCCTATCACTGAAAATGCTCTTCTTAGCTTTGATGTCTTTCAAATAAAATTATGCTAGTTAATGTCCTCCCTATCAATCCCTAAAATAAGATCTATTAGGGGCTTTGATTTTATTTAAAAAAAAAAAATCTATGAACCCTATATAGTGTCTTGTTGAAAAATGCTGGTTTACCATTTTGGATCAAGGGTGAAAATGGTTATCTTTGCTAGGAACCTTTAGCCCTTGCTTCTCATTGCCTGACCTGAACATACTTCCTTACACCAATTATTATTGCGAATGTCAAGCTTACATCAACCAACATTGCCTGTAATTTCACCTTTTGAACATGCCCTTCCCACTGTCCTTCAGTGTACTTTTGAAGACCACGGGCACATTTGGGCAGCAGTTTCATGAATGCAAATGGAAAACATCCATGATAAAGCCTAGACCTAACCCCTGAACATCCTTCTCTGCATTTTATTGCAAGCAGCTTGAGCAGCCTGAGCCTGATGAAGGATTTAAAGTCCTGCTCTACAGCTTGAGGATCATCTGAACTTTACAGACAGCCCAAACTGGGCAAAGAGCTACACTTTGCTGGGATTACACAAAGTTCAATCAGGGTGAAACAGTTGTAACAGCCTTATCCAGCTTTGTGATTCTGGCTTCAAGCTTTCCAATAAATCACTATTTCCACAGCCTTGATGGTTTGTGATTTCACCTCTCTCACAGAGAACCCATTTTTTTTTCCAGGTTTCAGCATCCGCAGGGAAGTTTGAGTGGCTGTAGTTGAGACAAGGAGACAGAGAGTGATCCTTGCAGCTCAGACAGGATACAGTTAAGGGCACAATAATCTCTTTCTCTCCGAGAGGTGATGGAAGAGCTCCATAATGGAGCAGACATTCCCTGAACTGTACAGATGTCACACTAATGCTGTACCCAGGTGTACAATGGAAGCTAATTGAGGCAATTGAGCAAAAGATTGGTGCGTTGCAGAAGTTGTCAGTCCAGCACAGGGAACCCAGGTGTGCGGTGGGAGCAAATTGGATCAGCAACCAAAGGTGAGACGGGGCTTTGACAGGGGAGGCAGGAGGCTTGGGAGGGAGGAAAGAGGAAAGAAAGGAATAATTCAGTTACAGAGTTTGGTACAGCAAGGAGTGGGGGGGATAGTGCTGAAAATAAATGCACAGTGTGGGTGTCAGTGCAGGGCTTTGAGGCAATCAGTAGGATTCGATGGAGACCCCCTGGTGATGAGCAGGGAGGGCTGTTCCTCGCCCAGGCTCCCTGGTGCTGCTGTGGGAGTGCTGGGATGGGGGAGGTGAACAGCAGAAGTCCAAGGATGTGTGTACTCCACAGTCCCCATCACAGAAGGTTGGAAAACACCTCTAAGATCATCGAGTCCAGCCCTTAAACCAGCACTGAGCTGAGATCTTTCTCGAGCAGATACTTGGAAGTACCGGCCCTGCCTTTCAGGTGCCTCAAGCGTTCCTTAGAAACCCATTTCGAAGTTACTTTCCTCTGCTTTAAAGGCAGCCTGCTCTGAGCTGCTGCTGGAGAACAGACCTCCCATCGACTGGAGAATGTGGAAATCTGGGCACAACAAGGGCTGGGCCCTTCCCACCTTCCGTGCCAACTCAAGATGAGCTACACCCTGACCCAGGGGTAGTATCTGTTTCTAATCAAGTAAGTTAATCTGAAAGCTTTGCTGCATCAGGCTCCCATTGCTGATGTTGTAACATCTGCCTGGAGAATTTGTTTGCAATCCATGGGGTTGCACACTATAATTTTTGAGCTGTTTGCAGACTGAGCGTGTGCTTTCCGCAAATTAAGCTGTGTTACTGCTTCTGTTTACTGTTGTAACTTAACAATGATGTGAAAGTGGTGTCAGTTCTGAGTTTCCCATGGAATTTGGCTTGTTGTGCCACCATCTGTCTGTATTACTGACTTTCAAAACTGTAGGCTGTGAGATAAAGACTGATAGTTTATCAAGCCACCTTTCCAATGTTTAGCTTTTTTTTTCAGGCAGACTGATGAAAACGTGTGTTGAATCCTAGTCTTATATGAGAAGCAAAGAGTAAGCCCTAAAGTAATCAGATTGAGCCAGAGGAGGTTTAGATTGTATATTAGGAAAAATTTCTTCACCAAAAGGGTGGTCAGGCAGTGGAACAGGCTGACTGGCAGAATCACAGTGTTCAAAAAATGTGTACATGTGGGGACATGTTTCAGTGGTGGACTTGGTAGTGTCAAGTTATTGGTTGGGCTTGATGGTTTTAGAGGTCTTTCCAACCTTCATGATTCCGTGATTCTAAGTAATAACTATTCTGTAATGTCTTAGAAAAAGGTAATTAAGTGGTTTATACCTCAGTGCTCTGGCTCTTGTATGACTCGATCTTCTCCAAAGAAGGTGGTTCAAAAAAAACCAAACAAACCCAAAAGGCTGGGGGAGGAGTGGTTTATTTTAAGAACAGTGGTTTCTTAAAGAAAAGGATCTATAGACAGCATGATGATGCTTTCTTTCTTTTTAAATTGGACCTTTTAAGTGATTTCTGGCTCCTAAATATCAAGACATACATTCAGTTTCTCGTTCATGATAGGCACCTGATGGTGCAGGAAAGGTTGCAGATCTATGAAGTTATCTGGGCTCCGTGTTTTATACATGAGTGCACTACAGATGATAGGATTTCTAGCCTGCCTTATACTTTGTTGACTGGGGATGCACAAAAGTAGTTCCCATTAGAGCATTTATTTAATTCACAGTAATTTTCCCAGCAGTTTTTCTTGGGCCTTTAGGTGACTCCTTGGATTTCCACTTTTCCTGTATAATCTCTTCTCGTCCTCATTTATATTCTGTAAAGACAAAATTAGATTAGAGCCTCTAGTTTTAAAAGACCATTCATGTACATTAACTCAGGGAAATAAAAACCCACCACACAACAGTTTGGCACTGAGCAAGGCCCTAACTGCCGTGCAATCACGTTGAGCTGAATCTGTCCTAAAGTTTGTTCTCCCTGGGCAGAATGGGCACAGCAAAACATTGGACTGAATGGCTCTGCTGGGAGCAGTTATATCCTACGTTTTTCCTGCAGCACACGCAGTTCCCTGCTGTCCCTTCAGCCGTGTGGATACAGCTGTGTGTGGGGCTGCAGTTTAAACCAGGGCTGCAAAATTATCTGGGTTAAACCAAACAGCACAACCTTATTTGGTGATTTATGGCACTGTTTTTATATGTTTTTGTCTTGCCCAGTATCTCTGTAAAGTCTGTTTTGCTGGTACAGCAGAGGGAAAGGAAGGGGAAGGGGAAGGGGAAAGAGAAGGGGAAGGGAAAGGGAAGGGGAAGGGAAAGGGAAGGGGAAGGGGAAGGGAAGGGATATTTCAAAAAGAAAGCTGAAGGATCATCTCTGTTTTCATCCTTTCTGTGCACTTTGTTTTCTTGATAGGCAAGGATTTGACCTGGGCACATTGTAATGGCCTTTGGAAAGGGAAAGAGATGGACAGTGACCTCCAAGTTAGGAGGAAAGTACCAGCACAGGAATGTTGCATGGTGCATGCATTTTCCTGGCACATATGATAGATTTCTTTTTAATACTCCCAGTACTTTGCAATTTGAGCTGCTGCTTGCTATTTGTTTTACTTTAATCTGTGTCATTTGTCTGTGTTTTTTATCTTCCTTCACACTGTCCCTCAAGTTATGGATTTCTATCCAGCCTCCTACAATATTAGGGGGCCTTTTCATGAAAGCAGGACTGTATTTGTGATGAGGGAAAGGTTCAATAAATTATCTATGCAATTTGTAACTGTCAGAGTAGAAAATACAAAGTAGTTAAAAAAACCCCAACCAAACGCAAATGTTTGCATTTACATTCCATACTGGGAACTTATATTTTCAACTAAAACTAAACCTTTATCTGAACTGTCAATGTTATAGATGGTGCCTTTATAAATATAAAGATTTGCATAGTTTTTATCAAATTGATGCACTTAACTGATTTAACATTCTGGTCTTTTATTTAGGAAGGGGGAAAAGATAATATTTTAAAGGAATATGAAAAATGGAGCGCCTTTATTCAGGTCAGTTCATCAATCTGCCTTGCATTAGTTCACTTCAGACACAGCAGCTCTTTTTGGTGTTTGTTCAGGATATACTGTCTGAGAAATGGATTCTGGGATTGGTCATCCATCTTGGTTTTCACTCTATTCAGAAATTGTCACTCCTCCCATGCTCTTTTGGTACCAGAAGTCCTACACATGGTGGTGAATGCCTTGACCAATACTGAAGATTATTTTAGGAATCACTGGTTGGAGCAAGGAGATTTGGCTTTGTTTGGACTGACTTGGTCTAGTTTGGCTTGTTTTGGATCTGTTTGTTTGGTTTTTTGTTTGTTTTTTAAGTTGAATACTAAGTTCTGGGTTGTATTTTCAGATCTCGAGATCGACTTTAACCTACTGGTCACTGTGTGCCATGTGACCATGCTCCACAGATGGTGCAAATTTACTGTGGTTCTCCCAAACTGCGAATTCCTCATAGCCTAACTCAGCCTGCCAGAGCTACCTTTCCCTGTCCTAGGACTGGGTTAGTCCCAGTTCAGGCAGCAAGCCAACAAAATCCCGATTAATTTCTTTTATAGTATTGGATTTCTTATGGCTGAACTCACTGAACTGATTTACTCAGTGAGCTCAGGAACACAAGGGGTGGTGCAAGTGCGGCAGGGTGTCCACCTGTGGCAGTCTCAATTTAACTTATGCTGCCATGGAGCAGCACCTTTGAACTACTTCAGACTGTTGATACAGAAGATTTTAGCACTGAACCTGCTCATTTTGGTCCCTGGTGCACGCCATGTGGTGGTTTGTTTAACAGTCTTAACCAGGGAAATGATATTAAGGAATGTTCAATCCAGTGCACTAAAGCATAATAGAATTGGATAGCAGGAAGGTTAGGTCAAATAAATTCAAATGGAAAAGAATGAATTCTGTCAAGGTGTTTAAGCACTTTGTAAGCTTAGCAAAGAAGGTGGTAAATTCACAGTGGAGCATTTACAGCGAGACTGGATGTCTTACCTAATGATAAGCTATAGTTCAGCTACCAGAAAGTTATTGGGCTTGATAGTGTTCAGTTAGGGAGAAAGAAAGAATAATTCCCTCCGCCACGGTGGGTGAGATCCTATGGCCTGTGTTAAACAGAAGGTCATGCTTGCAGGGGGCTGTGATCAATTCTCCTTCGAGATCTATGAATCTCTGCTGGTTGGTGTTTTAGGTTTCTATTTGCTCTGTGTTTTGCTGAACACATGAAGGGAAATCCCAGACCTCTGTATGTGAAATTGACTGCAGTGGTATTAATCTCTCAAAAGTTATCTGGCCTTTGGAAACATACACTTCAATACAAACAGTACAGACTGCAGTGTCATCTAGGCACTCCCAGGTTGCTGGAGCCCCAGAATTTGTGTTATAGTACTAAAGAACAAATCCTATTTCTGAGAAGGAATTGGAGATTGGACACAGGCTCTTTCAAATTTAGGCTTTTGCCCCCATCATCCAAATGGGTTCTGCAGCTTCAGTGTTGGGCAGCTTGGATTCACATCTGTGAGAATCTAATAACTGGAAAAGACGGGTCCTAATCCTCTGAGTGGAGCAGAGAGGTGAGATGTGTCTGACTGAAGTGGGCATGTGTGTCCATGGAAAGTCCAGCTCTGGAACCCTTTCTAGAGAGCAAGCACTAATTTTTTCTCCCTCCCAAAAGTGATGGTTTCTATTCTTCTATCTGACACACTATGTTATGTCCCTCAGGAACAAGAGTTCAAACTCCACCCTGCTGGGTTGATGGAGTTTATCCAAAGCCCTAGGCTCTCCACAAGCATCATAGAGTCACAGAATATACTGAGTTGAAAGGGACTCACAAGGATCATCAAGCTCCTGGCCCTGTACAGGACACCCAAAGGATCCCACCATGTGCTTGAGAGCGTTTTCCAAATGCTTCCTGAACTCTGTCAGGCCTGGTGCTGTAATTATTATCCCTGGGGAGCCTTTTCCAGTGCCCAACCATGCTTTTCCTAATATCCAACATAAACTTCCCCTGACTGAGCTTCTTGCCATTTTCTTAAGTCCTGTCACTGGTAAAGAGATTAAAGAGCTCGGTGCTTGCCCTTTCTCTTCCCCTCCCAAGGAAGTTGTAACTGCAATGAGATCTCCCCTCAGTCTCCTCCTCTCCAGCTGAACACAACAAGTGCCTTCAGTGTCTTCACATGGCTTCAAATCAAGGCTCTTCACCATCTCCGTTGCCCTCCTTTGGACACTTGCTAGAGGCTTAATGTCTTTCTTACATTGTGGTGCCCAAAACTGCCCCAATGTTCCAGGTGAGGATGCCCCAGGTCAGAGCAGAGCAGGACAATCCCACAATCCCCTCCCTGACCCAGCTGGCAATGCTGGGCCTGATGCCCCCCAGGACAGGGCTGTCCCTCCTGGCTGCCAG
>JAWWES010000094.1:66531507-66546056 GCA_035583135.1 Lophotriccus pileatus
TTCCCATTTTTGTTTTTTTTTTTTTTATTTCCACCCCCCCCCCCCCCCAGTTACAGCAAATACCAGAAAATATCAAAACAACCATTTGTTAAATAAATGCCCAAGAATGAGAAAATCTGCATTTATATCTTTGTGAGTATGTGCACTTTTTTTCCCCTGTAGTATCAGAAATTTGGTAACACTGAGCCTGTTAAACTTATTAGCATTCCTAAATAGAAATTCAGAAATTTGAAATGCAGATGTGTTGAACACAGGTTGAAATATCTTATTTATTACTTCTTATTTTTATACCTTAGAAAGCATTCCGTATGCTACTGCTTGAACCTGTTTGTGAAGACACCCTTGCTTTTTTACACTTTCAGCAATAATTAAAAGTTAATATATCCCCTCTTTAAAGTCACTGAGATTATGGAATTTTTAGTGGCATCAACTGAGGTCACTGACGGAGAGATTCAGGTGCCTAAACCTAAAAGTCCAGGGATATCTTTGGTGCCATAAATTAGATACAAGACACCTCTGCTGTGGTACAGGCAAGGCACAGGAAATTTGGAGCAGCCCTGTCCCAGTGAAAACCTTGTAGGCACCAAGTAGGAAACCACACGGGAGGATCTCTCCCTGAGTGTTACAAGGCCTTTGTAAGCTCAGGTTGCCTCAGTTCCCTAGGGAAAGAGTGCAAAGGCTGCTCACAACAGTGTCTGCACATGGCACTGGGGTGGGGCTCCTTCCACTCCCCCTCCTGGGTGTAGTCTGCTGTCATCTCTTTGGTGCTGCCTTTGGCACTCTTAGGGCCACGTCTCAGAGAAGGAAAGAGTGGTAGCAGCTTTCTGCTGTTTTGTGTAATTATATTGGTCCAGCACAGGTCCAGAATCAGCTCAAGGGAGGGTGGGACCTCATGGCTGTGAGGGAGGGATGAGTAAGAAGGGTGAAAACCTTCACTTCTGGCAGCAGAAGTCCATTATGGTATTTCCTCCATTTGAATTGGCACCCCATGTGTTTCCCCTCAGAGGGCTTTGGCACTCTATCCACCAGACCAGCTGGCTGTTTTAAGGCCCCAAGCCAGCATCTCTCCCCCAGATTTGATTTGGTAGGATATTTAGCATATCCCTCATCATGGCTTACATCCCCTCTGGAGTTACTCACTCAACTTGGTGGTGCTGGGGGAGTTGTGGATTTTAGACACAGGACTTAGCTGCTTTTATGTGAAAGGTATCCCACACCTAAAATTGCAAGTAGGCATGTTGAGGCATTTCTGAAAGCATCAGCAAACTGAGCACCAAACTCCAGAAGAGCACTTGTGAAAGTCTTGCTGTGGTCTTGTCCAGAAAGAGACGTGATAGCTCAGCCTATCTTACCCCTCTTACTTGGGTACTCAACCCCTAGAACACTCCCAGTTAAGTCAGTAGGGATAGATCTCATTTGTGGTTGCTATGAAAGTTTGACTGAGTTTAAGTCTCCTTCCTAATCGAGCCATTAACTTTTAAAGAAGCAGCAGAGGGGAACACAGTGTAACAGCAATAAAAATAATTAGGGTTGGAAACGGGTCTTTGTTGCTGTCTGGGAATTTGCAGAGGAAACTTGAGTTTTGACATACAGTGTTATTGTCATGCTGCATTGATATTCAGACTGATGGTTGCTCAATGAATCTCTCTCTCCTTTTCCCAGTATAATGTGAGACAAATTTGCACAAGATGAGAATGTCTACGTGTTCAAAATGCAGACTTTCAACCTGATACTGTAAGAAAGGAAGTTTGTAATTGAAAATTAATTCATACTGGAAAGTGTAGTCAATAGACAATTACTGAGATACAGCTTGTGTTTATTGCTTGAGGAATTTTACACAAGATTTATAACAACTGAAAGCAATTACCTTTACATGTAAAGAACAGTCTAAAAATATGAAACTTAATTAATGTAGAAGCCTTCAAACATCCTTTATCTCATGTAAATAATCACCAAGCAAGCAGTAATAAAAAAAAAAAAGAAATGTGAAAGGGTGTTATACATGTTGAAAAAAATTATTGAGAAATACCCATATTGTTCACAGTTCTTGTCCTATTAGTTTTACAGAAGCATGGCACCATCATTTTACTCCAGATGCAAGACAAGAAAACTGGATATAATGTTTGTTAAATTGAAGTCAAGTGGGCAGAAAATTTTTAAAAGTATTCAGGTGCATTACTGCCTCTTTCATCCTCTACCCTTTAGACCCCACTGAAAACCTCAGAAACGTGGGAGATGCATTCTTCAGAAGGGATTTCCCTGGGTGTATTAATTCCCATGTGTGGAATTGGAAAAAACAATATGACTCAATGGCCTGCTCAGAGCTCTGCCTGAGAAGACATTCCTAGGGACATCAAAATAGGATTCTCATGCCGGAGGCCACTCTTCAGCCCTTTTTTCCTGACCCAGCAGGCATGATCCTGTTCATTAAAAATACTTCCATGGGATAAGTTACAGTAGAGACAAGATTCCTGCTACAGTGAGGACTATGTGCTACCTTGGAAAGTGTGTATCTGGAGTGCTGTGTCCAGTTCTGGGCTCCTCAGTACAAGAGAGACAAAGAGCTCCTGGAGCAGGTCCAGTAGGGGATGACACAGGTGATGAAGGGATTGGAGCATCTCTCTTACGAGGAAAAGCTGAGGGAGCTGGGCCTGTTCAGCCTCGAGAAGAGATACTGAGAGGGAACCTCATCCATGTGTCAGTGTCTGCAGGGAGGGGGCAGAGGATGGAGCAGTCTCTTCTCCATGGGGCCCAGCAATGGGACAAGAAACAGTTCTGCAACAGGAAGAAACTGATGCCCAGGAAGGTCCACCTGAACATGAGGAAGAACTTCTTTCCTTTGCAATGACTGAGCACTGAACAGGTTGCGGAGAGAAGGTGTGGAGTCTCCCTCACTGGAGATATTCCAGAACCACCTGGACACAATCCTGTGCCATGTGCTCTGGGATGACCCTGCTTGAGCAGGGAGGTTGGACCAGGTAACCCACTGTGGTCCCTTCCATTTTGTGACCCTGTGATTCTGTGAAAGTGAAAAACTGAATGCATCGCATTTCAAAATGCAATTTCAACACTTTTTGAAAATGACAGAGACAAAGGTTTTTTAACAACACAAAAGCAAAGAAGTCAGATACAACTGGGAGGTCCCAATCCCAATTATAGAAGGTGGTTCAGACCGTGAACACATGAACACCACCTCAGAGTAGCAGGAGCCCAAGGGCATTGCCCAAATTGAAATAGTATTGAAAAAAGGAAAGGTGAAGCCTCTTTCTCCAAAGCCCTGGATTGTTTGTTACCCACACACCCAGAGAACCAACACCTGCTGGATTCACGTCCGGAAAGATGCTTTCCCTGGACTTTGATTCTGTGAATCACCATTTCAGTTCAGATTTTGAGGAAGGTATGAGGCTTTCAATTTTTTTATTTGTTTTTTCTTTGTGTTGTGACTCATACTGAGCAGACCTCAATACGGTAACTGAAGGACCTCAGGCATTATTGATATCTTTTCTCTTTTCTTCTGTGAAAGACAATAGTTTAAACTCACAGTGACTAAAATGCCTAACTTTACCTGAGGTGTAGAATCAGGATAAAATATAGAAAACATATGCAATGGTCTGTAGAATACAGAAAGTTAGATAGGATAAAGTAATGATTCCTTTTTCTTCCCTTATAAAATCTGTGTAATTCAACCTGTGGACTTTGGTCTTTTGATGAGTTAGTATTTTTATAATTTCTATGTAATTTTTGTAATAATAAAATATTTTTATAGTATTTCCCCCCTCTGTCCAAAAACTCAAACAGAACACCCTAAATGAGGGGGGGGGTGGGGGTGAAAATTGTTTCCTCTTCCTAAATGTAATGTCCATAATTAACTTTTAAATATTCATTCTGCTTTTTTAATTCCTTTTTTCTAAAAAAAAAAAAAAAAAAAAAGAAAAAAGAAGATCACTATAATAACTATATGAATAAGTGGTTAAGCCTCTTGCTTAAACATATGTCCAGTCTGAAATTCTGTGAGTAAACACATTCTGGTTTTTGCAGGGGGCTTTTACTTCCATGTACAGGTGCAGGGAAGAAAAACAATGAGAATTGCAGTACATTTTCACTCTGGAGTAAAGGAAGCTGCAAATTGGTTGTAGAGAGAATTAAGTATGTGTGAGTGGAAATTTTCCACTGATCTTCCCTCTGCAAATTACTTCTAAGATTAAAAGAGTAATTAGAATGGAGAATGAAAAAAAAGTCACAAGAAGATTTATTGGTTAGTCTAGAGCTTGGGGTTTGCGCTGCTTTTTATGGAGCTGCAGCCATTTTTGGGTTTATTTTGGATGCTGGGAAGGCATCTTTAACACCTGCACTGAAACAGAAAGTAGTGCTGAAGTGACCCAGAAGAGGGAAAAATGTGTCGGGGAAGGTGCAACCTCCTGTGATTGCCCTCACAGCAGCCCTGAGCCCAGTGGGATGAGTTGTCCTGTGTGAGATCTGAGCTTCTCCAGGGCTTCCTTGGGGAACAAGAGAGATTTCCTGTCTGTCCTTTCCATCCTTGGAGTTCCTCAGCAGGAGGAGTAGTAGGTGCAGTGTTTGACAGGCAGACAAACACCCTCCTCTTGCAGGCCCTTCCCGAGCTCCACATCTGAAAGCAAAACGTAGTGATGTGCAACTACAGGATACAGATTAACTGGGGGGGCGACCTTTCTGTTTATCTGGTCGGGACTGCCAGAGGGCCAGCAGCAGGGCTGGGCCCCGTTTGACACCTGTGGAGGCGTGGAGCTCTCCTGTCGAGGTCAGTCTGCTCCTTTCTCCTGCGCGACGGGGGGGAATCAGGAGCTGGTGGCAGGACAGGTTTGGTCCTTTGTGAGCATTTTTTGGCACAAAAGACAAAACGTGTGCGTGGGCTTTTATGCACAGACCTCCTGAGTGACTTCTCAGTACTTGATTACACTTTAATTATTTTTCTAATACGAAAGTGAGCCTACTCTCCCGAGAAGAAAGAACTGTTTCTATTAATCTGTCAGGTTGTAGCAAGGGATCAGCAATTAGCTGTGTGCTTTCTATTATGCCATAATTATTAATAACAAGGGGCCTCCAGGAGCCCCATTTTCCATAGCAAATCCCATTCAATCCAGCAGTCAGACAGTTTGTTTTGGTCGAGGTTTAACTTTATTTTTTTTTTTTTAATAGAAAAAAATCCATTCTTGCCACTGTTTTACTGAAAACTTGCAACTACTCAGAATTTCTCCAAGAGAGGATGAAGTACCAGTGTGCAAGTAACAGCGGTATCAGAAATTGTTTATACTGTGTATTAAAAACATCACATGTTCAAAAGAGATTTTGGGAACCACATTTTTGACACCCTCATTTAACGTATCCCTTTTAGTGCAGCCCTTTGGAGGGACTGAGTCCACTGCATGCTAGGGTGGCTGAGGCTGAGAAGTAATTTTCCCTTCCTCAGCTGTTGCTTGGCGTGAAAATTTAGTTTGTGGGACAAAAACCCCAAAACATACATGACCAGACAACACACACATACAGAAAAGACTGTAAACTAAACCCTCAGTTCTAACTTACCTGAATTCTTCAGATCTTGATACTGCAGCCTGATTTTTCTTTTAAGAGTGTTTTTGGCAATTGTTTCTGGACCTGGTAACTTCCCAGCAAAACAGAGAATTTAATAACTGTAATTTTATTAAGGAGTCCTGCTTCCATTTGATAACTTCTGCTAGGAAGAGAACTTTACAAGATTAGTGTCCCTCTGAGCAATTAAGTAGCAGGGTCCCCTAATCTCTGAAGTCATACACAAAACAAGTAGAGTAGTAGACTTTGCTTCTGTGGGATCATAACAATTATTTATTGCTTTTAATAAGTCGAGTTTTCTTGGACCTGTCAGAATATCCTTTTGTGCTAGCGTCAACAGGAGTAATTCTAACAGTCCTTGGAACTGATAAGTTAAAATCAGAATTATGACCAATGCGTTTTTTTTGTTTGTTTGTTTGTTTGTTTTTTTTTTTATTTTCTTGCATTATGAACCAAAAGGAGAGCCTAGAAAACCTCCCTGGAACTTCAAGCCCCGTGGATTTCTGGCTCTTTCATAAAAATCTGTTGTATTCAGGTTCCAGCTTTAAAGGGCTTGTCTGGCTTTTCCACTGTAAAGCTGGTTCCTAGTGAACTTCCACTATTCAAAGTTTTACAGCATAGAAAACCACTCACGCTGATGATCTGCCATCGTTTTGTTTTAGGTTTCATCACATGCAGCACAGGTGCAGCTGTGAAGAGGAGAGTGGGAAGGAGCTGCCAAGGCTCCTCCACTCTCTCAGAAGTCCGATCCAGTGCCCCTGAGAAGATGGACAATGATGTCTTACATCAGTAGCTTATGATATGTTGATGTATTTGGCCAGGAGGGTCATATTCTAACATGCGAGAGGCACTCACTCCAAAAATTCCTGGAAGAATAAGTAGGAAAAGAAGTAATAAGAATGATGTAGAGAATCATGAATTCGCCCCTCCGTGTTTTCAAGCAGGCAGGGGAACTCCAGCTCTGTGGTTATTTTGTCTTGGGAAGTGGCACCCCCACCTGTATCCAGCTTTACTTGATTAAGGTGCTTCCTCACCTCCCCTGTCTGGGCAGGAAATGTGCTTGCAGTTGGTCTATGGCTTGACTGTGTTTACTCCTGGAGCCACTTGATGGCAGCCACCCGTGTAACAAAATTGTGTGTACACCCATATGTGTTTGCCCATGTTTATAAGATAGTAAGAATCATTTCTTAGGAGCAACAACAGCCTATTCTCTTCTTCACTGTGCTTTGAGTGGTAACTGTCTACTTTACACTATGATTCTCCATGTATTTTCCTAAATTTCCATAGCCCTTTCATAGCATTCACCAGCTTCTCAAAACTTTCTCCTGAAAGCCAACAATCTGGACTAAGACAGGCTGTCCTTGAAGAGCAGAGGTAAAGTTTGAAAACATGTTTTCACAGCCATCACAATAAATTACTTTCATGATACAGCCTTCAAAACTTGTAAGTTTGACTTGTATGGCACTTGGATAATACTTATATGTCTATCCTCCCATGCAAAATGTGTTCTCCTGGAAGCTGTGTGTGCAGAAGCAGACAATCAATATGCACCAGCACAGGCTTCTGAGGGTGATCAATAAGGGACAGAAGCATCAGGTTATCAGGGGGAGGGAATTTCTCACTGAATCATCATTCTACCTCCAGCCTCTCAGTCCTCAGTCTCGAGGGAAAGATACTCTGCACCCCACTCTTTCCAAAGACCCCTCCCAAAATTGTTCAAAAAACAAGTGTGTGAACTGAAATCCAAAACTGCACTGAATGCTAAAGAACCTGGACTCAGGAAAGAGGTGTGTTTTGTTTTCCTTTTCCTTCCCCTTGCCACCTCCTACCTTTCCAAAGGGTGATGAATCACCTGGCTTTGCTTTCCTTTTTCCCTGAGAACACTAATTTTTGCTTCACGGATACCAGCAACATTTTCCCTCAGATGATTTAACTACTTATCATACCAAGTTTAACTCATAGCAGTTGTTCTCCATCTGAATTTATCACTGACTTTTGCTGCTTCCCTTTCAAACCCAAAGAAAGGCTTTTGTGTCAGAATACTTGGCTATTTCCCCACCCATAGCAGATATTACTTTTCCCTAAGGTACCACTAGCCTTTAAAATCACAGCAGAGCTCTAGGACTGTTCTTCCAAGGCCCGTGTTTCATGTCCTGAGGATTATGGCAGGCATTTTAAATGCAATTATTTGACACAGCCATTTCAAATGAATAAATTACCTTTCCCTATTCCAGTCCAGGGTAAATCTTGGTGAAGGGAACAAAGAACTTTGTTTCAAGGTGGCTCTGCTGACCCCACTGGGAGTGCTTGTCCATGGGTCTGTGAGGTTGAGCAGTTAAATATTGCCTTGGGGGGCAGCAGGCAGTAGATGTGACTCGTCTCGTGGCAGGACTGGACTGGCCTTTCCTGATTGCACAGAGAATGAACTCACTGTCCATACTGCAGATATGCTCTTTCCAGAACACATTTTCCATGTGTTATTTGCAGTAGGACGGGAAATTTTTAGGTTGTGTTTTTGTGCTTTTGTTTTTGTTTGTTTTGGTTTTGGGATTATTGTTTGGTTGGTTTATTTTTTGTTTTGTGTTTTTTGGGGGTTTTTTTTGTGTCTTTTTTTTTGTGGTTTTGTTTTTTGTTTATTTATTTATTTATTTGTTTGTTTGTTTATTTATTTATTTTTAAATTAAAGTCAAATTATGACAAGCAGAGTCCTGCAGAGGGTTGGGTGAAGGAACCTGAGCAGCCCCCATAATCAGTGCACGTGGAGGATGCAGAATTGGTTACTCCTGAGACCATAAAAGGAGAAGGATCCCACCGCCCCTCCTGTGAACCTCACCAAAGGGAGACAACCCAAGAAATTCTCCCCCAAAACCTTGTTGCCTCGTGCTGCCTGCCAGAATACAGGACTTATCACAGGGTGTGTGGAGAAGAGAACTGGGGAATTGAGTGAAATTTATGGTGGCATATTGAAAGGAGATTATGGACATGATTTACCAGTTGGGTGTTTAGAAGAAGGGTCAAAGGTGTAGAAACAGGTTCAAGGGAGATGGGGAGGAAGAAAGCATAGGGAAATAAGAGGAAAAGGGGATAAAAGAGGCCAGCCAAGAGCAGAGAGGTGGCTAACAGGCACCTCTGCCCTGTGCTTGTCCTCTGCCCCTATCAAACGATATTTCTGAGTGGTTTTATTACAGTCACGTGTCACACCAGCCAACTTCAGGCAGGATAAGAGGTCTGAGAACAGACCACGAGTCTCAGAGGCATGAGGGTCCAGAGTCAGCAGTGGGCTGGGGACAGAGGCAGCAGCATCCTAGCTCACTGGGGATGGGATTGCAGAAACTCCCCTCTGTCCCACAGCACACCAAGTCAACAACCTCTCAGCTACTTAACTTCTCAGTAGTAGTTCCCTCCTTGCTTTTTAAAGAAGAAAAACTATGACACTGCTGGAAAAATGACATTTCAGGCTGAATGCCTTTATTAACTATCAGACAGCTCCTGAAATCGTGTCCCACAATGTTCCACCCATCCTGGAGAGGAATTTGCCTCTGCATTTAAGTTCGCCAAAAGGTTTATGTAAGGTTGTGTGCTGTGATTTCCGTCAAGTTTAATGGTGTTTGAAATGGCTGTTACAATAGCAGGAGACTGCTTGGTGAATTTTATGCTGGAAGTTTCTATTAAATCCCTATAAACAGATGTATCTGCAATCACAGTAGCTGTCTTTCATGCTAGCAGCTTAAATATCAGCAAGATTGAAAGTGTTGTAGAACTGAAAAACTGAAAAAATACATGTGGGCTCATTTAGTTCTCTGGGCAGAGGGTTGGTTCCAGCTCCGTGAAAGGACATGGAAAACTCACCTCAAGCTCCTGGTGACGTAAATTTGGGCAAGGTCATAGTATCACACAATCACAGACCGATTTTGGTTTAGTTCCTGACCCCCCCTCCCATGGATGGGAACACACCTTCCACTATCCCAGGTTGCTCAGAGCTCCATCCAACCTGGCCTTGGACATTTCCAGGAATGGAGCAGCCACGGTTTCTCTGGGCAACCTATGCCAGGGCCTCCCCACCCTCACATCCAAGACTTTCTTCCTGATATCTAATATAAACTTCTCCTCTTTCAGTTTAGAGATCAAACATGCTAGATTCACAGAGGGCTTTGGACGCACAGCAGATACTTAAAATTACATAAGGCTCACCTTTATTTAAACCGAATTTTTCTGGTTCCCATTGCCTGAAGTTTTTCTTCTGGCCCTGTTCAGGAGAGTGTGATGATGTGTCTGAGCTGTGTTGGGAGTCACCAATAGTATTACTACACCAGATGGTGACGGTGGTTTTTGCATCCTTTCTGCATATCTCAGGATACCAGGAAGTATCCTGGGCACAAAAATAGCGTTTGGAGAATAGACTTAAACCCATTGACTCATTGACTTAAACTCAGGGAGCTGATGTTGGGCATCACAATGTACCAGAAAAACTGATCCTACATGGCTACATCATGCTGAGAATGTCCTTGCGCCACTTGGATCATTCTTACTACTGCTGACTGCAGTTCAGCTCTTTGTCTTCTACTTTATATTGGCACCTTTAGCCTTTACCAATTTTTCCAACTGACAATTAAATATCAGGTATTGAGGATCATGAGACCCAGACATGCATCTGTTCTTACCTAAACTGCAGACAAGCGACCTAAAGTTTTAGAACTCAGGATTTCTCAGTTCTGAAAATGCAGATTTTTCTCACTGATCACATTGCAGGTCTTCAGAGCTATGTATCTCTTTTATTTACCTTTTTGTACACTCAGGGCAAATAAAATGGAAGGTGACTTGTAGCCAGGCTGTTTGTCTCTTCAGCCAAGACAAAAGTCTCCTCCACCAGCAGTACCTCAGCTGTGCTCTGCTGACAACAATGACCCAGGAGGTGATCCCTAATCAATCTTCAAAATCATAATAACTTATAATATTCCTTCCCAGTTAAAAATTCTGACAGTAAGAAAGTGTGGTATTTCAGGAAATATTTTGAGCCTGAACAGTAATCCACTGATTTGGGAGATTTGATAAAGCTGCCAATGCCTTGTTGTGTCCAATGTGCTCTTACACAATCCTTTCTCTGCTGTGCAATTCATAAAGTCTTTGAGATGGGTGATAAGGGTAATTTTGAAATTATTTCAAAAATCTGTTTTAATATGAAAATAATATATTTAATAATTTTCCTCAAGAAGCACTAGGTGTTTTAAAGTTGTTATTTTTTCTTTTCTTTGCGCATAATCATGTTGTGTGACACATTGTGTGCACTAATGTGTGTATGTGGTGTCTTCTTTTCTTCACTTTTATAATTTTTTGGAGAGAGGAGCGAAGAGGAGAAGAGAAAATATTCTACTATAACATCATCCATTTGAGAGAAGTTGTAAAATAAAAAAAAAAGCAAAATTAGGTAGAATCTTTCCAAAATTACTCAAATGGGAAGAAAGTTTACTTCTTTTTTTATTATCTTTAGTTTAAGGCAATTTTTGATTAAGTTTATCTGTTTATCACAGTCAGTAAACATGGGATCATACCTATTGAAAAATACTCAAACCCTGAGGGTCTAATCTGATGGTTAATGTGATTACATTGGACAAGCTTTATCTAAAATATCTGTGCCCTAAGAACATGCAGTGATTTCACCATTACTCAGCGTCTGGATTAATTTCATCCATCTCTGTTTCTTCCTGGAATTTAGCTATGCCCTTTATAGTAAGACTCTTTTCATCACAGTGGTGTTGCTATATACATATTGGCCTTTGGTAATACAATCTTGTTTCCTGGATGGTCTGCCTCCATTTGGAGGGGATGCTCTGATTTAATTACAGGCTGTGACTGTACATACCCTGTGAGGTTATGACTAAAACCTCAGATCTCTGAGCTTCCCTCACTTTTCCCAAACTGAAAGGGATTGGTTTTCAAGTTTATAGGTTGAGGTGGAGTTCCCAGCTGCACAGCCTAATTTGCATTAATTTTTTTTATAGAACCATATATTGGTTTACATTGGAAAAGCCCTCTGAGATCATCAAATCCAACCATTCCCCCAGCACTGCCAAGCCCACCAGTAACCTGTGTTCCCAATTGCCACAGCTACATGGCTTTTAAATCCTTCCAGGGATGGGGACTCCACCATCACCCTGGGCAGCCTTTTCAGTGCATTACACCCTTTTTGGTGAAGACATTTTCCCTAATATCCAATCTAAACCTTTCTTAGGAACTAGGCACTCAACACTGAACAGGGTTAAAGAGAGGCCTTTGCAGTGCTGCCCCTGAAGTTATGAAAGACTTCTGCTGGAGTGTGAGAGCCACACAAAATGAGGCATTTGGGGAAAAAAAATAAAAGGAAAAATCAATATATAGAAATTAATGTGCCTTTGTGAAGATTCAAAACAGATGGAGAAAAGGTCAAGGATTCTTTGTTGCTAAGTGTGTTTCTATGACAACTGCAATGTGTATGTGATGAGTGAGCAGTCATTTGTTCCAGCTGCTGGATCATTAAAGGGGCAGAATTTCCCTCAACATGGGCAACGTTATTAATGCCTTATTTATTTTTTATTTACCCCTCTGTAAATCAAGTTTCAACAGGTGGGACTCAGCGAGCACGTGAAAGCTTCAGTCAGTCACAGTCTGCTGCACCGTAGGTCTGGATGAGTCTGGGTTGCAAAGTGCCTGCCTTAGAGGATGCTGGGGGAGCTTAGCAAGAAAATCAGGGAGATTAATTTAGAGACAATCATGCAATGAAGTCCATGCACCCATGATGAGATATTCTATGACTCTGTGGAGCTGCACCTTGTTGGATGTGTTTCTGTAGAGTTATGGCATGACTTGAGAGACGCATGTGACTTGTCTCACATGGAATAATAGCATATGCAGAGATTTTCAAAGTGTTTGGATATTGCCTTAGAAAAATTAATTAACTAGAATGGTGATAGAAATCTATATATTTCTTCACACATTAGAATAAGGGAAAAAGCTGTAATCATGGCCTTGTTCATTGTCTGAAAGACATGGCAATATGGTCCAACAAGCCCAGATTTTATTGTCCATGGTGTGGTGGGTTGTGGGGATGCTAGGCACCCTCCAAAGCTGCTCTATCACCACCTTCTGCAAGTGAACAGGGGAGAGAAAATATAATGAAAGGTTCATAAGTTGAGATAAGGACTGGGAGGGATCACTCATCAAATACTGTGACAGACAAAGCACTTGACTTGGGAATATTAATTGAATTTATTACCAGTCAAAATCAGAACAGGATAACAAGAAGGAAAACAACTCTTAAAAACACCTTCCCCCACTTCTCCCTCCTTCCCAGCCTCTGCCACCTTCCCCCCGGTGGCGCAGAGAGACAGAGAATGGGGGTCATGGTCATTTCACCACACGTTGTTTCTGCCACTGCTCAGGGAGAGGAGTCCTTCCCCTGCTCCAGCATGGGGTCCTTCCCAGGGGAGAAAGTCCTCCAAGAACTCCTCCAGTGTGAGTCCATCCCTTGGGCAACAGCTCTTCATGAACTGCGCCAATGTGGGTCGCTCTTTCATGGGATGCAGTCCTTCAGGAACAAGTCCCAACCAGCAAACCTGCTCCAGTGTGAGCTCCTCTCTCCATGGAGCCACAGGTCCTGCCAGAACCCTACTCCAACATGGACTTCCCAAGGGGTCACAGCCTCCTTCGGGCATCTCCTTGTTCCATCATGGACTTCTCCATGCGTGCAGATGGATCTCTGCTCCCCCCTGGACCTCCAGGGGCTGCAGGGGCACAGCTGTCCCACCATGGGCTGCACCACGGGCTGCAGGGGACCCTCTGCTCCAGTACCTGGAGCTCCTCCTGCCCCTCCTTCTGCTCTGACCTGGGTGTCTGCAGGGCTGTTGCTCTCACACATTCTCACACCACTGTAGGTTCAACATCTGTGCAACAATCTTTTCCCCTTCTTAAATGCATTACCTCAGAAGTGTTACTATCATTCCTGATTGTTGCAGCCTGTCAGCTGTGGATCTGTCCTAGAGCTGGCAGGAGTTGTCTCTGCTAGACATGGGGGAAAATTCCAGCAGCTTCTCATAGCAGCCACCACTGTAGCCCCCTTGCTGCCAAAATGTGGTCACACAAACTCAGTGCAATACATTTGTGAAACGTTTCCATCCACCTAATTTTACCTATTTTTTTCCTCACTAATATTTACATTAAAAATAAGCAAACAACCCAAATGAATAGCACAACACCACTAAAACAGGGGTGATACTGAGTCAATACTCATTGTCAGTTCCACTGAAAAACATGTTGGCAGTATTTCTGTTCTGTGAATAGTGAATCTGGAAAAGAGGATGACTTCAGTGTGTCTGAGCCTATCAGACAGTTCTTGTGGAATGTTCACCTCCTTGTCATCGCTTCACTGAATTGCAGTACTCCACTGACAGCCAGAAAATGCTGCTCTCTAACTTTCAATATGACATCTTGCTGTCCTCTGGCTTCTTTGCAGTTTGCCATTCTTGAATCAGGGTCTTGTTTTGTTTTGCATTTTTGGTTTTGGTTGTTTGTTTGTTTTTTTTTTTTCCCCCACATATCAGCAGAATAGAAAACATCAATTTCTACTCTTTGATTAAAAGACAAGGGAAAAACACACAGTCCCAAAGACAATTCTATGTCCACAGGGACTGACTGCCTCTCTAGACTGATAGAAAAGACTTATCTGGATTTTTCTGATCTTGTCTAGGAATTAAAATGTCTTCAACCATTTCTGACTTCATAAGATTTTCTTTGGAAAACTCACTATGCAAATCTATGGCCCCTAAGAAATAAAAGTCAGGGGAGATGGATGTTGTGGAAAAGCTTCGCGCAAGAAGCATGAAGAATCTCTGAACTTGCCTGGTGGACAGGACAGCCCAATTGCCATCAAAATTCTACTTGCATCATGAGAAAGAGAAATTGTTCCATTGCCAGGACTGGCTTTGACCAGGCAGCAGAATTAGTGTTATTTA
>JAWWES010000094.1:66548947-66561594 GCA_035583135.1 Lophotriccus pileatus
CCTCACGTTGCACCAAGGGAGGTTTAGATTGGATATTAAGGAAAATTCCTTCACCAAGAGAGTGGTCAAGTGCTGGGAGACACTGCTCAAAGAAATGGTGGAGTCAGCATCCCTGGAGGGATTTAAAAGCTGTGTAGGTGTGTCAGTTGGGAACATGGGTTAGTGGTGGGTTTGGCAGTGCTGGGGCAATGGTTGCACTTGGTGATCTTAGAGGGCTTTTCCAACCGTAATGACTTTATGAGCTATGCAGTGGAATTCACAGTAAAACCAGGCCTTCAACATCAGAAATATCAGGTCATAATATAGGCTTGGCTAACAACTTTTCTTCGTCTTCTGACAAATATTTTTTTCTCCTTCACACAGGTTTTTTTTCCTCACGATTTTCTTGCTGCAGCTGCTGGAAGAACAAAGCAAATCATCTGCTCTGTGTTTTGGATCCTGTCCATCTTGCCTTGCTTTGCCATATGGAGTGATAATGGACCCTGCTATTCAGATCTTGTTTTGTTCTTTGAGAAATATGGGGGGGGAGGTATTTTTTAAATTCAATCGAGAGCGGCAGGACCGAGGCTAAGCATCTTGGAAACTGAGCATTCCTCAGTGATTTAGCATCTATGTGCTTGACTGTCTTTCTGGAAGACTGGGCTCAGCTGCCCCCTGCAGCACAGTCCTTCTTCCCTCACAGCCAGCTATAGTGCACATTTCTCCATGCCATCTCATATAATTTTTGCTGCTGCAAAGAGAGCTTAATACCCACTTTTGCAGCCATGGTCTGGTGAAATAACAAATTGCATTAGTGGTAGCAGCTTGGTGTCTGTGCTTGTAGACACAAAGATTTGGACTCACAGCTGTTCCAATCTGAGTACAGAGCAACTGAAACATTGCAAGGGTCGTTCCTGTATTGGGCTACTTGCCCTTAGAGGATTGGAACTTGGAGATGTGGGAAAAGAAATCTGATAGAGGGTATGTCTGCTGACAGTGCAGCTAAGGGGGAACAAACTGTGCAAAGGTACAGAGACAGGATGAACACTGAGGTACTACTGTCTCAGTGCATCTCATATCAGCTACCTTAGATTAGCTACCTGAGAGGAATGGCAGAGAAAGGATGTCTGGGTAGAAAATATCAGTTCTGGAAATAAAGAAGTAGAACTGGGGGAGTTCTCCAGTTGATGCTGATTTCCAGAGTCTTCAAGATGAAGTCAAATTCCGAAGTCTTAACATCTGCTGTCAGAAAAAGTCGTCTTTTCACGTGGGTGTATCCAAAAAGATAAGACAACAGTTTATTACTTCTGCCAGTTATTCCTTTAGCTAAAGTGTCCTAGGTGTCACAGTCCTGAATTTGATGGTTGGCCTCCTTTAAAAATCTTGGAAGCACTTTTAGTTTTCCTCTTTTCCTTTCACAAACACTAATCACGGAAAGCCTTGATTACAATACGTGAATCTTTTACCCTCACTGAAATATCAAATGCCTCTTTCACCACTTTGTGCTTTATGGTGGAGAAGAACCAGGCAAAAGATCATGTTTATATTGCTCCTGATGTAGCTTAGATCTGTTTCAGGTACCTGAATATCTACCTGTCTCCCGTCACACAGTTCCCAAGGTGCTGAGCCTTAAGCTGCACACATAGGGGGGACAGGGCAACAGGGATAACCATCACTGAAACCTTATTTTTTTAAGGATAAAAAGTTAAAACTTTAGGAAATAATACTTTTCATTCTGCTACTGAATCCCCCCCTACAACAACTTCTGAAAATGCAGCTGTTGACCAAGAAGTGCTGCGATTTACACAGACTCTCTCGTCCCATCACATTTCGATGGCATTCCAAATACAACCTGACCAAATATGAGCTGTAAAGGTCAGCTTCCTGACCTGCTGTTCTCACTGCCACAGGCTTTTACAGGCCTGGGGTTTACCAAGGGACAGAAAAGTTCCTCTTGAGTCCTGTGTCACACTCATTTCTGTCTGGCCTCCTCCTCTCCATTGCATCAGAGGCTCTCAGATCCTTTTGAGTGAATATTTGCATATACTGCACCACACTGCAGATATGGCTCTCAGATTAACATATTTGTGAGTCCTTCAGGAGAAAGATTCCTCAGTGAAACTTGCCTCCATTTAAAGTACTATTAGCTATGAAGAGAGCAGAAAAATGAAACACCAGTTAGAGCAATAATCAACGTGTCTCAGAATGGAGTTAAGTAGTATTGTGCTAAAAATGTGAATACTAATAAGCACTTGCAAGGAAAACATCAGTTATTTCACATGGCATATGCTGTAAAATAGAAACTTATTCAGTTAAAAGAAAAAAATAGAAAAAAACCCCAACAATCAAAATCTTAAGATATATTAATCAAAACATGGTATAATTTAAATTATTTATTGATTTATTTATTTTGCCATTTTTACCCACTGCAAAACTCAGGGGCTCAGACAAGTAAAAAGATCTGATAAGGGGCAGAGCCAAAAGAGACAAACTAACCAGCCCATGAAGAAGTCACACTCTTCTCTCCCCTGAATTCTCCTGAATAGTTCCAGTCAGTTCAAAAACAATTACAAAAATTAATTAACTCAGAAGACTTATAAGAGCCAGCTGCAGTAACACTAATTAACCTCAAATGAGAGTGAACTGGATCACAATTCTTAGGGTTTTTGAGAGCATTGCTGCCATAAGGTGGAGGCTGAGCTCCAGGGGTGCCAAGAGGACAGATCTCCACCAGACACCTACCGCTCCATCAGGCTGGAAGCTGTGTCTGCAGCACTGAAGGACAGCCCTGCGGCTGGAAAATGTGCCCAGCAGCGGGTCCAGGGGTTCTGGATGCTGTGCCAAGCTCACAAAGTGTTTGACAGCTCTTTTAGAAACCCCCAGAAAAATCTGCTCAAGGTTGCGCGAACAGGTTGGGAAATTGCAAGCTGCCGACTTGGCAAGAAGGTAACCTAAGGCAACATGCTCTAAATGTCATAAACACTGGTTACATTGTTTGTCCTTAACCAGTTTTAGTTTATTTTTTTGAAGAGAGAAATTTCAGTGCTGAAAAGATTTACAATATTTATTTTGTTAACTGTTTAATTTTTTTTTTTATTGATACTCAGCTCTGGGGTGCACCTTTCCTGTTTTAGTGCACATAATAAATTGCGAAAGATTTTTCTTAAATTCGATAACTTCAAAATAGCTCTCTAATGACAGGATGTTTTCATTGTAATCGGTAATAAAATTCTCCTTAATGTAAGGGAATTGATAATCAAATTTTCTTTGTGATTCCAATACTTTCCTTGAAGAATTTTTTAATTTTAATTCCAAGCTTGTAATTTAAAATCAAACAACTAAAAAAAAAGGTAAATTTGTGAGAAGGCCACGTAAGGTTTCTCTCATTTAGGAATTCTAGCAGAGAAATCAAATTGATATAAGCTTAAAACAGCAAGTAGGAAAGAATCTATCATAAATGAAGGATGGTGTCTCACTCTTCAAAATTAGAACCAGAAATTTTTTACTTTTAAGGATCTAATAAAATTTTCTTTAATCTAAACATGTCTGTTTTCAAGGTATTATGGTGTTTATTGTGCATTTCTGAGCTGGAATGTATTAGAGAAATGTAGACTGTAATTGCTGCTTGTTAACTATTTAGCCTGAGTTTTTCAACTAGAGAGTAATTACTTACAGAAGTATTGCAATCATAATCCTTATCCACCTCTGCTGATGTCAGTATGAATTTCAGCTCCCTAGGAGGGTTTTTATTCTGTCTGTTTCTTCTTTTGTCACATAATTATCAGTTTCTTTTACTTTAAGTTCAATACATCTGCAAATCCCTAGGAAAAAGTGATTTTTGCAGTGATGGATCCCACAGATATTTTCATCACAACTGTCAAACTTTTTGAGGCAAGAATAAAATAAGATAATGCCACAGTGGGTCTCAGTTTTATTTTGCAGGCTGAACCTCTCAGGGCTACAAATATGAAAAGAAGGGGTTTGTGCTGGTAGTACTGCTGATTTCAGTAATGGGCCTTCAAGAGTGTGTGTGAGTATTTGCAGAGGAGGAGTGAATACATTTGCTGCCAATTCAGTGACAAAAAGAAGAGGGAAAATGTTTGACCCACAAGGACAAAGTGCTGTTCATTCTGGAGGAGTTAAGAGCTAAAGTACTGTGGGGTAAGAATATGTCTGTGAAGGTCTGAGGAAAGTAAATAATGAATAATAAAACACTATGATTGAATTGGGATACAGCTGACATGGAAGAAAAGTAGGCAGGTACTAAACCTCTTAGTGTTCAAGGCCAGACATTGTCAAGTGTTCAAGGCCAGACTTTGTCAAATATTCAAGGCCAGACTTTGTCAAATGTCTAAGACCAGGCTGCCCCTGGTTTAGGGGAAGGTGTCCCTGCCCATAACAGGGGGGTTGGAATGAAAAGACCTTTAAGGTCCCTTCTAACCCAAACCATTCTATGATTAAGAAAGGAACCTACAAAAGCTTAACCATTACCTTTTGTTTCCACAAACTTACATGATAGCCCTTGACACTTACTTGGTATGTGTTAAAAACAGTGTTCCATTTAGAGTCACGAAGGAATTCAATCTAAAATATTCATTCATGTTATTACAATATTGGATATCCCAGCTGCCAATTGAAAAATTTAATGTGAGGACTATAAAGATTGATCTTAAAAAGTCTCATGAGTAAAATAGATTTTTTTCAGGAAAATAGGGCGAGTTTGATAATTGTTATTTTTTCTGCATCCTGTATCAGAAGGTCGCAATAGATTTGACAACTGCTAAGGTTACATTACCCTGTTAAGAGTCAGTATGCAAGCTGATATTAATAGGAGCAATGATTTTCAATGTTCAAAAAGTCAATATAATATGGTTCTCTCACTGACAGAGTAAAACATATTTCAGAGACACCAGAGTGATATTAAGCCACACAGATCACCATCTGAATATGACTACTTAACTACTTTAAATTAACAGTTTAAATATCTTCAACATGTTTAAAAAGAGAGATGATTAACCATCCAGCACACTCAGACTTTCTGTGCAGAATAGCAGCTAATGATTTCTTAAGTGTCAGTGGCTGAAATCTTACAAGTTTAATGGGATGCACGCTATGTAATCTTTTTTATAGTCTTGATAAATTCAGGGTAAATGGATTAGACAGATTTGTTGCTACAGTCACAGGGAGGGTGCAGGCTGTTGCCCAGTAGGCAAGAGAAGGTGATCTGCCACCATTAGCGCAACCAGGAGTTTTGGCAAGAGGGAGGTGGAGTTAGGCTAAAGAGGGAGGTAATTTCACTGAAAAACCTCCTGGAGTAAGAACAGCAAGTGGAGAACTTCAAAATTCTATCATGGGAGTGTGGGACAGAAGGCTGAGGTTTAGTACAAAATGCGTGTTCTTGACTTCATGGGCACTTTGATCCCTTGAAGAGTTCGTATCATACCTCATTGCTTCCTTGCATGTATAAAGGCACATCTTCCACATGCCACACGAAGTTTTTGAGCAGTTACAGCCTTGTCATTTTCTCCAGCTAAACACAGCTCTCAAATAAATCAGGTATCCTAAGTGAGCAGATTTCGGTATGTGAAGAAGAGTGGAAGTTACAGGTGAGGCTCTCCTCTCCATCAGAAGCCATGATGTGTTTTCTATCTTTCATCTCACCATCTTGTAATGCTCCAGGGTGAAATTCTACTCTTTCTGAAGCAAATGGAAAGTTTCACTTTGATTCCTCCCAACAAGAATTTAATCCTTTCGCTTTGTGTTTCCTTTAGTCGGGTTGGTTTTCTTCCTTCGTTTCTTCCAGTCCTACCACAGAAAGCTAACTTCATTGCAAAAAACACCAATCCAAACAAACAAACAAACAAAAAACCCACAAAAAAAAAACCTAAACCAAAAGCAAACCAAAATAATAAACCACAAAACCCACAAACCCCACAAACAAACAAACAAAACCCACAACAAACCCAAGCAACAACCAACCAAATAAAACCAACGGAAAACCCCAACAGGATAGATAAGGATAGTTTCACATTATTGTTTCGATGCTAGAAGGTCTCAGCTGAGGATTGTACTCCTCCTTGCAGTGCAAAATGGAAGGGTAAATAAGGTACCTGTGGGCTGGGGGTTAAATTATGTGAAATTATGTATGTTTTAAAAAAAACTTGGGATTTGCCCCTGTTTTCCCTATTTACATTATTTTTGAACAATATTGTGGGAAAGTCCAAGAATTTATTGGACTTCTGTTACTTTGTGTATTAAATTCTACCATTTAATTTGTAGGTTAAAAAAGAAAAAGGGATCCTAACATCATAAGGCAGAATAACTATTTCTGTTCCTACTATCCTAATGAAGGGCTTTTCATTGGTGGTTTGGTAACTTATACAATGTGATCCACTATACTGGCATCTGTAAGGATACCTGCAGAAGCAAAACCCCCCTTATACCAGACTGAAGCTCTGAACTGTGATCTATGTAAATAGGTTGTTGCCAGCATCCACAGTTTTATCTTGTATATGAGTGCTGGGTTATTTTTAAATGTCCCAGGTTCACAGATAGTGCAGTCACTTGAGAATTCTATTTTTCTTTGAGAATCAAGTACAAAAATCAGTGAGTCAAAAACCATAAGCAAAATCCTGACCCTTATCCAGGACCTCAGAGGAAACATAACTGCGGCTGCAGGTTTAGCTCAAACAAATGCATGGGTGAGTTAAGAAGGCTTTGTGTGCCTCAGTAGATTAAAGGTGCCTGTAAGGATTGTTTTCTGGAGGTTCAGAGGTTTACAATACAACCAATTTCCTATATACTTGATATCATACTGATAACCCGTCAAAAAGTCCCATTGTGCCACAAATACAAAGGACTAAGCTTGTTTTTTTATGCCTCAGGCTTTTTCTGCTCCTGTAACTGGTCATGTGGCTCTTTCTGTTATGATCTTACACTCTTTTTTTGTTCCTTGGGTTTTGACTTTTTGTCCCTGATGTTTTAGTCGGGAATATCAAAGAGGAACTCAGGCAAAAAAAATGCCAGGAGGCTTGTGTGGATGAACAAGGAGCTCATGGACAAACTCAAACACAGAAAAAGGAAGGCTACAGAGGGTGGAAGCAGGGACAGGTAGCCTGAGAGGAATACAGAGAAATTGTCTGAGCAACCAGACATCAGATAGGGAAAGATGAAGTCCTGAATGAGTTAAGTATGTCCAGGGGCAACAAGAAAAGCTTCTATAGGTACGTCAGTGATTAGAGGGAGAAAAGGGAAAATGTGCTCCCTCTCCAGAAGGAAACAGGAGGCCTCATTTGCTGTGAGGTTGCTCCAGTCACACTGCCCAAGTCACAGAAGACAAAGGCAGAGAGGGAGAGAATGAGGAACTGCCCTCTGTCAGAGAAGATCAGGTTTGAGACCATCTGAGGAAACTGAAAGATTCCTCACAAGTCCCCAGCATGGGACTTGTGTGGATCTTGAGACAACTGGTGAAGGAAGTGATTAAGCCACTATCCATTACATTTGAGAAGTTGTGGCACTTGAGTGAAATTCCCACTGAGTGGAAAAGGGGAGGAATAACGAATTTTTAAAAAGGGAAATAAGAAAGACCTGGGGAACTGCAGGCCAATCAGTCTCACATCACTTCCAGGTAAGACCGTGGAGGGGATTCCCTGGAAGCTTTGCTAAAGCACATGGAAAATTAGGAGGTGATCGGTGACAGCCAACAAGGTGTCACTGAGGGCAAATCACGCCTGATAGATTTTGTGGCCTTCTATGATGGGGTTATAGCAATGGTGGATGAGACGGAGACAGAAGTAGACACCATCTACCTGGACCATTTGATGGATAAGGATTTGGCTCCAGCCAAAGGGTTGTGGTCAGTGACTGTTGTTGTCCAAGTGTCCAAGTTGTGATCCAAGTGGAGACCAGTGATGTCCTCAAGGGTCAATATTGGGGCTGGTGCTGTCCAGCGAGGGCCTTGAGGGTGCTGGTGAACAAGAAGCTCAAGGAGTTGATTCTCCCCCTCTAATCCGCTCTCATGATATCCCACCAGAACTGCTGCTTCCAGTGCTGGGATCCCCAACACAACAAGAGCATGGACCTGTTGGAGCAGGTCCAGAGGAGGCCACAGAATGCTCTGAGGGTTGGAGCACCACTGCTATAGAGATGGACTTGTGGAGCTGGGGTTGTTCAGCCTTAGGAAGAGGAGGCTTCAGGTAGACCTTAGAGCCCCTTCCAGGGTCCAAATGGGGCTTATAAGAAAAATGAGGACAAACTTTTGGCAGGGTCTATAGCAATAGAACAAGGAGTAATATGTTTAAACTAAAAGAGGGCAATTTAGGTTAGATATAAGGAGGAAATCCTTCTCTGTGAGGGTGGTGAGGCCCTGGCACAGGTTGCCCAGAGAAGCTGTGGCTGTCCCATCCCTGGAAATGTTCAAGGCCTGGTTGCACGAGACTTGGAACAATCTGGGATAGTGGAAGGTGTCCCTTCTCATGGCAGGGTGTTTGGAACTAAACGACTTTAAGATGCCTTCCAACCTGTATCATTCTATGATTCTATGCTAATATTATAATACTTTAAAAGGTTATTCAGATGAAATAAACAAAACCAAAACCAAATCCCTCCAGCACAGCTTTGATTTATTTTTTTCAGTACAGGATATCATCAAAAAGTGTCCAGTTATTTCATTTCTGTTGTGTGCATAAGCTATTAAGAGCAAAAATGTTACCCTGGCCATTCTTTGTTTTAGGAGTAAAGACAATCAGATTCCACTATCTTATTAAAGTGCTGATAGCTCTTTCTGATGTCTGCAGAACTCTTCAAAGAACAACTACCAGTTCACTGATGTGCTAATACAACCAAACAGATAACACCTTCTGTGATTTTAGATACAGCTGGAAGGCACAATTAACCAACTGTGTCCTCTTTAAGTGTCTAGTACTCCAACACTGACTTGGAGATATAGCTTAGGACTTGATTATTCACTTAATGGAATCCAATAGCTGAGGCATTACTAACAAGCTGAGATGCCAGATAAGTGTGAAAATGCTGTGCCATCTTACAGCTCTTTCTTGATTTTAAGAAAGATGGTTTAGAATTATTTTCCTGTAACAAACCCACAATTTGAATAGGCTTTTTACTTCTCCTTCCAACACTGGATTATTTTATTTATTTGTTGCATTATGGAAATGCAGAGGAAAGATGATCTTTCTATAGACACACATAAAAATACAAAACAGTTTGAAATACGAATTTTCATTCTATTGCATGTGGTAGAAACACAGCCTTTGAATAAGCTGGCACACAAAGACACCTGCCCTTTGAAATGAAATGTTACCATCAGCTTCATGTGGTTAGCTGGCAAAAGTGAATCAGAAGACACAATGAGCAAAAAGATCTGTTTAAAGGGAGAGTCACTGATGCAAAAATAAGAAGGGAGTTCCAGTTGTCTGGACACATCTGCTGGGTCTGGCTGTTAAAGTCTGCTCTTTGGCTTGAGAAGAGGAAGCAGTCACCATGGAGGAATCAGCTAAATTATAAACCTAGGGAAAATGAAATGATACTTCATGTAAAAACACAAAGAGCAGCTCACTCTGGAGCCAGAAGAATTTTTTTTTTAATATCTACTCTAAACCTATTCTTTTGCAGTGTTGTTCTGTCATTATATAGTTTTGTAAATAGTCTTTCTCCAACTTTCTTGTAGCTCCCTTCATGAACTGGAAGGCTGCAATAAGGTCACCCCAAAGCCTTCTCCAGGCTGCACAATCTCAATTTTTCCAGCCTTTCCTTATAGAAGAGGTAGTTTGTGAATTCCTTAACATCTCAGTGTTTTCAGAGGATTTTGAAAAAAAAAATGTGGATTTTATTGTTTCATAAAACAAACCATATTTAATTACTCACTTGAAGTTCAGTCTCTAAGAATCATTTCTAGATACTTCTGACAATACTTCTCCTCTACAGGGAACTGCTTTTGTTGTCTTAGTAATTTTAAGGAATAAGGTTACACCCACACTGTAGAGGGTGTAAGGCAGCCCTAAGGTCTAATTTGCCAGCTGTCCTCAATGTCTCCTGTTGCTTGGGGCTAGTGGCTAGGTTTCAGATGACCACCTGGTGCAAGAGGAGGGAAAACTTTAAATTTGACTGCTGAGTTTAACTGCTCTCTGGTGCAACATAAATGGAGCTTCAGAAACTAAGATATAGGTTGTCAAAACCTGCTAGTTCCTGAAATGCACACAGCTGAGGATTTATTCCCACACCAGCTGACTAGTTGTTGGAGGGATAGGACTTAATTCTTGATCTCAGACTCCTTTTTATTCCTTTCTTCTTAACCCAGAGCAGATCCATAAGTGAAGTGTAAGAAAGAGGAGCTCTTACTATGCATATTTTCTTTTTGTAGGCTATTCACCATCACCAGCAGCCAAAAATGAGGGGTTTGTGACACAAAAGCATAAAGGATTATCTGTTTAACAATAATTTTGATCAAAATGTCAAAAGCTTATTCGCTGCTTTGTGCCAAACCTTGAAAATAATTGGCATTTATGAAGAGAAAGCCAAGATGCAGCAGCAGATACCTGGGTGATTTCAGTGTTAAGCTGACCACCTCTGTGGGGTTTAAATACCTTTTATTCCAAGGCAGGTGAATATTTGCCGTGTTAGCCCACCGCTCCAATAAGCTCACTCTTTGTGATGTGTTGCCAAGGCACTCCCTAAATGTCAGGGAGAAGAGAGAACTGTAAAATTTACCTTGCCCCACCCCTCTATTCGTGCAGGATTACCTCCAGTTATACAGGCTCCCATCTAACTGGAAAGGTGCAAGCCTGAGGTCTTCACCTCTTCTGAGGGGGCAACTGTTGCACAGGGTAAGGTGTTAGAACACTGAGTGAAGATATAATGTCAGTTTGGAACGATGGGAAACAAGAAAGAAATAAAAAATTCCAGGGTGTTACACTTTTTCAGGGTACTGAATTACCTTGGCAATATTTACAAGTGGTTTGAAGAAAGTAGAAGTTATGGCTGTCCTCACAGAATATGTAAGGCTGGAAAATCATTGAGTCCAATCATCTATTAACCCATCAGTGCCGTATTCACCACTAAGCCATGCCCCCCAGTGCAGCAAACACAGATCTCTTGAACACTTCCAGGTATGGTGATTCCAGGCAGCCATTCCAATGCCTGACCACCCTTTCAGTGAGGAAATTTTTCTAATAACCAATCCAAACCTCCCCCTGGCACAACTTGAGGCTGTTTTCTCTCGTTGTGTCACTTGTTATGCAGGAGAGACTGAACCACACCTGTCTACAACTTCTCTTCAGGTAAATGATACAGAGAGATAAGATTCCCCCTGAAATGTCCTTTTCTACAGTCTAAAATACACCTTGTACATACCCTACTTGAAATAAAAAAAAATATCCACCACGTAACATTGTCCACTTCTCTTCAACAATTATTTACAAATATTTAGTATCTTTCTGACTCACTGAGCTTGGTGTAGATGGATATAAAAATATGAAGGATATTAAGATGATGGTAAGAATTTGGGTTAACCACGAACACAGAAAGATCAAGTTCAGACTTTTGCTGGATCACCAGGAGAGAGGAAAGGATGAGAAAGAACTTTGCATGGCCTGTTTGAAAGAAAAAGTACCAGAAATCTCCAAAGAAGAGGAAAAGAAAAAAAGCAAAACAAACATCAAAACCCCTAAATGGATACCAAGCTGCAGAACTGGAAAAAGAGATTGAGGAGGAAGAAGAGTTACCAATATTTCTTTGGGCAATGGTCATTAAATCAAGAGTAAAGAAGGATTTCGTTCAGAGGCAGAACCACGGCAATAACATCAGAACTCTCTGATGCCGAGAACTTCAGTGTTCATAGATAGTATTTTTCATGAGTTTAGAGAGAAGAAAAGCAGGCAGACAGATAGAGAAGGTAAATGATTCATTACTTTTCACATAAGGCTGTAAAGAGTGACTGAATATACCTGTATTTATGATATCTGTGGTGGCTTCACCCTGACTGGATGCCAGGTGCCCATCAGGCTGCTCTAACACTTCCCTCCTCAGCTGAACAGTGGGAAGGAAATAAGATGAAAAATTCCTCGTGACTCAACACAAATCTCAGCCTTATGCAATACAACAGAAAATTAGGGACAAAAGTTGCAACTAGTCTACCAAATTCATAAAACTGTAGGAACTAAGCTCGGTTAAGTCAAAGAAATTCAAGGAGTAATGGTAATGGTAAAAGGGAAGAAAGGGAAGGTCTTTTGTACTTGTAATCACAAGCATACAGCACCTTCTTTTCCTCTTTTTTATCCTCATTATCACAGGTACATACCTCTAATCACAGACAAAACCACTTCTAAGTGCACTTTTAATACAAAAATGCTTTAGGAGGACAGCGTGTCCCCCTTTTGTGTCAGCAAAAAAATTAAAGAGAAAAAAATGTAGACTAACATTTCAGAACTAAAGGGATGTGAAAACTACAGCAGCCAATTTGTGGCACAGTTTCTTTCGCTGTGTGCTTTTAAGGACTAGTTTTGTGAACTGAGATTTCAGCTGTGCACTTTTCCTGAGACCTGTGCTGTGACTCAGATGACTATATATGTACTCTGACACGACTATCATGAGGCCTGTGGTGTTATGGGGGTGTGGCCACCCAAGTGACAGGACAGCTTTGGATGGTACGACTG
>JAWWES010000094.1:66562118-66573279 GCA_035583135.1 Lophotriccus pileatus
TGGATGGTACGACTGATGCTTCTACACGGCATGTACAATGCCCAGAGCTCACGACAGGGTCTTGAGGAAAGGAGGCTTTCAAGATGGCAGACAGGATTCTTGGGTTTTATGTTATGTGTTGACCAGACATGGGAATTAATTCTTGGGAGAACTGTTTGAGGGCACCTTTTTGCAGCACCAGGTGACATGAGCAATCACAAAAACCTTTTCTTCACAAAGAAAATTACTGATGAAGGGGTCAGCCCTTATGGAGTAATTGACACATTCACAAAACTGAAGGAAAACAACCCGTTGATCCTGACCCCACTTTCATCCATAAGGCAGAAAAAAGTCAAGATGCAGATTGCCGTATTAGCTGGCAAAAAGCTTGATCTGCCTCGTATCCACTTTGGAATAACTATTCTTATTGGAATTCTGTCTGACTGTGCAAGGTGATGTGGTTCAATTATTTAATCATGTCATCACTCTCAATTTGAAAGGCCAGTGCCAGAGCAAATGTGCTTCCTGTTTAATTTATACCAATACTTAACCTAGTTGGTCTGCTCCTTGTTTGCATGTCTTCAGTAATGTACCAAAATGTAATGGATATTTCGTCCATTTTTATATCTGTCATATTTTATGGGTCCAATATTTTGTGGGTGGCTCTGAGTATGAAAGCTTTGTTCATGTCTGTGTGCTTTTCCACAGACACAAGGATTCCGAGGGAGGGATGGCAAAAAAGATACCACTCTAATTCTGCCCTCTTTCATGTCCAGAGGCAAAGATTTGCAGTTTCAGTACACATCTACAGTTAATTTATAAATGCCTGAGCCTGCTGATTATTTCCATAGTAATTTGTTTCATTTTTGCAAGTGTGTTAGCTTTCTGTCAGTATTCTAGTGAATAGAAAACTTTCAAATACATGCTTTCTCAACCTGTATTACACAGTCTAACAACACTTTTAGCTTTTGCTACAGACTTTCTAGGAATTTTTTTGATAGCTATTTAAAGTTTGAGTCTTCTTATAGATGTAAAATGTTAACAGCAGAAATCAGGACAGGAAGACAAGACAAAAATGGTGGGGTTTCTTTGTTTGTTTTGTTTTGTTCTTTTTTTTTTTTTTTTTTGTGTGTGTGTTTGTTTGTTTGTTTTGTTAGGTTTTTTTGTTGTTGTTTTTGTGGGGGGTTTTTGTGGGTTTTTTGTGTGTGTAGGGGTTTTTTTTAATGTGTTTTTGTTTTTGTTTTCCTAGAGAATATCCTTTATTTTAAGCCCACTTAATCAAATTCCTCTCAGTAAAACTGAACACACCAAGGTAAAAAATAGGAGGTATGTGGAGAAATCTCACAAGTGGGTGATGAAATATATGCTTTGCCATTTTATGTTTCTGAAATAATCTTGGTGTTTCACAGAACTAGCTTTGCACAGGTTCTGGAATAACTTTGCTCAACCAACCTCAAAAGACTATTCATTTAGATGGGATAGTAAAGCTTCCTGAAATATTTTTTCTTGGAAATAATGGAGGGAAAAAATGCAGTCCCAATGTAATCAAAATATGTCCTTATGTGAACACTCAGAGAAATTTCAAGGAAGGAGTTGAGTGAAGGAATGAAGCTCTGACAATATTTTGGCAACCCCTTTAGACATTTTGGAGTGAAATGTTTTGAACATGTTTTTGAAGGAACTGTTCAAAGCTATGCTTCTTCCTCTATATTATAATGTTTTAAAAAGTGTTGATATCTAAACAGTTCAAAACATTAAAAATTATGACTTTGAAGGGATCTTCCTAATGCTTCAGATTCAACAGGCTGAAATCCTCAAAGCAGTGTGAAAAGGTGATACTTTTGCATGGTGTCACTTCCCAGCTGCTTCATGACTGTGACTGGTCTCCAAATCCCAGAGTACTCAACCAACCACTCTAAATGGTAGTGGTCTTTCTTCCCATACATGTTCTATTTTTTTGTAAATGGAAATGACTGAAGTTACACTTCTTCGGTTCTCTGACATTACTTTACCTACAACTGTACTTTTTCTGACTCCAGGACTGTTTTATTCTACATCTGCTCTCTGCTTTTTCAAACAAAATTGATCAAGCACCACAGGGAATTGATTGGAGGTTATTAACTACAGGAAGACAAGTGAAATGGTGCTCGGAAGGTCTGCACTCATACACCATTTATTTCTGAAAAATCTTTATTAAAAAAAAATAAAACCAAATCAGATTAAGGCTGTGATTGAAGAAGAATGCTCAACTTCAGTATTCTCCAGTGAGGTGACAGACAACAATTTGCCCTCTAATTTTAATGTGCTAATTTACTGTGCTTTGGCTTTGGTTTAAGGCACGACATATATTTTACTTTATAACTTTTATGAAAATAATATTCAGGTAGTATCCTTTCTCACAGCATTCTACCTGCCTGCCACGCTGGGCCACCAGTGATGTGGGAGTAGAACCACCATGTTACTCTTTAATAGGACGAGAAAGACACAGGGAAGGAATATTTCAGTAAAACCAGTATGTCAACTTGTGTTTGGACCAGCTGTGTCATCCCAGACCAGCATCACTTGATGTAAAAGCTTTTGTGAGCGTGGCAGGTCACACCAGCACAATGTGAGTTCAAAGGAAGTTCCAAATAATATTTGCTAAGGGACAGGGAACAGAGGCTGCAGCTGTTTGCCCAATAAAACAAATTCAATATCCGAATGAAATTGGAACATATAATCAATATTGGTCCAGCGAGAAAAGAAACAATAATCCTGTAGCTCGTTGGAAAAGGTGTAGCTTTGTTCACCTCCTGGTCATGCTGCAAAGCCACCTGTTTTTCTTCCATCCTGTTTTGTTAAGATTTTGAGGAGGACATAGACTGAGCTTGCTGTGCTGCAGTGCCAATCCATTATTGTTTGTCTTTGTGTGGATACTATTATTTCATAGTAATGAAATTATTTCATAAGAATAAGTGTGCAGGAAGGACTACAGAGGAACAAGGAATACAGAGCACTGGTTTTGCAGAAGTAAATGAGCCTGTGTAATAGGACCACATCATTAAAAAGGCAGGCCAGTGAAAATGACAACTTCAAGATCAAATGTTCAGGGAAGCTGTCCATAGACTTATCATGGATTTTAAATATATGGCAACATTCATAGAAAAGAGGGAGACCTTTCTGCATCAAGGGACTGGTAATTTTATGAAGATGATAAAGGGACTGTAACATCTCTCTTGTGAGGAAAGGCTGAGGGAGCTATTTAGCCTGGAGATGATGGAGAAGGGGATTCTTATCAAAGTCCATAAGTATCTGAAGGGAAGGTGTCAAGAGAATGGAGACAGGCTTTTTCCAGTTGTGCTCAGTGACAGGATAAGGGGCAACTGGCAAAAACTGAAACACAGAATGTTCCATCTGAATATGAGTAAAAACTTTACGTTGAGGGTGACAGAGAACTGGAACAGGTTGCTCAGAGAAGCTGTGGAGTTTCCTTCCCTGAAGGTATTCAGAAGGCACCTGGATGTGCTCCTCTGCAACCTTCTCTAGGTGAACCTGCCTGAGCAGAAGGGATTGGATGAGTTGATCTTTAATTGTCACTTCCAGCCCAAACTATTCTGATTAACTCTCAAGGGAGATGGCAGCATAAATGCACTAGGAACACACATCAGAAGAACTGTTGAAGTGTAAGACTTGCTGAAGTAAAGTTCAGAGAAAAGAGGTAAACTTAGTGATGTAGGCATGTTTCTTTCCTACATCTGTACTTCTCATTTTTCTGTGAAATTTGACATAATGCAGGATTTTTAGAAGTGTTTCTTTTTTATTTCCAGTCCTTCCCTCTACCTTGAAGTGAATTGAATTCTCCTGAGCTACTTTAATACCTAAGAATCTAGTTAACCATTACATTTCATCCTTAAATTCAGAGTCAAATGTGTGTTAAAAGGTACTGTTGGAAACTCTTCAATTCCTGGGAGCTCTTACTTTGAAGAATACAAGAGCTTTAGAATGAAATGAGTAACACAGTGCAGGTAGACCAAAAAATGGAAATTTGAGATGAGAATTTGAGATGAGAAGCAAAACTGCTCATGAAGGTCTTGACTGGAAATCAGGGACAGAAGGAATGAGGGAACAGAGAACATGGAAAACTACTAAGAGCAGGGAAGAAAAAGAGAAATAAATATCAGGCTGGAGTAAGGAGGATGAAGTGAAGGAGGAATGCCAGAGAGGGGCCTAAAACTTACTCTATTCAAGAAACAGAAGAAAATGAGGATAGACTGCTGCTTTAGTTGAGTATTTTGTCAGTTTCAAACTAGAGTTCCACTAAATTAACTAAGAAAGTAGAGTTGTTTTTCTTTCTAAGATACAGGAGTAAAACTTGATATCCACTGGCTCTTGGAACAAAGTGACAAAATATCACATATATAACCTTATCCCTGCAAAGCTTAGATTTCAAGCTTTTATTGGGTATATGAGGCATTTCTCATGTTCTGTGAGTGACAAGGATATTGCCTATCTATTTATGTCTTTCTGCGCAGTATCTGTCACTGACTCTACATTTAACTACTATGGCTTTCAAAAATGGCAAAGTCTAAATAGCAAGGTGCAAAGTTTTGAGTTGTTCTGCTAGCACACTTTGCATGCCAGTAGTGAAACAGGCACAATGCATTTCAATCCTGAATATAGCCTGTATAAGAGATCAAAAGCAAAAAAAAAAACAAACCAAAAAACAACAGCAAAATAACAAGACTGCAGTGATATTTTCTGAGTGATGATTGCAAAACAACAGATAAAAGTGCAGAAAATATTCACTGGCAATATATCTTTCCAGTGTCCTAAGAACACAGCAAATACAAATACATAACAAAATTATATTCTGATTATTCTCTTTTAAAGAGTTTTTTAAATCAGGCCCATTGCTTTTCTTGTGTACATGGAAAATAACTGATTTTAAAAGATCATCTAAACCGGACAGTTTGAAAATGTGTTCATTCTCTCAGCTCAAATTTAGATGCAGTGGATGTTATAAAGAACATTGAAGCCATCGATAATCGCGAAATTCCCCTCTGTATTTGCTGCCCTTCTTGGATTCCAAGCAGTTAAAGCCTCTCTGAAAGTACACCATGCTTCCAAATGAGAGTTTCTAAAGCAAGTCTCGAAGAGATCCAAATGTGCCATTTAACATAATTCCTCATCTGATGCTGAGCCTCCACGGCGGGCTCGGTAACTGCCTCCCAGTCACTGAATGATAATGTAATGTGCAGCGGTGCCATTTGGAAATTTAAGTTGGAGTCAACTTTCAATAAGCCATTTCTCCTTTCTGATAGAGAGGCTTTCTTTCAAAATGGACCTATTTGTGTAAATTGCAGGCAGGCCTGACTACTTTGCACAGCTGAGGGAAAGAAGGCTGGTGCTTTTTATGGAGTGAGCTATCAGGTAGAGGCACATTTGACACAGAGCGCGCTGAGTTATCAACTTTCTCCAAGGGCAATCATATATCTTGTGCATCCAGAGCCAAATTAAATCTGACATTTCATTTAAAGCCTGAGACATCCTGATTCTAAAGCAGAGCATGAGTGTTAAGAGTAGGAGGGTGTTCAGTTTATCTGGATGGATGTTTCCATTCCTTCCCTACTTGTCTGGGTAGTAGATGAGGTCTAATTGCCCACCAACATCCTATATTTTAGCCAGATGTAAATCTAAGATTTAATTCTTTTCCAGTGGCACTCCTGCCTATGTTAGTTGTTGCCTGGCAATGTTAGGGAGGGCCAATCTGATCTAGCTTCAGATGGCATCATAACCAGCATTATTTATGTAGCATGCTGTGAAGATTTCTTTGGTTATACCCAGAACTCTTACATCAACCCTGGTAGTTTGCAGATGGAAATGCAGTCCCTGCATTTCCCAATCTCATTCTGTTCAAAAGCTTTATATCTCGTTATAGGTGTTCATTGCAGACAGTCTTTTCATGCTTTCAACCTCGAATTAAAAACCAGACTCTTTTGCTGAGGTGGTGGATGCATAAAGGTCACCAGGATGGGTATGGCAAAGGTAGTATAAACAACTTTTATCCTTCATTACAACCATGGAAATATTCAGTTCCTGGACTGTTTTGTGATATTTATTGAAATAGACTCATAAATTCTCAAAATTTACACAGTATCACCCAGGAGTCACGGGATATAGTCTATATCTATGGAAGTAGACTGAAATTCTGTGTTCATTCCACCTTTATTATGTTATTTTCCAGTGAAAACTGGATCAACAGTGATGACCCAGTCCCAACAGAAACATCCACAGCAGAATGTAATTTTCTAGGTATTTCATAGCAAAATTAGTTCTGTATTTTTATACCTCCTCAGCCATGCCATCCAGGGTCTGTTGTGAATATTATTGTATGCAGCATGATTATTATGAAGGAGTATTTTTCCTGATTAAGAATATTGTCCATGGCAGCAAATCCTATTGCTAAGGCTGAGGAGGCCCTTTATACATGCTTCTATTGTTTCCTTCATTATACTTTATTTCACGTGTCACAGGAAGGCACATCTCATACATCTTAATTATTTGATTACCTTCCAAGATGGAGATATCTTTTGTGCCTCTAAGGTGGGAGAAGGTGCAAGGAGTGAGAGATATTGTATGTAAGTAGAAACAGAAATAGAGGAAGTCACACCTTATATCAAATTGTTTTCACATTTCCTTCCCTATTGATTTTTCAAAAGATAATTATTGTGGGTGTAGTTTGAGCTGCTCTCGTAAGGAACCCATTGATTGTTAGCTATTATTATTTCTTCAGATCTTGAAACTGGGAGGGAAAAGATAGAAGGAAAAAGTAAGGTCAATATTTTATTGTTAATTTGTTTGTAATTGCTCACTTTGAGCACTTCCATTCTTTTTTTTCTCATAAAAACACTGGATTTTTTTTTTTTAACACATTGACCTCCTTGCTTTTATTAAGGTCAAAGAAGGAATGTTTATTTCTTCATGAAGAGCAACCTTGGATTGATTGAAAAGAATAATAGCCCATTCAACCCTTTTATTGTATAGTAGCCAATCTTTCAATTGCATCCACACTAACCTGTGTTGAAAGAAAGCAGAAGCACTATTGTCCTTTTAGCAACATCCTCAACCACTGAGAATTCTGTTGGAGAGGGCCTGTTCATTGTGAAGTTATCTCCTCACATGATTTCCTAGAAAGATCAGGGGAACTTGTGAAATACTGCTAAAATTCAAGTTCTTGCTTTTCCTCTGTTGACAACATTTGTCTAAAACACCTCTTTTAGTCTAAGGAATTTGGTATTGGCTCATTCCACGAAGGCTTTCTGCCTATGCCAAAGGACTCTCCTCAGTTTTCACATTTCTGCTTTGCTGTCACTGCAAAGAACTCGTAGTTTTTAGCATACCAGTACAACAGACTCCAGAGCTGGAATAAAGATATAATCCCCAAATCCCATGTGGGAATCAAGACAAGAAACTTGTGTCAAAGCCCACAAGAACACCTAGGCACTATGTCCCCAGCTCCATGGCAGAGTTCCTAACAGAGTTCATTGCTCCTGTGGAGGTGATGGGAAGGGTTAGGCACCTACAATTGGGTTTCCAGGCAGTCAGTGCAGATGCTGACAACAAAAAGGACAACTCAGCCATCCAAAAAGTATATTTGTGGTCTCCTGCCACTTCTGGGCTTGGGAGACAAAGCCTAAAGTCCTGAATGAGGTCAAGACAGGCTTCCCTAAAATATCCTAACTTAAATTCTATCCCTGGGAGCTGCTCAAGGGTTTGTTTTTTACACCAAAGCATCTCTACTTATATTTGTTTCCTTGCTCACTGACACCTGAAACCTTATCTCCTTTGCTACAAATATGTGCAGAAAGAACTGAAGAACACACGTATTTTTGTCTGTAGAATCACAGAATCACTGGGTGGTTTGGATTGGAAGGGACCTTAAAGATCATCTTGTTCCAACCCCACTGCCATGGGCAGGGACACCTTCCACTAGATCAGGTTGCTCTGAGCCCCATCCAACCTGGCCTTGAACACTTACAGGGGTGGATGTCCACACTTCTGGGGATGCGGCATCCATTCTTCCTAGGCTTGCCAAAATCCTGGCATCCACTAGCAAAAAGGAGTTAGGGGCTTGAAGACCTTTCATAAAAAGAGGTGAGGAGGATCATTTCTATTCTGTCTGAGTGTGCAGAGCACAGAGCTGGCTTGGACCAGGATGTGGTGCTCCCACCAGCCTCAGTAATGATGGAAATGACTGTGGCTGCTCAGCTCAGTGCTTGCTGCATGCTGGAGGCGTGTTCTGAGTACATCCACAGGGCGAGGTTTTTCAGAAGATTTAAGCATTAAGAGATGAAGGAATTCTATTTTGAGTTTCCTGCTGATTTTTTTCTACGTTGCTTTGTCACAACAGGGAGAAATTAAATTACCTCAGTCCTTGCGTGCTCAGGCAACTAAATTCTTTGTGAAGTTGAACCCTGGACAACTACATGCTTTGGTGGATCAGGTGCTGATACATGTTTTGTTTTGTTTTTTTTTAAGGCCATAAAGACTATCTGCAACGGATCAAGAGATTTCATCCAGAATTACTCACTCAGCCCTTGTCCTTTGCCCGACTAAAGCTGCCATCGCCTCTCCTCAACTGCCAGCTTCACTTGCTCCTTGAAAGATGGCCTGGCTTTTAAGGGCATGTCTACATTGTCAGCTGCAGACAGACACATGCTGTGCTCTGAACTGGAGCTGCCTTTCCCTAGGAGCTGTGCAGAGATGTAAATGCCAAACTGCTTGCCATGCTAATGAGTCCTGCTGAGTGACATTGTGTCCTGCCGGGCTTGAGGCACACACGTTTCTTCCAGGCAGAGCAGTGATGTAGTGATCAACATCCATCTTAAAACAACATTATTTTGTTTGGTGTCAGGGAAAGAAAGTATTAGAGAGACAAATAGCATTTAAAAATAACAAACAGCGGGAATATATATTTAGTCTTATGTTTCCAATTTGACATGTCACTCTGAGTCGAGTTAGATAGGCTTTGATCCCCCAAGAGGGACTTTTTTAATGTTCTAACAAAGCACCAGTTTTCTCACAGAGTGGAGCTTATGGTAGTGCTATGGTTCCTTCTGTTTTCTGCTTGCATGCACAAGCCAACATTGAAATCTTTGGGTTAATACCATCAGCATGAAACCTGATCTTGTTTCAAATCCAGACTGAGTAATACTAAATAAATATTCGGAGTGTAGGTCCTGTAAATATGATTCACCATGCAGTTATAATTTAAGTGTTTAATTTGAGAATTAAGTGCTTTAAGTCAAGCCTGGGATACCAACAGAAGCTGCACTCTGTGAATCCAAAGGGATTTGCTGGCCTGGAGGAGAATGGATTAAAGCTGTTGTGGCTCCTTATTTGGAGTACTACCTCTTGAGTGACTAATAGAAAAAAAAAAAAAAAAAAAATTTCAATTTTCACTAGGTAATTCATCTGACTGTTGCCCAAACTGCTCCCTAGAGAGAAACAGTTTTGGTAGAAAAACTGTTTGTGAAACACACATCATTATACTGACAGCTACCAAAAAAAGGACTCAATTCCTGTGACACTTGTCACATTAATGAGCACAATTCATATTAAGAGTTTGACACTTCGAGTTAAAGTATTTGATTGGTCTTTTCTTGTTATTGTTATTTTCCCCAAACAAACCTTAGCATACAAAGTGTGCTGGTAATGATGGGGCATCTGTTTATAAATGCCTCAGTGTTGCTTCTTGGATGAGTGAGTGGAAGCATCGTGTACAAAGCAAAGTGAAGCTCAGGCTGGCAGGAGGATTAAGCTACTAAATATTCTGTGAGCACAAAGATCTTTGTACCTGCTCTCTCCTCTGCACTCCTGCTTACCCAGCAGCAAATGTGTGTTCTAAATGCCACATCATATGCCTACACACTGCTTCCCTGGGTTAGCATAATAAACACCTTAAATCATATTATGCTGTGTATCGGTTGTTCAGTATTCAAGATCTGTTCCTTGCTAACCTAAAATTATGATTTATCCCTGCCGTTGATTTTCTCTATTGACTGTTGGCTGTTTCTTAAGGTTACTGTGGAAACAGGAAGAGGATCCAAGGATAGCAGTTTGTCTGTGGCATGTCTGTGCATCCATATGTCACATCTATATGGCCTAGAGGTGTTGAGGTGTAAGAACAAACACTACACAAGGAAGGGTTTGTGAGTTAAGATGTTGCAGCAATTACTGCATTGAATACAAGGTCTCACAGTTGGCAGGCATCTCAAATGCCAGTTTTCCTGAAGGATGTTCTATGACTCCTTATTTTGGACTAAGAGAGAATATTCACTTCTGCAAAATACTGCAAATAAAGCAGTCTCCTCTCAATTTCTTTTTCCCCCAGTGGAGGGCTAGAAATCTTGATTCCTCTCTCATAGTAATATTTTGTCTTTATATCCATGACCTGCAAAACTCAAACAGTCTGTGAAGCCCTGTCCTCACCTTACAAATCAGTCAAAAGAGTCTCTAAATGCAGAGTGCCCAGCTCTCCTCCCTTGTCTGCATAGTTCAGATCCCTGAACTGATCTCAGTGGGAAACCCAGTCCCACACACATCCCTGTCCAGATCCATCCTTCAGCATCAGTTCCTCAATCTCCCATCAGTCGGGAAAAATAAGGATACTGCCTTAGCCATCAGGTCAATTTGGAGAATTGTCAGACTGACAATTCTCATAATGGTATTAGGATGATCTATTTGGTTTTATTTGTTGAAATATCAAGTGCTGAGGATACTAAATATGAACTCTGAATGAGGAACATGGTGGACACCTCTTATTTTGGGACGATTGAGCCCAATTAGCATTATGTATCCTGTGATGAGATGAATTTACTTCATAAGGTAGACGGATTAGATGGATAGCTAAAAATTACCTTGCCCTCTGATTAGGCTGGTCTAGGTCTGTGCTCTGGAGTCAGGTTTTTAGTACTATGAGCTCCTTTCAACTGCCAATATTCCCTGTATGACTTTTCTGGGAAGGTGTCATCCTGAAGGCAGGAGCTGGAATTGAGGCACAATATTCCTATAAGTCTGAAAACACAGATGTCTTTTCCCTGATGGTGTTGAAGAGGTTATCTGCTAAAGGCCTCAGAGAGGGTGTTTTCCTGCATAGGGCAAAGAATATAAAAAGCCTTAGAATCACAGAATATCCTGAGTT
>JAWWES010000094.1:66584866-66596595 GCA_035583135.1 Lophotriccus pileatus
AGATACTTCACATCCATTTACTGACCCCTTCTTCTCATTTGCATTGATCCCTGCCCACTGGAAAATTTATCCCGGTGGGAACTCTGGAGCCAGTGTGTCCCTTCTACTTGCGATATTTGGGTGCATTTCGGCTGGATCCACCATGCCGTGGTGTCACTCAGCACCCTGAGCTCAAGCAGCCTGGGAGGATGAGCTGGTGCCGAGCTTCATCCCTGGATTCTGGGCATAGGCACAGACACCTTACTGCAATAGATGTTCTGGCTGCTTATTTTATCCAGCTTCCAGAAGGAAGGAACTTTTTGTTTAGATGAAAGGAAGAATTCCCCTTAGTTGCATACCAGCCCTTGCCGTAAGGAGTTCTCATCAAAGTGCTATTTCTGACTCAGTTAAATGGAGAGGGATGTTTATAATACAAAGCTCTAATACTTTCTGTTTAAAAATAGCAAATCTCTCTTACAACACAAGCTGTATTTTCCAGGCCTTCAAACCCTGGGAGATGTGAAGTGCTCTTTCATTGTGAGTTAGTGATGGATTCAATTAGAGAAAATGGTCACTATATTTCTTTCTTTACTCCCTTTCTGACCCATGTGCTAAGTATAAAACAATTCACCCAGAGCTACCTGATAGCTATGAGACAGTCTTTTATCTAGTTTATCGAAAAATGTTACTGGAGAAATAGAACTGTACCAGTTTGAGAAGGAGATACCGTATTATTATCATAATCAGTCTTTAAAATATTCTTTAATTATTTTTTTTTTTACAGGGGAGAAAATCTTTGGAAACTGTGGAAAAACATTTGCAATCAACCTAAAGCTACAAAACATGAAAGAAACCATACACACAGTATACATTTCTGTATTTATCTGTAAAAGAATCCATCTCAAAACACTGCAGAACATGCAAGAATATTACAAGCAGTGACAGGTATTGCAGAAGCACCTGATGTGAGCCAGTCCATTTTATAACTGGTTCATTCTGAGCTATTCAGTCAGCTTTCCTAACAGTATCAAACAGTATTAAAGCAGCAAAAATAGGTAATGAATTCCATGACAAAAGGTGTGCCTGCCATAAACCTTGTTGAGATGCTCCAATGAAACAGCATCCATCTGGCATGTAGCAGTAGGCTGAGCCTCAAATAACATGTTAAAAATCTAGATCCCACAGGCGCTGCCATCAGTAGGACCGAACAACCTTCAGCCATGCAAGTGAATCATTTAGGCTGGAAAAAACCTCCAGGATCATTGAATTCAACCATTAACCCAACACTGCCAAGCTTATCACTAACCATGTCCCCAGGTGACACATCCACATACGTTTTATATCCCTCCAGGGACGGTTACTCTCCCAGTTCCCATGCAGGTTGTTCCAGTGACAACCCTTTTGGTGAATAAACATTTTCTCACATCCATTGTAACCTCCACTGTCACACTTCAGGCTGCTTCTTCTTGTCCTGCTACTTGGTACCTAGGAGAGGAGACTGATTCCCACTTGGTTGTATCCTCCTGTTTGGGAGTTGTAGCAAGTGAAAAGGTCCTCCCTGAGCCTCTTTTTTTTCAGGCTTGAGCCCCCCCAGCTCCCTCAGCTGCTCCTCATTAGACTTGTGCTCCAGACCCCTTCCCAGCCCTTTTCTGGACACGTTCCAGCACCTCAGTGTCTCCATGAAAACACCTTATTGTTCAAGATGAGGCATCCACATCCAAACTCACTTACCAGGAGTGGTCACTGGCCATTGTGCCTCCTGAAACCATGGCCACCTACTGTTATTTCACTAATTCAGGTTAAAACTGTAAAAACTGCTTTAAAACAAACAAGCAAAGAAAAAAAAACCTCAAAATGCAAAAAAACTCCTGTACAGATAATAAAGTTCTCTTGTCTGGAATTGTTACCTGGCCCTGCTCAACTCACTAACGAAGATGTCCCTGGAGATGTACTAAGCACCACTGAAGTGAGCATATATAACATGTCCTTTAAAAGAATTGGTCTCACTTTTACCCATTTACCAATCTTTTAATGTTATTTTAAACATATTTAAAAGTTAAAATCAAACCTATGCACCATGAGGAGCAGGCATGAGTACAGGGCTGGTGTAGGGCTCTTTCTCCCAGCCTCATGGCTCTCCTGGTACCCAGCAAAAAAACCCATCACCTCCCACATCTGTGGTAGTTGGAGCACACTGACAAGGCAGGAGGGACCTGGAAGTTTTTGTGATTGCTCCTGCTGCTGGCTGATTTCCAAAGCAAGTGTCATTCCTCTTCCCCTCTTTTTTTGCCACCTGTGTCTCCTTTTTAATCCCTGCTGTTGTATTAATGCTTTCGAACTTGAGGAAAGTTTCACATTTGATCACCAAAAAAAAATCTAACATCCTCCCTGACATGAAGGGCAAATGAAACGTTGATCATCGTGGCTCTGGTGACAGGTGCTGAGTGCCAGAGGCAACTGTCACTTTGCTGTGTCCCGGGTTCACAGAGTGCCTAGTGAAGCCCTGATAAATGCCACTGTCGAAATATCAGCAGGGAAAAAAATAAAATCCTTCCTTCAACAGGTGCCTTTAACCTGTTGGTGGCTGTCAGACCTGCATTTTGCTATGTAGGATGTTCATAGAAACCCATGGGGAAAATGCAAATGTAGCTAAGGATAACACACCTTTTTTTTTTTTTTCCCCATGCTACAAATTCAGTAAAACAAAATTTTCCCAGCTCAAGGATTCTGTTAGATGTCTCATTTTTCTGTGTTGTCCTTTACGTGGCTGGCAACCTGTTCTGCCCTCTGTGAAATAGGTGGGAATGTCCCATGGCCAGAACTTCCCAATATCTATGGAAAAATCATGAACTGCTGGATGTTTTGTAGGGGCAAATACCGATTAGTGAAGAATTCTCTACTGCATCAACATAAAAGAAAACAAATACTAAGAGAATGAGAAGCAAGAAAATTCTGCTGATTAATGAGAACAAATTTTAATGTCAGGAATTTTCCACTCATATGGGACTCAACACTTTGGGAAGAGCACAATTGTATTTTCCAAAGAAGCCCCTGGGCATTTCCATATATATGATTTACAGAAAAAAAAAAAAAAAAAGAAACGAAAACCCCACCAAAATCCAATAGGTATGCAATTAAATACCATAACCTGTAGGTATTAGCCTAGATTTTTTTGTTTGTTTGTTTTTTTGCTTGTTATAAGTTCTGCAAAAAGCTTCTTCTGATGTAAGACAGCAGATGAAAAAACTGCACAGCTCCAGTGTCAAACAGGGCATTTGGTCTTGCCTTTGCATGACTGTGATAGCTGAGTTCTACAAAAAGTGAACCCTAAGTAAGTAGCCTAAGTTGTTATCTGTTTATATTATACTGTCATCAACTTCATTTTCCCAGTTATAATTACAGTGGTATCTCTACTACTGCTCCAGCTATATATGGAAAGAAAACATTTGCATATGTCACATTACCCATTCTGTATAGAAATGCTGTATTCCACAGATAATTGTGGTAGCTGAATGTCAGATAAATTAGATATGCTGAGACCTGAAATAAAAACTAAACTGCACAAAGCTGATTTTATATGGAGAAGTTCGATGAAGTCTGGGCTCAGAACTGAGCTGCAGTTTCAATAGTTTTGTTGTCTTATAAATCTGAATTTTAATTCAAGGTAGGAGTCTAGGAAAGGGGATGGGGGATAGGTGTGTGAAGTATGCTGCAATAAACTTTTTAGAAGCATTGAGACAATTACAAGCCTAGTCTTATATAGTTACAAACAACTTTTTTATTAGATAAGTGGGTCTATCTGCCTGGACAAATATGCCTCAACTGGAAATTCGATTTTAACCTAACATGCTCCTAATTTTTTTTTTTTTTTTTCATTTTCATAGTATTACAGCTATGGGAGGTAAGTAATAAAAGCACAACCATATGCATGAAGCAATTATTCGCCTACATATGTTTAAATTAAGATTTTGTTTCCTTTTTTTCATATCGTTTGCTTTAGGTCTTCTAACAAGTCACTGTCTCTACTAGACTAGCCTTCTGTCCTCTTTCCTCTGCTATTCTCCTAAATCCTTCCTTTCCCTTTCCTCTTCCCATCTTCCATTCCTTTCTTGTCCTTTATCTCTTCCCTTCTCCTCTTCTCTTTTCTTTTCATCTCTCTTTCATCTCTTTTTCTTTTCTGTCTTCCAGAAGTGCATAAGATTTCTATATAATTCAATCAATACCTCGAGGCAAGCAATTTGATGATTATAATAAAATAAAAATCCCATTTTGTTGTACTTTGTAGAGGGAGTTTCATTATCGTGTGTCACTTGGTTACAAGAGTTTATGGGACTGTAACTCCCTAAAGGACATTTTAAACATACACTTTTTATGGCAACTAAACTCCACAATAAACGGAAGCATTAAAATAAGATATTGGAGTTGTTTTCTATTGTCTTTGATGGATATGAATAGGAGTCATAAAAAGTCTTGTGTCACCCTTGAATCCCTTCAGCCTCCTCTTTCCTGTTTAGTATCCTGTGAGTAGACAGGCAAGTGTGTTTTATGTGTGAGTTTGGACTCAGCAGCAGCACAGCAATGGTACCCAACATCACCAATGGGGACAGTGACAAAGCTGAAACTTGGTCCTACAGCACTAACGCAGAACTTGCATGGTAAGCCCTTAACCACAGGCTTTGCTTTCCCTTCCAACTCATTTTTAACCTCTATCTACAGGCAGCCTGACTTATTTTCACTAAAAGGAGCTACTTTTGCTCCCTGTAGTAAAGAATACCTGTGCTGCAGCAATGCAGTTGGTGCCACACGTTTACCTCTTTGTCTGACTCATGGAAATGCAGAAGCCACATGAATCTTCCAGAGTCAGCCTTACAAAAAGCCCAACTAATTTTGGTGGCATCTGAACCATCTAAAAGTTTCAGAAAGTTCCCTGTTGGCTTAGGGGTGGATGACATTTGAGACTGTGCCAAGTATTCATTTAGAATAATTAACTGAGATGCAAAAATTGCACAAGCAAGCAAGTAAAGAAACTTTCCTTTTTTTTCCGGAAATTTAAGACATAAAATTCCTTCCTCAAGCATAAACAGCATTTATGATAATCCTTGCACTTGCTTTTCCGCATAAAACACAGAAATAAGCAAAACATTGGAAATGAGGAGGCCAAATTTTTGTGAAGATGAATATTGGGAAATTCACTGGACCAAAGTGGGAAAAAAAAATTAACTAGATTTTTGCAGTATAACAGCTGGTTCTATCTCTCTGTCTTGCAAGACCTGGGTCTTTAAGGAATAAAGACATACTAGGGCTCTACCATTTAGAGGAGCACAAGGGTGGTTACAGTGTTCTATAGCTCTGAAGGTCTAAGGTTATGTATTACTACTGCTTCATTTAAAATATTAATTTTATTCAATTTCTTAACCCATTCTGAACTGCACAATGATTTGAGCTGTTAAATCTGTTTGTGTTTCCACCGGAAAAACTTAAAATTTATTACCCTTTGCATTTTGCTAGTGCTTAATGAATGATGCTCAGGTACCTGCCAAGGTAGCTCCCATAAGAGGGAGAATTAATGACTCTTTTTGAAGTCCCCTGAAATCAACAGGTCTGGTATCTTTACTGAGCCCTTGATCAGTTCCAAGACCATCTTGCACAAACAGCAGACAACACAGAATAATTTAGTTGTGGTCATCTCATAGGAGCTTACAGACCAGGATGAAGCAGAGAGGAAACTGGAGTTTAATAAGCGAGCAGGAGTGGTCCAGAGAAGGCAAAGAGCATTGGTAAAGCAGTAACATGGTAAAATCATAGAATCATACAGTCATAAAATCACAGAACGATTTTGGTTAGAAGAGAACTTAAAAATCATCTTGTTCCAACCCCCTGCCATGGGCAGAGACACCTTACACTAGCCCAGGTTGCTCTAAGCCCTGTCCAACCTGGCCTGGAACATTTCCAGGGATGGGGCAGTCACAGCTTCTCTGGGCAACCTGTGCCAGGGCCTCCTCACCCTCACAGTCAAGATTTCTTCTGTGTACTTAACCCAAATTTCTCCTCTTTCAGTTTGAAAGAGCCTGGAGCAGCAGACAGAGCTCTTTATAGCTGACTCTGAGCCATAGCACCATCAAGGGAAGCTCCTTTACTTCTGTAATAAACTTAGATAGAATTTTAACTTTGGAGATATTTTTCCTTGAGCTTTTTAAATTTTGTTTCCCTCCTCATTATTCTTTAAACAACCAAATACGTTCAATACAGAAACACAAAAAATCCCCTAGAGCATGGGAAAGTAAAAGCTTGGAGGGAAAGAAAACACGTATGTAATCTTTCCCACATGGAGTCAAATAATAAAAAAGGAAAGAAAAACATCAAGGATACAAACAAAAACAAGTATCAGATGAGGGAAGGCAGTGCTTTCAGACACAAAGGTGTTCAGGCCACTGTTGTGCTGGGACTGTTTCCTTGTCACATGATGCTTAATCATAATAAATTAAGTTTTACTTTGCATCTTGCAACATGCTAACTTGGCTCAGCAGGTAATGGGAGGAGTCCTAGGTCGCCAAATGGTGTTTGACTGAGAATAACAACAATTTCCCCCCTGCAGGCTGTCATAAATAATGAATTCAAAACGAGCCTCTTTTGAGCAGATTATTCCAGCTGCTTCTTGTTCTTAAAGCTCGTTGGGAGGTTTAACACCAGAAAGTCAGCCCTCCTGAAGCTACAATTATCATCCTCATGCAGCAGTCCTGGGAAATGGTGAGTTTAATCAAAACAGCTTCACGCTGCCAGAGGTGGAGAACTGCAAGGGTTCCTCCAAAGTTCGGTGAAGGTCCAGTCAAGGTGACCCACGTCCCACCTGAAAACCTGTTGTGGGATGAGCTCAGCTTGTTCACCATGGGTCTGAAATGAGTAGTGTTCATCTTTCCACCTTCTCCAGCTTTAATACCAGCATGGGACTTCAGAGAAGGAGATCCTGGGTAAGGATACACCAGATTTGTATAACCACAGATGAGATTTAGGTCAGACAGTAGGTGAGGGAAAAATAAAATAAAAAATAAAATTTTCTAAGAGTGAGGGCTGATAATCATGGTGAGACACTGCCTGGGGAAACACAGGAACCTCCAGCACTGTAGAGGGGTATAAGGACAGCTTAGACAAGAAACTGTCAGGAGTGGTTTAGCCTAAAGCTTGCCTGCTTTAGAGAAGGAGGAGTGACCAGTCAGTCCTTTGGGGTCCCTTGCAGGGCTGTATTCAATGATTGATGTAAATTGTGATATGCTTGAAAGCGACTTGCTTCCAGGTTCAAAGGGTCTCTATTCAGTGCCTCCTCCTGTTCTCTGGAGCTGGTAGCTGTTTTGCCATTGTCTGCACTATGAGCAGGGTCAGATCCTTAATTAAAGTTATGATCAGCTGCAAATATATTTGCCTGCAACTAATGAAGGGTCTGCCACTTGTTAGTAGCAATTTCCCTGCGGGTACCTTCACTTTAGAAAAAAGAATGAGACCAAGTGACTGCACAGAAGGCACTGATGGGTCATTAAGTAAGAGAAATAAATATATGTGAGTATTTACAGTTGTCTGGGTTTTTGCCTGATTTCTGGAGACAGGCGAAGGTGTGTAGGTGTATGTGTGTGTGAAACTGGGGCTCCCTTTTGTTCCTATGAACTGTTGCAAATTATCTCTGTCAAAATTCTCAATCAAGCCTTAAGAGAATAGAGCACTTGAACAAATATTTCAATCCCTCTTTGTCAGCACAGTGACAGACTGTCAGCCTTAAACACAGCCTTGGTGCCTGTGCCGTAGAGCCGGGATTAGTGGGGCTGATGCCCTGTCCAGAGCCTGAAGCAGCTGCTGTTGAAAGCTGCAAATGTTTGCTTTCTATCCTAAAAGGAGAGTCTCCTGAGATTTGCTCCTAAGCCTGCTGGAGATTAGTTGTGCCTTGATGGTCATCTTCCAAAAGATGACCATCCTTTCCTTGCTGTCATTATATCAAATGCTTGGCCAAATTCAGTCCTGGCAGAGCTTTATTCTTGTTGGAGAAGTTACTTCTGGGGGTAAATACATCTGTTTTCTGTTCTCCATCACTCAGTGTACTGATTTATCTCACATTCTTGGCTTGACCCTCATTGCTGTTATGTGTCAGTACTCAATCAGAGGCTTGATTTTTATTCATGAAGCCTCCTGTGAGGAGGAAAATTGGTGATAACTGCAAAATGGGAGATGAATTCTCCAGCTGTAATGGAGCTGGCATATGCAATGTGCCTCAGTTACTCCAGCAGAAATCTTAGTAACCTTAATTGTTGTGAATGGGTGAAACACCAAATCTTCTTGTCTTGTAAGGGTTTGTCACCTCTCCGCTCTGTACAGTCTGGGTAAAGACTGAGAGGTCTTGGGAGAGGAATTCACAAAGGTTTGTTTTCTGCTGAGATTTGTGACTGGGACTAGTTTGGGAGTGATAATTAGTCTGGGGAGCAAAGAGCTGAACACTAACATTGGAGTCAATGTCTTATCCCGTACTGTCTCGGTAGGATGTGCCTGTGGGGATTCTCTGATGCCTATGATATGCAAAAATTATGCTGAGATGTCTACCTTCATTGGGCATGAATGAGGTTTCTCTAGTCAGATGTCTCTGTTCTTGAATAGTTTTAGAATATATCTATGTTTTTGCCTTTTTAATGAAACTTTCTTGTGAGTTTGGACCTATAAATATGAATTAGCTCCCCCAGGAAACACATTCACTTTAGAAAACAAGAGTAATAATCAGCATTGATAGGACCTGCATGACTTTTAACCAGCAAAAAAAGCTGTCAGGCAAGAAATAATATCCCCTTTTTTCAAAATGTCAAATCCTAGGTGTTAAACTTCACCAGTGACCAGGCAGAAAACACAAATTTCCTTTGTATAACTATGTATTTTTCATTAGTATAGATTACTGTATTTTCTTTTCATGTTCTCTGTGCTCTAAGTGTCCTATGTAAATTAACAGCAAAAAATTAACATAAGGCTGTTTCGGAGAGGGGAGGAAAAACCGAAACACATGTGAATTCAATTTATGGTCTATCTGAAGATACACAAGTACCATCTTTAATCCAGTTTCAACAACACAAACGTGTCTGTAGTAATTCACTGGGTATAATGTGAGGTTTTATAGAGGTACTCTGTACTACACACTATATGTTATTTGGAAGAGCAAAATTATTTCTGTTTTACAATTGTTTAACATAAGATTTATACTCAGTTTTCCAGGCCACACTGGATGATCTTTCTCACATTCTTTGGTGTTATTAATTTTAATGAGATGTGTTTAAATTAAACTCTGATCACCCTGTTTATTAGCTGTATTCCCGTGAGATTCCCATAACAGTATGTCTGGCTCTTTTATGGCTACAGAGTCCAGCCATATAACATGTTTGGCACATAAACACCAGCCAAACACATAAAGGGCAAGACTAGTGCCAGGCATTGGTAAAACTGAGGAAGAGATGATGGAGGCTGCAGGAGAGGGAGGTGTCTGTAAGCTCTTTGGAGCGGTAAGTTTCTCAGAGAGTCTCATCCAGTGTCTTGCCTCACATTCAGAGGGATGCCTGGAGTTGTATCCTGATGATAATGTGGACTTCTCAGTGAGACATTCCTGACTTAAGAAAACAGTCTGCTTGCCTTATGTGCACCCAGCAGGTGCTTAATGATTCACAGCCGTAAGATTTTCTTCCTATAAAATTTGATTTCCACAGTCTCTCGTCCCCCAAGAATCATTATGGTGATTATGTTCAGGTCTGCTCTTCCCCTGGGATGTGCAGGGGCTCAGCTCGTGCAAGCTGAAGACCCCTGGGATATGTTGGTGTTGACCCTTCTGCACGATGGATGCACTGGCTGCCCCATCTCAGTTGGCAAAGCCACTTGGCAGCTGCCCTCCAGCCCCCTCTACTCCCCTTCAAGTTTTTTCATTAGGTTTTCAGATTCTTAGAAACATGTTAATTAGTTCAACTTCTCTTAGTGGCAGCAAGTCATGTATATGGACACCTAAATTTCTAAGGTTCACCTTTCGAAAGCAAAAGATACTCTGCAGAATAAAGGGCAAACATATTGAAAAGCCTTTAGAAATGTCAGTAATCTTAAGTACATAGAAGTTCTTATTTAAAATTCCATCAAATTAAGGAATAGTGATGTATGCATGAAGATAAAATGATTTATGAACTATGTTTCAGAAACAGGGAAAGCAATCCCTGAAATGAGACTACTTGGTCTGATTTTTACCAAGATATGGGGCTTTCTCAGAGGAGAAAATCATCCATGTTCTGGAAGTGAGGGAAGAATGACAATAGGTTTTTCCTGGGTGTCTAGAATTAAAAACAAAATGACAGCAACAACAACAACAAAACAAACAAACAAACAAAAAACACAACCAAAAAAACCCCCTGCTAACTATGAAGTACAGAATTTTCTTGACTTAGGAATTAGGATTAGGAAATTTCCTACAGGACAACCTCAATGCAACTGAGTACAGAAGGGTTAAAGATGTGGTTTCTATGTTGATTTGCTAGTGCAAAGACTTGGGAAATTTATAACAAGGTTTTCTGCCCCAGCCTGGTGACTCAGCTGGACACAACCAGGGAGACTAAAGGGGAAGGCAGCAACATGGAGAGGCCATGAAAAATGCCACTGGCATCTGTCAGTGTAAGTAGAGATAGAGAAATATTAAAGACATTGTACAAGGCACTGAGACATCTCAATGGGAGTTATGTGGAGGTTCACCATCTGTAACGGAGAAAGATGAAATAAATCTGTAACAAATGATGCGAGAGAAACACAGAATGTACCTGGGAAGTGCAAAGGGATGAATAATAAGAGTTTCTTCTGAGAACACAGGGATATCAGTTAGGAAAAATTTGGTTTTGGCTGTTTTAGACTACCACAGAGTGACTGTGGATCACAGATACAATAACATAATCAAAAAGGTAAATGGTATTTCAGGGTGTGTGACACAAGGTATTTTTATCAGACTTGGAGAAAGGGTAACGTTGTTACATGTAGTAAAGGTCAGACTGTGTGCTTAAAACAGAAATGGGGTAAAAAATCCAACACAAGGACAACCACAAAAACCCACTAACCTATTCACACAATACAATTGTTATTAAGAGCAACCCTTGTGACTGAACATCAAGAAAAGAAAACGAGGGATAAAAACTGGAGGAAATTTTTGGCCCAAGAATAAATTGATATGAATGAGAGATGAGTAAATACACATGTAAAATCTGACAAGACTCTCTAGCTACTGGAATTGGAGGGTTATAGAAAGTTCCTCAGTGGGCAGAAGAGGAGAAAAATCTTTTTGGGTATAAAATGTAGACTGGAAACTGTGGCTGGAAATTTAAACTGAAGAAGATTGCAGCATTACCAGACCTCATGATGGAAACTCAGGGACTGGTGTTGGAGAGTTGTGGACCTCTCTCCTAGCGGAGACACGCTGCAGTTCCGAATAATTCTGGCAGCAGTGATTCACATAGGCTGGTGCCACACAACCTCTTTCCATACACTAAATGTTATGCTATGATTTCCAATCAGTCCAGCATTTCCTTTAACCTACTTTGGCCATACTTTCAATCCATGTGAAAATCAATTGACATGAGTAATGTCAGGACTTGGATCTGTAACTAGATTTTAAAATTATATTAAGCTATAGTACAATTTCTGTTACTTTTTATTTATTGTTTGTTGGTTTCCTTTTTTTTTTTTTTTTTTATCTGGAAGACCTCCTGGGA
>JAWWES010000094.1:66604390-66630696 GCA_035583135.1 Lophotriccus pileatus
CCAGAAGAAAGGGGCAAAGCGGCTTTGCTATAATTGCCTGGCCTTGTCTCCAGGGAAACAGGGGAGGAGATTGGGCGGTCCGGACTGGGAATGAGGGGGGTTGGGGAGGTAATCTGAGCTGTCAGCAGTGTCAGGGTTGGTGGCTGTGCTGCAGGAGCTGCGGGAGCTGTGAGAGGTGGCTGGAGCTGTCGAAGCAGTCGGACAGCTGCCCCGAACTGTTGCCTGGACCACTGTGAGACTGCTGCTAAGGAGACTGCAGCTGCCTGAGCGGTCAGAGCTGCTGGGCTGTCGGGGGCTGCCGCTTCTGTGGACTTGCTGCAGTTTGGGGCTGTTTGTTTGGATCTCCATCAGAGAGGGACAGAGCAATATCATTGTGCCTCTCAGCAGCAGGAAAGAGTGAGTTCTCCAGTATCAGGAGATATAACACAGTGGGCAGGGGAAAAGGGAAATTCCAGCATAGCTCCAAGGACAGACAAAACCATGACACTGTGTTATTTAATCCAGGCTGTTTGTTCAAAATATTGTATAATATTAACATTTAACATTTCAAAAAAATGTCTAGGTGTGAGAGAGCAATGGAATAGCTTTCCTATGCTACCAAACCAGGGGACAATGTATTTGGTAAGGAGAGACATCAATATATTTCAGGCAGTGTTTAGAGACTACTCAATCCAGTGTGATAAACTGAAGTAGATTTATAAGGTTAATACCATTTTCAGAGACTATAGACCATTTTATGGGATGTGCTATATAACTTTTGCTCCTTCATCTAAATACATGATTTTTACCAGAGATTTAAAGCAAAATACTGTAGCAATTGGATTCTAAAGGTCAATAAAAGAAGAAGAAAAATAAAAGGAGGAATCAGTAGGGAAAAAGAAAAAAAAATACATAGGAAGATATTTCATTCATTCTGTTTCTGGTACTGTTGTTTTGCCAATTAAACTTCCATAAAGATAATAAAAAGAAAGCAACTGTGGAAAATGAAGGTTTGCCTTCATGAAGAAAGATATTGTGACTTCTAAAAGCCTTTAAAATTATATTTCCTAATAAATAAATCAACAAACGGTACAAAGTCACATAAAACCCTCTGCACATCTCATTAATCTTTGAGATAATTCAGTTATCTTTTTAGGTGAAGTAAATCTTTGCTGCAGACAGTTCATGTGCAAAATTTGTAAGCCACGCTGTGGCAGTGCACCCCCCTTCTTCAGCCCTAACCAGCACTGGGGGCTGGGATGGCTGGATCCCTCTTACTGTGGACTTTGGGGAATGGTGACCCAGAAGGGCAAATATGAGTCTTAAGGTTTCATCCCACTGAGCAGGGATATCTCACAGGGTTACTCCTCCAGGGTGAGAGACCCCTTGCTACAACTGAGTTCATGAAAGGTTTGGGCAATGCTTTAGGGCTCCTGGTGCACCTGTTGGGGTTTTCATGTGCAGGGCTAGGAGTTGGACTTGGTGGTCCTTGTGCATCCCTTCCAACTTAACATATTTTTTGACTCTGTGATTCTGTTCTATGAGATCCTCAGTAAGTGAATAATAGGATGGTAAACTTTGAAATCATAGCTGGGGGCTATAAAGGATTGATTATGCACAGATAAACCTTTACGTGTAAATCATTGTCTAAGTCTGGGACTAGAAGTGGATCCAGCTGTATGCAGACTCCTCCTTGAGAAAGAATTTAGAACACAAATGAGTCCTTTCTGAACCTCATGGCTCAATGGGAGGGTCACTCCGGCAGTTCTGTCGGCCCTTGTCCGCTATACAATAAATAATCACGTTTACCTTTCCATCAAATCCTGTAAAACCACTCTTGTATTTGCTATGAAGCTTCCTTAAATGGCTGGTTTGTATCAATAAAAATACTGTTACTTGCCTTGTAATGAGTGAAGTGCATTACTCCATCCATGATATACACTGAGGAAAGAGAATTTGCCTTAAGGCTGGGATTCCGTCTCCTTACACTAAAACGAGGAGAGTCATGGACAAAAACAAAACAAAACAATGAAAAATAATCAACCTCATAAAGAAGAATGATTAGAAAGACTGGGTTTGCTTATTTAAATGTAAGATGAATAAAAAGCGAGGTGTAAAACTGCAAGATAGGGAGAAACACAACAAGGAGTCATAAACTCTTTTTTTTATCTGGTCTTATGTAGTCTTTTTGTAACATATTGTGGTCCAATGCTTTGCACTCCTGTAGTCAGAGCTACCATAGATTTCTTTTCATTGTTGTGGTCTGGGGGATACAGATATGGGTGTATTGTACATTTTTCCATTTAAAACTGCTAGTCTAGCAACATATTATCTTTATGAAAACCTTCTCTTCTTTATAGAAGAAGGAGCCCAGAGCAAACTATGCGGTTTTTTTGGTGACAGAAGCTTAGAGAACAGGAAGTTATAGGGACTGATAAGATGGATGTTGGCATGTTGGGGTATGTGTGTGTTAGACAGAGAGGGATGCTCTATTTGGTAAATGAAAGTGTTTTACTCTGGACATTTCTAAAAGTGTTTATACCTTTGAGAGGGAGTCGGAGAAAGGCCCAAAAATTACTGAGAGGTTTCATTATGGAGGATGTTTTAGAGAAGTCAAAGAACTGTTTGCTGAGACTTCCCAAGACTTGCAAAGTCATCACTTCATGCAGTAGAGAAAGAACCTGTATGGAAAAGGAGTTGAGAAAATGCATTACAAACAAGACTGCCTAATATGAAGTGAAAATGAGAAAATGAGCCTCTACAGGAAAACCTTCCAGTACCCAAATAACAGCTGGAAAATTTATTGGGAAAGAAAAGCGTTGTGCTGACCCAGTGTAGCCAACACAGACCAGCACAGGCTGAAAGGCTCTGAGTGATGAGGAGAGGGAAAAGTAACCTGTTTGTTGCACAGTTAAACAAGCAGTTTATAGAGATTTTCCAAATATTAGAAGAGCTGCTTGTAACAGACACAGACCGATCAAATATGCTTTGGAAAAAAGCCATAGTACTGTGGTGGGAACTGTCTGGGTAAACCCCCGTTCTTCCCACCCTTATCTTTAGCTGTGGAAGTAAAAAATTGTATTCTTCAGAAACATTTTGAAATGCCTTGTGTTCTCCATTGGAATAAGATCCTTTGAATATGTCTGGAATGGAACAAGGGGAGAAACTAAAGCTGTATTGGACTACTGACAGTCCCTGTTGGGACAGTCCCTGCAACAACCAGGAAGCCTTCCTGAGGAAATCCGAGTTGATGAGACAGATGTACCCCCTCTCTCCACACAGGTACTCACAAACATCCCCACATGTGTTGATTTCAACAAATTTGATCTAGCTGATGAAAAACACATTAGCAAAAAAAAAAAATTCTGGCTAGTTCTTGTCCACTAGAGTTGGGACTGACATTCAGGGCAACACTGAAGACATCCATACGTCGTCTGTTAAATGAAATCCCACTTCAGACTTCAGTGCACATGTTAAGTACTCCCTACATTTCTAGCAGTATCCACACAGACAATACAAACTCAGAAATAATGCCCTGAATGTGTACAGTATTTATATCTTTCCCAGGAAGGAATTAGCAGGCGTAACAGCCTCCCCAAAGGTGGGATGTAAACAACAGGAGAGATCTCAGCCAGAACAAGAAATGGAGTATCTGCCATCTCGTAATTGGAATTCAAATTTAATTAAGATGGAGAGAGAAATACTCATCAACCTTTCAGCGAAATACACGAGCCCTTGGTGCAGTGATCTAAACAGGAGAAAGCAGCCTTTCTAAAACTTTAGTTAAAGAAACAGGTCTTTGTGAAGTAAAGTCTTTGTAAAAAAACAAAGGAGAAAAAAAACTTGTAATCTTAAATCTCAAGCTTATAGTTGGATGACAGAAAAAAATGTATTTTAACTGTTGCTTTGGGCTTCTTTTACGCTTCTGTCTTATGAATCACAATGGCAAATTGAAATTGAGCAAATTTTACAAAATTAAGCTTGGGTGGTCAGGCACTGGCACAGGTTGCCCAAAGAAGTTGTGGATGTCCCATTCCTGGAAGTGTTCAAGGCCATGATGGATGGAGCTTGGGGCAGCCTGGTCTAGTGGAAGGTGTCCCTGCCCACGGCAGGAGAGTGGAATGAGATGACCTTTAACTCTCTTCCAACCCAAGCCATGATTCTATCCTATAGTGTGTGTGTGTGGGGTGACCTGGTCAGATTGGTAAATAGGTAATCCCTAGTGTTTACTGAGCCCTTGGCTCCCACTTCTTTGTAATCTAGCAGAAGGAGGCAGGAGGATTACTCTGACTGCATAAACTACTGTATTATGTTATGCTACTTTGTTGCTCAGGTGTCTCTTATGTATGGGAAGGGACCAAATTTCAGGATGGAAAAACTTTCTGGCAACGGGTTTCCTTTCACAATCTCTCCCAAGGGGTCTGTAATCCTTCCCCATTCATCTTGTGGACTCCTGTTTGGGTATGTGAGCTGTGCTTCATTGTATGATTTCCAAACATGCCTGCCCCCACATCTGAAACTGCATCTGCCACAAAACCTGAGCAAGGTATCAAACTGCAGGTCTTGGTGCTTAGCAAAACACAGTTATAATACTGATACATAAAACTAATGCAGACCGTTATGAGGACAGTGTGTGACTTCCCACATAGGACACACAACAACAATTTCACCTTGTTATTACTTTGTGAAGTATGTAACATCTGGTTGAGCTGCTAGGTATCTATTTATAAAAGTATTTAGTCTTGATTTAAGACTTCAAACAAAAGTGAATCCATCAGGCTCCATGATAAAATGTCCCAGTGGTTTATAACTTTCAGTGTTAAAGAAGTGAAGCAATTTGTAGTTTGAATTTATCTTCTACTGTGAACCTTTGAAACTCATTATGTTTTCCCTCTCCTAGATTAAAGAGCTGGCCATCAGTTAGCCTCTCTTTTGCAGATTCTTTCAGCTTGATCAAATCAAGCCTTAATCTTTTTTTTTTGGGGTAAGGCTGAGAAGGGGAAATTTCTTGGACTCACCAAAAGGCTTTTTCCCTTCCCCAGCTTCAGGTCAACCTTGCAGTTCTTTCTGAATTTCCACCCTTTTGTTGAGGTGTTTTGTACCCCTTATGGAGAGGGCTGGACACAGTATCCCACTCATGGCATGAGTGAAGTTTGGAAAGATTACATGATGGTGCCTTTGCCTTTGTGCCCCACCTTTAATGAGACCATTTGTTCCCCTTGATTTACATCCCAGGATGACCTGTAATTTCTCAGACACAGAGTCATGCTTGGAGCTGATGTTCCAGAGCTTTAGATGTTCTCAAACTCATTGTGGAGTTACTTTTATCTGAGACACCATCCTTAGGCTGTTAAGTGTGACCTCAATGCTTTGCTTCTGCACGCTTGACTGGGATTTAACTGAAATATTTGTTAAAGTTAATAAAACATCTCATTAAAGATGAATAAAAATCACTATCGGGATACAAAGCATTGTAGTTAAAGACCTGCATTTGGCTTCAGGAAATCTGGATATTATTTTAGACTTTTACTGTAAATCACCCATGTAAATCTTGACAATCAGGGGGACTTAATATTCTCCTGCTCTAGTTCCATTATATAAAATGGAGTAACAATTTTTTCACACCGTTTTTATTGTCTAGGCAACCAGTAAGCTAAAAAAAACCATAACAACAGGAACAAAGTAAAAGACTAGAGAGGAAATCCAATGAAGAAAGCATGAAAACAGAGTAAGAAGCTTCTTAGGAGCATATACTACTACTATTATTAGTAGAAAAGATCATCCTGGGCCATGTATTTCAGACAATTTTATTACATGAATTATGATCTGAATTTTCAGTTATAAAACTCCGTTTTGCAATTTGTTTGGCTTCCCCATACTTAAAATCCCTCTTCTGACAATGTGACCTTATGACACTGACTTAAGGGTTCTGTTTGACCTTTGCAATCAGTGCCCTTTAGCCCATAATGCTCTTTTGAGTCTGTGGTGCTTACACCCTTTGTTTGCAAATTTAAATAGTGTTATAATGCCAGTTCTTTGAAATACAATCCTTCAATCAAAGAGGATCACATATATATCATCTTTCTCTTTCTCTCTCTATCATATAAAAATATTATGTCACTGTATCTACCATGTCAAGTGAGTAGTTGGATGGATAATATTTGTATATTGGAAAGCAATACAGCAATGGTTAGTCTTGTCAGAGCTTTGTTTTCACACACATATACTAATCCAAAGTCAAACTGCTGTCTAGAGAACCCTGGGGCTGTGAGACTGGGCCATGTGGCCAGGGATGGCCTGTGGATGTACAGCCATGGGGACAGGCTGGTGGCATCAGACGAGTTCTGTTGTGGCAAATATGCATTTTGGTCACACAGCAAAAGTTGACATCTATATTTTAAAAATATTTATCCCAGCTAGACACAGCACATAGTGATGAGGACAAAAATGAGATTAATTCCTCCCCTCTGGAGATAAATCCAGATTAATTTGCTCTCCCAACAGTGCTCCACTCTCCCCCATGGCCCCCCACAGTCTCCTTTTTAAATTATTATTTTTCTTCCTCTTCTAGGCATTCAACAAAACAATTAAAGTGTATCAATGCATTATTGTAAATCCAAGGTTTAGGCACTGGATTGTCTCTGGGGCAGTACTGGAGTGCAGTATTAAATTTAGAGCAAGTGTAAATGGTTTAAAAATCTGCCCTTAGTGTGTGTGTATGTGTGGCGTGGGATACGTAATAATTGCAAAGAAAAAAAGGATTGTTCTTTCAGGCTTTTCTTTGGAGGATTTTGGAGTCCAAACAAGATTTACTACTGAGGTTTCTTTTCCACTCTGAACAAACATTATCAGCTGATTTACGTTCCATTTAAAATAGATGACGGGAGGGAGCAAGACAACATATTGCAAAAGTAGGAGGGTGCTGTGTTCTACTCCCTCCAGTGCCACTCATTCCACTCACAAGTCAGGGAGACATGGGGGGCATTACCACAGCATTGACAGTGCCAGCCAACTGCAAAACAATAAAGAATTCGTCCAGTCCCTGTCCCTATCTGCTGCCTTTTCCTGCTCTATTTACAGTGGATTTCAACTAGTTGTGCTTTTGACTGCAAACATGTAACTCCTCTGGCTCCTGGAGTAAAAAGCAAGAAGGCAAATCTGCTGTTTGCCCTCCCAGATCAATGCCTGAAAGTTAGTTTTGGCGTCTGGCTGCTGCTGTTAACGATGGAAGCCATGTGTGTTCGGCTGATTACACTCATTGCCCTCCGAGGAGCTGCACGTGGAAGAAGCTGCCTGTTGTTCTTCAGCAGTGAGACTTCCAAGGGAGGGATTATTATTTTAGTGAAACAATGATTTTTCATGGAGTTCAGTGAAAGAAATTGGCCAGATGTCACCGTCATGGGAAGAACGCCCCTACCCAGGTTGTTGCTGTCGAGGTGGCCTTGCTGTTGAGAAGTGGGGCATCAATGGCCCCCACTGAGCTGGCTTTACTAGGGTGAATTGCAACTGAATCACAGGGAACATCTTGGAGTATCAAACACCTCCTACTTGTCACCTCTGTGGGTTGTGCATCCTTGGCTGACTTGCTCAATCACACCACACTTGCCCAGTTTTAGACTGTTATGGTTAAAAATACAGAAAATAATCAAGATATGAACTCTCATGTGCTTGGAACACCAAGGCACAGAAGAAATTAATTAGCATGCAGTTCATAAATGTGACGTTGATGAATTACAGCATAGCTATTGATTAATCATATATCAATTACAGTGGTCTAAGCACTATAGCTACAAATCAATTTAGAGCTATCCGTGAATTGTTACTCGGTGCAAGAAATTAAATCAAAGACTGGTAGTGGTACAAAAGTGCAGGCTAAGGTTTAGCACCCAGCTGATGCACAACTACCATGCTTGATTAACACTAATGGAAAGCTAACTAGCTATGCCTGCAGAGTACTGATATGAGAACAAACTTCAGCTGATTGAAGACTCCCTCACCATTTATCCTGTTTTTTCCCCTTTATGGGCACCTCATTAATGAGAAAGTATGACCCCAACCTGGGTGTAATGGAGCTGCCACTGGGGTAAGGATGCCATTTATTTGGCCACAATATTAAAGGAGTTAATTTGGAAAGGTTTATTTCTACAGCACTTTAGGATACCTGGTTTCTATTAAACACAGAAAGAGAGGGGAATTAATTTATACAAATAATTCCCGTAGCTTGAATGAAATGTTTAGCAGAATATATTTTGCAAGACCTGGTCATAATTCAACACCCTGGTGACATAGGCCCTGACATCACTGGAGAATAATTACTTTGAAAACAGCTGTTCAGCGCTTCAGATAGAAAATTTAAAAATGATTTTTATTTCTTCCACATGTATTTGTCAAAAGATCTTTGAATTCCTGATATTTATTAAATAATAATAAAAAAATTAAAATTGTAATTTAGGCATGGTCTTGCCAATTTTTTAAATGTATTTTAAAATTTCCAATTCAGAATGAAAAAAATGTTACTTCTTCAAAGAAATCCAATATAACCATTCTTTTTTTTTTATTATTTTCAGTATAAAGAAGATCTGAGCAGTTTTGCTGAAAGACGTGCTTGTAGTCTAGATGTCTCTGTTATAATGAGACACACAACTCCTAAGTAAACTGCTGGTAAAACAATTCTTTTTCAAGGAACTGTTTGTCTTTCCAAGGATGACTAATCTTTCAAAGTCTTAAAAGAAAATGCCATCTTCTTTTGTAGTTTAAAGGCGTTTTGAAAAGATGCTTTGAAAAATATCTTTCTCTCTTTGCTACTGTAAGAAGTCCAACACCTCTTTTCGTTGCAGTGATTTCAGGGGACAGAGTCCTGGTCTCTGGGAGCTGCTCCAAGAGGTCTCCATTTCAGGGTTGTCGCACTGCAAGTGTTGCATCTGATGTGGAAGTAGTCACGTACACGAGGGTGAGCCCAGACAACCTTTCTGCTCCGACAGCATCCTTCAAGGATGGCAGTGTTTAAGGCCAGGTTGCATGGGGCCTTGAGCAACCTGGTCTAGTGGAAGGTGTCCCTGCCCATGGTAGGGGGTTGGAATGAGATAATCTTCAAGTTCCAACCCAAATCATGCCGTGATTCCATGATTCTGCGGCCAATTCATGCCCCTCAGTTGGGTTGTTTCCACTCTATTTACAGTGAGACAGAAGAAAGCAGAAACTCTGTTTTCCTCTTGCTTGTGGGCAACTAGGTCTGCTTGTGACTGCAAAATAGAATTTATGCAATGAAACAAACAACATCCATGCTCCATCCGCCCATTCCTGAAAGTAACAAAAGCCTTGTGGAACATATTGACTCACTATTGTCAACATAATGATAGTGTTTGTAAAATAAACTCCCACCAAACACTCCAATAATTAGAATGTCTTTTTTACCCCTCCCAACCTTATGTTCCTTTCAACACAATGACATCAATGTTCATTAATTCTATATTTGAATGTTCATCTTCTGTGGCAGCTCTACCAAATAAACAAAGCAAAGCAATATTTAACAATAAGAAGATATAAAGTGTTTACATAGCAAGGGAATAAAACCAGTGATGGCAACAAAACTCTTAATCAAACTCAATTACAGAAACCAGGCACAATGTGCCAGAGCTGACAGTTTGCTGACTTTACTTATAGTGTTGTGAGAGGAGAAATCTTTCATTTACAGCCCTGCAGAAAAGTGGTTGGTGAAACATCCTGGAGGAAAATCACAGGGTGGGTGAATATTTGTCAAAGAAGTTTGATCATAGTGATAACCAAGAAACTATGGGTAGAAATTAAATGCAGTCGTTCCCTCTGATGCTGTATAAGGTGTCATTTCTATCAGTGGTTCTAACTATGTATCTGGAAAGAAAAGTCAATCTTTACTCCTGAAGTAAGTTTTAACACCAGAGAGCAAAACCCTTCAGGAAAACCCAAAACCTCTCCTGCTGGAATTAAAAACGTCTGTTAGGAACTTGATAGGATGAGAAAAAATGGCCTCAAGTTGTGACAGATGAAGTTTAGATTGGAACATTTCTTCATGGAAAGGGTTGTCAAGCGCTAGTACAGGTTTCCCAGGGCAGTGGTAGAATCTCTATGCCTGGAGGGATTTAAAAGTCATGTGGATATGGCACTTGAGGATGTGGTTTAATGGAGGCCTTGTCAGTGCTGGGTTAGTGGCTGGACTTCAAGAGTTTAGAGGAATTTTCCGACCTCAATATTCCTATGATTGGTTTTGTGTTAAACAAATCCATTTAACTGGAAATTCGTGGAAATTAGCTGAAGAGTGAGCGAGAAAACATCGAATTATAATACTTTCCAATCTCCTGTGTTGAAGAAACATGTCCTCTAAGAAGAAAAAGCAAAAAAGGGTATGGTCAATGCATTTTTTTAAAGTGTATTCTTCCAAGACTGTGGCTCATGTTGGAGCAGAGGATCAGCAAAATTCCTCAGAGTTCACTGAAGTTTAAAGGTAAATTGTTGAGTGTGAGCCCCCATAAATTAGACTGGGCTGTAGCAAACCCTCCCCAAGGAGCGTTTGGATGACACTCTTGGACACAGGGTGTGACTCTTGCAACGGTTCTGTGCAGGGCCAGGAGCTGGACTTGCTGATCCTTTCGGTCCCTTCCAACTCAGCATAATTTTTAAAATTTTTTTTCCCTTAGGTGAAAAATATTTATTATTCTCACTTATAAGGAGGCAATTCAGACTAATTGTTTCCTGTCTAGGTTTTGTGTTATTTTACAAGAGAGAGCGAAAGACAGATAAAGTGTAGAATGTTTTTTCAAAGCATGCCTACTACAGTGCATATAAATAAGAAGTCAATGTCAAAAAAAAGGGACAGTGAGCTACAGTGTCACTTATATGACTTTCATATAGGAATTTTGTATGAATATAGAAGACAGTCCATTAAAACTGCTCAGTCAACCTCTTGTTTAGAAACAGATACATCTCCAATCATATATGGGGTGTTTTTGAGTAGTCTTAAAACTGTCTGAATTGCAAATCCTTTTAAATGTCCATCTAAATGTCCAGGCTAAGTGCCAAGAGGAAATCAATCTGTGTGGACTCTGAAATCTTCCAAGTGTGATAAGCCTAATAGGAACATTAGTCCATTTTATGTTACCTTCAGGAGCTTTTACAGTGAAAGTCTCACCTCTTTTCTACTGCTTTGCATGCACTGGTGATTAATTTTTAGTTGGTCATACTCAAAGCAAAATTAGTTTCTTGCAAGAACTGTGTGAGGGTGAACCCATTTCTGGAATGGTTTGATAGAGGAACACATTCTCTTGGAAAACGTCTGAAAAAAATGCCTTTGAAAACTTGCGCATTTTTTAAGGGGCAATAAAACTAAACACTGTGGGAATACATAGGTGACTGCAGTTTGGTATATTTTCAGTTCCCTTCAAAAACCCTGCAAAACCTTTTGTTCAGTTTCCCTGTTCCTCAAAAGAGTTTCCCAGCTGCTCTTGCACCTCAGAGTCAAGAAACATGAGAAAATATTTTGAAGGAAGTGGCTTTCCCATTCGTGCAGCCTCATTTCACTGTGGACTAGCAGGTGAACATTTGTTTTATATATGTATTTTACATCTGTTTCACTTTGGCATCTAGAAATTAAGCTCTTTTTTCTGCATTGTTATTATCCACTCCCGGTCACCCTTGTTCCATTTCTTCTCTTTTATTGCAACCCTCTTTCCAGGGCTTCTCTGTGTTTGGTTTTACCAGGGGTCACTGGTCTGCCCTGATCTGATTTGGGAGGATCATGGCAAATCCCAGCTCTGCCCATTTCTGAGCTGCCAGAAAGCCACCACAGGATCCTGCCAAATCAGCTCAGGGCAGACCAGAGTCCTCTGCACTACGTAGAAGAATTCTGAAGAATTTTGGCAAAGCAGAAATTCATGGGAGACAAAGATGGCAGTGAAATTCAAATTAGGGGCGTCATGTACACAGGTAAATATATGAAACCAATCTCCATTGCTCTTGACATTTCATAAGTGCTCTGAAATGACACCAGTGAACAGCCAGCATGTCTTCTTGCTCAGGAGGAAAGTGTCTTCCAGATGGTTTCTTTTTATTAATTTAGAGAGAGTTAAGCTCCATCTCAGAGCTACAGACAGCTGACTGATGGATGCTCCCGGAAAATCTGCTGATTGGAAAGACAGTATTTCACATTAGCTGTTTCAGAGTTACTTTGGTAATTGGTTCCAAGGGAGAGGAGGGGAAAAAAAAAAAAAAAAAAAGACTTGCACCAGCCTAGATGTAATTGATTTACCTCATTATTTCTGATTCAGAATTGACAAGACATAGATCAGCCATCGGCAGCTTTGTGCCCCTAAGAATGGATGTTTCAGGCACGCTTGAAGTGTCAGAGAATCATGGATTTATACATTTTAGGGCTTTTACTTTTATATTGCCAGAACGAATGTGACTGGGGTCAGCGATATGTGTGTGTTATTACCTTTTCCTGTACCTCTTTGATGATTTAACTGAGAAGAATGAACACTTTCAGTGCCAGTTGTCAGCAGATCAGAGTTTACAATGTAGGAGCAACGGCCCACATGTAACCCTGGGTTCCTGCTCCTGAGGATGTGTCCGTCCTGCACGTAGCTTGTTGCCTCCAGACAGACATCAGCCTGTTTTTGAAGTGGTTAGCATAGGCAGCTGGCAGTGAAGCTCAGGCTGACCTTCAAACTACTGCACTTTAAAATTGCACCTTGTACAACCCCCCAGGCCTTCACAGACTTTTTTCCACAGGGATTTCTGAGTTTTAGAGCAGCTGGACTTCTAGCACACTCCAATTCAACATGCTTTCCCAAGGTCCAAATTATTGTTGCTCTTGTATCTATTCAAAATCTGGTGGAGTATGAGGCTGATTTCACATACCTTGCCTTCTGTGTTAAACCCTGTGACTTTGTCATTGTTATTGGCAGCTTTGACACAGGGCTGTTAAATGATAGTTTTTCTAATACTGTGGCTAAGCTTTGAACCTGTTTGCTGTGGACATAGTGGATGTTTAAATTTGGAATGGATTCAGAAGTGATTGGGGGATATTCACTAATGGAAACCGAAGATGTGCAGGAGTGTTAAATGTAAGACAGTAACTTCAGCTCAGGGACCATCATTTAGTCTGGAAGTCCATTCAGAGGGAAAAAACCCTTCATTTTCCTTTTCCTATCCATCTACTATTAGATGCTGTCAGAGACCAGGTAGCAGGCTGGGGCAGGCATTTGGCCTGAACCAATTCAGCCCTACTTCCATACTGAGATTTACAGTGATAATCAAGTTATCATTTGATCACTGCTTGAAGGGAGTCCAGTATCTTCCATATCCTCAACACCCTTTTTTTGCCCAAGAACATTTATCTGAAAGTTAAACCACACTTCTTGTCACAAAAGCCTCAGGAAAACAGAAGACCAAGATGCTTGATTTTCAAAATGATTCAGGGCAGCTCTGCTGTACACGGTTCTGTCACCAGTGGTGCCTCATCTGTGCTAGGAGTTTGCTTGTGTCTCTTGTTAATCTTTTCCCCCTCTCCTTTCCCTTCTTCACATTTATGGAAATCTCTGCCCTGCCTTTGTGCTGACTAAGCTGTTAACTCAGGAGATGAAAGCAACACCCCTTGAAACACCACTGCCATTGTAATCACTTTTCTTCTATAAAATATTTCATTTTTGATGAAAAAATGTTATACAGAATTGAAAAGGTCGAATGCTTAATAAACCTTGGGCTCACAGCTTGCAGTACCCCAAAGACCCCACCAGATTTGTTAGTACCTTTCCCTAGGACAGCCAACATGTATGGGATAAATTCTGCTGTTACTTATATTCTAACTGTACTATTACTGTAAGTGAAAGCAAATGAGATTTAAAGAAAGGCAGAATATTATTTCTCATCATAGAATATTGATTTAATTAATCGTTCCAATCAAGTAAAAAAAATAATTGTGCTCAGTCATAAAAAGGAGGTGAATCTGACCAGATGGATATATCATATGGGCAATCCATACATTTTGCTGAGACTTCACACATCTGTTTAGCCCCTTCTATTATGGTTCTAGTGCATCCTTAACATTCATTTTTGAAAGCCTGATCACAATAAGAATACCACATAAAATTTTAATTAATTCCCAAGATAAAGCTGCAATGAGCATCTCAGGGAATCTGTTCTATTGAACTGTCACACTGGCTAAAATGTAGAGCAATAAAATTCCAGTTCTTTGAAGGACTGTTTGGATTCTGAAAAAACTACCATCACATTTAAATACTTAATGCAGTTTATATGGAAATTCTTAAACATAATTTTATTGAAATTTTGTTTCTGCTATTGTTTAATTATTTTATCTGGTTTTTTTGTAAGGATATGCCTTGTTCTGGTTTTGATTTTATTTTTTGGGGGGAAGGGCTGGGGGGGGGCTCTGTTCTTGGGAATTTGGCTAATATTGTGTTGGTGGAAGGCATGAACAATTAGCAGTGTCTTCCTCTGTTCTTCAATCTATTTGAATTTTCAGTCAAGACACATTTGCTTTGATATGTTCTTTGCCCCTGGGACTGGAGGGCACCACATCTGCCAAGGACAGTAATGTTGGAATAGTTCATTCTAGTTGCTGAGAAGCCAAGAAGCTTTGGAAAGTTATAGAGCCAGAGCTGTGTTGTATATTCTCTTTCAAACAGGAATTCCAGCTAACAGAGCAGTAACAATGAAAACAAATTAGCTCCAAGTGTTATACGAGCCTTTTCCCCCTGAGCCACTCTTCATCTCTCAGGATTATAGAGAGAACACCACTAATTCTGCCTTGCTCAGTTCTCAGATGTCTTACAGAAATAGGTCAATAAATGTGATATATCAGTGGCTCAATTAGTCAGATGGGATTGGTAGGGTCTGTGTGGTCTTCTGCTCCTTTTTTTCCCTCATCAAAATATCAATTCCTGCATTAAAAATGTTTAATTTGAGATTATCTGTTTCCATTCACTCTTCTCAGCTGTGACTGAGATGATTCCTCTGTCAGCAAGTGTTTTACTTTACATTGGTTATTGTTATGTATTTTGTGAATCCTAATTAGACATAGTTATTACTTTCAGAGTATTTATGCTTCTATGAAAAGTGTAACTTTCATCGAAAGAATTTTTTTTTTTTTGTCTTGGAGAAATCAATGAAAATGGGACAACAAGGGACACCAACAGGATATGTAGTCATGTCCTTTCATAAAAGCAGGGTCAGTTGTGTTAATTGTGACAAATGCTAATCCAGTTCTTCTTAAAAATCTTCAGTGATGACAAAAATTTCCAATGTTAGATTTTAATTTCTTTGTTTTATTTCTTCCTGGTCTAACAACAGTAAACCAAGAAAAGAGTTTATTTCTCTCCTCTAGTTACCTTTTAGACCATTTCCACATTTTCTCCCATTTTTGCTTTTCCCTAGAATTTTTTAAACCTTTCTCCTAGATCATATTTTCCACACCTGCCCAAATCAGTCTCATTCTCTTTTGAGGATCCTTTACAAATGGTCCCCATCCTTCTAAATTTTTGTCCTTCTATGCACCAGCACAGGTTTTTTGATTCAGGCTGAGACTGAGAATGTTGGGGTTGTTCAACCTGGAGAAGAGAAGGCTTCAGAGATACCTTAGAACATCTTCCAGTACCAAAATGGGCTACAAGGGAGCTGGAGAGGGATTTTGGACAAGGGCATGGACTGATAGCACAAGGGAGAATGGCTTTAAACTGTCAGAGGCAAGTTTAAATTAAATACTAGGAAGAAGTTCTCCACTGTGAGGATGGTGAGGCATCGCCCAGAGGAGCTGTGGATGCCCCATCCCTTGAAGGTTGGCAAGGGCTTGGAGCAACCTGGTCTAGTGGAAGGTGTCCCTGCCCATGACAAGGCATTTTGGGCAAGATGGTCCCTTCCAACCCACACCAATCTGTGCTTCCATGATAAGTTTATCTATGATTTTTGTTCAGTTTAGTCTAATGTTACTCAGATCCTATTCTGCCACACCTCAGCCGGGCCAAAAATTCCCTTTGGTAAGTGTGTGGTTTTGCATTTCCAGGAATTTCGCTTTATATTTGACCTTCTGAAACAACACTGTATTTTTTTTTCTACTTCTCTCCAATTGCTTTGAATTCCAGTCTTCTCCACTGCTTGCAAATGCTCACTTTGGTGATCTCTGTGACTGCAATAAATATGCTTTCTATTCCTTCATCCAAACCACTTATGGAATTATGAATGGTATCACACTTAGGACAGAATCCTAAATAGCCCACAGTACTGACTGGGGATAGCTATCTAATTTTGATGCTCTTATGGTAGCTATGCAATCCCACACTCTAGAGGTTCATCTAGATAATGTTTCTCAAACTTTTTTTCTAAGTCCTTCATGTAAGACAGTGTCAAAGCCTTGCTAAAGTATATTACATTTCCTGTTTCTCCCTTATGCACAAAGCCAGTTAGCTTGTCATAATAGGAATCAGATTAGTTTGACATGATTTGTTTTTGATGAATGTAAATGCACTGCTGCTCTTCTCTTATCCTCTAGGTGTTTACAAGTTTTTGAGTTTCTTATTCCAGTATATTTGTGGGAACGGAGTTTCAGCTAAATCTGCACATCTGTCACTGATCTCCAACTCTGCTAAAGAGTGTATTTTCTCTTTTCAAGAGAGAATCCTGAATTCCCAAGGAAAAAGAAGTCTGAAATTTTCCTGTTCTAGAAGGCACTACTATACCCACTGAATTGCAATTCTGTTAGAATAGCCCTGTCTGCGACAGCTCTTCAGCAGCACAGTGGCATCAGGACTAAAATTACAATTGTGCTTCTTCAAAATCTTTAGACGGGGAAAAAATTCTCTCTGCTATCTGCTATTAATGAAAGGACAGAGATGATCTGTTCCAACTCAGGAAGGAGAAGTTGATACATAAAAAATTTGCAGCCTTCTAACTCAGCTGCATACCTTCTGCAGCATTCACAAATCTTTGAGAGCCATCAAGTGCAAATACACAGCTCAGAGGGTCATGGAGGGACCACATTTCAAAGTACTGTCCCCAGATCCCTTTCCAGAGTTTGTTCTGAAGAAGTTTATACCTACTAGGAAATAAATGAATAAACAAGTTGAAATACAGGAATGATCTAAAAAAACCTGTAATTCATCTGATTCAAGAAGAGGCAATAATTCAGAGTTCTGACAATACATGGACTTGCAGAAAGTGTGACCAAAATGCCTTGTTTGGAATATATTGACTACAAAGAAAGCATGCTACAAATAACCCGTTGTCCCTTCTGCAGCTACGCCATAAGATAAAGAATTTAAATCTCCCCAAGGCACATACTGTCTATTTCTTTTGTATTTTCTTATCTGTTCATAAAAATTTCTTCTCCTTTTGATTCACTTCCGGTTGTACCCGCTCCATGCCTCTGCCCAGTCTGAAGACAAGTAAGGAAAAATTCAATCTTTCAATACCCTGTTTAATTACAGATAGTAGCTGTGTAGGTGTTAGTATTTCTGGGAAGCAGGGTACCACTTTATTTATAGCTCTGCTTTTTAGCATGAAGCTTCTGTGTCTTCATGCTGTGATTCCCTGCCAGAATGCCTACTGAATATGCAAGTTCTTAGGCAGCTTCACTAGCAACTGAAAGCTTAGTTTATGACTGAAATAAGGCACATGCTCACAGCAATCACACTGAGATTTGGCATGGGTAACAATTTGATGAGAATCTGATAGTATTTTATACCCTATTTCGACATCCTGTTTTGCTATGTGACTGTCCTTGCCCTGGTATTTGACAGGAGAGCCTGAGTGAGTTGGTCCTGCCCATCAGGAACAATACATGGTGCTTCTGACTTTGACAGATTTATGGTAAACACATTTTCTTGTGGGAAACATTGTTACACTAATTCTAAGAGAATTATTTCCAAAAGCTTCTTTAATGGGTCCCCTTATTGTGGAAAAACTTCACATGCAATACACATCTTAGTTTTGAAATGTAAAGAAACTGTCCCATCCCCCCTCCCCCGCCAAACTACAAAACTCCACCCCCAAAAAATACCAGTCAGTAGAATCTAGATTTTGGTTAAAATATCCAAAATTACGTGCCTGTATATGTGTCTATTTTAATGCTGGAGAGTGAACTGTCTTTATACTGAGTGGAGAGCTTGTCAGGGTGATTGGTCCTGTTGAATTGTTCTCTGCCACAAATCACCATCACAAACTGGGTACTCATCTAAATTCATAGAAACACAGAAACCTATAATGGTTTGGGCTGGAATAGACCTCAAAGATCACTCAGTTCCATCTGCCAGGGACAGGAACACCTTCCATTAGATCAGGCGGAAGGAAGTCCTGTCCAACCTGGTTTTGAACTTGTGCACTAAATACGAAGGGGATTGTATTACCTCACTGCACTGACTGCAAAAATAGCTTAGAAATCTACCCCACATCTGGAGGCTTAAACTGAGCTCAGTTAAGATCAAATCACTGTCTGAGTTGCTTGGACAATTGTACTTGATAACTTGCACAGCCTAAATAAACAGGTGCTGAGGTCCCACCTCAGATTCTATGTTAGGTGACAAAGTCTTTCTGTTGTGGTTAATGTTTCCTATACAATTTTTTTTTCCTCTATGGCTTGTACCTACCCCCTACAACCACAGTTTCATGAACAAGGGGTGGTTCTGCCAGTTCCCGAGACTAGAATTGCTGCCTCTTTGTGTGATCTTTTCCAGCCTGAACTTGTTGAAGCTTGTTCAGTGCTTTAGCATCTTCAGTGCTTAGACAGGGGAGGTGCATTTTAATGCACAGCCATCTCCCTCACGTCCATCATTTTGTCTGCTGCATGATTTCACTGGGTGTCACTTAATATTCCTCTCTGAAGCTGTTTGCTTTTTCATGAAGGATACAAAAGACATACTTGCAGCTACTTAAGCAACCCTCCGGGTTAGTTTAATGTACATTTTACTAATAAAAAAAAGTCAGCCGAGTGTCAAAATGCAAAATAAGGAAGGAGCTGAAGCAGAAAGGCCAAGCAGCTGTCAGCTCCAACTGACTGAAGAGAGGGGTCCTCCCTTTTGGGGACGATATTGTAGGTGTCCTGCAAGCCTTATAACTCACTCTTTGGGGAGGTCAGGATGTTCTGATGTTTGTAATAAACTGTGCCTGCTTCTCCAGCCAAGGTGAGTGTTGCCTTGCATCAGGCATAGCAGTAACTCATAAGAGTGGCTTCCTCTATATTAAAGGTACTAGGAATAGATAGAGGCAAAGGGTGGTGGAATTGAAGCACAGTTGTTCCGAACTGACAGGTAGAAATTGATTCACAAATAAAATGTTGCAAGGCTCAGTAAAACAGGGAACAAACAGTGAGTTATGGGTTTATGGTAGAATCACAAGATAAGTGATAAAGACAGTCTTGTATAAGGATCATCTGAAATCCAATGTAGAACATTGATTTTTTATATATATATATATATTATATAATATATATGTGTCTGTGTTATGGTTGCTGGTGTTATTTCTACCCACTGCTATGACAGTATTTTCTTTAAGCCTTTTCAGATACATATGATTGTTACATCCCAGTTCCTGGAAAATGATTGTTTTCAGATAAAGCTGTGTTTCAGGTGGACAAGGATTCAAGGTTCAAGGGTGTCAATGTCATGTCTTCTCTTATACAAAGATCACAAGATCAGTAAGACTGTATGATACCAGTAAGATAGGACACTGCAGACAAGTTAACATGGTTTTCAGCTTAAATCGACAGTAGTTCCCTCTGCATGAGCTGTTTTTAATTCCTGAAGTTTTCAAAAGACAAACTTATCCAAAGCTAACAAACTGTGTCAGCAGTTATTTGGTACTTTTTCAGAAAGTTCACAAATATGAATTTCAATGACTTTCAACAGGATTCATGATTTATTATGACAGCTGCTGTACAGCTTTAGACTCAGTAATATTTTGTACCTGTATTGAAGTTATACTTAATAAAGGCACGAATTTCCTTTTTTTTTTTTTTTTTTTGTTCCTTTTGCAACTGGAAGAAGATCTGCCAATAGTATGATCACAAGGTAATCCTTTGATCTATTAGAATGTTTTATTTGTTATTCTACAAAGCACAACTTGCAGATCATCCCAAAAATTGCATGTGCCTTGAGCTTCTGGAGGAAAAGATCTTCTATAATATCATGTCGTTGCTATTAGAAATCAGATGCTGCTTTTTGCCTATTGCTCTTGCGATACTATTTTCATTCCCAGTGCAGGATAACTGTACTTGGAGACAGTGTCTACTCTTAGCCTATGTAGGAGGAACACCAGATGGATATGACAAATAAATGGAGGAAGCACAAGGTACCAGTAGCATGATTGTGATTTGTGTAGTCGCAGAACACCCACTGTCTAGCTATTGTCAGGCGTTTTGTAGTCATTATAGCACAGCAGGTAAATATTAATGGGAAAAGATTACATACTGTGAGACAGAGCATTAGACTGTGTAAATCACCAGAGCTCAGCTGAAGTTCAGTGGAGTTGTGAGACTTCAGACCAGCCAGAGATATGGGCCTTAAACTCTTCCTTTTCAAAAGAAAAATAAACATCTTGAATCTCCTCCTCTGTGTGCTTCAGGCTGTTCTCTCTATGCAGCTAGTACTTCAAATGTGTGTGTATATATATATATATATATATATATATAAATATATTTAATACCTGGAAGTGATTATTACTTTGGAGAAGCGAGGTCAATACCCATTATGTACCTGAGGAAAAGGTCTGTATCTGTAACTGTCAGCAGTTCCTGCAATTACACCCACTGCCAATATCAGCTCTTGGAATTCCCCTTTCATACAGCTACTACAATCTACTTTTGTCCTCCTTCATCAACAAAGCTGAGTGTGACATCCTCTAACAAGGTTGGTAGGGTTGTTACACGACTCAATTATTAACTCAAATGCAACTCGCGTACTGCAGCAAATAGAATTTCTTCTGACAGGCTGCTTGTCATATTATGGCCTTATTTGATTAACTCACCCCTTTGGAGGTGTTCATGATCTCATTATATCTTTAATGATAAAATTCCCTTCTGCTATGTGCTATTTTATATTACGTTAAAAGGAATTAATTCATTTTTCGCTTGTCACTTGCATAATTGGATAAATATTTAACAGGGGTAAGTTGATTAAATTTCTGCTAAAACTGTACTCAGTAGAAAAAAAATGTCCTGCACACCTTAAAAGCTGGTCTGTTGGTCACTGGGGGAGCAGGTGGTAAATGCAGTGACATTTCCCATCTTGAAGGCTGCATGAAGTCCTTCTGTTTAATTCTGTGGAGTCACAAAAAATGAGTAGCAATGAAAGATTTGACTCCAGTAGAAAATAATGGTTTTAGTAGATTACACTGCAAAGAGTTTAAAAGATGGGAGCCATGACTGAGGTGGTACCTGAGAGAATTCATCAGATGTGAGAGGTAGTACGTCTTCTGATTAAAATGAGAGATAAACAGGGTCACTGTTCTGAATCTGTGATGCTGAATCCCAAAGTCAAGGAACAATTCTTTAAGCTCTGTTTGAAGGAGTTTTAATTTATTTCAACAAACACAAACTTGTATCTACTTTTCAGGTCCACAGACCTTCTTCTCCCATGGTGATGTTTGGATGTCGAAATGTTTTGTTTTAGCCATATCCACGGAACATAAAACTCAGTACATTGTCAGAAACAGTGTCAAAATTTGTATTCCAAGTATTTTACTGACTCAAGTTATTGATGCCAAACTGGCTGTTAATGCTTGAAAACATAGGTAAAATTATGGCTTTGCAGGATTCACAGGAATTTCAAAAGCAGTTTGTTTAGGTTTTTTGTTTGTTTGTTTCCTCCCCCACCCCCCACTGACTCTGTCTCCTTATCCATAAATTATTATGATGTTAACACTGGTAGATAAAATGTTTATTTCATTCACTTTTAGATCTTAACATAAAAATCACTGGAGAAAAGCATATAATAATTAAGCTCCTTCATTTGAAAGGATAACATTATGTAAAATGTCCACCAAAATAATCACTGACATTTTTTATTTTGAAAAAATAGAGTTAAGTATACATTTATCAAAATCAAAGACTCTAATTTGATTATTTTTACTTTTATTTAATTGTCTGTTGTCCAGGAGGGTGAGATGAAATTCCAGTCATAAGATTTTAACAGCCATAAATCTGTAAAACCCTTGGCTCCTAGAAATGAAGATAATCAGGATCTCAGTAGGTCTTCTGATCCATTCCTTTGCCCCAGGAAAATATCAGCTCAGACAGTGCCTTTCAGGTAGGTGTTTGTATAAGTCTGTTTTTAAAATCCTTCCATGTTGGAGATTTCACAGCTTCCCCAGGCAAACCACCAATGTTTCCCTATCCTTGCCATGAGATGTGTTCTAAAGTTTTCATTATGAATAAGCTCAAATAATTTCAGGCATACTTTTTACTCTCTTCAAAAGCAATTAATTTTATAAAACCAGGAATTAAAAATAGAAGGCTATATTTGGGAAAAAGAAAAAAAAAAAAAAGAAATAGAAGTGAACACAAATGAGAGAGAGATTTTAACGTATTAGAGGAAGCATAATATTTTCCAAGTCTCATGTAATCAAGCTATTCACAATTCCAACTATTTAAAGGCACCAAAACTCTTCACATCATGCAGTTTCCCCAAATGAGTCTCTGGAGCCACTTGCTTTTCTCCATTAGCTATAAACAGAGATAGCTGAAACTGAAGGTGATGTTAAATGACCAAATTATATGCCTGAATTTGCTTGGGCCCATCACCCTTTTCTGATCTTAAGCAAAACAATTTATTCATCTAAAGGCACCATCTTTTATTCTACATTCTGTTGGACTCAGCAGTTTTGATTTCCAAAGAGGATTTCCAGATTCTAGAGAATGGTCTCTTAAAATGTTTATTTGTAGAAGTTTTCCCTTGTGTGGCGTTGACCTTGGCTAACTTATCATCTTACAAACAAGTCCCAAAATATCCTGGAAGTTTCCTTGAACAATAAGCCAATCTGAGAAGGCACTTTGTATACAGCCACTCAGCTTTGGATAGTAAGAAATGTTCTTTGTGGGTTGATCCCTGGCCGTTGGCCTCACTGTCAAGCAACAGTACCAGAAACACCTAATTTACCAGGACAGACGTAGCCTTTAGTCCATTGCCTAATTCCAAAAGTTCCAGGGAAGGCCACAGAGAAAGGTCACGTTTGAACATTTGACATGGTAATCTGTGTAAGTGAAATTTATCCGGGGATCTGCACCAGTTTGAAAAATTTCAAGGAGTTCATCATTTGGAAAAAATAAAAAAAAAGGAAATAAAAGCAAAACGTGTCCCAACTGATTATTCTTATCTTTCAGCCATTGCTACAAATAGATTAAAATCCCTGCCATATGATTCAGATGGGCAATCACAGAACAGCATTCCGCACAACAAGCTCTGAATAATTTTACTGGGAACCTGCCAAAGGCTGAAAATTATGGAATAAAAAATGAATGATGAATAAATTAATAAACAAATCTGTTTGCAGAAATTAGTGTTGATTGCTAAATGATTTGCTGCTTCACAAATGGGGCTACATTAACCCTGAGATTTGTTCTGTAATAGAATGATTTGGCCTTTTGTAGCACCTGATTGAATGCCTGTTGAATTCAGATTCTCAGCTACTTCAGTGGACTTTGAATTAGACCCATGGGACATTATTCATTGTCATATCTTCCTGTGCCCTTGGAAAGAAAGTTGTCATTATTTTCACTTCACAAGTGGGGAAATTGCAGTACAAACAGAGTATGGCCATGGTCGTAGAAAAGGTCACTGGTGCAGCTCATTGACATAGGACAGATGGAAAATGAGAAGAGTCATGTCCATGAGATTTAATTGCTCTATACCCAGAAGTAATAATAGTCCATAAGAGTCTGGGGTTGATTAATTGACTATTGGGTGTGAGTATCAGAGTTCTAAGAACAGAAAGTGAAGTTTGGAGTATCTACAATATCACATCAAAGTTATTTTTTTTTTTCTGCAACGGCATTTTTTTTCTTCCCACAAATTAACTTTTGGTTTGCAGTATGAGAAAAAAAAAAAGTCATCTGCCACCTGAAGTCCTGGGCAATCTTTTTCCAAATCCTCATTTGAAACCAGTAGGTGACAGCTGTACTATTTCACCCAAATTCATCCGTCCTTTTAACCCGTGGGGGCCAAGTAGAGGAAGCAAAATAACGTTCATTTTTAAGAGATATGAACCAAAGAAAACCAGTGGTGAGAAATGGGTTGTGTGCTGTGCTCACTCACTCATTTGAGGGAGGGGAGATTTACTGACTGCTGGGGTCAATAAAATTGCAGCGCAAAGGGAGTTTTCATTCTTAGTCCTGAACTAACTCCATGAACTTTGTCAGAAACACACTACAAACAAGTCAGATGCCAAAAAGTCTGAGAGTTTGAACTCTGGATAAGCCAAATAAGACATCAAGGGGCTAAGGGACAGAAACACACACATTCCGCCCATCCTGTATGAGAAAAATCTGTCTCTTTCTGTTACTGGTGTAGAGAGGATACAGCTCTCATCAGCTGGGACATCCTCCTATGGGCATCAGTTAAAGGAGATGGGGAAGGAGCAGGGTTTTAGTACAATCCTTAATTTTCTACCTGCTGAGACAAAAGAAAGCATGATCAGCACAGGACTGGCCCTAAAACTTCCATAAAAGTATGGATGCATACTTTTACTTTGTGTTTTTTAAAGTATTTTTTATATTAAGGTTGGAATGGTAATAAAGATATGGGTCCTGAAATTAACATAAACAGCATAGAGTCAATGCCTCATTGCTTTATTCCCATAACATGTCTAAGGGACACTGTCATAAACTTGCTTAAAATAACAACATTAGAAACAAATGTTTCACAGAATCACAGAATATTCCAAACTGGAAAGGACCCACAAGGATCATCAAAGTCCAACTCCTGGCCCTGCACAGGAAAGCCCCAAGAATCACACCATGTGTGAATGACACCATGTTTGCATTAAGTTAGGTGTCATCATGTATAACAAATGGAAAATAAAAAAACTGGGCACCCATACATAGCAGAGGGAAAGCAAATTATCCACTACACTTCAGGTTCATCAGTTTAATCTCAATAGTATTCAGTACTTCATGAGTCTCCAGGGAATAAAGATTCAAATGATGGACATAAAGGAGAAATGACATAATGTTTCTCAAAAAAAAATTTTTTTTTTTTTTAAAAAAAAAGGTCAGTGCAGTAGAGCTAAACCATAGTATGAAGTTTAGTTGTTATCACATAAGATATTTTTTCTTAAGGAACAGAAAATGGGGATTCCCTCGAGAGTTTTAAAGAGGTAAGAAACTTTATTAAAAGAGGTGATATGAAGCTAGAAACAGTTTACTGAAAAAGGCTGGATTCATGCATTATTAGTTTTTTAAACAACAGCCTTGGCATGAAGCATAGGAGATTGTTTATGAAGTTTGCTGATGAGATGAATGAGGAAGGTATCATCAATGCAGAGAAAAAAATAGATACCACGTAGGAAGAAACAACTAATGTAGTAGACAAGTGTAAAGATGGTTTAATATCTTACTAAGATGTGGAAGCTCATGACCCAAGGGACTAATATCAAGAATTTTCTGTGTAAACTTCTAGGTCATTACTCAGTAACACCTCAAGGAAAGAAGACCAGAATATTCTTCTTGCCAGTAATAGAAGGGCAGTGCTCAGCAGCAAACAGATGTGTGAAAAGCAGCTGTGGTTGCTCAGAGAGGCAGAGATTTGTTGCCTCAGTAACATAATTCAATGACTTGCAGCATCAGCAGAGAGACCTGGCATCTCCCTGAAGTGGGAGCAGAGGGGTGCTTGGACCATAAATTTCTATGGGAACAGGCTGCATTGTTTATCTGAGGTCAATAGGAGGCAAAAATTATTCAAGATATTTAGGATGTTGTGGATAAAAAAAAGTAAAGCCCTCTATTTGAGCGAAGGTACAATGAAAAACTGGCACCAAGTCACATGTGTCTAATGAATGTACAAAAGGGCTGTCTGAATGCTGCTCCTTGAATGTCAGCAGCCTTCTCTGCTCCTATGCTTATTTGGAAGCTTGATTTTCCTCTATATTCTGGGCATCTACTGCAAGATATAAGAATTTGTCTTAGTAGGCAATACCTTAGTAGTAGATATCATAGAATCACAGAATGGTTTGTGCTGGAATGGACCTTAAATGTCGTCTTGTTCCAACCTCTGCCATGGACAGGGACACCTTCCACTATCCCAGGTTGCTCCAAGCCCCATCCAACCTGGCCTTGGACACTTCCAGGGATGGAGCAG
>JAWWES010000094.1:66644425-66654895 GCA_035583135.1 Lophotriccus pileatus
CGAGCCCCCGAGATGAAAAGTGCAGTAATCAGCATCCCCTCCCTTTCCCTCCCCTCCCTGTCCTTCTTCCTCTCCCGTCTATAGGAGAAAGCCCTAGCCCTGTCACTGGACCGTTTTGTGACTACCTGCTGTTCATTTTCCTAATTACCTCTGGAAAAAATTCCTCTCTTTCATCTGCCCAAAGGAGAGGCAGTTCTCTTACATGCCATGCAGCACAGCATAGCACCATGAACGTCTGACCTTACTTTACCTGGAGATATAACTCTTTTAGCAGTAATTAATCTCCAGGTTAATCATCAACTTTCTTTCTATATATAAAACTCATATTTACTTTGAGTTGTGGCACAGAGAAATGAGACTGAAAATGGATTACTTTTTGCTTAGAAACCATGTAACGTGCTTTAAATTTTTATTTTTACCTTTTTTTTTTTTTTTACATTACTATGTACACTAATTAATTCATCATCTTTCCAAAAAGATTTAAAAATAGTGCACTTGCAGTGTGTCTCTCGGCAAAACAAAAGCCCTGCCATTGTACAGTGAGATTTGCATTTACAGAGTTGTCCAGAAGTACGGGTCACCAGCACAGCACACCACCAGAGAGAGCAACCCTGGTCTGGAGCGGTGCTTCCATTCTGGAAGTGCTGTTCAAGGCCATGTTGGATGGGGATTTCAGCAACCTGCTGTAGTGGAAAGTGCCCCTGCTCATGCAGGGGGTCTGAAACTAGATGGTCTTTAACCATTCTGTGATTCCCACCTGGAAAAAAATAGTCTGTCTGAATTCCATCTGGGATCCCCACATTGTCTTGACACTGAAGCATTGCAGGAGTTTAATGGGCTTCAAAGCCATCAAGGTTGCTTTGGTCCCACAAATGCCCTGTGATAGCCCACCAGGACCTGAGGGTCCCAGCCTCTTGTACAGTGATATATCTCCATCCCCTGAATGATAATGAAAGCCCTAGACACTTACCCATGTTAAACATATCGAGAAAGGGAGGGATTAGCCAAAATTGCTCATTCAGTGTCTATGAGCAACACATGAAAAACAACAGAAAGGGGTTTTCTGGAGAAACAATAGCAGGGGTCTCTCTGCTGTGGGAGATCAGTATCAGTAGCATGAGCTTTGTCCTGTATTGAGCAACATTTATGGGAGTGATCGATGGATGTATTATCCTAGTTTTATGCATTTGTTGACTCAAAAAAGGAGTCAGCCCAAGACTGAATGGGAGAAGTCAAACTGGCAACGTCCCCTCAGCGAGCAGTAAATCAACGCAATGAACCACCAGCTCTTTGTCTTGGTGGAAGGCCTGGGGGGTGGTAAAAAAAAATCCTGTTTCCATAAGAAAAGAAACTCTCAGGCTGCCTTTACGCAGTCCTATTCTCCTTTGATATTTTGTGGCATTTCTACAGGTCTTGCTCTGGTTAACATGTTTAAACACACACATTTTCAAGGTTAGTTTGACATTAGTGCATTTCACTGCTCAGGGCACACGACCGTCTGAAACACTCCTTGTGAGCTCAGCCTGTCCAGTGTCCTGATGTGTGGTCTGAGCTACGGGGAGTGGTATTGATAACAGAGCAGTATTTGCACCATTCCTGGGGAACCTGAAATCCTCAGGCTGCCAAGTGCCAATGTGTGGCCTGAAAGGCACGTCAATCAAGGTCCTTCCTACAACTTCAGGAGAGTTAGGGAGAGGGTTTCATCTCCTGGGCACTTGACACATCTTCCCTTATCTGTTAATTTAGCTTAATTCATCACTGGTTTTCTGTAATGCTATTAGGACTTTAAAAAGTTGATTATGGTTAAAACAGGCAAACATCTTCACTGTTTTACAATCCTGTCTGGTTTAAGTGTCTGAGTGAGAGTGAAGGCAATTTTGTGGGAATTCTGTCCTGTGTCTCTGTTGATAGCAGGAATCTGTTGATAGAGGAACCATTTATTTTGTTATTTAATACATAGAGCCTCACAGTTTCTGACTGGTATAATTTCACAGTCAGGGAAGCAAAGTCATAATAAGATTAAACGGGTGTTGTTTCTTTTCCTCCTCGAAAGGAAAAGAATGAGTTAATAATACTGGTGAGAATGGAACAGACAATAAAACCCTTGACTCTTTATTTCCTGCTGTACCCAATTAGCAATTACAGTAGGAGTGGCTGTAATTAGGGAAACGGGTGGCCTTGCACAAACAAGATATTTTCATTTAGTATTGAAAATAGTGCATAGCAGAAATTCAGTGTCTATATGACTTACCAGCACTGTCTGAATGTGGGTAGGAAAATAGTAATTTAGATATACATATGCACATGCATACACTTGCCAGTACTCTGTTTTAATGGAACATTAAGCTAATGCCACATTAAGTTACAATACACTTCTTATAGAACTAAGATCAGCATCTATATAAATATCAGATAGATGTATTATGATCTGAACCATTGCAATAAATAGCAGATGGCTATGCAGTAATGGGACAATAAAAAATATTTATCACATCTTCCTAGTGTGCTGCTGGTCCCATTTGTTGTCAGGGCTAATGGCCAAGTTTGATGTGTGCCCTCTGACACAGTGCCTTCCCAAATCACACACACAGCCACCAAGAATGGTTAATGTTGGGAGGAAGCACAGCGGGTCGTCTGGTCCAGCTTGCCAGTTGTCATGGGTTTGCAAAAGTCCCCCCTCTTTGGGGGTTCTAAGTAGTTTGTCCAGGTGAATTTCAGGGACAAAACCAATCAGAAGCTTTGGTAACGCCTTTGCCAATTACATCTTTAAGAAAACGGAAGAGAAGGCTGGTGGCGCAGAAGAAAATTGAGGAGCCATGTAGGAAGAGGTGTCAGGTCCCAAGGGGGGCCAGGCGTCCCTCCTCCCCTGGCCCTGGGCTGGGGTCAGGGGCAGCACTAAAGCCCACCTGACCAGACATGTAACAGAGTGAAGAAAAAAAATCTTTAAAGAAGAACTTGGACAGGCTGCTGCAGAAAGAATTTCAGTCAGAGAAATAGCGGAGCCTTCAAGGTCAGAGCTGGCAGCCGGAGGAGAGAGAAGCTCCAAGGTGGGGGAGACATCTCCTTCTCCCTCTCCCTCTCTCTCCCTTTAGCAGGGAAAGGACTGAAATCTAAAAATCCCTGTTGTTTGTGGAAGACTGTTGGGAAGCAGAGATAACCCAGTCTGCAGCATGAGGAGCCCACATCGGAGCAGAGCTGGAGCAGAGGAGTGCATGCAGAAGATGTGACTCTGTGGGAGTTTTGCTGGACTGTGGCCACGGAGAGAGAAACCTTACACCAAAGTGAGGAAGCCTGGGTAAGGTCTTGGGATCCTAAAACCCTTTGGGCCTCTTTTGTTTCTCTGTCTTTGTTGACCAAATTTTCTGAAAGGTTCTCTTGGAGAAAGAGTTTCCATATGTAAAACTGTCCTTCTCAGACCGGGCAACTCTTCCCTCTGGATCTGCACTTTGCTGAACTCACAGATATGTCTGTCTAGGAGAGGTCTGATTTATGCTTGAAACTCAGAATGCTGAAGAGAAAAGTGAGGCTCAAATTGCACCCACATAAAGAAGATGCTTATTAGAATGAGTTTGAAATGTCAAGACTTCTTTCTTATATTCTTGGTTTTATTCCTGACTAATGATGACTTGTCAGTTTTTCTTCTACTCCTTCTGCATTGACTTTTTTCTTTGTTTATGTCAGGTTTTTATTCTCACTTTCTGTCTGTCTCCTTCCCATTTCTTCTTCATCTCATGACCCACTTGTCTCCCTTGTTCACTTTATCATCTGTATACCTGTGATCAGCAAGGTTTATAGACTTCTAACTCTTTGGTGACCTGTGCCATTTTAGTGCTGCAGTTTTTCCTTACCAGGTATCCAGGGCCTCATGCATTCCACGGGCAAATGTGCGTTTTTGCTCTGTGCTCTTCCATAGATGAAGCCTGATAGCATCATCCTCAGCCTAGGAGGACTGTGGGTCCTTAAACTGAGTTCATATCATAGGTTCACATTTTAGACCATTATGCACCAGGCAAGTTCGTGGCCTTTACGCTAAGTGAAGTTAGTCTGAAGCTTTGCTGAATCTGCCTATTTGTAGCTGAATACAAGTACCGAATACAAGAATATGTTTCTACGGATGTAGAAACAGGGGTATACCTCAGATAGACTTGTCTGATTAATCCTTATTCATTAATCTCTATTATTTGTGTTCTGAGTAGTAAGAGATAAAAAATAAGACTCGTTCAGGTCATAACTGTAGATGCCCATTCTAAAGGAAACACCTACCTTTGACCTCCTCACTTCTCAACCCACTTTAGTCTCATGTTCTGTTAATAAAACCCAGTTCCCAAACGTATGTGCAGGGGAAGCAACCTGCTCTGAAATTGTTACTAAAGATGATCTCTCTTAAGGAGATTGAGCCTTGTAAGGTAAATCTCAGCTCAGTTCTACATGAAGTCAAAAATAAGGAGTGATCTTAGCAGAAGGTCTTTCCTGATCTTTTAAGGAAAGATATATATATATATATATGTCAAATAGCTTCCCTGGTTCACATTTCAACTGAGTTGTTTATCTGTTCTGGGGCTCTGTGTAACACGATATAACAAAATCCAAAGCTTATCATAAATATAAATAGAGAAGGAAGACAAAGCCATCACATGGAAAGGTTGAGAGAAACCCAGCTTTTACTACTGTTTCAGCCACTCACATTTTGTGTGATACAGGGGAACTTGCTTTTCCCATCCAGAGGAGTGTTATCACCCATAGAATCATGGTGTCATACAATAGTTTGTGTTGGAAGAGAATTTAGAGACCTTCGAGTTCCATGGGTAGGGACACCTCCCCCCCAGACAGGGTTTCTCAAAACCCCACCCAGCCCCATCAAACTGTCCTTGAACACTTCCAGGGACAGGACATCCCCGATTTCTATGGGCAAGCTGTACCAGTGCCTCATCACCCCCACAGTAAAGAATTTCTTTCTAGTATCCAATTCAGCCCTACCCTCTGTCAGTTTGAAGCCATTCCCTCTTGTCCTACCACTCCATATCCTTGTCCCAAGTCCCTTTCCATCTCTCCTTTAGGCACTGGAAGGGTCTCTAAGTTCTCCCTAGAGTCTTCTTTTCTCCAGGCTGAACAACCCCAGATCTCTGTCTCCACGGCAGAGTTGCTCCAGCCTTTGGAGCATCTTTGTGGCCTCCTCTGGATTCTGTACATCAGCTCCACATCCGTCCTGTGTTGGAGGTTCCAGAGTTGGTTGAAGCACCACAGAGAGGAGTCTCACAAGAGCAGAACAAAGAGGGGGAATCACCTCCCTTGACCTGCTGGTCATGCTGACAAAGAGATCTTCACATCACAGAAAATCATTTGAGACTTGTGCGAGAAAGCAGGTGTGTTAAGAGACTTTTGGACACTTTTAGAATGCAGAAACCCCCTGGAGAGAAATATTATCTACATAAAGAAGCATGTTTGAGACTGTGGGCATAGGAAGAAAGGGTTAAAGCTGGATGCTTCCTTTTAACATGATGGCCAGCACCCCAACAACATTGTGTGTGCAGAGCAGCCATAGCAGCCCAGCGTGCTTCACTAATTAGTTACTGTTCACATTTCCCTTGTTTCATAAATCACAATCATATAAGGCCTCATCCCAGAATACCAGAAGAATGTGGTTAAAATATATTATTTGAAAAGGGGAAGAATGAGACTGAAAATAATAATAATAATAATAATAATAATAATAATAATAATAATAATAATAATAATAATAATAATAATAATAAATAAATAATAAGTGTGCTTATAGCATGCTCCTTTTCTGATGTATACCAAAAAAGGAAGCAAGCTATTCTCAACACACACAAGTTGAATAATTACCTCTGTTCCTTAAGGCAGTGTTATCATATTCGATGTATTTTTTCATTAAGCATATCAGACAGAGATCAATGAATGTAGGAGAGTTCTCTCTTCCCTGTAGCAGTGAATGCTAATGGTGCTGAATTGCCGTGATACCACACACCTCTCAGAAAGAAACAAATGCTGTGCACTCCATTAGAAAACTAAGAGCATATGCTACAACCAGAAGAAAGCTCCATTTTGAGAACTGATGAATGGAAACCTACAAATCCACCATTAGTGTAAGAAAGGATCTTTTTTTTTCTTCTCTGAGCCCCCAGATAATGCTCTTTAGGCAGGAGATGGGAGGACTGCACACTGCCAATCTCTTCTCTTGAAGGTTGTTTAAAATACAAATGTTCACACACACACAGACTCAGTACAATTATGACTGTAAATGTTGAAAAATTAGTTTTGCAGATATGAGAGTCTGCAGACTCAGAGGAGGCAAGCATGATTTTGTGACTATCATTTTTCACCGAGTGTCACCACCACACATGCTGGTTGTACCCACCAGGTGATTGTGATGTAAACATAGAATCTTTCTACTAAAACCTATTTCTGACACTTTTTCAATGCCTGAAACAGTCTGAAGCTTCCATAAGCCAACATGGAACAAAACCCTACAGTTCAGGGCCAAAAGGGAAAAGATGGCTTTTGTTTCGTATTCATGCCTTCTTTCCCATTTCACCAATAACATCTCAGAATTAACTTGGAGCTGGTAAAACTCTAACAGAAAGAAAATAAATCAAATTTACTTCATCAAGTCTCATCAGTAGAATTTATTCTGGAAAGACAAGCTGTACCACTGAGATGAGAGCCTTTGCATTTTTCACTTCAGTCAATATAGCAGAGATGAGTGTTTCAGTTTATCTGAGCTTTGTGTCTACATCTGTTCATGTGAAACCCAATCTGCGAGGTTTAACAACCAAAGTGCCTCTGAAAGAGCACAAACTTGTGTGTGTTCTAATTGATCTGCTGAAAAATGACCTTCTGCTGTTGGAAACACTAATTCAAGATTTATAAAGATAAAATAGATGTTGGTTTTAATTCATCTGTATCATTAAACATGGTGAATTAAATTCCTGCTATAAAAATTCCCAGGACCAAAAACATGAAAAAACCTATGTCTTTCCCATAGCATTGCTCACAGGGTTTATGTTAACAGCTAGATTAAGAAATCATGGATCCACTGACTTCAATAGAGCAATTATAATGTCTATAAACAGAGGATGTCCAGGGGTTTATTGAACAAATATCATATTGAAAAAAAGGGTGAGAGGAAACTTTATTGTTTGACACAAAATATTCCCAAGAGACTCCCACTAAAATAATTCAGAATAATTCAGGGAAAGAAGGAAGGATTACACAAATGTGGTTTTCCCTTGAAAAATAAGCTGTCTCCCTGCAGCATATTGGCACTGGTAACCATTCCTGAAGTATGAAGTAGCCTTGGGATTATTCAGACATCATGTTTAAATAACTGGGTTTTGTAGTTTACCATTACCTCTGTAGTTAGATTGAGAACAAATTATGCAATTTCCTGGTTTGTCAAATTTAACTTTACTTTTGCTTTGGCTGAGAGGTCCCTTGTGGAAATACCACACAGTTTGTTTACGCTTCATTTGTAAAGCAGATAGGTTTGGATAAATAGACACAAGTTAAAAGTAAACTGATGTGGAAGCTGGTGAACATATTTTGTTCTACTTAAATTACATTTAACCTCTATTTGCAAGACTTCAGTGGCCTGCAGACGCTCTACGTTTTATGCTCTGAATAAATCCATTATTTGTGGGTATTTTTCCTAGCTGCATTCAAGTTTTCTCTATTATGACAAACTCTGCCTATTCTGCCTTTGTCTTTTCTACCATTGTCATTTTATTGCCGTATACACAGCACCTGGTTCTGTACTAACTAAAAGGCTACAGCTGATCCCTGCTATACTTACCTTGTATTGTCTTTGGTCATCTCAATACAGCTGTGTAAGTACATTCGATATCTCACATAGCAAATAATATTACTCATGCTAATTGAAGGCAGCTTGGCCAGGAATATGAAAACCAAGGAGATTATAAGAGGCTTTAAAGCCCCCCAAAAAGCATGCTGAACACTGAAAGGAAGTTGACAATTTTAGCACTGTTGAAGACACACTATTAAACAGAAAGATTTGGGCTTTTGAAACAATGGCCAATATGTATGTGAATTAGACATCTGGAGAAATTATAAAAGAAGAAACTCATTTAGAGGGAAATTAAAACTCTATAGGAAGTGTGCTAGTCATAAGGACAGAATGTAGTCTGTAACTCATGCTGAGGAAGGGGTACATTAACACATTAATTTTAAGAGTCTCAATCTCGCTTTTATTTATATTTAAGCTTTTAATCCTTGAATAATTAGTCATTACTAGTATTTAATGACTGGTTTGCTAATTAGGTATCCCTAGATGGAAGTAAAGGCAGTTAAACCCTAACAAACTGATCATTAACTACAGTAATGTTCAAGTTCTTTGGGATTATTACTATTATAAACTATAATTAACCGTTTATAACAGCTATATTTTATTTTGTATTTTGTTTCCTCTAAAGAAAACATCCTGGAGCACTGCTGTGAGGCTGTGTTAAAATTCTCACTATTAGGAATGTGGTGAAAGTACCCATTTCCTCCAGTTACAGGGGGAAATATTTAAATATTTTCTTAAAATAGCTGTTATAATATGTGGTTTGTTGTCAGATGTTGGCTGAAGAAGACACCACTGATGCATTCTAGCAGTTGGGAGGGTTAAAAAAGGCAAACAAAAGAAAACAGCTCAGAAGTTGTGGAGTGAATGAAAGTCCAACTCAGACTCTGTAAATTTTCCAGCAGGTTAAATCCCAAACTCTTTTCCTTTTTGTCCCATTTCCTACCACAAATAACTCTTCTTGCAGTTTTCCAGGGAGTATTAAACTTGGCTTTCAGTGCTAAATGATCAGACCTCAGGAACAGAGCTGACTTGACTCTTTTTTTGGTAGTTGCAGTGAACTTGCAGTGAACTTTTCTTTTATGGGGATGGGATAACAGTAAAGATAATTAGCTCAATTACCAGCTAGCTAACTAATTTTTAGTTTTGAACCAAGATGGGTGCCGATTTTCTTAAGAATTCTTCAATTAGACAGTGCATTATCAAAAACATACGGCCAAATTTTGTGTTTGAGGCAGAAAATCAAAGTAGACACCTAAATTTGACCAGCTGAATGTCTGTTTAATTTTACAGATTAACTTGATCTCCACTAATGGTAATAACAGCTTGGATACCTAACTCATAAGCAGACTGCTCTTTGTAGTAGGTGTCTACTTCTTTAAGATGAATGTATTTGAGGAATAAAATACTGGTGACTGATCTGCAGACTTTGCAGGAAGGACTATCTGATAAATAACATTTTACCCTTTCTTATTCACTTACTTGGTTGTAATTACAATTCCTTAAATTCATCTCAAATATTTTGACCCAAGCATCAGGGCTCTAAAGGTCTGTCAGCTCCTTAACATATTTCCTTCCACATTTTCTCTAGAAAAAGGCAATTGCTGTCAGACTGCCAATCTTTCTATGCCTGTCTTCTCATTTCATGTCCCAGGTACTGTTCCCGGACTTTGCATCGTAAACTAGGCCTGAAAGCAAAATCCTTTTGTTTTGGTTTTCCTTATTTAGGTCCCGATTCTACTGTTGAATTCAGGAGGAATTGTATGTGCTTTTCAGTTCTGAGGTGTAACCTACTTTAGTCAGCACAGACTCAATTCCTCAACGTTATCTGAAGCTGTGGATTAAGGAGTCTAGTCCTGCTCTGTGATTCACCTTTCCTATTCCTCATTCACCCCTCACATTTTCCTGAGTGCTTCTACTACCTTGTAAAGGTTAACTCTAGGAGTTGTATAGATTTTTTGGAAGGTCCCTAGGCACTTCAGTTGTCCATTTTGACCACAGCTGTCTAGTTTACCCAGGACTTATCTTTCAGCCAGCTTAGAGGTCTAACCTTAACCTAAGTCAAACTATAATTCACTTGCTTTTTCTCTGACAGTCATGTCGAAGAATAGTGGACTCTGGACTATGAAAAATGTGCTCAGGCAGCGCTGGAAACACTGAGCCACAAATTGTCTTGTCACAGAAATATAAAACCACCAGTTTTACTCATTAGCAGAAACAGAACAGAGGGTGAGTTGTCTTTCTTTCGTTTTCTTTTCATTACAACAATTTTGCTTGGCTTATTAGATAATTTAGACAAGGTAAGAGAGATAGGCTAAAAACCAGAGTAGGGGTAATGAGGAATTTTTGTAGTGAGTGGAGTAGAGAGGGACGAGGAACAGGGATGAGAATATAATTCAAGGGAGAATCTTGAGGTACCCAGGGTGATTTTAAGGATTTACTCCATGAGCTCACACCAATGATGCAACCTGAATTTTGTCAGGAGAACTGAATAGGTACATCTCCAGGGATCAATCCTGAAGTGAGAAGGAGGCAAAAATGACCCATAAGGGACCTGCAGGTCTGTGAGTTCTTCTATGAAAGAAGCTGCTGAAGTTCTCCTCACATTTAATCCTCATTACATAAGGGATGAATAGCACAATCCAGCC
>JAWWES010000094.1:66664673-66675321 GCA_035583135.1 Lophotriccus pileatus
ATGATCAAAGGGTTTAAAATTACATCATGAGAAGTATCTGTGTCACGTTATCCTTGCACAGCAGGGTATGCAGGCAGCAGCCTTGTTCATCCCAGACTTGCTACTGAGCCTGGTATTTGCTGAATGTCCTGGTTTGGAGGTGCCAATGTCAACTCGGTCCCAGAAGTGGGTCAGAGGGCTTTGGGAACAGGAAGATTATGTGAATGGGTTATTTAAGGGTATGCTGGTGTCTGGGCAGAAGCAGTCCTGTGTTCTCTGCAGCCGTCCCTCACCGACTGCTGGTCTGGCACATCTGCTTCTGCAACCCAAACCTGTTCCCAATCTTTCCCAAAAAGTGGTTGAGTGGAATGCAGCTTAAACAGTCGTGATAGATTTTCTCCACAAAGAGCTTGCAACATATTTGAGAAGTTTATCTACTCCCATGTCCTGCAGAGACATTCAGCATGCTTTACTCTGTTAATAAAGTTATGAATAAAGCATAGAAATGGTCATGAATAATTAAAAAAGAATCATGACTTTTAGATTTAGTAATACTATATGAAGTCCAGAATGACCTCCCATTACTTGTGGCAGCAGCTGATCAGTTCAACTTTACACAGTAGTTTAGGTCTTGTATGCATGGAACAACTTCAAAATATTTATTCCTTATCTAGTTCTGCCTTTCTGAAATCCTAAAAGGGAGTGAAAGTGCATACTCACATTTGAAGTTCTGGAGATCCTATTTTACACTGTTCCTGGTTAGTTCAGTCCATTACACAGTTTAACCTGAATGGGAACAAAGGCTGCAGCTTTCCTAACTTCCTAACTATTCCCAGCTTTCACTGACTATGAAGGTTTCCATTCCCACCAATGAAGACAGTGAAGTAAATTCACTTGCTAGAGCAGAACCATGTATTCAAATAAATTGTTTTCTCATATCCATTGACTTCACCAAGACTTTTTCCAAGTTGAGATGTTGATATTTTTAGAGTTTTGACCTTCAGTTTTATCCTGATATGTTTAGAAGGGGGGAGAGGGGGAAATATGGGAAATCAGTCATGATGAAAGATACTTGCTTTTCCACTCTGCTAAATCTATCTTCATGAAATAAGCATCAGATTCTGAATAAACATTTGAAATGGAGTCAATGTTCATTGAAAAAACATGTTTGGGCAAAAATGACAGAAGAAAATGTTGTAATTGTCGTGTTTGCTATTGAAGTTTTTGAATTGTTCTCAAAAAGATTTGCTTTTGGTTCTACTTTTCTGTTCTTAATATTTTTTTTCTTTTTTTTTTCTGCCTTTTTTTTCTGCCTTTTTTTTTTCTTTTTTTCCTTTTTTTTTTCTTTTTTGCTTTTTTTTTTTTTTTTTATTGTTTTTTTTTTTTTTTTTTTTTTTTTTTTTTTTTTGTTCTGTTTTCTGAGTCATACAAGACTGGACAAAATGTTAGAAAATTAACCTAAGGGAGCAATCCCACACTGGGAATTGTGCCAGATGATCTATCTAGTGCTCTCCATCTGTTCTATCCCTTGTAATGTACTTCTCACTGGCTGGTTTCACTCACCATCAATACAAACTGAGGGAGTGACATGGCTCTGGGTGTATTTGTAAAAATGTTCCTGTGCTTCATCATGGACTATTTGTCTTCTGCAGTGCTCTCTCTATGTCGTTCTGTGATGAAATCATATGTTAATGGAAGACATTTCAATTTAGAAATGGCAATGGGCGAGAAAATGGCACCTGTGGCACATTGCCAGGCCCTTCGGCACCACATCAGAGCCGAAGCAAAGCTGGCACCCGTCGCCATGAGGGCACAGGACGTAAAGAAGCCTTTCTCTTGCTGGACCAGCACGGCGGCTTCACCACCTTTTCCTTCCAGCCAGAGGTGTTGTTGGGAGTGCCCCCTTCAGGCTGCCATTGATCCATACAACCTTAAAAAAAGGTAAACTAGTAAGAATTCACTTCAAGGACATGCCCCAAAGTATGGTGATCTCTATTTTCGTACAGCTGATTTAAAGCACTCTGTGTTGAAAGAGCTTCAAAACAAACCATCTCTGCCGAAGCCTCAAATTCCTGAGAATTTACTTTATGGTATTATTAAAATTTGAAAAAAAAAAAAAAAAAAAAAAAAGAAGAAAAGTTTTTCTATCTAAATTTTCACTGTCTATTAAAAACCTAAAATATTATTAGGTGAAGGTACAGGAAAAGAATAGATGTCAAGGATTCCTGAGATTCCTCTAAATTCCAGAGATTCCTCTAAAGCTTTACAGGTGGGAAATGCTACCTCTGTGTTTGCATGTCTTTAATGTTCTTCACACTCTACAAGTCTCTCTCAACCAAGAAAGGCAGCTGCTGAAGGGGCTTTGGGAGTTAGTTTTTTCCTTCTGTATTTTCCTCTCTCCACACCTCATATTACCAAAGAATTACTGCCTGGGAAGCTGCTTTGAATAGAGACAGAGAAGGTTATGAGCTTGTTATCAAATTATCATTAGATATCTTTATATCACATTGAAATCCACAGGAGGAAGATATTTCTGGCTGCTGCTTGTGTTGAGCTTGTCATTTTAATTTCTCATCGTGAAGAACCAAGTGATCCCATAGCTGAGCAGCAGTCTCCCATCCAAACTGTCTGCAAGACCACTGCTGAGATTCAGCTGTACTGGAAAAGAAACCCTGCTTTTGGTTTCACTTTACATTTCATTTAGCCCAGCTGTGGTCTGATAAAACACACCCACAGGACCCTGCACTGAGGGCAGGTGCTCCTTTGTGCACTGTGTGGTGGTGGTGCTTCAGCAGCTGTAAGGAAAAAAAAAGCAAACACTCCTTCCCTCACCCCAGGATACAGCCGGTTTTCAGTGCTGCCGTCTTTTAATTCTGGCCTATTACATGCTCCCTAAATCTCAAACTGAAGTTTGCCCAGTAGAAATGTTCAGAACATATTTATCATGATCTCAGCTTGATGTAACCCCTGATTTATGTGTTTGTGTTCAGGCTTCTCTCAAAGCAGTCTCTGTGAGGTTCCATCTATCATAGTGCAGCTCAGCTCTGGGTTCCCCAGTAAATTAACACTGTTAGCATTTTCTATCTGAGAGCAAAATGAATTCTTCTTCTCATTCTTTGTTTAATCTGAAAAAGGGCTGATAGCTACTGTATGTAAGTATCCATATCACTTATCTGGTGTACAATAATCTTCTTATCTGATTGTGCCAGTCACCACTTAGAGTATTCCTTCTCACTGTCCATCTAACAACAATTATCCTCTTAAATTTATGGGGTTTTGTTGTGTTGGCTGGTTTGTGTAGTTTTTTTTTTTTTTTGATTGGTTTGGTTTTATTTTTTTTTCTTTGTTCTGTTTTGGTTTTGGTTTTGTTGGTTTGGTTTGGTTTGGCTTTTGTTTTATTCCGTACAGACTTGGCTTTTGTTTGCATTTTACAGCTTTCTGGGAGTTGGTTTGTGGGAGTAACTTGTCATGCTTGTGCATTCCTTCTGTTTCTCCTGAGGAAAGTGTGTGCAGAGTCATGACCAGCTTTTTCAGGGTTTGCTTAAGTTTATTGAATTAGATGCACAGGCTACTTCTTTTTACTCCTAGATTAAAGGAACAACAGTCTGAGATCTTTGAGTCCACGTATCATCTTTACATATATATCATATAGCACTATTGTGCACTAATACATACTACAGATATTTCAGTCCAGTGCTATCCCTGAGCTAATCATCCCTGATTGCTCAAAATACATGTTTTACACGCAATTACAATATTTAATCTCAGGTAAAATGTTTTATTCTTGTGCTTCTAAGGATATATGGCTTGTTTCATTATCTCTGCAATTTCCACTGCGCTGCACGGATTTGGTCCAGGATATCTATCAATCTTGCACAGTGCAGGGAGTGCCCCTGTGATAGACAGACTCTTGGCTGAACTGAAGCTGAAAGTCTGTACTGCAGCAGCTTGTGCTGAAGAACCACAAGTCTATAGTAATGAATTTTAACACCCTGGTGACAGTGGGTGGCAATTATATGCTCTGTTCTGGCCCTTACCCTGATCCTTCCTAGACATGTAGGATGAGCTTGGATATGAAGGGGAAAAGAAGAACTTAAAAAAAAAACAAAAAACAAAAAAAGAGTTTAGTCCTGGAAAAACCTACACACCATGGAAATCAAGTTTTGGAAGCAAAATATTGCCATCAGGAAGTGAGATCATGAAAACTTGCTATGGGAAGTCAGAAAGCAGTGCACACCATTGCCAAGGCCCACCACTCTCCTTCCATCTGTTGATAGTCTTCCTTTAGGCAGATACGTGATGTTCTGCAGACCGAAAGGGAAATGAGAGAAGTGAGATAAACTTAATCTAGCAGTTAAATGAGTGGTCTAGAGTTTGACATATTTGACAACTGTTTATCACATAAATTGGTTGTGGGTGGAAGACTAGTTCTGAAGCCAGCCAGAAACCTCTTGTTGACTTCACAGTGATATGCCCTAATGTTCCTATGTCAGCAAGACATCCCACCCTCCCTTAACCTCTGCCTTAGTGGAGAAAATCACTAGGGCATGTCTTTATGACTTGGGGAACATCTCATTCCTTGTGCCAACTCAGTGACTGACCTGCCTGTTGTGTCTGGTGGCTGATGCCAGACATGAACGTCAGTGGAAGGTGCACATCTGTCTGCAAGAAAGAGATCTGGCACCACCAGCTTGTCACACAGAGCCCTCAGAGTGGTGGCCAGATGGCAGACATGGCTCCTGTCCATCCTAGTTTATATCTGGATGCTGGTTGTGTTCAAAAATGCCTATACAGAGACTGTGCTAGGAATGAATCTTTCATTCAGATTCAGGTGATGATTTAGGTGGCAGCTCCATCCTGTGGCGGGGAAGAAATCCCTGTTCACAAATAAATCACTTTCTTTGCAAGTTTAAAAAAGTTTATGTGTGCATAAATTTACCCATATTTTTATATGTGCACATTAACTCAAAATAACTTTCATAAGTATACATAAGTATAAAGATATACACGTATGCAGGTTTTCACTCCATACACTTTAGAGATTAACTAGGGGAAAAATTTTAATGTGATTAATATCTCCTCCTCCTGTTTCATCTTCTTCAGAGTGTTTAGTGTAGCAGAATAGTCGGGGCAAAACATACAAAAGGAAAGGAAGTATTTTCTGCAGAAAACAAAAACTGCTTGAATTTCTGGATTGTGATTAATGAGGCACAAACATCGGAATAGGTTTGCTTCAGAGGGATGTCCACACATTCAAATGATTATCTTGTTCAAACATCTGATCTGGGTCTAGAAGAAAAAGTTCTGTTTTTCTTCTGTTATGGCTTTGGCACCATTTTGCAATATATGTGTATTAATATTCCCCAGCTAATGTGAGAATATATTGGGAATCATTTTTAGCCCCCAGTTATAAAGTCGTTTGCAACTGATTTCCATAAATAATATAGAAACTGTAGAATATTCATAAAATGGAAAATTTCCCCAAAATTCATTCTTCATATATATTACAAGCTTTCCAAGAGTTCTCTTGAATGTGTGGGGAAAAAAAGATTAATATACACATTTTTAAACATATTTTCTTTTTATTTTGCATATAAAAAGTTAACCACCAGTGGAAAAAACCCCACATTGTTATTTTGTTTTCAATTAATTCATCTAATAAGAGATAGCCTGTGCCTTAAAGAGAAGGCAACCAAAAGAGAGAAGGCAGAAAAAATAAATACAGAAAGAAATTACTATTATTCCTGTCACAAATCTGAATTTCCACACTATGGAGAATCCCAGAAGCCAGCATAAAGACTATAATATTAATGTTCACTGTAGAAAGGAAAATTATTAAAAGAGTTGACATGGTAATGCTGGAGGTTTTTGGTGTGACATTTTCAACTGAAGTGTTCCCAGCATTACTGAAGCAAACTGTTTTGTTTCACCACATTGCATCAAATAGAAAGGGTTAAGTTTGATATTAAGCACTATTTTCTTTAGGCTGGCAGGGAGAATTTGGATTTCATTGAGGTCAAAGTGTTAATTAAAAATTTATTTGCTGTTATACTATGCAATCCTGAGGTATACTCTAAGGTTTTGAGGTAACAAAGGTCTATGTATTTGTAAAAGGCCTCTGCCAGCGAAGCAGGGGTGGGACAAGAAGCCATGGGTCATGTAGTATGACAGATTCAAGACATATAGGACAAAATTGCTTCCTAAATACACTCCAGGATTTTCATAGTTTGTTGTGTCTTCTAGTTTATTCCTATTGCAAAAGCCAGTACTAAAACCTTTGGACTTTCTGTTACAGAAAGGGAAGAAACTAAAAAAAAAAAATAGAACAGCTTAAAAACTTAAAAAGTAAAAAACCAAAAAAGTCTTTTATTTAACAGTATCTCTGTTCCCTTTTGAAATGTCAAAACCTTTACAGTACTTCTGTCATTTGATAGACTTCTAGATACCACAAAAAAAAAAAAAAAAAGAGTTATGAAAGTCATTTTAGTGGAAAAGAGAGGATAGATGATCAAGATGGTGTAAAAATTGGTTTCACCTGCTATTGTTGTTAGATCACACTTCCTAACAGATAATTTAAAAAACAAACAAATAAACAAAAACCCAAAACTAAGGAAAACATTAGAGATAAAATTAAAGGAATAATAATTAAAAAATGAGCCTGTGGTCTGACACTGACCCTTCAGGCATGTGAGCTTTAAGGCAACCTGAAGGGTGACCACCGGTGTACAAAAATTGCCAAGTGCCACAATCACTTGTTTCTTGAACACCTCCAGGGACAGTGACTTCACCAGCCCCCTGGAGCTTACGGAATTCTGGCAGAAAACATACTCCTGGCTTCAGGTTTGAAGGTGAAAGAAGAAGGAAAAGAGAGGATAATTCGGAGAAGAGAAGATAGCTCAGAATAGTGAGTGTGACAATAGGATTTCCTTTCTCTTCAACATAGGTGAGCCAAATTAGAAAGTGGTGGCAGTGTCACTGATTCTTCTTTGATCTGGTCTGATCCTGATGTCTCAGAACAATAAAACTGCAGTCGTGATTTCTTCAGACAGAAAAAAATGATATTTTCACATATCTAATCTCTCAAGTAAAACAGTCTAAGAGCCTCAGGTGATCAGAAGAAAGTGAAGGACTCCAGAGACTTTAGATAGTCAGAATCCTTCTCCAGAGTCATTTTCACACAAGTGAAATGTATGTACTTGTTTTAGAATAACTTATGTACTTGTTTTAGAATAACTGCTTTATTAGGTAGACACATTTCTACCATCTATCACTTTCATGGTATATGGTTTCACAACATGGAGATAAGTTAGGTGGCCAACATCCTTGCTACCCTCCTTCCCAAGCTCAGTGTTCATGGCACTTGTGAAGTACTTCAGGCATTTTAGGGCTAACAAGAGTCACAGGAGAGGACACACACCAGAGGAAAGACTCTTGAGAATTGCCTATGCCTTCAGTGAGGTATCATAGCAACATAGGCCAACCTGAAAAATTTAGTGAGGTATGAAAGAAATCTCACCTTAATAGGCCCTGTGAAATTGGAACATCTCACCTTAAAGACCTCATAAAGATCAGGCAGGAAAACTGCAGGAGAATTTGAACCACAGCTCCAAAGATTTAAACCAGCATTTTTCTCTAGACAACTCTTTTTGTTTTTTTCTAACTGTGGAAATACGTTCTCCATTTGAACCTCAAATTCCACCTCTAGAGTAAGAAAGAAGAAATAATGTGTCAGCTTTATAAAAACTAGGAGCTGTGCTCAGCATTATCTTCCTATTCCTAAACAAATTTATGGAGGTCATGCTCCATTCCAAAATCCAGCAATGAAAAAACAGGTTTAGTCAGAAAATAGTTCAAGACGAACAATTTCTAAAGGAGAAAAGAAGGGAATATGTGTGTTTGTTTTTCTCAGATATGTGGTGGTTGAGGACTATGCCACCAGGGGCCTTCTTCCACTAGGGTACCTAGAAAATAAGTTCACAAATTAACAGATATTAACAAAGCAAAGAAAATTCAATGCATCAGGAGATAGCAAATATTTGAACAATGAAGTGAATGAAATGCCAGATGGAGGATTTACGACACTATAAAAGGATCCCCTGTGGGAACCAGTAATCTTTTATCATCCAGAAAAAGTATGGTCTGTGTTTCTGTCCTCTAATAAAAGTCCAGGCTAACCTCTCAGGTTATTTATATGTCTTTTTTTCCTAGATCGTCTGGTAATTCCTATTTGAGCAAGAAGGAAAATCAGACTCACAAAATTGTTCACACTGATCATTAAACCCTACTGCAAAGTTAAAGAGATGGAAAGTAAATTAATTAATAGGCTGTATTTTCTGGTGCACTGCACAGTCCGAGACATGATGCAAATTGGCCACAGATTCCCTTGTCGACTCTATTGCTTCTACGCTTGCTGACACGAAGGGCAGAGTTTTGTTGATGATGATATCTCTGGCTCAAATACCTGGGGCAAGAGCAGGTATTGTGGGTATGTAAGATGAGTTCTTACTTTCCAATTCCAGAGAAAAGAGAAGGTAAATAAACCATATCTGGTAAAATACATAGAAAGACTTGCATGAACTGGGTCCAGCTCTGCTCTACTCCACAAGAAAGCAGCAAATGCTTTCTAAGAAACTAAGTAAAAAGAGGGAAAAAACCCCCAAAACAAAATGAACAAAACAACAAAACCACAATAACACAAAAAAAATGAAACAAACCAACCAAACAAGCAAACAGGAAAAAGGACACAAACACAAAAAAGCCTGAAGGTCAAAAACTTAATCCCAGCAGAAAATTCTATCCTTTCTATTTAAAATGTTTGTAAATACAGGTGCAAAGGGTTGCACTGATCTCTCCCAGAATTTTATTCAGGGTCACACACACCATTTGAGTGAGTCTGCCTCTTACTGCCTTTAACTTTGGGGAAGGAATAAAAAGGCTTCATGGTTCCATTTACTTTCTTTTCTTACGCATTGCTGTCGGCAGTGAATCCAGTCCTGGATCCCTTCCCTAAAATAACAGTTCATGTCTCTTTGAAGAAAAGGCCACTACCTTTTCAGGCAGCGTTTATAGAGAACTCTGCCCAATTTTCATCAGCTGCTTCAAATGCCAGAAGACCAACAGGTCCCATGTCTTGTCTGTTAGTCTCATGAGGGCACCTCAGATGGTCTCTTGTGTCTAGAATGCATCAGACACCTGTCAGTCCTGAGATCCCTCCCACTGAGTTTAATGAGAGAAAAAAAAAAATAAAAGCTTTTTTTGCCCCCCAGAAGTAGTGTGGTATAGCTGACTTTCAGTTTTCAAAGTAATTCTCCCTTTGACCTTGAGAGTAGCCTTTTGTGACCATTTGTGCTGCTTTTTCTTTGCTTCAGTTTCACTGTATGGAACTGAAGATACGTTTCAGACAATTTCTCTCTCCAAAAAGCAAACTATCCTGCAGCCCAGATCCTGTGTGTTAAAGGTTATTATTGTTTAACCTAGAGAAAATCATTGATTGTATTTTCTTCCACAACTAAGCAAACCTTGCAAATCTTTATAATGGAAATAACTTTTGTGGGTTTTTTTTTCTGTTTTGTTTGTTTGCTTTCCATTTTTTTTTTTCTTGAAGGATAACATTCAGCTCGGAGTCTGCTTTTATGAGAAATTGTGCTTTTTAATGTACAGGCTAAGTATAATCTACCAGGTTCTGTCTGACTGCAGAGTGTGATGGTGTGCAGAGTTGCAGAGTGTGATGGTGTGCAGAGTAAACAGTGGCTTCTTATCATTTCTGATTCTGTCATGAGGCAGAAAATTGCAGAGTTTTAGTTATTTGCTAATGCATTTTCTGTTTCCTGAATTCCAGCTGGAATGGCTAAAACAAGTGCATCAAAACTGTCATAGAGCCATTTTGGATAACAAAGCAAAATAGTGACATTTTCTGTGTGAAAATGAGGCAGTTGTACTGGAGAATATGAGCAAAATAGGGAAAACACAGCACAGAGTCTCAGCCTTAATCACTCTCTAGTGTTACCAAAGTGGCAATTATTTGCAATGGAAAACAAAACTGCATAACGAACAAAGTTTGTCACATTCCAGTGAAAATCAAAGCAAAAGCCAATTTCTGAACACATTGTGGAAGTGCATGAGGCCTTATTTAAGTACTTTAGGAAAATACATGTGTGCCTGGATGTGTCAGGGGTTTAAAATAAAGCACAGTGACTGGATTTTGTGCATTTCATGGGCAATATTGTTCTCTTACTATGAAAATCTGTATGTATTGTTATTTTATTCTATGCCATTCCCAGCTCAGTTTATGTGTGGAAACCCCAGGACAGCACACCATACTCTGCCATTCCATACTGACCAGTCTTTGCTCTCTGAGTAGGCCTGTTATAGTCACAGGTCTCTGTACATTTTTAAGGGTTCATGATCTCTAGAAATCTTCGTTGCATAAACCTGCTGTCTATCCTAGCCTATGGAACACTTGTTTTTTTTAAATCTTGATGTAATATCAAGCTGTCAGGTTTCATAAATCACAAGGGGAACATTTTAAAAAGCTCTATCAGTAAGCCTTGAATAAAAGACCAATCTTTCTTGATCCTAGGCTGAATTTAAAGTTTCTCTTTTTTTTTTTTTTTTTTTTTTTTACTTTTATATTTTGTTATGTTATGTTTTGGGTAATAATTATGTTGCT
>JAWWES010000094.1:66693487-66711666 GCA_035583135.1 Lophotriccus pileatus
GCACATGCTGGTAGTTAAATTTATGTTACATTTCCATATGAATTATTATTAACAACAACAGCAAGAATATCATATAATGCCACATCCAAAATGACCTGAACATTTGCATTTTAATTGCATAGACAAGCAAATCAGATTTGGTATGTAATTGAATATATTGTCTATTAGTAACAGCACAGGTAAAACTTTGTCTTAATTTCATGCTATTATACCAGAGTAAATCTCACAGTCTTTATTTAAATTCTAATTCATCCAATGTTTTCCTAAAATAAATGACCCATGAAAGTTTTTTATATTTTTTCTGTTCAGTTATTTAATCGCTTATTTATTTATTTATTTATTAAATTGGAATTAATCACCTGAAATTTTATTTACTTTAGTATTGTAATTATATTTTACATGCCTTCCAGCTATGGTAAATCAGAAAAATAGTGTTGACCTGTAGAGGCTAAAGAATAAACTATGGGCAAGCAGTAAAGGAAAAAATCATCCACATGAGCACTATGTAAAATAGCTTTCCAGTGAGCCTCTTCCCAGAGAAACTTCTTAGCAATTCCCTTATGTTTTCACTCACATATCAATATTTACTTTTAGTAGAAAGATGTTTTTTCCCTATGTGAAATAATGTTTTTAAGGTTTGTCATTAATCTTATAAGGAAGACACTCTTATGAAGCAATTTCTGACTTGTCAACATCCCAATCTTTTAAAAGTAGGACACAACAGCTTTTCCACCTTCTAAGGATCAGCGCTTTTTTTTATTTTTTTTTTTTATTTTTTTTTATTTTGCAGAGCCAAGGGCAATCAATATTAGTTTCTGTTCTGTGGAAATAAAAAATCATGCAGCAGAGAGTAGTTTTGATGCTACTGGCAATATAAGATGCCATATCACTTCAAACACTTAGAAGCAATGTCCACTGGCAACCAGAAAACCAAAGGTGTCCTGGACTGTGTAAAAAGCAGTGTGGGAAGCAGGTCAAGGGAGGTGATCCTGCCTGTCTACTCCTCACCTGGAGTCCTGTCTCCTGCTCTGGGGAGAATAAATGGACTTAGAGCAGCTCCAGATGAGCTCATGAAGATGCTCCAAGGGCTGGAGAACCTCTCTTATGAAGAGAGGCTGAGACAACTGGAGCAGTTCATCCTGAAGAAGACAAGGCACTGGGGAATGTTAGAGCTACTTCCAGTGCCTGAAGGGAGCTTATAAAAAGGAGGGAGAGGGTTTTTTTATACAGGCAGAGAGTGACAGGAAAAGGGACAGTGTTTTCAACCTGAAAAGGGGAGGTTTAGATCGGATATAAGAAGAGATTCTTTATTCACAGGGTGAGGTAACATTAGAACAGGTGTCCCAGAAAGGTTGTGGATTACCCACCCCTGAAACTGTTAAAGGACTGGATGGGGCTTGGAGCAACGTGACCTAAGTGCATCCTTCTCCTTGGCAGGAAGTTTAGAATTAGATGACCTTTAGAGTCCCTTTCAACCCAAATCAGCCTATCTTTCTATGATTCTATGACGTATACAAGAGCAATGGATGGAAGGAAGGAATACTGAAACACCTGATAAAACTGTAGTAAATGTCCATTCATAGCTGTATGTGAAGCACTTAGATTTTGCTAATGAGCAATGTATTGAATCACAGAACAATGATTTAGGGTGGAAGAAACCACTGGAGATTATCTGGTCACACTCTACTCAAAGTAGTTATTCATGTTATCTGTCTACCTATCCACATATACATAAAAACTCCTTTTTCCTCTCTGTATGTTCATTATGTGTGCACACAAACACACAGTAACACAGAGTTTCTAGTATAAAGTCACAAAGTGAAACAGACTCTCAGAAAATAAATAAATAAATATGAAATATGACCTTTACCTTTTATGATTAAATATCCAGATTAGGTGGCTTAATTAGATAGTGTAATTCTGTGTGCACGTTGAGAAATACAGAATGGTCTACAGAGATCATCATTAAGTGAATCTCTCTGCTCTGTCCTTCTAAATGGATGTATAACTTCTTACATAAAAGATTCACGGAGAGAAAATTGTCAATTATTCGTGTGGAGATTTTTGACAATCCCTGTGGCAAAGAGGTTCAGAACAACCAATAAACTGTAAAAACAGTATTTTAAATACAGTAACAAAGCAATAGAAACATTAATTTGGAAAAAAACCCCATGCATTCACAACTGTATATCTTGATATAAGAACTTCTAGATGTTTTCACAGAGGGATTTTCTAAATTTTGCAAGAGCTGTGGTCATGATGCAACAATTACCAGGTGGTGCTCCCAACCCCATATTACTGATTCATTTGAACTAGATTACTGATACAGAACCTTCTGGCTTTGAAATCTATTCATCCATGAATATTCTTCAGCAGTGGAGGTCAGCAGCCATTCAGAATAAGGAGTTTAATTGCAAATTTTAGATAAAGGCCCTTCCCCCAACTATGTCATGCTCTGGTGATCTAATGTAATAGATTCATATCCAGTAATGAAGTTTTCTCCCATGACAGTGAACTATGAAGTTATGGAACAGACTTTGAGAAAATAGGACATCAGCCTTACAAATTAGGGTGGCAGACTTGTACTATGTTTTATCCTCTATATCTCATGTTGTCTGAGAACATCAGAAGTGAAATTTTGCTGCCACCTTTTAAAATCTAATTCTCCATTCTAAGAAACGAAACATTTAAAACAAAACAAAACAAAACAAAACAAAACAAAACAAAACAAAACACAAAAAAATAAAAACCAGAAAACTAAAAATTGCTCAAACAGCACGAAAATTATGCCTACAGAAAAGCAAAATGAAAGGGTCCATATGCTGCTGCCCTTAGGGATACCGAGTAATCACTTAGTTTGTTAATATTTCCTAATGCATGCCTATTCTTGAATCTAGATTTAAGTACTATCTTTGTTCTGTGTGCAGCTCACTGCAGGTGGGGAGGAACACCACTGCCAGCTTTTCCAGGGATTCATGCCCATCCCTAAGTACAGGGTAAGTTGTTTGCCCTTGCTGTGTCCAGTCACCACAGTGTACTCCCTCCATCCTTTCAGAAGTGTGGCCACAGTTCAGCTGTGATTTTCTGAGGAGAGTTTGACATTGCCCAGTGAAAGGGTAATTGGGATTCGAGACTCTCAGAGCTCATGTTGCCTTTCTTTGGGCAGAGTAATTCAAGCCACGGTCATCCGGTCAGTGTTGATAGGAAAAAGCACTTCTGGATCAGGGTTAAAAGCAAGGGTTATATCAGCCTGGATACACATTTCAGTTATTCACTTTAAGTGCCATACAATTTGCATCCAAACTAGACATACCATTGTGCAGAACAAACTGATTCTTTCTTGCTAACCTTCCATTTATTCTTTGATTCCTTTCTCCTCAGTAAATTGCTGATAAGGCGTTTTCCCTGTCTTTAAAAACAGATGAGATCAAATACAGAAGAGAGACAGAGGAAAGAAAGTTAAAGATAAGGGAAAATGGTTAAATCCAATCGTATGGCAAGTAATTCTCTCAAGGTACATACACTTCAGGTGTTATCTATCTCCATTTTACAACAGAGAAGTTGTGACCTGGAAGAGTGTTTAAAAAAATCATGATAATCCAATAGCAAGACCAAGAAAAGGCATAGAGGAATTCTCCCTTACCTGGAGAAGCCATTTATTCCAGCAGAAAATCTGAACAGATCTGACATAGCTGCATTTTGCACAAGATATACGCCTGGTACAAATAACCATGCAAGCACCAAGTAATAGTGCCTTGGAGCGGCAGGAACCCACATGAGATTTCTTTACTGATAGATGGAAATGCCAGTGGAGTCATAATTACATCTGTGGAAAGGAATACATTATAATTAGCAAAATTATGTGTGGCCTTCACAGCTCTGCCTGTGTTTCTGGAACTATGCATGTTTTTTAAGTGACCACATAGCCTATTATCTTCACACGCATGAGGAATTTCCGTCCGCGTTCTGTATCAACCAGTTTTCCTAATTTATGTTCACAAGGACTTTAGGCTTCCTCCTTAATTTATTCAGCAAATTTTACATCTTTTAGACAAGACATATTGGATCTCAGGGCTTGGGATTTGATTGATCCCCATGTAGAGGCAATATGTTATCATGCTGCAGCAATATCTGACAGGCACTTATTATGGATTTTAAAAGGATAAGGGGTCTCACACAACATCTACAGAGGTCTGTGAAATCCCTAGGGGTCATATCCAGAGAAGAACTGTAAAACAGAAAAGAAACCCCATTCTACTATTAAGAAAATAATGATCTGATGCAAAATAAAAAAGACCACATATGGTCTGATCCAAAGCTCACTAAATAGGATGGGAGTAAGATAATTATGAATTTATATTAACAACATAAGGAGGGCAGCAGAGGGATTCAATTATTATGCTTAATTGGTTAGGGAATATCAGAAAGTGCTGTATTACATTTTATCAGGGATAGTATTAAATAAACACTAAGAAAAATATATTCAGATGAGAATCAAGAGGGTAAGGAAAAGAGCATATCTGGTGAGCTGGAAGACAGTCATTAGTTATTCCTGTAGATTCTAGGAGCCATTAGCCCCAGTGACCTGTTAGCTTTCCATTTCAGATGATTACATTTTGCTTAGTGAAACTGTTAATATATTTATCAATTAGTTACGACATTTCTTTTAGTCCTTCTTCTAAGATGTTATGTAGTTTTAATCATTTCTGTAATAATGAATAAAAAGTAAGTAAAGACAAGTGCATGGTGTATTGAAATAAACAGGAAAATGCTGGATCACCTCTACAGGAACTGAGGATATTTGGAATACTGAGGTTGAGTCTCAACACTGCATTGTTTTTCTGTGTTTCTATATTCTGAAGAGAAAGCTGCATTTCGGTTATAAGTGAAGTTATTACTAGATAAGTGTACTTCTTATGCCACTTGTTCTCTGTACGTCTCGAGATAATAAGGTTTGAACTGTGACTTAAGTAATATTTTGAGTTACTGAGAAATTTTCGAACAGTTTGAAATATTCTGTAAACTATATTTAGAGATTTCAAAGCCACCTTAAGGATGCACGTGCAGCAAACCCATTAATCTCTGGTTAACAAGGGTTTTAGATCTTCTCAGCAGCACTAAGATCTCAGTGCATATTCAAAACATGTTTTAAAATAAAACTGCATGCACTTCATAGGCTGAAATGTACATTAATTAAATCACAGACTTGTTTCTCCTCTACATAACTTGTTCTCATTTTTCTTCTCTCTTCTTGTGCCTGAAATAAGTAAGGTGACAAAAGCTTTTTAAACGTGATGTTAGAGCTAATCTGGATGGCTTATTACTGAAACAGATGTGGAATGCTTACACCCCCACCATGCCAGTGTGGTGGGTGAGTGGTATCTCCACCTCTAGAGGTAAAACACCTCTAGGTTACAGCTCAACAGAATCTAATATCACATGGTATCTATCTTCAGTAATAGTCTTGTCTGGATTTTTACCAACCAGGGGCCTAAATTTGTTTGAAAGTCAATAGAAATCTTGCTTCAGTGTTTAGATTTTTGAACATATATGTTATCTGAAGCAACTGCTTCAGAATATTTTTTTCATGTTGAAGTGCTTTACTGATGATGCCACAGGATATCTTAAAGAACTCAAAGATTTGTTCCCTAGTCTTTTTCAAATTAAGCAAAGAATGTTTTGAATACAAGAAGAATTTAAATATTCTACAGTCAGCCTTGCTGACCTGGTTCTTTCATGTGATACAGAAATCATTCAGAGAAACTGCAATATCTCTATAGGTCAATCAAAAGTAGCACATCATGAGTAGTTCCTAAATGTTCAAATCAACTTTTTGTAGACTTTTCCCCTCCACCACAAGTACATCACTTGAAAATCAGCAACACCGTTCAGTGACTGAGTTGTAGTTCAAGCCAAAAATCTGTGAGCAGAGAAGCAGATTACAATTATATAAACCTACACTACAGTCATCAGCAAATGTGTAAAAAACTCAAAAGGGATACACGAACAAGTGTTGGACCACAGGCTTTATTCGATATGTAATAGAAAACGGCACACTGGTCAATTACTGAATTTTATTATTATAAAAAGGCTCATTCACTGCATTAAGCTTTGGCTGGTCATAAACACGAGGAAAATGCTTCTGTCATGTCAGTGAGATGGCCACCATGCTGCTAAATCATTTACTGTGTTCAGTTTTACTTTTGAAGTAAGTGAGGTAAAGTCCCACAGGGCATGAAACAAACACAGCAACAGCACTTCAATTTTAATAGCATCTGACACCCAGCCCAGCTTGCTGCCCGTTCTTCACATCTGGAACACAGCTGGTCCAGCAGGAGAGGCAGGACAGGGTATTCTTAATCTGGTGCAACATCAGATATCCTATTCACGTGTCAATGCCTGCACTGGGATTGCTGTCAGACACGATCTCATTCCGGGTGATGCTGGGCAGCTCTGAAAGATGGGAGCACAGAGACTTAGCTACACTTTTGCACAGTGGCTCCCTAATGTCTAGAGAAAAGCTGAGGCCAGCTCAGTAATTCTCTGTACACAGCACCAGCTCCCCAGGAGCTGGGAGTTTACTTTAGGCTCTGATTTGATTCATAGAAGCTGCTTGAAGCCAATTAGTACAATGTAATCACAGCAGCAGTGGTGGTGCTCTACCTCCAGCAATGTGCGCTGACAGCTTGCTAAAGGGTTACAGAAAGGAAGGAAACCCTGGTTTAAATTTGGGTCAACTCCTTACCGTCTAGCACTGTGGGCTGTGCTTCTGCAGGGTGCAGTGCTGAGACAAGCATTTGCCTGCTTTGATGTCCCTGTTGCACATACATCCACAGACAAAGGAGATGTTAAAAAAAAAAAAAAAAAAAAAAAAAAGGAAAAAAGATAACTAAGAGTTTACTGGAATCTTTGCGCAGGGTAAAGCTCATGTGGGGAATGAATCCTAGCTGAGTTTTCATGGCAAGGATCCTTGCAACAGTATCTTCAGCTGGATGGGGCAAGACTCCTCAGTCAACTGCTTTTCTCAGCTCTTACTTCCAGCTGGTCCACGGTCCTGCGTGACTCCTCCAGCATGTGGATGATCCATCACTATATATAGTCTTAAGGTACATACAGAATTTCTCCCATCCATCTTAGTCATGTGCAAAAACACTGCCTTGTGTCCGTTCCTGTAGCTGCAGAAACAGGTTCTGTTACAGACTTAAAAATATCTCATCTAAGTACACTTTGGCCAATTCTGCACAATGAAAAGATCGCATAGGGCTGTTCCTTCCTGTTTGGACTATGGTGAACCAATTCTGTAGTCTCTCGTGACATTTTAACATGCTGTACCATGTTAACTTGTATGTGAATAACTACAAATTCAATGACGCCGAGACTGAAACATACAAACAAAATGCAATGACATCATCCCTCCAGCAAGCTGAATTATTCTCTGCTCCATCTGTCCTTTTTCTTTCAATATTAACCTTGTGCTAACTGTTCTGCTGTGGACCTCATTCCTTCTGCTGTGCAAATCTTCCTTCACCTACATGTGAACTTCCAAGAAGACACTCTGAATATAGCTCCTATATGTAAAATTATAATCCTGTTCCAGAGAGCTTCACTTACTCTTTTAGGGAAGTCTGCTAGTTAAAGAAATGCAGTCCCTATAGTCTAGACAGATAATTAACCCTGGTAACCCCAGAAATATATGGTTAGTATTCCCCTGCATGAACCAAGAATAACTTAATCAGCAGTTCATCCTAGGAAGCGGCTGCCTCATGGTAACAATGTTAGTTCTTCTCTATGGTAGTTTATAAAAAGTCTCTCTTAAAATAGTTTACAGACTTAAAGCATTTCTACACATCCCAGAGGAAAATAAAAATGAATAGGTTTAAGTAATGATGAAAAGACATACAGAAATGAGGTGTAAAACGGATGAGCAGTCTGAGGTGGAAAGAAGCATGTAAAGGATATTTTCCTGATGGTACCTGTGGACCTGTGGAGAGAGGAGCCCACATGGAGCAGGTTTCCTGGTAGGACTTGTAACCCGGTGGGGTCCTATTCTGGAGCAGTCCATGCCTGAAAGACCAACCCTGTGGAAGACTGATCCACACTGTAGCAGTTCATAAAAAGCTGCAGTTTGTGGGGAGAACTCAGATTGAAGTCCACAGAGAACTGTCTCCCATGGGAGGGACCCCATGATGGAGCAGGGGAAGGACTCCTCTTTCCGAGCAGTGGCAGAAACAACCTCTGATGAACTGACCATGACCCCCCCTTGCCCACCTACCTGCACTGCTGATGGAGAGGAGATAGAGCCCAGGAAGGAGGGAGAAGTGGAGGGAAGGTGGTTTATGATTTGCTTTATTTCTCATTATTCCATTCTGATTTTGATTGCTAGCAAATTCAATTAATATCCCCAAGGGGAGTCTGTTTTGCCCATGATGGTAACTGGTTTGTGATCTTTCTCCATCCTTATCTCAACCTTATATTTTCTCTCCCTTGTCCACTTGTGTAGGGGAGTGATAGAATGGCTTTGGTGGGCACTTGGCATCCAGCCAGGGTCAAACCACTACAGTCCCCTAAAAGAGATAAAAAGGGATAAAAATCTTTAACTATATAGGAAGACTGAAAGTTTGCTATATAGGTACTTGAAATCAAGTAGGTGAATGTGCATAAAAATGTTTTAAATGTTTCCCCATAAATAAAATCTTCTCCCTGTATGATATGACTTATTTAAATCACTTCCATAGCTTAGACATTACGTATTGTGGAAATAACCATGGATAATCAAAGCACAGATTCAAAATGTTGTGCAAATTATTTGTAGAAATAAAGTGCAGAGAACAAGAATGAACCTCCAAATCCATGGTTAGCCAAGGACTCTGGTTCTCAATGGAGATATCGAATGTTAAATGTCACTACTTAGTTCTGAGTAGCATGCTAGTTATAATTAATGATATAATGCTTATTAATATACCTTTACAAGTATATTTGATGTACTGAGTTGAAATTAAATCATATATATAATGAATACATGGATATGTCTTACTATCCATTTACAGATATTCTGACAGCAGGAAAGAAGATTAAATATATTGAACATATAGAAAGAAGGATTATGAGACGTGATACAAACCCCGAGCACTTACACCATCCTTTTCTCTCTGCTTTAAAATCTGCCCAAATTCTGCACAAGGCATAAGAAGGTGAGGAGCTGTAAAGATAGCCCTAAAACACCAAATTCAGTGTTAGCTTAACTCAGGTAAAATGTTGAACATCATGCTTTTTGTCAAACTCCTTGAGAAATGCTGGCCCCCTGATGACGCAGAGAGCAATTTTTACTCTGAGCCAGGTTATAAATCAGCAAATTATTTAGTAAAAAACTAACAGACAGTCACCCAGCTAATCAGCAGTTTGGCATAATACTTCAATTTCTGATCTTTCCGTTTAATGTTGCCTGTTTTACTCTGTCAGTGCTTGCAAAAAGTACTTAGGACTTTGTGACAAGTATCTGCACAAAAAGGTGCAGAATATCCTGATCTATGGTGCAGATATGCCAGTAATCCAATATTCTGGGAAGACTATTACCAGCTAGCACCATCAAAAAATTACAAGCCAAGCACTCAGGAGCTGTGATTTTTGACTTACAAGTATGCTTTTTAGCGTAAAAGGCCCTTTTACCTTGCGTTATTTAGGTGTCAGTCTGACACAGGCTGAGGCTCTTCTCTGTATAAGGCTGAGAAAATTCTACTTGAAGCCGAGATCTTTTTCTCAGCCTTTGATTGCACAAATTTCATAGTATAGAGAACATATTTAAAAGACTTGAATTTTATTAGCTGAAATTTGATCAACAGTATTAAACGTTGCTGTAATTCAATATGACTTGATTTTCATGCTTAGGGTACAAATGTCCTAAGATGTACATCCTTAGGGTTAATGATGCAAGTGATTTGTTTTGAGATTGATACAAGATTACTAAATGCATGGAAATTCCTGGGACCAAGTGACTTTTCTGAACAGGTTTATGCTCTGTTGCCACTTAGGAATTTTTCCCATCACAAGATCATTCTCCTGGTGAAGCTCACTACTCATCTAGGACACCTTTAAGGAGAGATCCAAAAGCCCCCCAGAAAAGGGGATTACTGACTCATTATGAAATTTTGCTCAGTTCATTATTGTCAGACATTTAGAATCAAAACAGTAATGCTTACCTTAAAAATCCGGCCTAAAACCCTGCATTTGGCAGTAACCAGGAGCAGACATTCAGGGACAGGTGACAAGAATCACACAACCTGTGTCTCCTGGCAGATTCCAGGAATCTGCTCTGCAGAGAGTTTCTGACCCTGGGTTTTTACCGGTTGATTTTTTTTGTTTTATAGAACTTTTCTTCATTAATTTGACTAAATGCAGTAGAAGCTATGCAGTCTCCCAAATGAAGAGAATCAAACCAAAATTTTCAACTTGAGTCAACGTGCTAAGCAGTAGATCCAATTCCAAAAAAACAAACTATAATCACAAAGAATCGCAAAAGAACTGCGACAAGTGATGAATTTTTTTAAGGAAAATGCTTTTAGGAACGGCAAAAGATGAAGATTTGCTGCTGTAATGTGTGTTTGCTCCCCTTATTTTGTATAGGCTCTGGCATCATTCATCACTAAACCAGTTAGTTAATATAAATAACTTCCTTTTGCTAAGTAAGGGAAAATATTGTGCATTGTGCAAGGTATAATCCAACATATGGTTTTGGATGACAGAAAAAAGTGGGAGCAAGAGAGACATCACAAGAATCCTAGATCATGTTATTATTTTTGTTGGTTTATGTTGGTAGAAATACATCTTAATAGATATTTTGTTTGTTTGCTCTTTTCCTGAGGTTGAAAATGTACAGGACAAAAATATTTTTAGGTTGACTTACCACAGCACAAACGTTTTTTTGAAGAATTTCCAAAACTGGACTGCCACTTTTATGACCTCAGAACAGATCACATGGATCAAATGCTCTGCTATCTCCTCTTTAATGTTGTTAATTTTGTTTTAATTCAGTATCTTCCTTTTGCATTAGTTATGATTTCTGACAATTATAATACAACTTAAGTACAACAGAAGAGTTCAGACACCTGTACAGCCACACTGGGAGAGCTCAAGTGAGAAAAAACGTATTATCTAAAAGGAGAAAACCTGTCTGATATTACAATTAAAAAGTAGAAGAAAAAAAAATTATATTGTCTCTGCTAAGATAACAAAGACAGGAAACAGCTTTTCCTACACTTTTGGTCTGCTTGGGTTTTTTTGTTGGTTTGGTTTGGTTTTGGTTTATTTTCGGAGGGGACGTGTTGTCATTTCATGAACTTTTTAACTGTAGGAGTTTGATCTTGATTAACAAAATGCTATTTTGCTATCCTCATGTTGATGTCTAAACATAAGTTGGATGTCTAATCTGCCACCACAGTCAGAGACCTGTGGCAATATAATTCTTGTTGCCACTAGTCTTATGGACAGAAATAAGTCCCTGCTTTCAGATGGTTTGTGTCTCCCTGCCTGAGATCTCCTGAATGCAGTAACTTGGCCTCCATTGATTCAAGTGGTAGTTTACAATCCAGTTGAACCCAGGCACTAATTAAGGTGTCTTAATCTGCATCTGAATCCCACTGTTGCAGCTCAACTACTTTTTCTAAATCCTGGAATCGTAGAATTGCTGAGGTTGGCAAAGGCCTTTAAGATCATGGTTTTAAATTGAAAGAGAGCAGGTTTAGGTTATACATTGGAAAGAAACCCCTGTCTGTGAGGGTGTGAGGTCCTGGTACAGGTTGCCCAGAGAAGCTGTGGCTGTCCCATTCCTGGAAGTGTTCAAGGACAGGTTGGCCATGCCTTGGAGCAACCTGAGATAGTGTAAAGTGTCCCTGCCCTTGGCAAGGGGGTGGGACGAGATGAGCTTTGAGGTCCCTTCCAATTCTGTGTAATTGGTTTCTATGATTCTGTGTCTCGATTACATGATCATTATGTCTAACCATCAATCCAGCACCACCACCAAATACAAAGTCCTTTGAGATGGCTCAACTCACCTTTGCCTCCTCACCAGATGAGGAGCTGAAGAGATGTAAGTCCTGTGCCAAATCCGCAAGTCTTCTGTGGGCACCTCAAACACCTTGTGTATCTCAAAAACCAGTGGTTGTATAGCCAGCTGTTCTGAGCCCTTACTATCCTTATATCAACAGTGAAACTATCCTGGAGGAGGCAGTTCATACACTGCTCCATGATAGGATGTCATAGCATATCAGAGCACTGGGAAATGCAGGGTCTCTAATGCCAGAACAGGTTTATCTTGGAAGCGTTATTCAGGGCTTCACTTTCTAAGGTCACCATGCTTCCCCCTATACCTTTATCATTAAAAGAACACGACAGAAAAAGGCACTGAAAAAGTCTAGGAAGAGGTGATAAAGAAAGCACATCCTGCTTGCTTGGAAGGGTGTCCACGTAGCTATTCCAAAGACTGGTGCATGAAAAGGTCATACAATTTACATGACGACTCCATTTGTGTTATCTCTAGGGTGTCAGGCCAGGCTGTAAATAAGCTAAACAATGCAACTTCCCAGGCTTTGCAAAAAAAAAAAAAAAAAAAGAATAAAGCACCTTCCATAACTATTTTTATGGTTTCTATTCCACTGCTTTACTCCCCACCCCTTCCCAGGGATTATTCTACCTAGTAAATTTCAAATAGCGATGCTTGCAATTTAAAAATTTAACAGACTTGAGCCAAAGCTGCACTATCCTGGCAAGCCAGACCAGCTTTGGGTAACAAGATTTATTTTCCTTGTGTGCTGCCAAGTCAACCTGAAGACAATGTTAATAGAAAAGGTCACAGACTGATAAGCTGACATGTCTCTAATTCTCCAGGACAAATCCGTGGATGGTGAATTGAAATGCTACTCCGCAGCTCCTCAGGGGCAGAGGCATTAAAGTTAAATGTTACAGATGTGAAGGAATGGCAGCAAGCATGTTTGGTTTGCAAAAGAGCTTGTGGCTGTGGTGGTAGAAATGCAGGAGACACCAGCAGAATTTATTTTCTGGGCTAAAGGATATTTTAAGGACATACTGCAACCATCTCAATGTACTGCAGATCAATCTGCCAGGGTGAAACTGGTGGTGGGTAAGAATGCCTGTTCACAGGCAGAACAGGGCACTTTAAAAGGAGGGTCTAATTTCTCTGTGTTAACATAGGCTTTGCAATGTGCAGAGGAGAGGGAATGAAAACAGAAAAAAAAAAAAAAAAGAAATCTGTTCCTTTTTCTCTAAGAATAGTGGTTTAAAGCTTCAGACTTTCCACCTGGAAGAAGATTGTTTTTCTAATGTCCCAAAATTCGCTAATTTGATTGGAAACTCTCCTTTTGCTTTCAGTGGTGACATTTAAACTAGGAAATTGAACTCTGACAAGGAAATGCCCAGGACCAAAATGCAGTTATCTCTGTTTTTAAATGTTTGGAAGAGGTCTTGGTGCAACTCACACTCTTCTAACAATTTGTGGCTACAGTTTGCAGCTCAGGACAAGACAGTGTCTGCTCTTAGCAATCATTTTTGATAGGACAAGGAAGAATAGTTTTAAATGAAAGAAAGTAGATTTAGATTGGCTATTACAAAAAAAAGCTTCCCTGTGAGGATGGTGAGGTCCTGGCACAGGTTCCCCAGAGAAGCTGTGGCTGCCCTGTCCCTGGAAGTGTGCAGGGCCAGGCTGGATGGGGCTTGGAGCAACCTGGCATAGTGAAAGCTGTCCCTGCCCATGGCAGAGGGGTTGTAACTAGAAGGTTTTTAAGATCTCTTCCAACTTGAATCATTCTGTAATTCTGTAATTTTAGACTTGTTTGGAGAGTAAGGGAGGTTGTAAAATGGGAGCGGATGATCTTATTCCAGCTGGTCTTACCAAGAGGACAGTCTTGGGTTGGTTTAACTTATTAGTACAGACACAGAAAGTGGCATATGGAGAGCATCACTCTTTCTTCAGATTGTTCATCTCTAAAGAGTTTTCAGATGAAGTTTTCAGAAACAGTTGAATCTGTTGCACTGACCACTCTGGTTTTGTCTTCTGTTTCAGGTGAAAACTTGGTGGCTCAAATGCAGTATATCTTTGGAGAACATTACAATTCAACATGAGCAAGAACAGCCCTTTTCATCCATTGATTGAACACGATAAAGAAATGTGAGATATTACTACCAGAATGGCATGACTAATTCATATGAATATGGAGGCTGCTAATGATACTTTTTCTACTGTGACTCAGGGGAGACTAAGACGACGAATTTGTCTTCTTTATTTTTTTTCCTTCCACTCTCCTTTTTCCCCTGCTCTCAGTCTGAAAGACTGACACAGGGTAAGCAGAGGATAATGAAAAGGCTCTGCATTAATTATTTCTGTTGTTTCATGCTAAGGCGTCCTAGCAGAGATCAAGGTCCCACTGTGCTCCACGCTGTATGAACACAGTGTAAGGAACAGACACAGCTATGAACAATTTGCGGTAATAGAATGCCCATGTGAAAAGAGAAATACATGCTAATATCTCATTTCCAGTATGAGCTTTCAGGGGGATAGTATATCATGTTATGTTTCTGGATATTTGGGGAATTTGCACTCGTCTTTATTAATATCAGCAGATTGTTCAAACATTTGAGGGCAACTGATACCACAGCACTTCCGACCCTTCATGAATTAAGCTTGGCACTTTGATTCATGAGAATATTCATTGCTGTCAATTTGCTTTCTGGTTCTCCTTGATCACTGCAGTGCCTGTTTACAATTTCCTTCTGCATGGGACTTTCTAGGGGTGGGCAAGAGGTGTGTCACTTGGCTCTGAAATAGGGATGTTTCAGACAGAATTGTTTTTCTTCATCGCGAGCCTGTTAGATTAACTAAGCAGGAGAGCTTAATTTATGGAAGCAACTCATACCACATTCATCTCAGCTGGATAGCACAGCCCGTGCTGCTGCCACACTTATGTAAAATATTCACAATTTAACAAGCATTAGATAAAAGCAAACAAATAAACAAACAATTGAAAAACCAAAATGCAGGGAGCAAAACTACCTAAAATGAATGATTCACCTAAAACAAGTGAAAGACCTATCTAGCTTTATATCACTGTTTTTTCACAGTATTTATTTCTCACCATCTCTTGGGTGTGTTTTCTGTTTTCCATGCTTCTATCTAGCCAAAGGCTTCTTTAAAATCTGAGAAATAGTCATGCTGTGGAAAACAGTGTTCCGGTATTTACAGTGAAAACATCAAAGCCCAAACAAGAAAATGCAAGAAAGCCCCACCCCTGTGTCTAGCAGACATTTCAGAAGAAATTTTATAACCATCCATCTATATTATAAGGTATTTAAATTAAATTTTATTTGGAGGTAAACACACAGAATAATGAAATGGGAGTACTATCAATTTACAGGAGAGTATCAGACCAAAATCTCATCCTGAGAGTTCAGTTGCAAGAAAAATTAAAAATAATTTAATACTTATACTTTGGTACTAGATAGGTCCTTTTATAGTTACTTTTTCTGCATCTTTACAAATGATATGTGTTAGTTGTTGAACAGAATATTCAGACTTTTAAAACTAATCAAAGAATCATAGAATGTCCTGGGTTGGAAAGGACCTTAAAGGTCATCTCACTCCAACCACTCTGCCATGGGCAGGGACACCTTCCACTATCCCAGGTTGCTCAAAGCTACATCCAACCTGGCCTTGAACATGTCCAGGGGTGGGGCAGCCACAGCTTCTCTGGGCAACATGTGCCAAGACCTCAACAATCTCACAGGGAAGATTTTTTTCCTAATATCTAATCTTAACCTACTCTCTTTAAGTTTGAAGTTATTACCCCTCATCCTGCCACTCCAGGCCCTTGTAAACAGTCCCTCTTCATCTTTCTTGTAGGTTCCCTACAGTATTCGAAGGCTGCAATTGGGTCACCCCAAAACCTTCTTTTTTCCAGGCTGAACAATCCCAGTTCTCTCACCCTGTCCTCACAGCAGAGCTGTTCCATCCCTCTGATCAGCTTGGTGCCTCCTCTGGACTCGTTCCAACAGCTCCATGTCCCTCCTGTGCTGGGAACCCCAGTGCTGACGGCAGCTCTGCAGGGGAGGGTCTCACCTCAGAGCAGAGGGGCAGAATTTCTTCCCTCGACCTGCTGTCACAGTGCTTTTGATGCAGCAACTCTAATAACAGTAATAACACCCAGGTCACGTTGCATGAAATTCTTTGATTTTCAAGTGAGAGAGAAATTGCAAACCACAGTGTACTTGTCAGCCCATTACCTGTTATGAACCACAGGACTTTTGCCAGGGTCTTGAATGGACACACGTGAGTACAGCATCATGATGCCCCACACTAAATATTTTAAGGCACGTTTTACTGCAAGACATACCTATATGCAGGCGATGAAAAACTAACTGCTAACATTCTGTTTCCTTCTTTGTTTCTTACTTTGTGTTTATAATTGTCAGGAAAGGCAAAACCCTGTTGTGGGCAGCTACTGCCTTAATTTAAAAACTAATAATTAAAAGATGTGATCACCAGCTGAAGCTATGACTCATCTTCAACTGCTGCACTAGTGCTCGTAATTTCCTGAACTCATTTATTAATTACACTTGCCAGGTTTTATCAAGAGGGCATTCACTTTTACTTTATATCTGGAAAAAAAGGAAGTTAGTGTGTTAGGAAAGTTTTAATTTAGTATACATCAGTGCATATGTGAAAGAGACCAGAGTTTGGACTTCCCTGAAATGTTGACATAATTGCAGTCTACTGTACTTTTAAACTGTCAAGAATAAAAATAATTTGTACTCTTTATCCCCATGGCACAGACAGTAAAACATATCTCTAAGGCAAAACTCTGTAAATAGCTGACTTGACTGATCTAAATTCATTCTCCTGCATGCTTTACAGCTGAATTGTATGCTAGCTTGCTAATTTACAGCTTAATTCTACGCAAGAAGTGTACACCACTGCTGTGAGAAAGAGCTAAAAAAATCTTGAACACAGTGTAAGCATTATTAACAGTTCACATTCACTTCTTAGGTTCATGTACAAGTCAAATGGTACACACAAGCACAAAACCCAGCCATGGGCTATACAAAATGAAAAGACATGTCCATTCAGTGGCAAAGGGTGTTTGCAATCAACTTTCAGGCATTTTCTCTCTTTTTCATCCTCTTTATATAAACTAATTTACATTTTTATGTGCCACACTTTCTACTGAACAGAAATTGATTTCTGCTTAGATTGGTCAAAATCATAAAGAATTCCACTGGGACTGACCATTTTCTAGGTGCTCTTTAATATGATAATTAGTTAAAATATTTAAAATATTTAAAATTAAATTAATTACAAAATTAAATTTATTTATCTTTAAAATTAATTTTTTATAAATCGTTAGTTTGTAGCAAACAGAAAGAAAAGTGATTGAGTAGCAGTGAATAGAAAGGATGCAGCATTCCTGCAGATAAACCCTGAAAAATTGTGGGTTTGAGGTGAAATATGCAGTTACACACTTGAAAAGAAAATTGTGGGTGACATTTAGTGTTTAGAAGATTTTTGCTATTGACTCTAAGAATCATTTAGTATTGTGCTGAATCATCTGATAAAGATGTCATTTAGAGCTGTGTCATTAGATTATAGAGTGTTATGAAACAAACAGAGATATGCCATTCTGTCTGTGTTTAGTGCTGGTACTTGGTTGGCAGTAGATTATGATGTTCCATCAGAACAGTTATTCACCAGCATCTGAGATATCCTTCTTTTAATTACAGAATCAGAGAATAACAGAATATGCTGAGTTGGAAAGGACCCACAAGGACCACTGAGTCCAAATCTTAGCCCTGCGCAGGACCATCCCCAAGAGTCACACCATGTGCCTCAGAGTATCATCCAAACACTCCTTGGACTCTGTCAGCCTTGGGGCTGTGCCCACTGCCCTGGGGAGCCTGTTCAGTGCCCAAACATCCCCTGAGGGGAGAAGCTTTTCCTGATATCGAACCTAAACTTCCTTTGACACAAATTCAGGCCATTCCCTCAGATCCTGTCCGTGGTCCCCACAGAGCAGAGATCAGTGCCTGCCCCCTCTCTGCTCCTCCTGTTGCATGTAATTTTGATTTTATAGTTTTGTAATAGTCTAATGTGTAGTGGGCCTAAGTAAAAGCATAAGTATGGG
>JAWWES010000094.1:66714835-66731348 GCA_035583135.1 Lophotriccus pileatus
GGTTCTCGAGGCCTCAATAAAGCACCGGCATAAACTGACACACTGTTGGTTTGTGTTTCTTCGTCTTTCGGGCAACACTCCCAAGGAAGCTGCAACTGCCGTGGGGTCTCCCCTCAGTCTCCTCCAGCTGAACACACCGAGTGCCCTCAGTGTCCCCACATGGCTTCAAATCAAGGCCCTTCACCATCCTTGTGTCCCTCCTTTGGACACTCTTTAATGGCTCAATATCTTCTTTACATTGTGGTGTCCAGAACTGCCCCAATGTTCCAGGTGAGGATGCTCCAGGTCAGAGCAGAGCAGGACAATCCCCTCCCTGACCCAGCTGGCAATGCTGGGCCTGATGCCCCTCAGGACAGGGTTGTCCCTCCTTTCTGCCAGGGCACTGCTGACTCGTGGCCAACTGGACACTGACTGGGACTCCCAGGACCCTTTCCTGGCATTGCTTTCCAGCACCTCATTCCTAGTTCTGTCTGTACATCCAGAGTTACCCCATCCCATGTGCAGAATCCGGTTCTTTCCCTTGTTGAAATTCCCATGGTTGGTGATTGCCCAGGCCCCTCATTTGTCAAGATGTCTCTGCAGGGTCACCCTTGCCTTTGAGGGAGTCAACAGCTCCTCCAAGTTTTGTGTTACCTGCAAACATGCTTGGTATCCCTTCCAGTCCTGGCCTGTTTTATATCAGAATGAAAGAAGATCTAATGTGAATGGAAGATTCTGACCCTTTTGCTTTTTGAAAAACACCTGACATTTTAATGATCTGAGATGAAGACTGTGTGCTGTATCAACAGTGGAAAAAATCGTAGCATAAGTTTTACACACTGTCCTTATTTATGTCTGTTGTTGGAGTTTATGAGCTTGGTAAGCCATGGCTCTCTGGCAGCATTCCTGGCCCAAGCTTTCCCTTTCTGTATTATCTCTCAAATATCTGTACAGGCTGTTTAAGGCTTGAACACCTTAATTGCTACATTAATATACCTCCTTCTATCTCTGCAATGCTCCTTCTTGGGATTACTCCAGAGACCTTGTCCCTTTGCCATCCTTTAAAACAATTATATACCTCAGAATTACATTGGTGGTTTTAAGCATAGGCTATTCTTTAATAGCAGTTACTGGTTGGAGAAGGTAATTCCCACTTAGGGAGACCAATGAAGGCTATACTTCTCTGAAGGAAGGTGGAAAACTTAGGGTTCTTTTTATTGTGGGGTCTTTGGTTTTCTTCTATTTTCCTAGCATGTCCATTTTCAATGAGCGGAATCAATACACACAGAATATGCATAAGGATAGACTCATGCAGACATGAAATGGGGAGGGACTGTCTGTTGTTGATTTTATTCCCATTCATTTTCAGCTACAAAAAAAAATTGTGGATAAAGGAAAGTTCAGGTTGGAGTTTAGATGGAGCTCCACAAGTATGAACCTGTTAGTTAACTAAATATCCAGAAACCTGGAAACAGTATGACAACTGATGGTTATCAGAAGAAATAAAATATAATTCTTTCCTGTTTTCCATCTCTTTTTCCATTTCTAACTTGATGGTGATACTTATTCCACACAGCTGGATGCTGGATCTGTAGGAGATTTAGGCTTACAAATCCTGTTGGAATCCCTAGACTGACCTGGAGAATCACCTCCCAGATGCTTGAGACTTGCTACAGCATTCCTGATAGGGGCCTCTGTAAAAAATGGCAAAATAAAAATTCATCTGAAACTTAAGCTTAATTTGTGCTTCTTCAACAGAAATGCACAACGATGTTGTGTTCTTCATATTCCTCCCAAAACATACATATGCTAATTATTAGGTGCATAAATGCTGCCAGATGAATACAGACCGAGATTTCTGCTGGTTTTCTTATATGTAAGTCTGAAAACAGCTGCCTTTCTAGGTTGCAGTGAGTCTCACAAGATGCCAATGTAGAAATGGAAGGCATGAAGCTTTGCAAAGCCTGAGGCACCAGTTTCTCTTTAATCTCATTCTTATGATGTGGTCACGAACTCTAGAAGTGACCCCCAGTGGCCTGGGGCTATCATCCAGACAAGTGAGGGATACCTGTACTCTGGTTTAACCAGCCCTATTTCCTGAAGAATGATGGTGTGTCTGAAAGCTGAGAACAAATTATGCCTCATTTGTTCTGCCAGATCATGCTGGCAACCACCTCTCACAGCCCCTCTGCCTCTGTAAGCTGTATATATGTCAACTGTGATACATAGGCACTGAATAAAGTTATAAATGTATATATTATATACATGAATATGTATAAATATATAAATGTGTATATGGATGCTTACATACAGATAAAAAGCTAGATCTCATATCTGTGCCTCACATGACAGACAAAGCCATCAAAGAGCTGAGTGCCTGTAACTGTTACATGTAGAGACTAATTTAACACTAATGAGAGATGAGGATATCAGGAAGCATCTTGGCACAGCCACTGCTGGAAACCATCTCGACACTCTTTCAAGCTTTTCTCATTGACAGGCTGACGAGGTTTGGCTTGTGGGATTCAGCGTGAGATCCCTGATTGAATGGTTTCAGTGGATGATGATAAATCACGTGTATCTCGAGCCTGGAAAATAGGTGTCTGAGCAACTCTCCTTGAGCTCCTGTTGGCACACAGGGGAGACATTCAGGATATGCTTGAATGTGAACAGATTTTCATGGGAACATCCTTAACAGTAGGCAGTAATGTCCACTAATGGTTTGCAGGCAACATTTTATTATAAATGGCAAATCATTATCACCTCCTTTGGTATTCGATGTAATAACATTTATCATGTTGAGTTATTTTGGTATTCATGGGGATGTCAGATGCAATTCCATAGGAACTACTGCTAGAATGAATGCCCACTAAATTACAATGGAATTAATATGAAATTAGATATTACGGTAACATTATTATCAAAAGAGGTCGTCATGATTGATGTGCTGTTCAAATGAGGAATTACAGTCAGACCTGATTAATCCAAATCAGTTTGCAGGCTCCATTTTTATGGAGATTATGACACATTTTCAAACTGATAAATCAGCCATAAGTACGGTAAAGAGATGCAGACCACTTTTCCAAAGAGCTTCAGTTCTGTATATTGTGAAATGAGACAGTTAAAAAGCCAAATTACTCCTAACATTGAAACATTTGGTGGAAAACAATAGTGATTTTACCTTTGATTTGGATTATGGGGATAATTTTGTACTTTTAGTTTCACAGTGGAGGAGAAAACATTGATATTCTGTTGGCTTTTTTGGAATAAACACAGTTTGCCTGCTTTCCTATGATCTGTGGCCCAGGAAGTCTCCTCTAGTCCTGTGTTACAAATTCCTCTTCCTATGAAATTATGAAAGATATAAGATCTTCTGTTTTGTTCTACAAAGACGCCCTGGACAAGGGCATGAGCCATCAGTACATTGTCAGAAAACAGGGATTGGCAGGTTTGGCAGAGACCCCCAAAGTTATTCACACTTTTAACTCCAATTTCACTTTCCTGGAGAGGATGGCATCTCACCATTTTACACCTGTTTGCTTGGACTCACCTCTTTGCTTCTCACATGTCACAGCTGTCAACCTGATTTTTGTTTACTGGGTGCCAATAGCACAACACCCTCTGACTGTGTCCAGCCCCTGGATGAAAGAAACTCTTCATCTTTGAATAAATCCAGTGTTTTTCACTAATGGAAACAACACACTTGCCAGATACACTTGTCCCATGGTTGTTATCAAAAGACGCTTGTCAGTAAACAGTGGATTAGAGCCAGACAAACTGAGACAAAAATTAGAATTATGGCTCTGCAGGTTGATCTGAACATTTTTCACAGTAAAAACATGGAATAATTCCCCTGAATAGGAACCTTTTAAATATTTGGCATGCCTCATTCCCGCCTCCGCTAATTTGCATTGTGAATTTTATTGAAGTCACCTGAAGACTTGAGGTGGTTTCTTTATCTACACTTTCTTTTCATGGAAAGGTATTAAATACAATTAGAGGAGAAAATCCTTCTATTTCAGCATCTGAAATTATAAGTCATATCTCTATCAGAAAACAAGAATAAACAGTTGTTTCATGAAGAGCCTGTGTATAAATAAAAGCTGCAAAAGGGAAAAAAAAAAAAAAGGATTTAACCACAGCTTTTCCCTCAGACAAATGGCCCCTTTGAGCAAGGATTTGTGGCATGGAGATGAAAGAAAATGCATATACTGCAAAATATACAGATGGTAGAAGACATTTTTTAGCTCCAATTACACCAGGTGTTTTATACTTTGATTATCTTTATCTGTCCAGCCTCTGAATTAGGGGTTAATTACTGAGAGTAAATAGGCACTTTTAGACAAAGTGCCCTATCATTGCTTTTTCAGCTGATCAGCACTGTAGCAGAGGGAAAAATTACGTGGCTCAGGTTGGAAAAGACTGCAATATTCCCTGGGTTTTGATAGCAACTCAATTGCCTTATGAAACTGCAGGTCTGAAACTGAGACAGTGAGGAAATTCAGTGCTTGTTCCATGTGGCTAAAGACAATTTCCAGGACAAACAACTGCACAAAGGTTTGGAATTCCTTAATAGGCAGGAGCAAGCCTCAGCATCTCATAGTGTAAATGGTCACAGCTAAGCAGGTGCTATTCCTTCCTTCTCTTTTTGGAGAAAAACAGAAAAATGAAACAGTGCATCTCTTCATCAAAAAAGGATTAAAGTATGATTTTTTTCCCCTCAGCAATGCCATTTTTGATTCTTTTGCTATGTTTTATAATAGATATATATATAAATATCCAGGAGGCATGCCTGAAGCTGGCAGATACTGCACAGGACCTTGGAGTTGTCAAGAGGCCAGACATCCTTCTCCACATCAGTGGTCTTCATAGGGGGGCTTGTGACAATTCATTAGGATGTGTGAAGAAAGTATTTTTGAACTTAATAAGCAAAATAAAATAAATATTATGATAAATTATGCATTTAACTTACACACACACATCTGGATTTAGGTGTTTGAACACTGGAGTTCATTTTCACACCTTATTTTTGGGTGGTTAACCATAAAACCCTGACAAATTCTTCAATATATTGTCTGTAGCAGCACCGCAGTCACCTCTGTTTTGTGAGATGTTATCAGCAAATACACAGCACCCTTTCCTTCACAGGAAAATCTTACTTGTGGGAATTTTATGTGTACAAAATCTGTAGGGTCCTGCTGAAAGGCGTCTTTAAATGCTTGGGATCTGACTTGCATTAAGAATAATTTATAACTTCCGTGGTAAACCAAAAATCTTTGCTATATCATTATGAAATGTCTGAAAAGAACTTCAGTGTAAATGAAAATAAAGAACTCGAATCATATATTGAATTATGAAACCAGAGTGTGCAACAAAAGTATTAAAATCCTATGGTAGATTTTTTTGTTAATTCAAAAATGTTATAGTTCACTGTATGTCTATAAAACTTGTCACACAGGCTAGCTGTTTTTCTCTAAGCAGAAACATTCTCTCAGGTAGTTTCATGTATAGTTTGCAGTATATTTTACTTAAAATAAAGTTTCAATAAAGAAGAATGATATTAATTTTGTAAGTGTATACTTGAAAACTGTTATAAAAGAGATAAAAAGATCTATTAAATACAGAAAGATTTAATTTCCTACTCAATTCTAGACTATAAATGAGCTAGCTTTTGTTTGTTTTTATTAGAAAAGTCTGTTATATTTCTACAGAAACCTATTAGTTTTGCTCCCACTAAATTATGTAGCAATTTTTAGAAGAGGTTTTTAGATTATATTCAATTATATAAGAAGTTATGCAACAGAAAAATGAGATATAATTGGGATTAAAAATATGTTCCTTGATTCAATAATTTTTTAGTTGGAATTTAGGGTCCTATTTCAAGTCCAGCAAATAAAATCCCACCCTACAAAATAAAATAAGGAAAGAAATTAAGAGAATTAATGCTACCACTCGCCAGGACTGTATAAGACCAAGGATGACTTATTTTTGAGCAACTTATCTTTACGCTTTTTAATCATCTCTGCAGACCATAGCAGGGGGCGAAGCTTATTTATAGGCATTTATTTTGTAGAAATAGCAAAAAGGAAAGCATTATCCTGTGCCCTCCAACTTATGCAAATTTCTGTCTCAGCAGATGGGATGAATGCACCAAAAGTTTGTCAATAAAACGAAAGGAGAAAGATAAAGGTTCTCATAGGTCGCGCTTTTGCATTTGCCAGCAGAGGAGAGGTTCATTCTTATTTACAACAAATCCTCTGTACAGAAGAGACTAAAAAAAAACCTTCTGAATTTTTCTGCCAATTCAAAAGGATCCATAACACAAGGAGCAAAGACAAAAAAGGATTGTCATTTCCCAGGCTAGCATTTACTGAGCAGGTCAAATAGAATTGAAAGAAAATAAAGAAAATGTCTTTCTACAGGTAAAACAGCAAACATTATCTTGATTTGCTCTCGGACTATACATACATACTCACACACACACACACACACACATATATATATATATAATATACAAAAGCAAATTAATTATTTTAATTATTTGACAATAACTAATGCCTCATACCATGAATCCTATGTAGGGTAAGAGAAGTCACTATTGTCCCAAAAAGCAGCCTCCAGGCTTTGCCCTTACAATACCATTGTATACAATCTCCAACAAACTTGGAGATAAAAAGTGCCAATAAGGTATGTTCCTACAGATAAATTTAAAAGAGAACTCTTTGTCCTTCTTTCCAGGGGATATTCCAGAAGGTACTAAGAGCATGAGCTTGTGCATGAAGGAAAAACCCCTGATGTTCCCGAAAAACATCTAGAAATGAAATAAGGTGCTCATTTAATTTATTTATTTTTAATTATTTTATTTTATTTTATTTTATTTTATTTTATTTTATTTTATTTTATTTTATTTTATTTTATTTTATTAATTTTATTTTATCTTTCTTGGAACTTTAGAAAGATCCCTGTATTCCAGATCTCTGTGGGCCAAGCTATAACACTGCACTGATGCTACACACAACTGGATGGAGATCAGTGGAAGAAATACAAGTAGGTCCAAGTCAACAAAGACTGGAAACAGACTTTTTGGCTTTTATTCACTTTTGGCCTGTGATGAACTTTGTGATCCAGTTCTATGGAATGCAAGGGATCTGAATTATATTTAATGAAGCAAGAAAGAAGATTTGCAATAGATTTTAGTGTGTTCTCTGCTTTCCCTAGCATAGGTAGGTTGTACTTTGCTGCTCGTCTGCCAAACACGGCACCACAATGTGTTTATCCACAGAGATGTCTGAGTTGTTTTTTTGGGGTTTTATTTTTTCTGTTGGGTTTTTTTTGCTTGCTTCTTTTTAATGAATGCATATTTCAATTAAGTCCTAAGTCTTTCATCTTCAATAGAAGAGACAACTTGCTTACCTCTCTTTACTCCCCCTCCCAAAAAAAAAGAAGAAAAGAAAAAAACAAAACAAAACAAAAAAAACCCCAACCAACCAACCAACAACAACAACAACAACCGACCAACCAACCAACCAAACAAAACCCACTTTTGCTGCTTTTTCTGGAAACATTTAATCAAACTATCTCTTCTACAAGAACTATTTTTTTATTACATTTCTACAGAAAGTTACTTAAAAAAAAAAAAAAGGTTTTGATATTGCCTTTCGTTTATAGGAGACTTGAAAGTCTCTGAAGTACTTGGATATTTATGTTTTGAGCCAAGCATAGTAAATTGAAATGAAAAAGCCTCAGAATTTTTCATTTTAAAAATATTATTTGGGGGGCTTTTTCCTTGTGCTTAATCCACCCCTAATTACCAGCCTGTTGCCATGTGCAACACGGAGAGCAGAGTTACAAGTCCTTGGTGAGTTACTTAGAATAAGTTAGAAATAAGACTGTTGCAATAAACAGACGCTGTTGCACATCGACAGCTCAGAGCAAACCCAATGATTTACCTTTCCACTGCATAATAGATTTGTCTGAAAAAGCTTGCATGAAATTGGCTTCACTCCTTCCTAACTGGAACCACTTATTTGGACAAAACCCACTACTTTTGCAAGTTAAGCGTCCCCGTAGTGTGCTGTCAGAGAGAAGGGAGCCCAGGTCTCACTGTCTGCAATGTAGCTGCTTTTAAAAATTAAACAGAACTTCTCAGAATGTGTTATTTCTGCCTCTTAACACCCCCCTGATCCCTTTCCATGTTTCAGAAAAGCTACAGGAAAGAAACAAGCTCCCTGTTGCAGTTGGCTCTAAAGAAGGATGAACCCCAGGTGGCGAGCAAGGCAAACCATTGGGGACAGAGAGAGAATATTAGAACTTCAACAGTACAAACCCATAATTTATAAATGAATATGTCTATATCTACTGGAGATATAAGCTCAGAAATTTTTTAATGATGAAGCCTGTGATTAAAAAATTTAGGGGACCATGACCAACCCAAACTGTTCAGTGATTCTATGACTCTGTTCTGTTCTAGGGATTTTAATGTAAATTTTAGGGAGTACCTATATTTCCACACCTGATGAAGACTGAAATTCCTACCTTGATATGGAATGTAACTTTGTTTTCTGTTCATGTGTACATATGGGTGTATATATGTACATGTGCACATTGTTGGCCAAAACTCTTTAGTGCCTCAGTGTTTGGAAAGAGCGGGTACTTTGCACACTTGCTTCTTGGTGAATAGTTACATATATGTACAGCACTCAAATATTTGTGGGGCACTGTGATGATAAAAATGTATCTTTTTTGATATTTAAAACCTAGTTTCCTTTACTGGGGAAAGAAAAATTCAAATATTTTGTGACTGACGCATTTTAGCTGGCCATCCCTCACAGTGTTTCAAATTGTAACATGGCTTTGAAAGATGTGTTTAAAATTTGAACAGGCCATGCTGTTTAGCCTCTAATGGACTTTTCTTGTTAAAGTATTCATTCCACTGGTAAAATTTCTTTTTCTCTCCATATTTTCATATTATCTACAGCTAAACCATCAATTTAGGTGCGTGTACTCAATATCTTCCCTATACACCGAGAAAGGGGAAGAGGTAGAGGATTCTTAAGTGTCATGGTCTTTGACCAAGGCCATTTCATCAAACACAGGCACTAGGAAATGCAAGTCCCACAAGTATCCACCCATCTCCATCACTACCCTTGGCAAATGAGGGTAGACAAGGTCATAGGTAAACTTGAACCTCTTCTAGTGGAACTGAAAAGCAACAAGAAGAAAAGACGAGGTTACCAGAAGTGCTGCATGACTTTGAATAAATTTCTGCTCAAAAGTCAAAGGGCAGGTGCTTTCAAATCCAGATGCACAAATTTGAATATTGATTCAAGCTCAAAGAAGAACAACAGCTGATTAAATTAATTTAAATCCTTGCTTTTTTTTTTTTTTTTTTTTTTTTTGGGTTTTCTATTATCGAGACAGGAAAGAAGTGCTGATGAGAGGTCTGCTCTGTGCTATTTATGTCGTTACTAAAGATTTTGCAGGAAGTTTTGTGGAGGTGTCCAGCTAACTTTGCAAATCTCAGTGTTTGGAGATGACTTCTCAAAGGCCATGCATAATTTTGGCCCAATACCCGAGGTTGAGATACTAAATATATGCTGAGTGTTTACCCATTATGAGATAAAGTTGCCCTGAAGGCAGATTTTAAACTGGTATATGGAACAGAAGGCGAGATTAAAAACCAGAAACAATCTGCTTTAAAATTATAATTAAAGTAGAGAAACTAAAGAGCCTTCATGAATTCTGTTGCCTTGCACAGCTTTTCAGAATAAAACATTTCTGTAAGGAAAAGAAATTAAGTGAAAAACAGGAAAAACAAGTTCTTTTTTTCTCCCAAGGCTATATCTTTACAGGTATGAAAGTATATGGGAATCATTCTAGAACTTTTTGCACTGTGATTAAAAGTAGTCCAAGAATTCACTTCTTTTTAGGGAAGATACTAATTTTTATTAGAGAAAGGAAAGAAATATATTTACCTAATAAGAAAACCTTCTGCTTTTATAATATGTCCATGGTGCCATGGATACTTTGAGGACCTCATGCTTTTCTTATCTTCCATCATTAAGATTTTGCACAAAATCTTTCCCTCCTTGAAGTAAGAACAATACTGCGTTTGATAGATCTTTTCGCAGTATTATATCATTTGGCTGAAGGATGTACCAAATGCTGTATCTTAGGATCATGGAGCTCCTGAACCTTACCTGTGTGTAGCCATAGAAAATCAACTTTTAATCAAGTAGTTCTTAGGGGTAACAAAGCATATTACATCTATCCATATTGCAAATTGGTCTGAATATCTCCAGATCTTCTCCTGGTGTACATTTCCATTTGATTTCTCTGGATTTTTTTTCAGCAAAATCCAAAATTATTAACCTTAAAATAGTATCACTATGACTTTAGAAAAAAAAAAATAAAAAAGGAGTGTGGTGGAAAGAAGACTAGACATTTTATACTAACAAACCCAAACCAAACCGACTAACTAACTGATCAAAAAAAAAAGAAAAAAAAAGAACACATCAAAAAAAAAAAAAAAAGAAGCAAAAACCAATGATTTTTTTTTAATTAAAAATTAAATCATTGGTCTAGGACTACATCTAGTCCCAGTGCCAGAAGACCTTGGTGGAACCTGCAGACCAAATGATACAAAACAAAGTTAAAGAGGGAAAAAAAATCTAGCAGATAGATGGCAGCAGAAAGATCAGATAGCAATTTTCTTATGTCGTAGTCCAGTGCTGGAGAATTCAGAGTCACCTTTTCTGAAAGATAATCCTGCAAATTGCTTCAGCTCTTGTTTTGTGCTTTTGATAATTTTCTGCCAGACGATAAATAATACAGCAATAATAATATAATAGTTTTGAGACTGTGTATATGTACGCTTGCAATGGCACGTTTTATAAATTTTTTTAAAGAAAATTATATAAATATAATTGTATGTGTGTGTATAAATTTATATACATAATCAAAGAATGTTTTAGGTCGGAAGGGACCTTAAAGATCATCTTAGTCCAACCCCCTTTCATGGACGGAAACACCTTCCACTATCCCAGGTTGCTCCAAGCCCCATCCAACCTGGCCTTGAACACTTCCAGGGATGGGGCAGTCACAGATTCTCTGGGCAACCTGTGCCAGGGCCTCACCACCCTCACAACAAAGAATTTCTTCCTAACATCATCTAAGCTTACCCTTTTCCAGTTTGAAGACACTGCCCCTTGTCCCAACACTCCACGCCCTTGTCAAATGTCCTTCTCCAGCTCTCTTGGAGACCTTCTAGGCACTGGAAGGGGGTCTAAGTTCTCTCTGGATCCTTCTGTTCCTCAGACTGAGCAATCCCAGCTCTCTCAGCCTGTCTCCATAGAAGCTCCAGCCCTCTAAGCATCTTAGGATCAGCTATGTATACACATATATGTCTCTATAAAGTCTTACGTGACTTACTGTGAGAAACTGGAGGTGGTACGCAGGTCAGAAGTTTTTCTCTGCAGAGAACAGTTGGCTCATCTTCTTTTTGAAAGCGTAAAATCTGCTTTGCTTTGTGGGTGATGTTTCTAATCCTTGTCTTGCCCATTACTGTTATTCACCCTATTTCCCCAGACACATTTAGTTAAATGGCTATCAACAGCAGACGATTAACGTAAGGGGACAAGGGGATGAGTCAAAACATAAATCAGACAGTAATGCTGTCTTCAGCAGAGAAGAGAGTATCGACCAGCATGACAGCTTATGTGAACTAATTATCAAAGCAATATTCCAATGTAATTGTGAAACAAGCAATATCTTTTTTTTCCCCCCTTTGCTACTTTAGTTAATGACCATATTTTAAAAAGAATACAGAAAGGACAATAATAATAATAATAATAATCTCGAGCATAAAAGCAACACAAATAATAACTCTATTTCACTGTCAGTGGCTCTCCTTGTTTATAGCATCCATCTGCCATGAGCAAATAGTGCAGGAATTGTTTCCACAGCCTTTTAATTCCCCTATGTCTTCCTCCTGTCCACATCCCACATGCTTTTCTGCCTTTTTTTCTTTTCCTTTTGTCTGCCTTCCGAGAAAATGTGGTTTATGTGACCACAATAAATTTCTGGTTATGTTTTTTGTTTCAGGTAAGAAATTTTTATGTGCTGCCTAATTACAAAAAAGTGGAAGCGGGCCACAGAAGGGGATTAGGTAGACACATTTATATACGTTTCAAGAGGTGAAATGGCCAGACAAGAGAGAGCATGCTAGTGCTATACCACACAGAAAAAAACCACAGGTTTGAAATCTGATAGATGGCTGAAAAACTTGAGACGGTATAATAAGGTCTGGCTTCATTAGTGCCTCCTTACTGGTTTTACTCAGCATTAATAGTAATCCCTCTGTTCAGAGATAAGTGGATTGACGTCTGTCTCTCCTGGTTAGCCTGCTATGTAGATGAGAACCAAATGACGTGTAAAATGACTTCAGATGTGGAGATCCAGTGCATATGAGGTTGTTCCAGAACGGGATTTAAGTTCAGAAAGAGAACTGGAAGATCCTTGGTCTGCAGCACTGAGACCTTGTCACATCAGAGACACAGCATTAAAGCTGAGAGGAGAACAGTTATCGTGGCAATACTCAGTGTTACATCAGAACACTCACTCTTGACATACATATTGCATATTACAGATTTTGTAAAAGACGTGAATCTTTTTACATCTAGCTTGAATACATAACTAAGATAATTTTTTCTCATGGATCTCAAAAACTTGGATTGATGCAAGAACGTAAAACATTAAACCCCCAAAATTATGAAGTAAAATATCTCAGTGGTGTGTCTCCTGAACACTGATGAGCACAGAGGATGATTTTGAAATTATCTTATCCTTTGAGATTTGAGTTCAGGGAAGAGTTACACATACTGTGCTGACATCAACAGGACCATGAACCACACCTACAAGCATTTCTGTCTGCAAGCAACAGAAGTATATGCATAGTTTGGCTGAGCACTCAGTTTCAGTTTAGACATGTGATTTTCTTGGGATCTATAATATTGAATGGGATTATCTACAAAGAACACCAAAGATATATCATATTTAATGGCATTGGGCCCCTGAGGATCTTGAAATTCAGAACTACCTAAACCTGAAATCATTATTTGTGTGAGTAGCTATTACTCTGAATATTATCAAACGGGAATACTTGTCTTCAGAGTGAATATTTCCACATTCTAAGCAAAATACAGGATAATTAGAATTGGTTCCAGTAAATATAGCTACTGTAGCAAGAATTCTGATAGCTTAAGTTAGAAAACTCCAATCCTCATGTGATCATATATCAGAAGTTTCATTGTCATACTACCCCTGAATCTGCCTTTGAGCAGATATTTTCTTTTTTGGCAAAATAAAATGTTGCAAGTAATACTTAACCAGTCTATACCAGGAAAATCATTTCCTAAAATAATATACATTCAATTATTGTGCAAAACAAGGAAAATAACTTTGTGTTTTTAAAAATGTATTTATTGTGGTTTGCTAATCATACACCAGTTATGACAGTCACAGCCGAATATAACACCCACTTCCAAACTGCAAACTAGAAACCAGTATTAACATATTTTTAAATTCAGAGATGTTAAAATTGCATTATTTCAAGATTTTTAAAGAATCCAACAAATAAGCAAACTTATTAACTTCCTCCTAAATTAGTTAAGTGAATTTTCTGGGCAATTCAGTTCAATAATGAGATAAAAATGGCTTTGTATACATTTGCATCAAATCACTGGATTAACACTCTCATAGCCTCTCCCAAGAAATGTTTCTCTCACACTTGAGCTATCTGTAGGCCTGGAGAACATAAGCCAGTGTGATTTAAGAACACACAATGAAAACGATGTCCTCATCCTTCTTTATCCCCACCATTATTCCTTCTGTTATGCACTTTTTAAGTTCTGTAGAATTTTCCTGGTCCCTGTTTTACCAGAAGTTGAATTTCTGTCCCTCAGCAAAATAAAATGCTGTGGCATACTGATCCACTGAACAGATGGAGCAGAGACAGCAAAAAATAAAACATTTAAAACAACCTTTGTGCTGCTCTAAGCTTATCACAGAACAACAGATCTTGGGAGGAGATTCTTCCCCAGATACAGGACTTGTTGCTTCCTCTTGTTGAACTGGAGGGCATTCCCATGGGTCCAGTTCTGAAGCCTGTCAAAGGTTCTGCGAACATCAGCACAACTCCATCTCCCAGTTTTGCACTGTCTACACACCTGCTGGGGGTGCAGCTCAATCCATCACCAGGGCACTAGTGAAGATGTTAAACAGTACCCTCAGCATCAACCCTTGTGGAGTCCACCACAAGAGACTGGCCCTCAGACACACCTGTGTGACACTGAGCACAACCTTTCAGTCCCAGCACACCAACCAGTCCCCAGCCCACATCAGTGTCCATTTCTCTAGTCTCTAACGCACCAGTTTGTTTATGAGGATGTTATGGAAGACCATGGCTTGGGAAAGACAAGAAAGGGAATATCTATGGTTCTCATCCAGTCCACTGAGCTGGACATTTTATCGCAGAAGGTTGTCTAGTTGCTCAGGCACAGTTTCCCTTTTGTAAATCCACACTGACTTCACCCAACTACTTTGTGCTTCACATGCCTGGAAATTGCTCCTGGGACTATTTGCTCCATCACCTTCCCAGGGACTGAACTGAGTTTGATATGCATCTAGTTCCCTGGACTGTCATTCTTGAAGACTGAAGTGACATTTTCTTTCTTCTGGTCATCAGGAATGTCATCTCTGCTCACCATGTTTTTTTGCATGTAATGTCTGCCAGATATTTTTTAACTAAAATGAAACAGATACGATGACTTAATTATTAGACAATCCTTAGGTCTAAATTAGGGCTGAACAGAAGGAAAAATCACAAACACATGAGTAGTCCACATGTGGGAATGGTGGTGACATGTTTCTGGCAGAAAGCTCTGAGATGGCCTTGTCATTCACAAATAAATTAAGAGGAAGATGATATGGTGCTTTCCATAAATGTTAAAAAACTAATCCCACCAATAACTTTCACAGTCTGAGAGGAAAATCTGCAGTTAAATACATATATACATACATACATGCATGCATATATATATATATATATATATATAAATGGATGTATGGATATATAAATGCATATTATATATATGTGTGTGTGTGTGCATATATATATGTGTGTGTGTGTGTTTACACATATACAATATGTAATAGCATGTGTTGTTACAAACAATTTTGTGAGGAGGCCCCATCAAGGGATCTCTGTGCCTCTTCAGACTCACCAGAACTAGTCTTCTCCATGCTTTCAGCCACATGTCATTCATTCACGCTCAGACTTGCTCAAAACCAGGTTCTCTGCAAGTCTGGTGAGGAAAATGTGCAATTTAGGGCTGTCAGTACAGTGAGAAAAAAAGGTCTTACTAGTAACGACCTGTTCCTGCTCCCATGGTGCTGAGATTGATTATAAAGAGAGATGGACTTGGTTCTCAATCCCCATCTGGCATTACACACACACTGATTAATTCAGAATAGACCCATTTCCCAGCCCTACTTATTAAAGTAATACCAGAGGAATGATATCTAATCTTCCTAATGGAAAAAATTAAGCAAGAAAGAATTTTGGTGGCAGCGAATGTAATAACGATCTGAAAAATAAACCAAAGGAAGTAACATAACATATTGGGTTCTTCTTCCCCTCTGCTTCCTTCTTTTAGATAGCACCATCAACTGTTGTCTCTCCTCACTCAGAAACCCTAAACCCCAAGAGATCTTGCTTACTTGACTAAGTTAATTATTTAGTGAGTGATGGATTACATGACACAGAAGTAGGTAAAATGCCCCAAGGAGATGATGAAAGAGTAAAAGTTGTGAAACCATCTTTAGATGAAGACAGCAGAAAATAGGCCAGTTGTTTTTAAACTCAGTCTCAATTGAGGGCTGGAAAAGGAACATCCCTTCTTAGGGCAGTCCTTCCTGTGCAGTAGTCACTTTACTTTGGCTTTTTGAATTCAGACTGGATTTATCCTATTCACTGTGTTCACAGAAGGATATTTTTATATGCAATAGAGTTTATCTCACTGGGAGGTAATATCCAGAGTGTGTTGGTGACTCAGATTTCTCAGGTGATGTTCCAATTGCTGCTCAGTTTGAAGCATTTAGTTGATAAAAAAGGTCTGTCAGTTATGAGTATTTTAGTTCATATGAGTTATTTAGTTCATATGAGTTATTAGAAGAATCTCACAATTTATGTTGATATTAGTTTTTTATCTGCTTTTTTGGGTAAAAAAAAGAATTATTTTCCTAAAGTAGTTGTGGTTTTCTGCAAAAATAAAACCGGAAAATAACACTGAAAGTGTGTTCAGTCGACTCTAATACACTATTCCAAATCACCTGTATTTCTCAAAGCAGTAAAAAAAAAATAGATCCATCACACCATAAAAAAAAAAAAAGAACCATCACTTCTTATCAAACTTACACATTTAACTTTTTTTCCCCAATTATTTATTTATTTATGTATTTATTTATTTATTTTATT
>JAWWES010000094.1:66731385-66741438 GCA_035583135.1 Lophotriccus pileatus
ACCATAAAAAAAAAAAAAGAACCATCACTTCTTATCAAACTTACACATTTAAATTTTTTTCCCCAATTATTTATTTATTTATGTATTTATTTATTTATTTTATTTTTTATTTTTCCCCAGAGTGTCCTAAAAATCTGGCTCTGAAAACACAGGGTGACTGTGTTAAAAGCATCAGAGAAGGACAGGAGAGAAACTGGTAGCTCTTCCCTAGCTAGAACAGAGCTCAGGACTCCTGTGTGTCCCTGCACAGCCTGCTTGGAAGAAGCAAGGAAGCACTGATTAATAACTACAGGTAATTACTTTGAAATATCCATGGGGGGATGTCATGGAGTGGGTAAAGCATGTGAGAAAAGTAACTGCAGTCTTCCTGTAACTGAAAAGATCTGCCTTGGTTACACCTGATGTGGAGGGAGATGGAGGAGAACCCTCGGATAGGCTGTGAAAAGCTGTCCTTAAATATGTCCCTAACTCAAACCCTTGAGGCACCATAAATATTCTTGGAGTCCCACTGGGGTCAGAAGTTCAAAGAAAAAAATCCAAAATATAGAAACTGATACATCCTACAACTGGTACCTGCTTCTGTGATACCAACACTTTCTGTGACTTTAATAATGCAGAATATTGTGTACTATAGGGCAAATAGAACTGGCCATGGATTTTCTACCAGAAAATGAAGTTTAATGAACTTCAAGATAGGAGGAAGGAGAATTAGCAGGAAATCTTTGGGTTTTGTCTAAGACTCCCATTCCATGCAGCATCTACAGTTAAGTGCATTCTCTCAGGTTTCTTTACCTGGAAATAAGACTAGCTGAATATTTTCCCAAGTAAAATTAATTCATCAGTGAATGTCTGATGCCAATAGAAAAAAACTGTGGATCTTAACCAGATTTTACTTTCTAAACTATATTGTTATCTGTACATGTCTCTATGCGTAGGTTGTTTCATTGATCCTTTCTACAATATTTAGCTATGTGATGATTTTGGACAGCCCATAAACTCTTCTTCACAATCAGTGAACACTTTGGAAGGCCAACTCAGGAAGATGTAGCAGACTGTAGGACACATAGAATTACAGAATCATAGAATATACTGAGTTGGAAGGGACAAATCAAGGTCATCAAGTCCAGCTCTCAGCCCTGCATAGGACACCCCAAGGATCACACCATGTGCCTGAGAGTGTTGTCCAAATGCTTCTTGAACTCTGTCAGGCCTGTGACCACTGCCCTGGGGAACTTGTTCTGTACCCAACAACCCTCTTGGGGAAAACTCTTTCTTGATATCCAGCCTAAACCTTCCCTGACTCAGCGTCATGCTGTTTCCTCGGGTCATGTCACTGGTCATGGGAATGAAGACATCAGTGCCTATCCCTCCGCTTCTCCCTGTGAGGGATGCTGAAGATCACAGTGAGGTCTCTTCTCAATCTCTTCTCCAGCTGAACACACCAAGTGCCCCCAGCTGCTCCCCACATGGCTTCCCCCCAAGGCTCTTCACCATCTTTGTTGCCCTCCTTTAATGCTCTCTAATCCCTTAATGTCTTCTTTATATTGTGGTGCCCAAAACTGCCATAAATATTGAAGGTAAGGCTGCCCCAGGGCAGAGTGGAGTGGGACTGTATTGTGTTTGTATTTCTCATCAGCAAAGAAATATATATTTAAAAAGAAAAAAAATAACAAACCCCTTTATTTTTAAATAAAGGCAGGAATCCCAGTTGTATACCAACCACTACACCCTCTGCTCAAGAATTACGTAGGACAGTTCTGGTGAGGAGGGTGTGGTGAAAGAGAAGCCTGAAGTTCAGCTGTCAGAATACATTTGGGACTTCATGAAAGCTGTTTGCTCTTTAATTTTAAATAGCAAATTGTTCTGGGACCTCAATATATGCACACACTTTTTTTCTCTAAAAGTTATCAGTTATTCCCATTCTCCTCTCTATTTTCATGGGTAAGACATGAATGTAGTGAAATAAAATAGTCAGGAATAAGAATAACACTTTTTGCCTTTGTAAAATACTGCAAGATGATGATATCACCAGGTTAAACCCTTTTACCTTGAATTTGACATGAATATTTCAGGCCTTCAAATTATTGTTCAGCCACATAACCTTGTCTGTCAGTCAACAAAGGCCACTCTCTCAGTCCCCATCCAAATTTAATAGGTGTTGATTCCCCTCCTTCCTTCTCTACCTTTTCTACCTGAGACTTAAATTTACATGGACATGCTGCTTAGCTGAAGCTACTTTTGCCTGTGGGTCTCCACCTGACAAACTTTGTCTCTTCTTATTTCATCAATAGCTATCAGCAATCAAGATAGATGAAAGCTTTGCTTACTGTGTGTTATTGAAGTAATAATGAAATGCGTCATTTGAGCTTGCCTCTTTCATGAAGAAAAAGTATCCAACAAGGAATTACTTGCAAACTGTAACATTTCCAAATGATACCAACTGTGGTTGCAAAATTTACAAAGAAAACACATCCTCTCTCATAAACACTTGCAAATGATTATTTGATGAACTCGTTTTAGAATCACTTCTGATGTACAAAAAACTGTGGTGTTAATTTTTCAATTTATAATTCCTCCAGGTCTAGATTCTGTACAAAATAAAACCAATGAAAGTGTATGAAATAAACAGGCTAAAAGGGATTCACATCTTCAGTATCTGTATTTGTTTACTTTGTAGTGAAAGTACAATGCCATCCATGCGCATATGAACGTTAACTGGTAAAAAAAAAAAAGTCCTTAATATTTGGCTCAGATACAAGTCACCAATCAGTTATCTCCCTTGATTTGAATATAAGATGGCATGAATCTGTTTGTTGCTATGTTTGTGCAGCAGTTCTCCTAGTGGGGTCCTGGCCCACAGCTGGGATTCCTGGGTGCTCTTGGTACAAACACAGTAAAGACCTCATCCCAAGTGATCTCTTGCATATTAAATACAGTTCATAAGAAATCAGAGGCAATGAATCAGATTTGAACTAGGACATGTATCCAGCCAAAACAGCTTAACTTCCCTATCTCTGCATGTTACAATATTTACAAACCATGTTTTCATTTCTTCTTTTTGGCTTTGAAATTTCTTTACACGTTTATCCTTTTATGTTTTACTCCTCTTGCATTTATAGTGGCACAAAGAGGTAATGTGGCCAAATATGATTTCTGTGATTTACTCCTTTTGTCTGGGTCAACAACCAGGAAATTTCGGTGGTCATCAAATACATCTCATTTAGTGTAGTAGCATGGCTGATATACTGAGGGTAATTTAATTCTGGTCATCCCAAGATCAGAAGAGAAGAGAGGCAATTTAAAGACAATTTTCCCCTGATTTAGGCAATGACAATACCCAAATTGCTCATGTTTTGAAATATGACTCAGTTGCCTTTTCTTGACCCAGTTAGACCAGCTATATTCCCCCTCTGCTACTTCTGGCACCTGCAATTCCTCAGAGTTTGCAACCATGGAGTAGTTCTGGCTCTTCTGGCTCAGCAGCAAGGCTGTCCTCAGTGACAAGAAAACACAGTTTTTGTAGCTTCCCTTCACTGCTTTTACAGGCAAATAAAAAAGCAGACAATCTGCATTACAAAATACTTCATAGCTCATTTAAAGACACAAGAAAATTATTGGGCTGTAAACACTGGCTTAACCTATATTACATGACCTGTAATAGCTGCTGTAAATTTCCCAGCCTATTTGGAAGCAATTCAAGCCAGAGATGTGGAGGTGAGTGAGCAATGTGGAAGAGAGAGAGAGAGAGGACAAAGGTGCAGTGCTTGGCTTGAAGGCTGAGCCCCTACAGATTTTGCCAAGAAGGGACAAACTAATAATAAACAGTATATTGCCTTTTTTTTTTTTTTTTCCCAAAATCTTATCACAGTGAGGTTTGTGATGATAAAGTAGACAATCTGTAGCCTTACATTTTTACTTTGGGACTACCATTAACTCTTGATGTCCTCTCTTCAAGGGTGTGAAAGTTGTTGTTGTTTTTGTTGTAGTACAATTTTTCATTATTTTAAATACAAAATTTATAAATTTTATAAAAAATATAAATTTAACAATATTTCAATCTAATAGAAGGTTTCAGGTTCCCAGAAAAAGATAAATAGGGCACAAATATTTTATACAGGATCCTACTTAAGGGTCAAATTTTTCGAGTCCTGATCTTACAGATGTCTTATAGGTTTTATGCCAGCTGACTAAGCCAGAGTAAAATGAGATTCTCAGAATGGTTTCAACAAATATTTTGCCCACTAAATATTCTGGCTGTGAAAGGAAAATTAAAAATCTCCATCTGATCTCAGTTAACCCTCCTTATTCTTTAAGTAGCTTCTCACATAGGTGTTAGAGGCCAGTGTTTGGGGCCAATGAAATGGTTTACATTATTGACAGCAACATCAGAAATTTGATATAGATATTTAAATTTATAGGCATTTTTCAAAGGGAAAAAAAAACCCCTTCACACCATGATATTGGAATTGATGTCATCCTTCTGAAGGAAAATGAAGTGTTCAGTGTGTGACTTTGTAGATAAAACAGTGAAGATGATTGCCACACTTAAATAATAATGAGAAACCTTCAATTTTGGTTTCTGCATGTCATGTTAGACCTGCAGATTTAACAAGAGATGCAAGAGTGAATTTTCTCTAGAGAAACCAAGCTTTCTTTGAGGTTTTTCATAGTGGTTAAGGTGTGACTAGAGGCAGACACTGTTGTCAAACAGCTGTCAAAGTGCTGGAAACACTAGCAATTAGAAATCTGGAAGGAGTTAAGCATATAGAAAGAAAAAAATCAACCACTTGTTAAAAATTAATAATTTTCATTTTAGGAATAGAGAAGATTTCAAGGGAAATAATTTTTATTTTCCTCTAAAACTGAAAAAGTGGGTAAAGGGACATATTGGAAAAAAAAGAGAAAAGGGGAAAAAGTAAAAATACAGAAAGTAGACATTTAAAGAAATGTGAAAGTGGAAGGATAGGATGGGGAAAAAAAAAGAAAAAAAAAAAAAAGAAAAATCCTGAAAGACAAAACAAGGGTATTTTTTCATTTCTATGGCCCAAACAAATGATGTAAGTAAATTCTAAAGATCTTGTGCAAGTGATGGAATTACAAAAGCACTTATAGAAGTACTAGAAATTAGGGGAAATATGGAAGCATTATAGTTACATGTGTAAGGAAACACAAAGTCTAGGCTAGAAGTACAGCGTGAAGCCAGTGAAACCCCATATGTGAGTTTCCAAAGTCTCTTTTGTTTTAAGATAAAATGGAGAAGTAGTTGTTCACTGAAACATGGAAAAAGCTGCCAAAATCTCAGGTCCAGATGAACCATCACCTTTCATCTAAAAACAAAATTCCACACTTTAGATTTATGCCTTGAACTGAAAAATAATCACCAGGAAATCATGAAATGTTGCAAAGTCTCTCTTTCTATTCTAATTTTTTTATTATATTATTATTTTTTATTTCTGGTATTGCATTATCAGATTGTCTTTATTATTCTAGTCATGAGGGTATTTTTGTCCACAAGCATTTATTCATTTAAAATACTGGTGGAGTAGGAAACAAACTATTCACATCACATTTTATTCTCTCTCATGCAACATGCAGGTCTGAGGTTTATTTACCTCACAGCATTGAAACCTTCCATACCATGCCAACTCCTTTCTGACTTTTCCATAGTGCTCACCACTGCAGTATCCAGATGTCCATCAGATTTTCACTAACTCACCTCTGCAACCCTTCTGTGAGGTAGGGCAGCATTTCCCATTCTCTTTGAATCTGATATTGAGAAGTTATTGATGTGCAGCACAACTCAAGGGCCTGTTTCAGACTGAAAGAAATCAAAGTAGTTTCTCTGTTAACTTAATTGGGCTTTGAATCGCCCTATGTATCAAGAAATTCTCATTGTTTGGCTTACAACAGCTCAGAAGGCATCTGGGTTGGCCACTAGAATATTAATTCCGTCATTTTATGCTGTACAATACTTACAGGAATACTGTAACTTATTACAATAATAATGAAGGCCAACTAGTACTCTTAACAAAAACACTTGAGCTGAAATGTGCTTTGGCAGCTATACCAGTGAGGGTTGGTTCTCCAGTAGTTTTCATGCAGTCACCCTGCTTTGAGGCCTCAGATGAATTCCTGACCTTTCTGTTCGTTTGCTACAGAAAGCAAATTATTGAGTTCACCCTTATAGACACAACCTTAAAGAGTCAAAACTCAGTATAGATGCATCAAACCCCCCTAGCCAGAATTTCTCTACATGAACGACCACTCACATAGTGATGCACCTGTCCACACATGGCCAGATTGGCTCTTTAGATATCACATGACAGCTGGGAATCATTTCACCTAACATATAAGTCTAAAAGCTGGTTGTTTAAGCCAAGCCAGGTGTCTGGGCTGTCTCAGTTGTCACATGAAAGGGTGGCATCATGACAGGCTTCCACATTTACTGCGAGGGTGACTGAGCATTGAAACAGGCTGCACAGAGAGGCTATGGAGCCTCCTTCTCTGGAGATACCCAAGAACATCTGGACATGATTCTGTACAATCTCCTTTACAGGGGACTTGGATGAGATGATCTCCAGAGTTCCCTTCCAACCCCAACCACTGAGGAGACTCATCTGAAGAGAGATGCCTCTTTCTCCACCACAACTTCTCCTAGCATGCCTTGTGGGAAACTCTTCTCTTATAAAGAATTCTGATACGTTACTCCAGAGCACAGGTTTGACCATATACATTAAAATCTCTGTGCCTTTTAAGTGACACTTTTTGTGCTGCTCCTATAAATGTCAAAACAAACTAATAAGAATACCTGCATGAAGTTACTTTAAACATTAATTACTCCCTGTTTTGACTAGGGACTGTTTTCAGATCCTAATTTGCCCACATCTGTTGATAAACATTCAGTGGAGTCTGTTGTCTTTAAGGAACTCTGCATTTAGCATGGGCATGGCTTGCACTTCTAATTAGGGGATCTCTGGCACCTGATCAGAGTTTAATTCACATGTCTTAAAACAGTTAATATATAGTGGCATTCAAGCTGAGGGTAATCATCCACAGTCTGCCCATACAAACGATACAAGTGAAAAATGTGTCACTTAATGAGCCTGAATCAAACCTCAGTTAAATCAATGTACAACATATGCAAACAACTGTCCCCTACATTAATAGGGTTACCTTGGATTTACCACTGGCACAACAGATTGGGATCTGTCCCATTACCTTGCATTAATTATGTATTGCTGTTACAATCTAATTATCTCCCTGATTGTCTTTTGACCATTACAGATGTATCTGTACACTCAACCCCTATCCTCCTTGTCATCCGTGCTCATTAATATCAGATAACAGGAAAACTCAAGGATGATCTTACAATACCAGAGCAGCAAGTCATCAAGCCCAGACTTCTGCCTTCATCACTGGCCATAAATAAGTGTCTAGGAAGAAACTGAATGAGGTAATCATTTGATTCAGAAAGGTGTCAACACAGGAAGAAATTCAGATAATTCCATCTAAAATAACAATATTCTGAAGTTTAAGAGACGGTAAGTTTGTTGTTGTTGTTGTTGTTGTTTTTTGTTGTTGTTTGTTTTTTGGTTTTTGTTTTTGTTGTTTTTTTTTTTAACAGAGATAGTAATTTTAAAAACAATTTTAACTTCTTTTTTGACATCTTTAAGAAGGCCAAGATAAAAAGTCTAATTTTTCAAATGTTTTGAACTGAAATAGAAATAAAATAGGAAAGTAACATTTTCAAGCTTTGTCTGTTTGTTGTTTTTTTTTTCTTATATGTGTCACTTCATTTCAAAATGCATTTTCTTGCTTAGAAAACTGTCAAAAAGTAAGGATTTTTGGAATCTAACTTACATATAGTTAATACATGGAATTTCTTTATTATAAATATTAATTATATAAAATTAATTACAGATATTTTGCAGAACAAAACTTCTCCTTAAGCCTGAAACTTTTTTGATTTTTGCTAATTATAAAAATGGTAGTAATTTGGTGTTTCTGCAAACCATTATTTTTTTTTATTAAGTCCAAAGTTTTGTGGTTAAATAATGAAGCAGTTACTCCCTCAACTTTCCAAACAGCCGGAACATGCAAAGCCCTCATATCCCATACTGATAGGTTTTTACAGGTGAAGGAGTGTTTGAGGGGACTGGGCAAATAAGCTCATCCTGCAGCGTGCATGAAGGTAAAAAAGGCTGCTAGAAACCCGTGTTTCGATGTTGCCTGAGCACCTCTCTCCCAGCATCCACAGCTGATGCTTGCCCATCTCTTTGGCATCTCCTGCATTACTGGAGGGTGATCCTAGGGAAATTTCAAAGGGTGTTAGAAGAAAAGATTTGGGGCAGAACAGAACTAGGAAAGGAGGAGAAGGAGAAAGAGAATGTACAAATCATAACCTAAAATACATAAGATACAATAAAAACATTATCAGTAACGATTCTGATTCATGCAATAAAGTGTTGAACAAAGTGTGGAGATGTTTAGGCATAAAGCTGTGCTATCAGAGTAGTTAGCAGTTTCATGCAGTGATGGGTTTTTAAGCTCACAGAAGCAGGCAAATCAGAGCTGAGCAAATTTAATGAAGGTTTTTGGTTTTCTTTTTTTTTGTTGTTTTTGTTTTTGTGGGTTTTGTTTGGTTTTGGTTTTGGTTTTTGGTTTTTGTTTGTTTGTTTGGATTTTTTGGGGTTTTTTTGTATCTGTGTTTTGAAATTCAAGAGCTGATCTCATAACTAAAAGAGCTGCTTTAATGAAAACAGGGAAGAGAAGACCAGAGAAAGATTTATTTCCTCTATACATACTGTATTTTTCAGTTATATATATTTAATTTCATAACCCCAAGAGTAATAACAGGAGCAAATATTTTGCTAGGCTAATGCATTATTAATCGTAGAATAAAGTCAGGGAACCAGACAACTTTGGCACCTTATTCTAAGACCACATGAAAAACGCTGCACATAAATGACAGGCAAAATAAGCAGCCTGGCATCTTATTGAACACAGAACATGATGTGTTGCAAAACCAAGGAGCAGCCCTGATTTATCCAGTGGAACTTGACATTTCCTACAGGCCAGCATTGGCTTAACATTAATTAAAGCTTCACTTGAGTGTTACATTTTTTTTCCCCCCTATTGTTCTCGCCACGTGCAACCTGTTTCTTTCTGAAATGCTGCAGTTTGTGGGTATGTATAAACCTGAATGACAGACCTGTATAGCTGAATCCAAATGTCAGAATGACTGTATGTAATCAAAACAGAGACTTCTTCTTCATTAATAATCTTACATGGAAGCGCGTGTGAAACCCGTGGCCATCAGAATGTTGCCAAGAGTTTGAGAGAAGGTGGATTTTAGAGAACAAAGCAAGTAAAGATGAGAAAAAAAAATCACAACATTTTTGTCCCCCCACTGGTGCTTTCTTCTTTTCCTGTCCATAAAGAATAAGAAAAGAAACAGGTCCACTTCTTTCAAACTTCATTTGACAATATTATGACTTTTTTTTTCCTGGGTCTTTGAATTTCAAAATACAAAATTTGTCAGTTCTTGACACTGGACACTCATAGGTAACAGCATCATGGATACTTTCTCCCCAGATAATTAGTGCTCTTTGTGCCATTTTGTATCAAATGTTAAATGATAGGTTGTTTTTTAGTATGCAGATGCAGTACTTAACATAGTGAGGGAAAAATCCTAAGACAAAGGTGACTAATATTTATCTTGTCTAGCCCATTAAAACCACATGCTTATAGTCATAGCTCATTATTTAAACTGCCTCTACAGTCATGGGAGAGAGCATGGTATCTCCAGAGAGGAATTCTTCCCATCCCAAAATAGGTGTTTAAAATTTGTGCAATGAATCATTCTCTGAAGAGACCTTTTCCTCTCCTTTCATTAGAGAGGAAATTTAGGTGACTACCTTAATTAAATGACTAATTTTTGTATGGCTAAGTTAGGTGAGATGAGTCTCAGATGAAAGGAAGAACACTACAAAGCTACTTATATATTCCTTTTTTTTTTTTTTTTTCCTTTTTAAACCTTAAAGGAACAAATAC
>JAWWES010000094.1:66741653-66764471 GCA_035583135.1 Lophotriccus pileatus
GACACCAGAAACACACAACACGACGAGTGCTATAGGAAGAGAGGTATCAGCAAGGAGAAAGGGAGAAGTGACAAATTCCTATGGACCTAGTAAGAACTTAGGACAGGTATAAAAGTAAGCTCACATGATAAAATCCATGTGAACACATGCAACATTCAGAAAGTGCTTAAGGTTTCTAAATGGAAAATATTTTCCTAGCATTCTCACTGGTTAAAAACATACATCTTGGGAAACTGTATCTTGGATTCCTCTCATGTTAAAGTAGTCTGGGGTATGCCCAGATCTTCTAAGCTCCAGACAAGTCCCTATCCCAGTGAATACAAAAATCTTAGAGCTTCACATACCTCCTTTAGGGGGTTTATGGGAGGTATGTGACAAAGAGCAACTTAAGTCCCCAGAATAAAACCTTTGTAACCTTCATGACCTAATTTCCCCATCTTTAAGGAAAGTGCTGTGATACTTACTTCTCCTGCAAGGATGTTGAAAGGTTTATATTCTGACTCCTAGCATTTGCCTTTTATGTACCTTGTATGGGAAGTGATACAAAAATAAAATATATTGTAAATTATTTACACAAGCATATTTCTTGGTCTTGCCTTTGTGGAAGAGCATGAATTAATAAAGAATAAATATCAGTTTGTATGTGGAAAAAATACAGCATATTAAACAAGTATCCAACATTTTTTACATATTATTGTAGTTATTTATATATTATCTTTTGTAATTATTCTTTAGCTCTGGGAAGAATGGCATAAATTTCTTTGTGATAGAAATTAGCAAAATATAAGGACTTCAATTTTCAGTGTCCTATTCATCCTACAGTCTTATTTCTTACAGCAAACATTAGTCTGTGGCAGTAAGAAGATTTCATGCTCAGTGAAGAGCTGGAAGATAAAACGGGAGAATTATTTTCTCACATATTTATTTTGAGAAAATAGAATTAGTATGAAGACTGCCAGGTAAGGCATTTTACTCCACGACATGGAAAAATTGTTTTCTTGCAGTGCCTAAAAGTGAATGGTGGAGTCACACTCACCTCTAGTTACCAACCATATGTATTTGAAGAAATGTAATTTGGCCCCAAGACTCACTTTCTGTGTAGAGATGGAGACACACAAATGAGCAATGAACTGAGTTTTAGCACCCATATTCAGGTAAAAGAAAAAGAGGAATTTGTTAAGAGATGTTTTTTTGCTACTGTGTGGTCTTACAGTGGAAGGTGTTAATGTGCAGATTTTCTGAGAGAAAAATATTTGCAAGGTTGACAGGAGAACATGTCAAGGAAGATGTAATAATGTGTATACTAGGAATTGTTCACACTGAGAAATGATCCCTATTGCTAACTTCTGTATGAACAAACAGGGAGATACAGCCCCATCCTGCAAGCATTTATGATCTTCTGATCTATCTCACTGAGTTATGAGGACCCTTCAAGCAGAAAGATATATATCTGGGAATGTTTTGGGAAGCAATAATTTAAGTGGGTCTGGAAGTATGATTCTGACATTTGACATTTGACTGATTTTCATTCTTTCTAGAACTTGTGCTCAGCTACAGGATCTACGTACCCTCATTTACATCCCCACTCTTAAGTCTATTGCACTTTTTCCAGGCTTGTCAGATACCCTTAATCTTATTTTTCTCACTGTTAACTTTCCTCATGCAATTCCTCTTCCCTGCCACGATACCTGAAGTGATCTCTGGAGTGTCTGCACTCTCTGCATGCCCCCACTCCATTCTTAGGGAAAGGAAAGAGATATTTTGAAAGGGCATATTTAAGGATCCCTAAGAATATAAAACTGTAAGACTGACTATAGTGAGTCAAAAAGGTCCTTCTAATGTCTCTTACAGCTGTCAAATTTGGATGACAATGAAAAAGTACAATGTCAGAGCAAGCATGTATGATTCCACCTCTAATCTCTCTCCCAGATGCTTACTAACAGAATAAAGAAATCTTTTGGAGGCAGAAGTGCTTTCCATGCATTTACTGCATAGGTTCAGGTTTTCTTCTTGCAAACTTATCGAGTCCCTCCCTTAATCCTTTGTTGGCTTTTTGCACCTACAACATCCCAGGGAAGGGAATTCCACAGTTGAATTTGTCTGCTTATATCTAGAAAATAGTAGGAAGAATTATGCACTAAGAGTACACTGGAGTAGCAATACATGACTAATAATTGCCCTTGTGAATGGGAAAAATCTGGGACAAACCTGTGGTTTCCTGTAATGCCAGGGGAGAAGACCTGGTTGGTAAGTTTATTTTTTTTTATCCCTGTGTGAGACCTGCATTTTCTTTCATGCATCTGAACAAGTGTGAATTTCTCAGCACAGGCTGGACCTGCCTCGGCAACACGTGTTGCTGTTTCACCAACAGGCTCTTTCTCAAAACCTCTGTCCTTCAGTTCTGTTGGAGAGCTCTTTACATTCTTCTTCTCATCTTGTGGAAGTAGAGAAGTAACAGAACACAAGAAATGAGCATTCTTTTGTTTTTATAATGTCACATTTTGTATCAACGAGAGAAAAGGAAATTACTCTAGAGTAACACTCCCTTAAAGTGGCATCTTTTTACTAATAGCTAGCAAGGCTTCTCCTCTAAGCATATCTTCAGCCCACCATGCATCTATTCTTCATTTTTGGATGTGAAAGGTCTCAAAATGACTTTTTTTTTTGCTCTGGAGAAAAACAATGATCCCTAAACTACAGATATTTGAAAGATTGTCCTCAAAATGGAAGAAATAACAAAACAACCAGGCTCATGTAGATGCTGTGTTAGGAGTAGCAAGTGTAAAATAAAATGCCTGCAAAGTAACCTTCTGACTTTTTTGTCAAAGGATCAGACTCCACTGGAATTATTCCATTAATGCGCATTTACAGAACAAGACGCCTGCAAATATAGATGCCAAGGGAAAATTGGAGCAGTGCAAACATCTAACACACAGTGAAGAATGGAGGCGGGGGGGTGGGTCTCTGATAGTGGAGCTAGAGCAGAAAATAAAACGCAATGCTGTCTTGGTTTTAAGGTGACGTTTCCTGTCACCCTTTCCCCTCCCTCCCTTGACTGAACGTAGCCATTAATTGTGCGAATCGAACAGTTGCTATGGCTAAATTGGACAGGAACCTCAGGAGGTCAAAGCATTCCTGCTTGTTAAAGCTACTGACACATTTTACGGTTTTACAAAATGTCAGAGTCCATCACGCTGTAACTGTGCTGCTGAGGATCCTGCCTCTAGTAAAACGCTCACAGCTGTCTTATGAAACTTTCAGGTAGAAGCTCAAATCTGCAACCGAGTCAAAACTTCCCCCTCCTCCCCTCCCTTTGTGTTCTTGCTTATAAGCTTGTCACAAGCCTGTGGATTTACATTTTTTTCCCTTTTTTACTACGTTCATTTTTTATTATTTTCTCTTCAGGTAGAAATGTAGGCTCAGAGAGCTTGAGTGACAGCAACCTCTGTGGCTTTCCTACCATTGCAACGTCTCAAATCGGTGGAAAGGGGCAATTAAAGTAACCACTAGGGTTTAACAATTGGCATTTGGCATCTGCTGTGCCTCTATGGCCATGCACAGCTGTCTGCCTTCCAAGAGAAGTGCAGGAGTGTTCAGTATGTATAATCCCAGTGAACTGAGCTCTCTCAAGCACTCTGAACCTGATGCTCTGTCCCTGGAGTTATACCTACACTAGAAATCTGAGCAAGATCACAACACAATCCTGAGTACTCTGCAGTATTCAACTGGTCAATCATACTGGTCAATTGCTAGCATGCTTCCTGCATGGCTTTAATCCAGCAAAATATATCCCACTCTCCTAGACATTCAAAAATATTTGTAGCATGACAAAACAAAGTTCCCAATAGGCAGAAAGTACCAGGCCTGTGGATCTCTGGGGTAAAAGCAGATTTAGCTGCACAGGTACAAACTGCTGCAGATTCATAGAACCTTGAGAGTGGGACCCATTATTTAGTAGTACAGGTGTAGGCAGTGTCCCCCTACCCAAGCAAGATCAAAGGGCACTCCAATTGAATAAAAGTAGAAGATACTTTTCTGCCAGTTATGTCATGTCATATCGAAGGAAAATTGGTAGTGAAAGAATCAATTTTTCCCCAGAAAAATCAACTAAAATGGTGACTTTTGAGGAGCTCCAGTGAGCAGTAAATGAAAAACAAATATGAAAAAAAATCTCCTGTCACATCATTCTCCAAACAGAGGACGCTTTTTTCCATATGTTTTAAGTCACACTGCCTGAGAGATCAAATAGTATATACATTATTATCATCATCATCATCATCTTAAGTCTAAGCATATGTGAGTGCATATGTGCATGGCAGGACTATTTTTAGGAATAATGTCACATTATAGCACATGTACAAAAATGTCTCTGTAGAAGAGTGAGTCTTTGTGTGTGTGTGTGGTAATCATAATCAGTCACACTGTATTTCTGCCTTGGGGTACAGAAACTGAAAGGAAGGTTGAGAACACTGTTATAGATAATCCCCTGTAATGATTTTCCTTTCTTCAGGACAATCTTGACAACAGCACCTTGCCCTAGGAAAGTTTTCTTTGATCCATTTTGTGATTGAAATACAAATTTCCCTATTTTTCGTTCGCCTCTCTTCAAATTAATGATCCCTGCAATAAGGATGCCCTGCCCATGAGTGGTTTCTTCAAACAGATTAGAAGAAATAACAAAGCTAAAACCCAGGATCAAGAATTGTATCTGAAAGGTTGGGAAACACTTGGTCTTTATTTGCTTTTCTTTCTGCTTTTTTGAGGATGCTGTCAGGTCCTGTTACACAGATCATCTATTTGATATTATTCCACTTATTAAGGATATAGGCAGGCAACATTGTTAAGAGCTAAGGAGAGCTGAGCATTTTTAAGGCATTATAGGCAAAATTTTCATGAACAAATTATGCAAAACAGTGCATGAACCTGCATACAGAAAGCAAGCTGTTAGCAGATTTCATTGGCTTAGTGAAGTTATTTACAGTTTGGTAAAAAATACATCTTTCTGTGGCTGTGTTAAGGAATGTGATAAATCTGTCCACTGCTGATACATCTACACAAAAACAAAAGTGCCTGCAAGTGTTAGAGAACTGAAAACTAAATGCACACCTTGTCCCATTAGAGATGCCCAATACCATTCAAGATTTTTGCATAGATTTAATAGATTTAACAAAGAATCGCAGGAGACCCAGGCTCCTCTGGAGTGGCAGGAAGAGATGACTGAAATATTTCCCCTGCATAAAACAGCAGCATACACCCACACTTAGGGAACTGAATCCCTCCCTTTATGGCCTAAGTTTACTTTTCCATGGCTCTCTTCTTCTGAATTCTTTTATCTTAAAAAAATAAACATAAAGTACTTAAAAACCAAGCAACCAAAAAAAAACCAAAACAAACAACAACAACAACAAAACCACATACACACAAAAATCAAAAAACCAACAACCAAAAAAGAAAAAAAAAAAAAAAAGAAGACCAACACATTCACACAGGACATTCCTGATGTCAAGCTATTTTTTTTAATTCTTCTTTTCCTTAAAAAGGGGCAGCTGATCACGGTGGCAGGACTGTCACTCTAAGGAATCTAAGACTCCTTGGCTGGCTATTTGCTGTCCCCCAAAGTCCCCTCAAAATTCATGCTGTAACTAGAAAGAAGAAAAAAATTTACTTAACCATACCCTTTCCCAGTTCACATTTCTTCATCTACAGTTTTGCTTCAGCAAAATCAACAGGACAGATCATCTGGAAATATAAGTCTGGATTCCTACAGTACCTGAGGCTAGAAAACGCTCTCAGGTGCATAGTGTGATTACCAGGGCTGTCCTGTGCAGGGCCCAAGACTTATAATCCTTATGGGTCTCTTTCAACTCAGGATAGCCTATAATTATATGATTCTGAGATAGAAAGATCACTGAAGACTACCTAATCCAAAACTCTTCTCAAGCCTAGCCATCTAGAACAGGTTTCTTTCAACTGTGTTCAGTCAGGCTTCAAATAACTTCAAGGATGGAGACTCCACAACCACCCTGGGCAAACTGTGACAATGTATGGCATTCCTCACAGCAAACAAAACAAAACAAAAAAAATCTATCTTCTCATGTTTAATTACAATTTCTTGCGTTTCAGTTTGTCCCCTTTACTTGTCCTGTCACTGAGAAGACTCTGCCTCTGTCTTCTCTAGTCCCCTCGCATGACCCACATGGATAAGGTCCCTCAGAGCTTTCTTTTCTCCAGGCTGAGCAGTCACAGCTCTCACAGCCTCTCCTCATACACCAGAAGCTTCATTACCTCCACCTTTGTCTCTTTTTCCTGGATTTCACCCAGTGTGTCAGTGTCTACAGCATTGGAGAACCCAGCACTCAACAGATCACTCCAGGTGTGCCCCACCTGTTCTGAGATTCCCATGGGTCCAATTCTCCAGCCTATTGAGGTTCCTCTGAATAGCAGAACCACTCTGATGAAGTGTGGTGCTGTGTGGTTTTCCATACAACAGAGTTTTCCATAACAGGCTTGGACAGAAAATCTGTGAATAAACTATGGTCAAACTGCTAGTGCTGCTGTTATTAGTATTAATGTTGATTTTTCTCATACTTGCAATAAGCCAGTAATAACTCAAAGCAAATAATCGGTTGACACTTGAATGTAACAACAGTAGAGAAAAATAATGTAACAATGTTTGGGACCAAATGAATCTCTATTCAGTATAAAAATCTCAGTCCAGTATAAAAAAGAAAGACAAGAGAAGATCTACAAGCCCTTTCAAGAAATGCATGTTTTTCTGTTACTGCAATATTTTTTCACTAACCACTTGGCCATTCTTTCTGCACACTAGACAACATATTTCTTAAATATATATAAATGTAGACTCATATTGCTATTCCCTTAGTATTTTCTTGAGATAAATTAAACTAAGGAATTTATCTCCTTGTTCTGACTCTATTGTTATAGGAAGCAAATTTAGGCACACCTTCGTTGACTCTGGACTGGTAAGCATATACAGAAATAAAATCTTCATTTACAAGTGAACACTCGTCAGGATTTTTTTTTCCTATTGAGCAGACATTAATATTATAATAAAACTATGGACAATTTATAGTAATTGTTACTAATATTTTTAAATTTTGCATCACTGTCTCTTTCTAGCTTAAGATACACTTCAGTGTGTAGATGCTGGTATTGGCTTCATCAGGGCATGTCAGCCTTTTACTACAGAGCACTGTTTTGAGAAGCTGTATAGTTTGCACCTCAATTAATTTCAAGTCTCACTTTGGAGAACGTGCTATCAAATGTATCAAACTTACAATGGTTCTCTAAAGTGAATTCCAGCTTATTCAACATTTAACTGGGCTCATCAAACTTATTGCACTTATATTTTTATGAGCTATCACTCATTAATATTTCTATTAACTATCTTTCTTATTTTTCTTAATTTGGGGAAGATAATTTCAAACTCTTCTCTCCATGAGATAAAATGTATGACTAATCTAGTAAATATGATATTGTTTTTTTACTGCAGAGCAAGAGTAAATGTAAGTTTCAAGAAGGTTTACAGTTTATCACTACAGCAAGAAAGGGAGCAATGCAATTAACTGGCTTTTAATATTTTTTAAGCCCTTTCTTCCAGTGCCTGGCTTTGCAAATTAAAGTAATCTTGCTTCAATACTAAATTTTGGGATGTTTACTGCCTTAAATCAGGAAGAAGGTAGAGAAAGCAAAGCAATTTCATGTGGTAAACAAGTTAATGACTACTGCCCAGGGCTACCAAGTATGTATGCAGAGCCATAATGATGATTTGATGTATTTGTAATACTTTGTTTAGCAGAAAGGAACATTATGCTGATATGTAAGTAACAAAGAATTAAATCATCATAGAAGCTGCAGTGCTGGTTTCTTGGTTTATTATTCTTTCAAAGACTGTTCTTAGAGAAGACTGACTTTTGGGAAGTAAAGCTGGCCATGTTAGAGAGTAATAAGCCAGAGTCCTCAAAAAGAAGATGAACCACCTTTATGTTCCAGGAGCCACGTAATCTCAAATTGCTGCTGACAGCATCATTGTGAAATACTTATTCATGTGATGGTAGCAAATTAAACGGGGGGTTCATGTCACTAGGTGCTATTCATAGATAAAATACATGACTGCATGTAGATTTTTGCTCCAAACCTTTGGCTTCATGGAAACAAGCCCTGAGTCAGCTCACTCTACCTTACAATAGTACTGTGGGGGCAGGTAAGTTGCAGCCATACAGAGCTGTTTGTCAGCAGGCTTTACCTTTAGCTGAGGAAATAAACAGGACACTCAGAATCATAGATCACAAAGGTTGGAAAAGACCTCCAAGATCATCAAGTCTGACCTTCAACCAAACACCACCATGCCCACTAAACCATAGCACAAAGATATGAGCAGGTATTAGGGACAGAGAGAGCTGCTAAGTGATAATCCAGATATTTTGGTTGTGAGAGCATTGACAAGATCAAGACTTTGTGATCGTTGTCAATGTCTACCAGTGTGGAAGTCTGCCTCTCCTTAAAAAGATCAGCTGGCTTCTCTTTCCTTTTATTCTCCAAGGCATTAGAATTCAAAAGGAAAACCAAACCAAAACATAAAGAAAAAGAAAAAAAACCCAAAAACCTCAGTGCATCATTGGAAACTATTAGTCATTCAGCTGTGTTATATGAATGAGGGTAGAGAACTGTGTTTATAATTTTCCCATCTTTTTAGCATGAAGATGAAGTGCAGTACATTTTGTAGCTAACCTGATAAGCTTTGAAGAAGAATTTGTACAGCTGAAATGGTAAAATATGTAGCACAAATGGGAGTCAGTTTGAAATTCAGAACACAGAAGGTGGTGAATGGAGTTGAAGGAGTAATGTACATTCACATATTGTAAGGCAAATTCCTTAGATGAAGTCAAGCAGCTCAGGGGATTCAAGGCTATCAGCTGCAGGACCATAATGTTTCTGAGCCTTTCGTTGTCATGGTAGGCTGGACAGACAGTCAAGGACTGAGCTCTTTGTGAATCAGTCAAACCCCTTTCTCAATAATCCTATAACTATCACAGGCAGTTTGACTTGGAAGAGATTTGCAGCTCAAGAGATAACCTGGAAGTGTCTGGGATGAAAGCTGAGATTTTCCTGCAGAAAGCAGAAAACCCTTTGCCTTTTACGAGTCCTTGGGAACAACCAAATGCTTTAACTAAGTAAAGAGGGTAGGGCAGAATAGAATATTTTCAGTTGGAAAGTACCTACAGTGATCGTGAAATCCAACTGCTTGACCAATTCAGGGCATGTTGTTATTGTCCAGATGCCTCTTGAACGCTCACAGGCTTAGGACACTGACCAGCCCCCTAGGAAATTTGTTGCAGTTTTAACACCCTCTTTGTAAGGAAATGCTTCCTAATCTCCATTCTAAACCTCCCCTACTACAGCTTTGAAAGGTACCTGACCAGGAAACTACTGAAACAGACTTCTATCTCTGGGCATAGAAGCAGGGTCTTGGCAACAGCTTGTATTTGTCTTCCTTGGCTCTCGTTCCTGTTCCCTACCACAGCTCTGTGCGCCCATCCAAGTTGTTTTCCAATACTCCAAGCCATTGGAAATTTTCCACTCTATATGGAAACCAGGAGAATGTATGTGGAACATCCAGCTTTGCCCAGTCCCTTCCTACAAAAAGCTACAAAAGGGATATAGGAGCTGCCATCACAAAATGCAATGCCAACATCATCCTGCTTTATGTGACTGAGTGTGAGGATATGACCACGTTTAGAGGAAGGAGACTGTCTGGTTGCCTTTGTTTGCTTATAGTTAGAGCACACTTGACCCATTTTCTTACAATAAACCAAAATTCATCACCTTTTGATAAGCCTTTTACTTGCACACACTGTGGCTGTCACATGGCAAGAGACAGTCCTTGTTTTGCAGAATTTACCATTGATTAGACACAGGGCAGAAGGGGACTCAGTGACACACAGATGAAGCAAAGGACTTGAACCCAATTTCTAAAACCTCACTCTGTTGACTGGGTGAGCAAGTCATTCCTTGCAGGAAACATCACTTTTCCTATTATGGCAGTACAGCTCCTTACAGATTATTTGCTCACCTTAAGAGTTTTGGTGATTCATTAGCCACACAGATCCCTGAGAGCACAAGGAGGTCAAAGCCTCAATGGTGCAGCAGATTAGTTTACAAACAAAAAAAAAAAGGTACTTGTGAGTGCTCAGATGGTTAAAGCTACAGCACTGCAGAGTTTACCTGTTAGGTGATTCCTCAGACATCCCATACCAGGAATTGCATTAACAGGAAACGTTTCAAGTCCAGCTTCTCCTCATAGAATACAGAAGTGAATAGGGAGATGAAAGAAACAGTCGGACCACTAACAACAGTTCTCTTGTCATTGTGTACTTCTTGGTGTGGGAAGGGAAAATGTGATTTACTGTGAAGCTCTGGGATGGTTTCATGTGTGGAAGTGGAACTGCATATATACAGACCCTGATAACCTGGTTCTGCCCAACTGATCTCTGGACATTAGGAGAAAGAGGGTATCTTTTTACCTCTTAATTAAGAAGTGGAGATGTTAACTGAGAGAAATCATTTATTAAATAGAAAGCTTAAAATTTGTTAAATATTAAAAAGGTGGTGAGAACCACAAAGTCACTGAAGGAAAATCAACCAGAAGTTTCTAAATTGCAATTGAATATCACACATGTGCATTCCTGACTCGCTGTAACTGATGCAGGGTTTATCCCTCCTAAAGTTTCTCCAAAATTAAATTTATAAGAAGTGGAATAAATTGAGAGGCAGACAGAGGTGCTTTGATTTCTTTGTGCTTACTTCCCATAAATATTAATGCACTTCCTAGGTGCTGCCATTGTGACATGCCGTGGACGGGGGCAGGACGAGTGCTCGCCTGGCTCTCAGCCTCTCTGCATACAGATGAGTGCTCTCAGAAAGGCTGCAGGTGAAACACACACACAAAGTAAAATTATAGCTGCCCCCTTGTCAAATGCAGCAACATGGACCAATAATAGCTGCTTCTTCCATCAGTGGATAATGCAGTCATTGTGTCAGAGACCTACTCAATGGTGTTGTGGTATTAGGGGGGGGAAAAGGTAATGTAGTTTGCCAGAGAGAGTGTGAAACTGGCAGTTTATCACTAACACTTCCTTTCCACCTAGACTACAGAAATGTTTCCCTTCTATCACACTAGTTCCTTTACAACTTTCTATTCACAGTCTTTGTCATTTTCATCATAAAAAAAAAAAAAAAGGAGTACAGGCAGGAGTACAGCAGATTGAAAATGCATGAGATATGAATAAATTAACATGTGTAAAGGCATAGATTTTGCTTTAGTTGCAAGACACAAAGGGAAAGGAAACCAACACCAGAAAAAAATTTCAGAGATTATGATTTCTTGAGGTATCATTATTTTGATGATGACACCTTGGGAAGTTTTAAATCACAAGGGAATTGTGGTAAGACAAATGGCGGTGTTGACCTTGAGGATCTGAAGTGTAAGAAATGAGAGGAAATGACAGGAGACAGATAAATGGGTTTTCATGAAGAAGCTCTGATACAATGTGAGTTTATGTGAAAATGCAATGGGCTTTTAAAATCATTTTCTTTGTATCACAAGTACCATAACTTTTTTATCTGCATTTATTAAAAATGTACTGCTTTTAACATCTATTGATAAGCAGTCCTGTTAAATTAAGGGAATTTTTTTTGCTTTGTAAATTTTAGAGAATCAGTCTAGTTTTGCCATGTAAATAAACCATGAAATAGGTTTTCTAGAGATAGGTAGGACCAGTGAACAGATTGTCTCAAGCTTGAGGAATTGTATCCTAGAAATGCTTAGAAAGATCCTAAAAATCCTCTTATCCTAGGAACAGGGAGGCTAGTGTTCGAGGTAACGACAGGTTTTATTGGGAAGTGCTAGATCAAATTTCTAAATATTAGTGCTGTTTAGGTATTAGCTGGCTGGCTTCTGTGCTTGCCATGTGGCTCACTTGCCTTACTATTAGAGCCTAGTGCTTGTTAGTGGCTCCTTTTTGCTTTTGCTGCTTGCTGTGGTGCTGTGTTGCTTATCACCTCACCCTGCTGTGCCTGGGAACACTCTAATAACAGCAGTGGTGGTGTGCCTGGGCTGGCAGATGGCCAAGGGCATCACTGCTGTGTCTGGACAGGCTGGAACTCCAGGGTGAGCTCAATTGTGACCCGTGGAGGAGCCCACATATGAACCAGACACCCCAAAATGTTTGTGGCCCATGGGTCAGGCCACTCTGGAACAGCTTCAGCTCAAATTAGCTGTGGCTGTGGATATGTCTATGTCACAGTGGGTGAGTGGATAAGTCTATGTCACTCTGGCTCATAGATAAGCCTCCACTTGGAGCAGGTGTTTCATGACATGCAGACCCTTTAGGGTCTGCAATCTGGATTAGTTCAAACCAGAGCAGGGGTATGGGGAAGAGTTCATTGTAATGTTAACCCTGATACTCTGGTCCAAAGAGACCACTCCAAGAGTGGCCACCATCACAGATGGACACCAAAGTCATGGACTAAATGTACTCAATGAACATTTTGTAGATATTTTACAAAGGTGATCCACAGACTAAGGGAGTGACATCTGTAGATCATACAAAAGGGTGGGAAGCAGGTGTGTGGTTATGAGGTTGTACTGGCTGGTGTGGAACCTGAGCATGGCATAAGTGATATGGAATAAGGGGGGGAGGATGTGCTATTTTGATTGGGATAAAGTTATTTTCTTCATAGTAGCTGGCATGGGCCTGTGTTTTGGCTTTGTGCAAGAAACAGTGCTGATAATTCAAGGATGTTTTAGTTATTGCTCAGGAGTGCGTACACAGAGCCAAAGATTTGCTGCTTCCCTTACCACCCTGACAACCAGTAGGTTGGGGGTGTACAAGAAACTGGGATGGGACACAGCTGGGACAGCTGACCCCAAGTGACTAAAGGGATTTTCCAACCATTCAGCATATAAAGTCAGGAGAAGAAGGAGGAAGAGAGGCATTGCTCAGACTGATGATGTTTGTCTCCCCAAATCAACGTCATGTGTGATGGAGCTCTAGTCTCCTTGGAATGGCTGAATACTTGCCTGCCCATGGGAATCATTGAATGAATTCCTTGTTTTGTTTTGCTTGTATGTGCAGATTTTTGCTTTAGCTGTTAAAATCTCTTTATCTCGACCCTCAATTTTTCACATTTTCACTCCACCAGTTCTCTCCTCCAAGCCTGAAACAGAGGGAGTGAATGAAGGGCTGCGTGGGGCTGAGTTGCCAGATGAGGTTAAACCATGACAACTGTATATTTATCTAAACCTTATTCATATGGCTAAAGCTAGATTAAATGGATCCTGACTGGGATAAAAACAATGACTCTGAAAAGAACTTCTTTGAAGACATGGAAGTTAATTCAGCTGATATTGAAGGCCCCATACCTGTTGAAACTAAGCAGTTATCCAGCTTTCCATCCATACAGCAGATCCATTTATCACAGAAGAGCGATCTGTGTGATGAAGATTGGGAATGCTTATATGCAAAGTAACGAAACAATCTCCTGACTCCAGACAAGAAGGAATTCTTAACAAATTTCTCCCTCTTGTATCTCAAAATTACTTTTTTTCCATTAAGTAATCTAATAATTTAAAATACCTGATCCAAATGCTTTATCTGGGATTATGGTCACTCTTTACTTCCTGTCTCAGCCAATGGAGGGAAACAGATCAAAGGATACTTCAGATCATACAAATCTACCATGCATTTTCAACCTGACCTTCTCAGGAACATATTTTGATCAAGTTTTAAGTATCAATGAATTTAAAATTTGGACATCCTCAGATAAAGTGAAAGAAAAGTCAGCAACTCATGATCAGCCTTTTGCTCCAGCTTAAATAGGAGTTTGAATAATGAATTGTTTGCTCAAACATTTTGACAAATTATTTAAAAGAACAAAAAGCAAATAATCTGTGTTGGAGCTCAGAACTTTAAACTATGGAGATATTTTCCTTCAGGTGCTTAATAGAGACATTTTCTTGAAAGTTAACAGTCTCTTTGAATTTACAGCTTCTAAGATTAGCTGAATTTAAATAACAATGTGCACTAATCAACAACAGCATAATAGAAGCACCAAATACACAATCATTTCATAATCACTGAGTACTAAATAAAAAATAATTGCAAGTCCTTTGTTTGGGTGCAAATAACAACAGTATTCCATTTAAGTTTATACTTAGCTTTGAGATAAGAAAATTTGGGTATATATGCAACAAAATTATGAGGAAGGGCCTTGCATGTTTCAGAATATAACTGCCTAGGGGCAAAAGAAAATAATTCTCTCATATCTTGCTCATCTCAAGACTTTTTTGAATATTAAGGTATGAACAAGATGTTATGAATAAATTAATTGGTGTAAAATTAAAGTATTTCTTATAGCAGCAAAGCTATGTCTAGACTACCTGATTGAATAGCTGGCCAAAAGCAAACAAACAAAGAATCTAAAAAGCTGGGGGTGCGGCCTATTTTTCTGCCACCTCCCACGTAGTTATTAAGAATCAATGCTTTGCCAGGAGCTTCTTAACTCATAGCATCTCTATTTGAAGCATCAATTGATTTCATTTTATTTGATGTCTAACCTCAAAATATAAGGGTTTGGGATGATGGTTTCTGCCTCGTCCTCAGTCATCCACGTGTAAGATCTAATAATACATTAAAGAAGTTCAGAGCTCCCTTTTCTTGTGCTATCTTCTTCTTCACACTGTTTTAACACTTTTAAATTTAGAACATTCAAATATCACAGAAGATTCAGAAGTTGACCTAATTGTACTGATATTTCTTTACTGAGGTCTCAGTATTTAAAGCCCTGTTTTATACCCATTACAAAGTCCATTTTTTATTAAGTTTAATAAGGATTAGACATGAACAACTAAAATTAAAACTAAAACTGCTCTGAATAGCTTATTATTAGTTAACTTAAATAAACAGTTCACTGACCTGCATATCAGAAAATGTCAGATGGGAGCAGTTGCTGTGGTGTTGCTGCAATTAGGTAAAAACATAATTAGTAGTGGTCACCAGAAAGAGTTAATATGGCTGGATCTTACAGTTCCAAGACTAATAAGCACCTAATGTCTTAGATATATTCTTTGTTATTAATGTCTGCCAAGTCCAAGACAGCAGCACATATATCATTCAGGAAACTTAGTAAAAAAATTTTCCTCCTTATTTGTATCAATTGAGATCCGTGAGCAGAATCATTCGGAATTTATAAAGTAGATCACAGGATTAATCTTTTCTGTGCCTGGAAAAATTTAGACTTCAACCATCAGCTACATAAGGCCTGAGAAGATCTGTCCCATCCAATAATGACATGCAATATTGAAAACATAAGCTTTAATTTCAAAGAATAAAACAATGATCAGCACTGAATATCCTCTTAAAACATCCTATGAATACAAAGCAGAAGGGAAATTAGGTTTCAAAATGTTCTTTCAAGGTCTATGAGGTTAAAGATTATCTTTACATCTATGCCCACAGAGCTTCTTTCTTTTTCAAGAAAATAAATTTTCCATTATGGTCCTGGCCCATTTATTCTGCATGATGGCATGAGTCCATTTACTTGATTTCCAAAGTGACATAACCCTTTATAAACTGCATCAGTTCCAGGATCAATTTTTTTTTAATTATTTTCCTATCTAATGTTCTCTTATCTTGCTGTGATGTTCTGTAAATATATTTTATTTTTCAACTAGTTTAATATCAAGTGGTCTTTTCCTTTGTAAATTCCCCATTTTATGAACAGAAATGCTTACAAAATTTCAGAAAAGAAGTAAGAAAAATATCATATCTAAACCAAAAAAATAATATATTTACAAGATAAGGACGAAATATTTCTTAAAGCAAAGAAATTAGAGCACACAGAGGCAGAAATGACCTTTTTGAGATTATTAGGTCAGGAAAAGAGAAATAGTTTTAAAAGTCAGCCTTTCCACTGTGTGATATCCTCTGTGTCACATCTGGAACTACCTGTTTGACCAGCAGGGCTACACATGTTTTCATTAAAATTATTTTCATTAAAATTATTTTTTTCCTCAACTTCACCAAGTTATTTGCTGTTTTATCTCTGATAATCCACACTGGTCTTGCTCTGTTCCTTGAGAGGTACATGTTTTCATCTCTACTTAGGTCTCCAGTATTCCCCAAGCAATATTATATCTCAGTTGGGTTCATGTACAATAAGAAAATGAAAAGTTTCTCAGTGATTCTCCTCCCTCTTGTTGATGAGCAATAGAAGCAAAAAGTTAGTAAGAGTGTCTCTGGACAGCTTCTAGAGATTACAGAAATAGAGGCTATTCCAAAGCCCAAGGAAGTCAATTAAGAGATTCATTGACTTCGACAGGCTTTGGAGCAACACATAATGATTGTAGGTTTATCTCACTGTCTGATGGAGAGTCTCAGATCAATCAACATTGCAGCTGCTCAAGAGGAAGAAACTATTTGTAAATAAATGGTTCACTGGTTAGTTATGATGCTCTCCCCAAAGCATTTAGCAACTCAATTGTCAGTGTACAGAACTGATTATAAAGTGGCAAATTTTAATGATGAGCAGTTCGGGGAAACACAAGCTCTGCCTCACACAAATACATTCCTGAAAGCCAAATCCAAAGGCCTGATATATCCTGCTTGCATTGTTTGGTGAGAATTTTGTCTGGCCTTTCTTATTATAACACATATTTATTAAGGCTTGTTAAGCCTTAATAAATTTATCCTTACAGTGTCCCTAAGGCAAGAGATATATGAAAAAAAGTTGTCCAAGAAAAAAAACTTCTAGGCAAAAGCCTGGAAGAAAATGCTGCAGACAATTACATGCAAAGGAACAACTATCCAGATAAAAAATTCTGCCCCAGGAAGAGCTGACCCTGGGAGAGCAGTGTGAAATGTCCTGGATCAAGCCAAATTTATTGGGTTATGTGGTTCCAGTTTTTCCTTTCTTCCGTCTTATAGATGGGGTTTTCCCAGTATTTCTAATGTCTATTTCAGAAGTAATAAAAATTTTAAAACAGTAGACTTCAATTTTTGTTACTGTCCTCCTGAAACCCAGATCTAATAAAATAGTTCATAGAGTTATTGTGAATATCACTTTGCAGCACTGCAGCCCAGTAAATACAATATTGCTATTGCTACTAAGAGGCTTCGTACTGAGTTCATAGAGCCTCAGGAGCAAGGCTTGCCAGGCTTGCTTTGTCTGAATTTGTATTCACTTGCCTGGGGCTTTGTCTTAGCTACTCAAACTAAAGCAGTGTTTTCTAAAAACAGGTCACTGTCTCATTTGCTTTATTTTCTATTTGTGTGCTACAATCATAGTTTTTAAGTAGATAGATGATAGAATCATAGAATATCCTGAGTTGGAAGAAACCCATAAGGATTATCAAAATCCAATTTTTGGCCCTCCACAAGACACCCCAAGAGTCCTGTCACGTGCATGAGAGTGTTCCGAAACACTTCTTGAACTCTTCAGGCTTGTTCCAGTGCCCAATCACACTCCAGGGGAAGAACCTTTTCCTAATATCCAACCTAAACTTCCCCTGACACAACTTCAGGCCATTCCCTCGGGTTCTGGCATTGGTCACACAGAGCAGAGATCAGTGCCTGCCCCCCCTCTGCCCCTCCCAAGGAAGTTGTAACTGCAGTGGGGTCTCCCCTCAGACTCCTCCAGCTGAACATACCAAGTACCCCCAGTGTCCTCACATGGCTTCAAATCAAGGCCCTTCACCAACTTTGATGCCCTCTTCTGGACACTCGCTAATGGTTTAATATCTTTCTTACACTGTGGTGTCTGAAACTGCCACAATAATTGGGATGAAGCTGCCCCAGGTCAGAGCAGAGCAGGACAATCCCCTCCCTGACCCAGCTGACAATGCTGGGCCTGATGCCCAGGACAGGGTTGTCCCTCCTGGCTGCCAGGGCACTGCTGACTCGTGGCCAACTGGACACTGACCAGGACCCCCAGGGCCCTTTCCTGGCACTGCTTTCCAGCCTCTCATTCCCAGTCTGTCCGTACATCCAGGGTTGTCCCTGGTGCAGAATCCAGCACTTTCTCTTGTTGAACTTCTTATGGTTGGTATGAAAGAGATAGTTTTATTCATGTTGGGACTACTTCTCTAGTACTATTCCTTTCTGCTATAATCATGCCTGAACTACTACTGTTAATATTTCAGTTATAGCAACAACAAGCTCCTGGATTTATGCATATGGCACTTTCATTTTTACTAAACAAGACGGAGGGTAACCTGTAAAATTTGCACACAGTGCAAAGCAAATATCACAGCAGTTATCCTGGGCCTTCTGGTGAGAAGGATACCACACAGACCTGAAGAACAAGATATTCTCTGTCCAGAAGTTTGCAAGATCAAGGGTAAAAGACTACTACAGGCAATTTTGTACGCAAAAAAAAGGAAGGAGGCACAATATCAGAAATACAGACAGTGAATGAAAAGGATTTATCAGACAATAAATATGTGCTTTAAGCAACCTTTGTGCAAGTGCAGGAATAAATGCAATTTAATGTTTTGTACTTGCATCAACTTACGTTTTTGAGTCGAAAAATCAGAGACTATCATTAAAAATAATTGTATCATTTTGCTGAATTTTTAAAAAAATAATTTATTTTTCAGCAATCCTGTCTAAAGGGAGTTTTAGAGATTTGCACCTGCTCAGAGTCCAGTCTCCAGTCCTCTGATCCCACTGATATCTAGGAACCCTTCCTTGCCTTATAAAGGGCTAGTGCCTCTTAGAAGTGGTACTTCTTTGTAGCCAGGGATTAGTTATTCATAGCTGATCCTTAAACTTCCTGCTAGTCTGGTCTTCCTCCTTTCCCAGAGCACATTGCTCAGTGGGTATGAAGGAACTAAGTATCTCACGTTCTTACACAACTCTCACACAGATCTATAAGTGGTTCGAGACAGACAGCACTGCAGAACCATCACAGCCATTACATCAACTTTGAAACCCATTTTCCTCTTGTTTTATTGTCTTTCTCATTCTCCCTTAGTCATTCACAGTGATCTTGCCCTGGCAGTTCATACATATTCCAGCATCTACCCAGAAAGCACACACTGAATAGTTACTCTCTCTGTGCAATATTTATTTGTAGATTAACCTCTCTAAAGAAATAAAGACCATCTCATTGTTCTCCTTTAGATGTACTCTCAAGACCAACTGATCATATTTTCTTCTAATTTGTAAGGCTATCCTCAGTGGTATTGCTGCTTTGTAAGGTGCATGAATGCTGTATGGGAGTTTTTCTTTAATGATTCATTAGTGCCTCAAGTACAACAGGAAATGAGAGCAAACCTTTGCCAACCTTAGTAAGCTATAAAATCTGCAATGTACACAAAGAGAAAGGGATGCTGTGCCAAATTTTTAAAGGGCACAGAAGGCTTTTTGCTGTAAATACAGTTAAGTATATCCATGAATTAAAAACAAAGATGAAAGATGCTGATGAATTTCAGGCACAACCATGCTAGAGAAGCATTGGACACCAAGTTTCTTTACAGGCATTTTCAGTTCTGATGTTCATTGGAGTGCATCAGGATTAACTGGGCAGAAATTTATCACTAGAAAAGTCTTAAAGTGTTAAGAAGTGATTGACATGAACCTTTAGGAATAAAGAGTTTTCTGCTGCAGAATACATACGGTTCAGATTAAGACTTCTGTCTTAAAAGTAGTAAAAAAAAAGTCCATGAGATAAATAGTGGAGAGAGATGTTCGTGTTAACTAAGATGTTTTTTAGTTTTGATATTCTTTGAGAAATTTTTAAGTGACATAATATGTTGAATACTACTGTGGGATATTTTAAATTTTCAAGGAAAGACATTGGGACTTATAGTTAATACTATCATATATATAATACATTAAAGCTTTCTTGTTAAGGATTCTTTATAGTGTACTTCAAAATTCCATTTTTGAGGTGATTTAAAAGCGCTATAATACAAAGTCAGTCACATAAAATTCTAAAAGTGTTCCTGCTAAGCCCTTTTTGCTGCTACTGAACATCAATATGCCTTATTTGAATGTAACTCCAGAAAGTTATTTGTGCTTTTAAAATTGCAGCCAGGCTGTTCAACACAGGAATGATTTCCTACGAGTATTTAGAGCAATTGCTACATGTGGATTTGACTCACCTCCTTGCCTGACACTAAAGAATGAATTTGCATGGCATAACTTTCACTAAAATCCCCAGGCTCAGCTGAATGTCCCTAACCCTCCAGAAATTGCCTGGGCAATTCACATAGGTGTTTCTAACCTTACTATAAACCATTAACTTAGATATTGATGCCAGAAAAAGGGACATAGCACAGCTCACTTGACACTAAACCCCTCAATTCATCAGCCTGGGGAATTTCTGGCAGTTGACCTGATGAGTTATGTGCCAGCCTATCTCCTCTGTTACCTTTCCCCAAGCTACTTTAAATTTAAATATGTTCTATCTTTACAAACTGCACTTGATGCAATAGATCTAGCAGAGCTCAGAGTGCAAAAATATTTTAAGAAGTGCACTTCCTTCCCCTCACAAGATAACTACTGAGGAGATTATTGTGGTCACTAAGGAGAAACGAAGCATCTATGGAAGTTCATTACTGTCAGGAAAAAAAAATCTAATGTATTCAAATTACTACTAATATGAACAAACAGCAAAGAACAATCACAAGTAATATATGTATTTAGTGATCCAAAAGGTCTGTTTTCCTAGAGCAGAACAAAGTAATACGAAATACTGACTGAAGGATAAAATAAGCTTGGAGACGGAGCAAAATTTAGGACTTTCTTCATGACAGCTTAGTTGTGTATTATTCCATAAACACTGAGAAGAACAGGTATACTTGAAAGCTCAGTGGCAGAAAAAGGGAACAATTAGAAGAAAGAGTTGTATAACAGAGGGATATTGCAATCTAGGCGAGCAGCATAAAATCTGCTCAGAATAGAATTAGTTGGCAGCATCTGGATCCACACAGTGTTTCAGCCCAGCACTGCAGCATCAAATCAGCCCCATAACCCTCGCATTCAATGGCTTCTACACTTCAGATATGAGTAAGAAATAGAGATATTAATAAAATGGAAAGATGGCAGCCAACTTTAAGTAAATCACATTTTCCATGTGTTGCTAGTTTGACTGCATGTCCTGATCAAGTGTTTTCAGGGAAACAATGAATTTACTGTAAGAAAGAATTTACATTCATCAGTAGCCAATTAAAAGATGCTTCTTTTCTCCCAGCAGGGCTACAAACAGCTGTGTTATCAACACTGAGAGCAGACTCATCTGTTAACATTTTTGGCACACATCAGTGAGGCATCTATAAAGATTTCTTAATAAGGCATTTGAAATCACCCAACATTGGGTAAATACAACCCAACAAAAAGGAAATATTTATCTATATAAACCTCCATTCTAACCATTACCTCCTCAGGCCTACTGCTGCATTGTTCATCTAACTGCAGTAAATCATGCATGAAATGGTATTCTATTTCGTTTAATGGTTAACAGAACCTGAATGTCTACATACAGTGCATTAGCTTACTCCTGAAAGACTCAGTAATTTTTAATACAGAAAAGAACTGCTTAGTGTGTAACCTCAGTGAACAGGCCAGCCTTATTTCCATTCTCAGCAAATATATTTCAGAAAGCTGTTCCATAATATTCATTCTTATATAATTTCATCTTTTACAAAAAGAACCCTAAAAAATCAAACTCCCAAGGGTCCATATCCGCTGATTTTATTACTAAATATTATCTCTTCTAGCAAGAAAATCTTAATGTTATTTCACTTTTTATCCTTTCTTCCTTTGAGAGAATAGCAGCCTTTATCACCATTTGCCCAGTTATCTCAGAAGCAAATTAGTCTTTTTCTGAGATGCCTCTTTTGATGGAACACCTTCCTTAAAAACTGCACTTTCCTTAAATACACAGCTATTAAGGGTACTTTCTGTAAAGATATGAAAGAGAATTTCATCTGCACTGTTTATTATCCTCGCATTTCAAACAAAAGTAAAAGAAAATAAGATCAGTTGTAGAATAGGAACTGTATAAATACTTGAATTTAGTATTTTTACTGCAATTCAGTCAGAAAAAGAAGAATGGTGTTGAAGTAGAGCATCCCTGAACAAGGTGAAAACAGCTTATCAACAAGATTTCTCCCCACTGAGTCTGTATAATTACAGATATGGATGTAACACTTGCAATACTATCCGTGGGCTGTGCTTGTTGAAACCCAGAATCACAGAATGGATAAGGCTGGAGGAGACCACAGTGGGTCCTCTGGTCCTGCTTAAGCAAGGCCATCCTAGAGCACATGGCACGGCAAATATAATGGCATTTCAGAAAACTGGACTCTTCAGAATCAACCTCTTCTTTTTTATTTTTTTTTTTTTAATGAATTTTGAGGGACTAGGATTTTAGAGCTGGGACAGATTCATCTTTGCAGGTTTTCTCATCTTAAAACAGCATTAATACATGTATAAACACTTCTTATTTCCACAGAACTTTTAACGGTCCACATATTCCAAATATGTTTCTAGATATTTCTATCAAGCCTTCCTCTATGTAGTTAGCCCTGCAGAGTTTTACTACTGGCTTAGGATTTCTTTTGATTGCCCATACTTGTATGGGTTAATAGAGGCCTGTTAGGCCCTCAGAAGAAGAAGAGGTGGACCTGACATGTTTTCGTGTGTTTTCCTGATGATGGATGAGAAATATGCACAGCTTAATTGGGGAAGAAAAACAGTTTGTGAATCCGAGAGTTTAGGGAGTATGAGAACT
>JAWWES010000094.1:66764571-66777324 GCA_035583135.1 Lophotriccus pileatus
ACTGCCAAATGTATTAGCAATAATAGTTAGCCAATTAAAAAGGTTGTTGCTTACTTGCTACTTGTTACTTGCTGCTGCTTGCTGCTGCTTGCTTGCTTGCTTGCTACTGCTTCGCTGCTTGCTTAGAAAGGATGTAAGAAAGAACTAAGTACAATAAAGAAGAAGATGTTATGTTACCCTAAATGAAGCCTTCTGATTAGCTTTTCTTTCTTGACCTTCACGACAACATAACGGTAACACATACTTAGGGGACTTGGGACCATTTGAGATATCCTCAGGTACCCAAAATACAGAGGTGGCACTGGCAGATCTCAGAACACCTGAGATGCCAGCAGATGGAGGGAAGAGATTCTCCTCTCTTATTCTTTTCTGGTGAGACCCCACCTAGAATACTGTGTCCAGATCTGTTGCCCACAAGATAAGAAGGGCATGGAACTGCTGGAGAAAGTCCAGAGAAGGGTCACAAGGTTAACAAGAGGACTGGAGCACCCTCCCTATGAAGACAGGTTGAGAAAATGGGGGTTGTCAGCCCGGAGAAGAGAAAGTTGTGTGGAGACCTCACAGCAACCTTCTAGTAACTGAAGGAGCCTACAGGGAAGGTGTAGAGAGATTTGTCCTCAGGAACTGTGATAAGACAAGGGGAAATGGGTTCAAACTGAAAGAGAGAAAGTTTGTGTTCATGTTAGGAAGTAATTCTTTGTTGTGAGGGTGGTGAGGCCTGGCACAGGTTGCTCAGAGAAGCTGTGGCTGACCCATCCCTGGATGTATCTAAGGCCAGGTTGGACAGGACTTGGAGCAACCTGAGATAGTGGAAGGTGTCCCTGCCCATGGCAGTGGGTTGAAATTGGGTGATCTTTAAGGTTTTTTTCAAGTCGAACCATTCTATCACTCTATGACCTGAGGGAGACTATGCTCATCTGGAGCAAGTGCTGGAGACTAGATAGCACTGCCTGGGTGCATCAAGGTGAAGGCTGCTGAATAAAGTCCTTAATTATTTACAGTTCAGACATGGCTTGATATTTTCTGATATGGGTGTAGATAGGTATTCTAGAAAAGACTAACCAACGGACTAACACTACTGCAATTATTTCTCTGCATATTCTTCCATGTTAACCGGGGGTGGAAAGACCTCAGCCTCCCAGTTCTGTCAAAGCCCAGTGAAAGAAACTCTGGTTTTTTTCTCTTTTCTACTGTGGACAGTGTATTTATTGTGTTCAGTTCTTCTCTCTGAAATAGCCATTCAGTTTGTTTTGGATCAAATGATCTTATCTCTAAAGTTGATACCTAACCTCTTCAAAATTATTTAAGAAGCCCCAGGGCTTACTTATTCATTTCTTGTCTTTCAGCAACAGACAACCAGAATATGACCTATGTAACTCCACTTTTGCTATTAGTCCTACCTCTGCCTCTTCAGGATTTCATTGCCAGGTGGAATAAAAGCTTTAAATCTTTCTAAAACAAAATGCTGAAGCTTAGCTTTATCCTGTTTTCATTCATTACACCTAAAAATCAAAACTTTTTTAACTTTTTTGTGTGGATTTACCCACATCCACTTGGCAGCTAGACCTCTAATGTACACCTAAAGTGATTCACAGAATGATTGCCAAAGGCATGAACGCAGGACTGAGAGCCAGATTCCAGCAAATGGTTGGTAGGAAAAGGATAACTGGCTTCCAATACATTAAAAAATGTGATAGTGAGAAAAGGGACAAAAAGTGCTTCACATCCAAGATATAATAGATGAGAAATAAGGTTTAAATGACAGAGAGGAAACATGAGAAAAGCGTTTTCAAGTAGTTCAAAAGAACTACTAGAGCTTCACAGATGTCACTGAACAGGTCTCCTGTGCTGGTAGATTTTAAGGTTTGACAAGCATCCTTGTTAAGGCAGGAAGGTGGCCAATATGATATTTTTGTAAGTCTCTGCTACCCTTTTTAGTCAATATCAAGTTATATTTTAGTTCATGAGTTGATCCACTGGGTTATTTCAGTTTACACCTAGAGTGAGATATCTTTGCCTCTATATGAGCTTTCATTATTTGTCCTTAATAAGTTGATTCATAGGTTAGAAAAACTTTTAGATCCAGATAGTACAAGCTCATCAAATCTAACACTTTTTAAACAGATAGGAACTGTACTGATACTTTATTCCCTTAACAGACATTCAGGTATATTTCTTGCAGAAAAAAAAAAAAAAAAAAAGATTATTCTATAGCTCACCACTAACTAAACAAAATCTTCCTGTTTCCTCTCTTCTCCTTGTCTGCATCTGACCTTGAGTGTTTCTTATACCTGACAAGGAATGAGTATTTTTCATCTACCCAAACTCTCATTTCTCACACTCATGATTGGAGGGGGGAGACATAATGAACATGAACATTTAATCAATACCCTTGTATGAAACGAACAGTAAAGCACAGGCTAAATAATGGAGAAATACAATTCTTACTCCTGACGCGTCTTTAATTAGAGCTTTACTACATGACACAAATTACTTCAGTCCTGTGATATTACCCAAGATGTTTAAATGTTCTACAAAAGTATTGATTTTGTTTTGAATGTCAGATCTTGTGCTTAGCAGCTTTTTCTGTGAAGCAAATTGGAATTCTAATTAAGCCTAGTTTCTCAAATGAGAAGCAGACAAACAGCAGCATAAGTACACAATTATTGGACTGTAGTTATCAGCCTTCATACGGTCAAAACAACTCCAGTTTTGAGTAGTACTGGATAGCACATGATATGCTTGAATGGCAGCTTTACAAAGAAGAATTTCTGTATCCTCAATATATAATTTGCCACCTAGAAAAAGATTGGTCGAATGGCTCAAATGGTACATTATTTTTATTTTTGTTTAAACAGGTCTGGCGACTTAGCAGTGAGAAGTATTAACCTTCGGAAAAAATCAATTGCCATCTCATCTCATCTAGTTAAGAAAAACACACACATGCAAGAAAAACTCCACAGAATCCTGATAGAATTAGTCAGCAGTGAACACAAACCTCACTCCAAACTAAGCTTTTAGCATTGGTGTGATGCAGTGGATGGACTGTGGCAAGAAGAGTTTAGAGAGTGGGGCTGAATAAGAAAAGAATATCAAGGAAAAGCTGAAGAGAAATATTTCAGCTGTTTGCAATGACCAAAGAGTAGATAATAATCAGCACTTTTTCTTCATGTATTTTAAGCTGCAGGTTTCTCAAGTCATTTCATTTGAGTACATGTTCAGGTCTATTGTTTCTACTGGCTTTCTTCCTTTTATTTATTTTTTTTTTCTGTGAACAATTTTTGACTTCCTTATGTGTGCCGAATCCACCATCATCCCTTTATTCATCTTAACAGTGTCATGATCTAGTCAAAGAAAAAAAATAGTCTTTACCAAGGCATGGCCAGTTAAAAATTTTGTCCTTCAGCAGACTGACAAGAAACATAAATGAGCCAACACTCTAGTAGCCTCTATTTCTAAATATTTGTAGGTTTTCCAAATTTATTTAGTTTCTAGAGAATTGATGTAATGTTTACCAGTGCTGAAAGAAATCTTAAGATTCATGCTCCAGAAGTTAAGACAAAGTTATTAAATCCTCCAACTACTCATGTGTCCCTAACTCTGAACTGTGGCAGGTTTTCTCTCTCTCACACACACACATACATGCACACGGAAATATGCATGGAGCTAAAGGAAAATCTCTGTATTTACAGCATCTTCCACATAAGGAATTCAATCTCAAAAAACCCCTTTGACCTCTTAGTAAGCCATTTCAGATATTCAGCCAAGTGTTACCAAATGTGAGCTCATTATATTCTCCATAGTTACTGTTAATTAAAACGTTCTGAAGCATCAGTGTCCTGACCTGGTCACAACACTCACCACATGGTAAAGGATATTACATTGTAAACATATAGGGGTGAAAATATGATATCTCAGAGAAAATAGATTAACTCCTGCAATGATATGCAACAGAAATAATTTTAAAAAGGGTAAACATGGAGCTTCAGTTTTCAGGAAAGGCAGTCAGCCTCCCTCCTGCACGACTGGTGTAAAAGAATTCCTTGGTTGCAAGGATTTTTCTCCAACTCACTCTTTTTAGCTCCATGGAATTTGCTGGACCATGTCCAGAGAAGGGTAAAAAAGCTGCTGAAGGGTCTGGAGCACAAGTCTGATGAGGAGCATCTGAGGGAACTTGGTGGGGCTCAGCCTGGAGAAAAGGAGGGTCAGGGGAGACTTTCTCACTCTCTACAACTCCTGACAGGAGGTTTTAGCCAGGTGAGGTTGGTGCCTTCTCTCAGTGACAGGACAAGAGGATGTGTCCAGGCAGGCTTAAATTGAATATTAGTTAAAATTTCTTCACTAAAAGGGTGGCCAAGCATTGACACAGGGCAGAGTAGAATCACCATTTCTGAAGATATTTAAAAGGTAGGCAGATGTGGCACTTATGGACATGGTTTAGTGATCAGCTTGCTTGGTCAGCAGTTGGAGTCTTAGATGTCTTTTCCAGCCTTAACAATTCCATGGATAATTGTCAATAAGTTTATTATTTCTTGCAAAACATTAGTTTTCCTCAGACATTAACATACTTCTGTTTTCTTTTTTTTTTTTTTTAAGAACTATTTTTCCCTTCTTCAGGTTTTTCACCATCTAGCTTTTCAGTTTAGTGTTAAAATTTCATAATAAGTGTAGTAGAATGTCTAACCAGACTGGAACACTTCAACCATCTATTCCTATAAAGTTTTGTACACACCCTTTTCAGATAAAATCTTGTCACAAAGCTCTAAGGAACAGCAGTGAGCACCAGCCCATGGAGAGTAGCAGAAGCTACTGTGGGAAGACAGGAGACTACAGGAGCTGCTGTAGTAATCCCATAGAACACAACTGTGGTGCAAGATTCACTCTATTGCTCCCGCTTTTATTTCAGAGCACCTCGTAAAGAAAAACTTGCAAATTGGAAGAGAATTATTTTCTGTTTATGAATAACCTATTGTTCTGACCTCTTTGCTTTGAAGTCAGTACTTGCTCCAGGGTGATTCAATGCCATGCTTTGGCTTTGATGTACAATCTTAAAAGCACCATTACAGGCATTTACTGGAAGGGAATACCTTGTTGCCATGGCTACTAGTGCATCACTTGAAATTGTGATATAGCTGGATTTCATCACCATGACACTAATTTTCTCCAGTGCAGCAAAGGAGAGACTAGATCATTACGGTATTAGATGCAGCAGAGTTGGGTTTTCTTCTTTGCATTTCCTTCTTTTTACTTCCTAAGTTTTGTGGGTGAAAACTGTGGTTGTAGGAACAAACCTGAGAGCCAAATAAAACTATGCCAGCTATTATTTGAGTGAATGTGAACAAATAGAGAGTATTTTTATCTTTGTTTCTTACTGGGAAAAAATGAAATGTGGAATCCTGCAGGAAGTCTGCTGTCAAACTTGACATATCTGCACTCCTATGAGGGCATGACAGTCAAATTGCTTTCCTGGTGACTGCTTGGTCCAAACCCAACACTCACTGAGCTTCTCAGGTGTACAGAACTTAGTGAGTTGAGGTGTGAAGAACATTTCCAGTATCCCTGGGGCACATCTTTATCACTGACAGAACAAGTCAAAGAGGATCTGCACCAAAAGAAAAGGAAGCATCTCTCAACTGTACAACTTATGCGTCCCCAGCAGTTCACACACAACTAACTTGGAGAAGAAAGTGTGATGTGTTTGCTATTATGCTTGGAAATAACCTCTAGTTACAGGTTCATTCTGACCCATCCAGCCCCAGTTGTCCTCGTACCTGCAGCAGATGTGAGCTGAGGCAGCTGTAATGTCCCAAATCCAAGACAAATTTATGGAGGAACAGCAAATGAGTGTGAGATTAGTTTTTAGCTGGGTTGAATAGAAAGAACCAGTTTAATATCAATACCTGTCTTCATACCTCTTCAGGCTAAAAGCTAAACCTTTAGAAGTTAGCTGAAAAGGAAACTGAGTCCAGCTGAGAGATTCATATGGAAAGAAAATAAAAATCCTTCATTCATCTGGTTAGAGAAGCCTCTCAGTCATACTCCCATTCTCAGAATGAAGCACACATGAAAGATTCCAACTAAAAGTTATTTCAGATTATTGCCTTCTTTGTCTAACTTGTGCATCTAACTGAGAGCCATCTCACCTGAAGGCTAAAGAAGGGAGAGGAGGTTTCAACTATAGCTTCAAGGACTTTCCTTCTGAAGTTTGCAATGTAGCATCTGTGTCCCACTGTAAGAGCAGGATTCACTTTCCCTCAGATACTTATTTAGTACCATTAGAAACAGTTTCTGATAGAGACATAGCTGGCAGATACAACACAGGTATCATGGAAAAAAACATTTGGAGAAAGAAGTGAACATTCTACAGAATGCACTGTTAATAGACATGCAGTGAATCACCCCTTAAATTTGACCTAAGGTCATTATTTGGGTTCAGTGTGTCTAAAATGAGAGTTATTGAGACCTTCAGGGTGTTATTTGTGGCCTCAGATGTGCATTAGAAGAGGATGAAGTGAGTTTGGTAGCATTTATATTTCAGTATCCACTACTGAAAGAAACTTAAACAACTACTTTGGTTGGACACCTTCAGGTAAATATGACCAAGATGAACCCATCCCCAGTGTTTTTCTTTCATACAGTTTAAAAAAAAAAAATGCTTTAAGTGAACATGTTTCTGAAATAATGAATTTCAGTAAAAAAAGAGTAAAATTAAAAGGACTGGCTTGGTCTGCTTCATTTTTAACATCATTATTGCCTCTGAGTAATCACAGTTATTCCCAATTTAACCCAGTTTTGGTGGAATGCAGAGTGGCAATGTCCCCACACACATCTTAATCTGTAGTTTACAGCTGGCAGATGCTGTAACAAAGTAAAGATAATTGTGTCTTAGAAGTTGCTAAGTATGTATTTACATAAATTTGTAGCTATTAGGAAAGTTTGATTCGCTGTTTTCTTAATGCATAAGTTCCCAAGTGACAGATGTGTGAATAGTTTTTTTGCCTGGATTTTGGTTCAGATCCATTTCTAAATAGAATACCCTGATTTTGAATACACTATTTTGACCACCTTTTTTTTTTTTCTTTCTTTCTTTTAACACATATATTCACTGTTTTGTTTATTCAACAATGTGTGAGTTCTCCATTTCTAAGACCACTCTTGTTTTTAATATTTAGAAGATCTTGTATCTCAGACTGACACCAGAAGCAGCTTTAAGAAATATCAGGTAGATGTTACAATGTTTGAAATTATAGTTGAGTTTTACAATCAAATGATTTTATTGCAGGAATTAGTGATTTGAGTTTGAAATAAGGTTACATTGCACATCCTCTAGTCAAATTTGAACACATAAAAATTCAGTTAAAAGTATTACCTTGTAAAACTGTTAGGGTGTCAAAAGTTTAAAAAGAATTTTTTTTTAATGAGTTCTCACAAAGACAGACTGACTTTTCTCTTCTGCTTCCCACATTTATACGTGGATTTACCAAGCAGAACTTAACATCTCAAAGTATCTCTCTATCTAAATATAGCCATCCCCTTTCACTTTCAGTGAAATGCATTTTTCCTGCAAAAATGTCTAAATAGAAAAATTGCTCTTGGTTTTTAACTTTAGTCAACCTATGATGCACAGCTATCATTACCCACAGAGAATGAGAAGTATTGATTTTAATTTGTCCCATAACAAAGTCCTACAGTAGATTTCGAACTAATTTCTGCCCTTCCCCCATGATAGTTGTTCAGATTTCTCCAGTCTTTCCTCTTTCTCCCTATCTCTCCTGTAATGAGACCTGCAGATTTCAGTAGTGACGTTTAAACAGATATGCCACAAAGAACCCAATGTCACTGATTCTCAGTGCTGCTATTCAAGTGAATCTGATGACAAGCATTTTGAGATATACATATATATAAAGATATAAACACATTATTAATGAAAAAATGTTGACTTTTTAATTATTATTCTTGATTTTATAGCAAAAATGCTGGACTCCTCTAAACCAAGAACATCTAAACCTTACATACTCTTTATATTTGCTGTAATTTACATGCATATGTAGTGGCAAAAATTGCAATTGAAAATGTTTACTTTAAATGACCATTGTCAAATTTTGGTTGCTAAAATGACTTCTGCAAAGATTTTCTTTTTAAATGAAAATATTTTCTTTAAGTTTTTTCCAAAATATCAAAAATATAATTCAATTTTTTTTTTTTGAAAATAAGGTGATTTAGTAAAGAGGTCTGGTAATCAAACAAGAGTCTTTCCTTCATTTACCATAGCCTAGAAGACTACAGTACAATATTATTTTTATGAGTTAATTGTCCAAATAGGCTGTAAGATATTTGTCATATTTTAACACTTCTCTCTCTCCACTTAAAATGTGACAGATCAGAATCCGACAAGGATGAACAAACATTGATGGAAAGGGAACAGAGGAGATGCTGTTTCCTGGAAATCATTCAAACCTCAAAAAAGGGTCAGGTTCAGGCTGCCCATTTCCTTAATTAAAAATCTCATCAATCCATCCCAATGTCTCTCTCATTCACATTAAAGTGCCAAACTATGTCAGACCAGATTCTTCTCTGCCTTTACAACTCCATAATTGAAACCTGAATCTACTGCTGTGTGAATATTAATGTGCCATTCCAGCAGTCCCTAAGTTTTGATTTTTTAAAAAGGGTTTAATCAAATAGTGAAAAAAAATAAGACTTTATTCGAGTTCATCTGGTGAGCACAGAAAGCTTTTAATTTTATAGAAAAGGAGAAAAAAAAAAAAAGGCAAAAGAAGTGCAGTCTGTCCATTCCTCAAAGTGGTGATATAGAGCCAAGCTCTATGGGGCTGCTGACTGGATTTATTGTGTGTCACACAGATCAAAAGTAAGGGTAGGCAGTTATAGAGTCTTGATACCCAGCTGGGTAGGATGGTTTGTGAGCATAACAGACACTGACTGTGCGACAGCACAATACTTCTGCTTGCCAAGTTAATTAAGTTAGGATTGAATGCCCATGGATAGGACATAATAATATCAGCCACATACAAAGGATATGTGATATTGTAGATTAGGTTTATAAGAGCAGCTTTGTCTCTCTGACAGGGAGACAAAAATGTGCTGCTGCTAAACTCCAAGAGATGGGACTCCTGCCATATTCAAGAACATGTTTTAGTTTGTATTTTTATTTCCCTTATTATTTCTATTTCCCATTTAATAAAACCCTGCATCTTTGAGCTACATGCAAGGGAGATGGCAGAAAAGGTGACAAGCCCAGGAAACTGCCAGAGGTGAACTTTTCAACTCACAGGAACATCTCAAGGCAGGCTGTAAATAGGATTACTTTTATTAGGCTGCCATCTGCTGCAGCCGTTCTTGTTAAGGGCCTGTCACTCTGCCCGTTGTGCACGGTGGAGTGACAGGCAGCCCCAGCCTTGGGGACCCCGTGCAGGGCCCCCACTGACACCCGTCACTCAGGTGGAACCGTCCCTTTGAGTCAATAACTGCGTCTGTCCAGAGCATAAAGCAGGATTTCAACGTGCTTTACAGCAGCTGGGCAGCTGCTGGGATTACCTTTTTGACAGAAACACGGGTCGTCAGTGGAGAGGCAGGTGAACTACCAGGATCCTCCTCCCCACTAGGGATGGGCCTCCAATGAAGAGAGGCATTTCTCCGTCACACTGGTGGTTAAGCCCTTCTCTGGTTTAATTTTTTTTTCCCATCACCTCCTAGTCCAGCAACTGAATCAGAGGATAACTGATCAAGGCAATGCTCAATCTTGATAAGAAATACCCAAGATTTCATGTAAGATCTCAAGTGTTTCCAAGGTCTGGATCACTACACTGGAAGCTGGGGGCCCGAAAATAGATTATTCCAAGGTGGACACAAGGATTAAGACAGTGTCTGCACCTCAGATTTATGGAGATGAAGAAGATAAGATCAGACAAAAGGGAATAAGGAAATAACCCTAAGAAGAACTTCCTGCAAATATCCAAAAGTTTCAGCAAATATTTTGTAGGATGTACCTGTTGCTGTAGCTTAGAGTCAGTAGATGTGGAATATGGCATCTGCAAGTCAACCTACATTCCTAAGAGGAGAAGGTTCCTCTCAAATTATCAGTTGTCCCCACTGGAATCTGAAATAAATATAGATATAGATAGATATAGATAGATATAGTTATGAATAGATCTAGATGATATAGGCAGATATAGATAGATATAGAGATAGAGGTGATGGATATAGGTTAGATATAGATTATAAATATAGATAGGTACGGAAATAGATATAGATATGGATTAGATATAGATACAGAAATAGAGATTATAGAGATAGATAAGTGTAGCTATAGATATGGATAGATATAGATGATATAGATGATAGATATTGATATAGATATAGATTAGATTAGATATATACACACACACATATTCTGGGAGTGGTCCTGTGCAGGACCAGGAGCTGGACTTCAATGGTCCATGTGAGTCTCTTTCAACTCAGGATATTCTATGATATACATATGTATACGTTTAAGAACTTGCACCTCCACTTTGCCTCTCCCAAAAGCCATATTCAATCTGGTAAGACAGTCCCACACTACAGCAGACTGGAAGTCTGCCTGAGGCTCTTCTCTCATGTCTTTTTGTCTGTCTAAGCAATCCTCCATTTTTCTGGAGGGTTTGAATGCTCAAGTTTTGTTCTAGACAAACGTTACAGTAGACATTCAAACTGCATCAACTGAAATGTTTTTAAAGTGTGATGTAGCTTGAATTCCAGAAACAATGGAGCAATAAAGGGAGTCTGGAAAGCTGTGTGCCAGACTGGAGAGAAGACCCAACAGTCAGGTTTTTGTTACTCTGCAAAGACATTTTTGTACTTGTTTCAGGGACAAACACAAGTTCAAACACTTTTAAAAAAGGATAGTCCACCTGAACATGAGGAAGAACTTCTTTACTGTGCAGTGACTGAGCACTGGAACAGATTGCCCAGAGAAGATGTGGAGTCTCCCTCACCAGAGATATTCCACAATTACCACTATGAGATCCTGTGGTATATGCTCCGGGATGACCCTGCTTGAGCAGGGAGGTTGGAGCAGATGACCCACTGTGGTTCTCTCCAACCTTACCCATTCTCTGTGAGATTCTGTGTGGTACACACTTTCACATTGCCATTCTGTTAATTTTGGTTAGCACCACTGAAGTACTACTAAATTGCATGGGTTTATAAAATACATTTTCTGGACATATCTTGCAGGAAGCACTTGCAGCAATATATTTCTAATATCTTTTAGTATTTCCTTTCCCAGAGTGGTTTAGAGGAGTTCACATCTCAAGTTGTACAAACAAAAAGCCATTAAAATATCTTATAAAAGCTATTATGTTTCATGATATGATTATACATATTCTGTTTCAGGACAAGCACACTATTTGGAAAATTATAGTCTTAGTCCAGTCACCTTCTGGAAAAAATTCTTATTTATATTCCTGACTGACATTACCTATTTCTCTAAGTGATTTTGTCCAGTTTGCATGATACAAATCATTATCTATACAGAAGAAGACCAGGTCCAAGTTCATTCCTGATTTATCTCCACCAAAGCATAAAAGGGTAAAGAAAATCCATTAAAAACAAGGTTAAAAAGAGGGGAAGAGGAAAAAAAAAAAAAAAAGAGAGAGAGACACAGCATGAGCTGCATGGATGATAAATGCAAAAGACCTGATTGTCATTTACATTAAGGCAGAATAAAGAAGCTGTGAATGAGAACTGAAGACAGGCTGCACTTCTGTTTATTTCTAGCTAAAAACATGCTGAATATTTTTAGGGGTGCGTGTTCTCATTTGTTTGTGAGAACAATTATTTGCATTAACAGGAGGGATTTTTTGAGCACTAGGTGAAAGGTTCAGTGTCAAACTGAATTTACAAATCCTCCAGCTCTCCAGGATTCACTTATCTCTCTCTGAAAGTATCCGTCTATCTCTTCATCACAGGCCTTGCAATCACTGGCTATTATCTGAGGGTCAAGCTCATTCTGAGAAAGGAAAATATACTAAATTAAGATGTAAAAGAGATTAACCAGCTCAGGTTAATTGTGTTTTCATTTTCTTAGGAATTTATCAGTGATGTAAAGTAAATCTCATTATATTTTTGCAGTTATTAAAAGAAAATAGGACACTGCATAATAGTGACAGTCATTATTATCAGATCCGAAAACAAGAACAGAAGAGTAATCCTTTCCAGTTGGAAGTAAAACCAAGTGGTTGCATTTAACACTTTCTATAAAGTCCCTGCTATTTCTTCATCTTCTTTTTCTGTTACTATTCATCAAGAGATCTTGTCACTCTTGTTTACAATGTTATCGAGAAGGCATCTCTGTGCCTGTTGAAACTACTGTTCCTGCGAGTGTTCCATTCCAGGCCTTGTAACATCTTTTTGTAACTGTGGGATAGAGACAATCTCACTTCCTCACGTAAAATAGTCTGTGCTTATAACTGAAAGCACAGAGGAAATTAAACACTGGCCAAGTTAAGCTAAAGGCAGAGGAAAAAGGAGACAGTAATAATAAAATAAAATAAAAATCTATCTCCTTGATCCCTGAGACAGATGAGGCGCTTTGGATTGTCATCTTCCTCATGGTTGAGTCTGTGCACAACCACTTGACCTGGGGGAGCTGATTGGCAGCGGCTGGACACGATCCCGGGTGTGCCCAGGGGGGCAGGAGGCCAATGGCCCCGGGGCTGTCCCAGCCGTGCTGTGGCAGCAGGGCCAGGGCAGTGC
>JAWWES010000094.1:66777424-66815636 GCA_035583135.1 Lophotriccus pileatus
GAGGGAGCTGGGGGGGCTCATCCTGGAGAGAAGGAAGCTCAGGGGGGACCTTCTGGCTCTGCAACTCCCTGGCAGGAGGGGGGAGCCAGGTGGGGGGGGGGGAGCGTCAGGCTCTTCTGATGGATAGCAAGTGACAAGATAAGAGGAAACAGCCTCAACTTACACCAGCAGAGGTTTAGATGGACTGTTAGGGAAAATTTATTCTCTTGGATGGTCAGGTGGTGGAACAGGCTGTCCAGGGCAGTGGTGGAATCGTCGTCCCTGGAAATGTTCAAAGCTGTGTAGATGTGACACTTGGGGACATGGTTTAGTGGGTGGGCTTGGCAGGGTTGGGTTAATGGTTCCACTTGATTATCTTAGAGGTCTTTTTCAACCTTAATAACTCTATGATTCCATGAAATACAGACTTTGAATGAAGCAAGTTGTGTTTTACAAACACATCGTTGCACACCAAAGATACTCCAACAGCAGGCAGAGAACTTTCCCTCAGAATGTATTTTACCAATAAGAGGTGGTACATGCAGGCATGTTGAAGCACCAGTATTCTACATTGCTGCAGATCTGGGTGCACATGCCTTTTGTGCCTGGGTGTGACTTTTTTATTTATTTATTTATTTTCCACCTGATCTGCAACCCAGAGCACTAACTTGATCTGTGCCAATAAGCCAGTACCAAAACCCAAGGTCACTAGGTACACCTGATCTTATTTCATAAGATGAAGAATCACTTTCTCCCTTGCATTATACTAACTACCATAAAATACACATTTAGTGCTATCTAAACTGTTGTAGGCAGTGCTGGGGAGGAGGCTCTGCATCCCTCCTTATGGTGACTGAGAGTTTACAGCAGCAATCCTCTTAGCGATAATAAATTTCCTCATTCATATGAGGGCTCCCCAGGGTAAAGGGAGTACCCAGAAACCAAAAGCCTCAAATTTCCTTTGTGCTCTTTAAAATGAAACAAACAAACAAAAGAAATCCTGAAGGGGGAAATAAAAACCCAAACCCAAACAAGGCGTCAATCTGAACACCACAAACCAGCCCCTAAGTAGGAAAAGCTGTGCAAGAGCTCTGTGCTTTCCATTTTGTCGAAGAAACCAATTTACAATCAATATTAGCTCAATCATGAATGATTTTCCTTAACTTTAATCTTTCAACTTCAATCATGCCAAGGACTCTTTACAGTTGATGCAAGAGAGGAACGCTTCCCCTTAAAACATTCAGATCTTAAAACATCTGAATCATTTTCAGACCAAGTCAATGATCCTCGTATATTGCCAAAGGAGTCTAGAATGAGCAGTTTTGTCATTTACTTAACTCTGTAATGTGACTGACAATATAACAAAGCTAAAACAACATAACTCAAATGTTTCCTTACCCATAAATGATCTTCTGTGAAAACATATGTTGTTTTTCTTCTCAGGCTGAAGTGAATGGAGAGGTACACCGAAATGGGAAACTGAAGTATTATACCTACCCCTAATTAAACATAGTTTCTCACAGTTCTAGGAAAAAAGGTGTTGTGGTTTAACCCCAGGCAGCAGCCAAGCCCCAGGCAGCCACTCACTCACTCCCACACCAACAGGACTGGGGAGAGAATCAGAGGGGTAAAAGCTGGAAAACTCATGAGTTGAGATAAAGAGAGTTTAATAAGGCAAGCAAAAGCCTTGTGCACAAGCAAAGCAAAACAAGGAATTAATTTGCTGCTTTCCATGGGCAGGCAGGTGTTCAGCCACACCCAGGAGGCTCCATTATAGACAGTGGTTACTTGGGAAGAGTTAGACATCACTCCAAGCACCCCCCTTTCCTCCTTTTTCCTCCCACTTCATGTACTGAGCATGATGTCACAAGGTCTGGAATATCCCTTCAGTCCGTTTTGGTCATCTGTCCCTGCTGTGTCTCCTCCCAGCGTTCCAGGCACCCCCAGCCTCCTCCCCAGTGTGCCAATACAAAAGCACAAAAGGCCTTGGCTCTATGTAAGCCCTGCTCAGCAACAACAAAAATCTTTGTTATCAACCCTGTTCAGCACAAATCCAAAACACAGACCCACACCAGCCACTGTAAAGAAAACTAAATACCCCAGACACAACCAGTTCAATAGGATATGACCTTAAAAATTAATTCTGCTTGTGTCAGACAATGTTTGAGGTTTTAAAATGACGTGAGAAGAAGTGGTGAACAAGGAAGACTTTACTGTGATGGTGCATTTTCTACTTTGTTTCTGAGTCAAATATTTCAAATAATTTTCAGAGTCTCACTGCTTCAAAAATGTTTTGTTACATTAGACATTGGAACACTTCAAAATAAACACCATTTCAAAATGGGTACAAAATAATAAGCGGATAATCTCAGTTCACATTTTTTTCATTGCTAAAGTGAGACACGGTTTCTTTTTCAAAAAAACATCCTTTTTGCTTTTGGTAGTAGTAACAATTAAATAAATGGTGCTAGTAAACCAAACAAGTGCACTATTTGGTGTGTAGACTTTAATTAGCTCTACTAGGAAAACCTGATTTTGACTCCTCACTCTGCCTAATACTTTGACAATTGTATTTCTTACAGTCTTCATGCATCACTACAAGAGAGTCCCTCATCTATTAAGCATGGCTAATACTGCTTTCCATGCAAGGACAAGTGTGTCAGGAACAGAAAAGTTTACGTATTGTTGCAATGTGATGGACAGCAAACCCACAAATTTTCAAGGATTTTTGACTAAGGAAGTATATGCAAGCTGTCAGTATGCAGAACTGCTCATTTCAATTTTAGAAAAGCGCCATAGGATTTCTCTTACCTTACCCTCCAATATCATAGTTGCCCACATTTTAAAATATGATATTATTTCATAGTCTAAATTAGAACTCAAAATATTTTTTTAATAGCTCATATGGTTTTTATCAATAGGTTCCAAGATAGAAAAAAGCCCACCTAAATATAAAATATTCCCCTCCCCTCCCCTAAGCCTATTTGTGGATTTATTTCTTTCAATACAGTAACTGCTTTCTTCTAATTTTTCATTTTCAAGGGGCACCTTCTTGGAAAAGCAACTTCTGTTTGGCTGGAAATCTAAAATGTACAAATTACACATGACCTCCTGCCCTTGGTGATGGCAAGGGGTTGGATTCTATTCTCACCCTTCCCGAGAAAAAAAAGAATCCCTAAAGTATTATTTATTTTTATAGCCAGAAAGAGCCCTTCTTATAACTAAACTAAAGCTACTCAGTTTTGAAAAATGACACTGAGCATGACTGAAAGATAAATTCTCCTGGGAACAGAAAAAAAAGAGAAAAAGACAAAGAAAGAAGATAAAAAAGTATATAGGAACTTTTCATGTCATGTATTTCTATTCTTTCATGGCCTGAAGCTACAAAGCAATGCTTGCATTTCAACAGAGAGCAGGGGACAAACTACTTAAGCTAAATATCAGTTTTAACTTGCTTTAGGGGCCATCAGTTATAGTTGCCCATAAAGGTTTTGTAATAGGCAGGCCCATAAATCCAGGTGACAACCTCCCACTTTCAGCAGCTCTAGGAACAGGACACACTTGGAGTAGGTTTTAAAGCACATTGCCCAAGTAATTGCAACAGTGTGATTTGGACTGTTATTTCTTTTCCTCTATGTCAACACTGGTCAAAGAAAACGCATTCTTAATGGAAACACTTTGTTTCTTCTAAGTGTTTTATAGCCAGAGACGACAAAGCACTTCTGACAGGTTTTGTATATAATCCTCCCCTAAAGCTCTTTATGCCCAAAGTGTTAAACTTCAGTGCTCCAACTCACAAACCTAAACCTGCACTCATAATTATTTGCAAATCAACTCGATTTTCAGAGGGACTTCCAAGGCGTTGTCAGGGGAACAGCTTCAAAGGTGTCTCCAGGATGAACTGCATGTCCAAGGCTCCATGTGACTACCAAGTGCTTCATGTTGCACATCCAGCTACTGACTCTCTCAGACGTATCTGGGTGTCTTTACCTCAGCAGTGTTATTGTTAATAATTATAGACTCCATACTCAGTCCTCTCAATTCTTTTCTGAATTAACAGTCCATTTCTGACCATAACAAATCCCAGTCATTTCAACAGAGAGAAGAGAAAGAGGAATTGAGGGAAACTGATATTTTAGGCGTGGGATTTAACCTGAAAGCTGCAATACAGAAATGCTGTTTTGGTTTTGTTGTCATCTGTGTTCCTCTTCTGCTTTATAGCCTTTCTCACCTCTTTCAGAAAAATTTCACTTCCAAATTAGGGTAAACGTTAGGTTAGTCTTTGCCTGACTGACCACTCCTCCCCTTCTCTCTCCCCGACTTTGCAGCGGGGAGAAGCTGAGCTTAATGGCTTTCAGCTGAAATTGAATTCACTCATTAGCCTTTGCTATCAGCTTGCCACATTTTTGTCACAGTGACTGAGTGCTTTCTGCTGTTACTATAGCAATCCTACCCTTATTTACAAAAGTTAGGCACAAATTGCTCAACTTTATCCTCTGTTACAGAGTCAATTATTGATTTACACATCCAGGTGTATTGTACAAAGGCAAGAAGAGAGAAGACAAGAGTCTAGAAAAATTCTAAAGTGTCATATATTTCTGAAAAAAATATATATTGCATTCTGGAGATGAATTAAATTGACATAGTGGTGCGATGCTTAGGTGTTAGAACATCAACAGAACAACAACCAGTCTCTTGGACGGTGGGTGCATTACTTAATGCTAACAACCCTCACCAGTTAAAGGTGGCCTGGGAGTGTATTTGGTGGCTGACCTGCCCTGTGTATATTTATGTGAATTGTAGTAGCTTTTCTTACAGTCTTATAATTTCTGTCAGTTCATGGCTGCAGCAGTGCTCAAAAATATTTCTGCTGGACCTTGTCTCTTATACTTTACCCTTTTTATTTTGTTTGTTTATTTTACTTAAGTCACTAGTTCACACACTCTTTCTCCTTGCCTTAGGTTGCCCTTTTATATAAGCCTCCTTCTTTCTTGGGTCCTTTCTCTGTGTTTGTTTTCTCTGCTTGCTTGAGTGTGTACATATGTTACGAACAATTAAGCCTTTATTTCTTCCTGAAGATTGCTGTGTAGCCCATAATGTCTTATTGTGTGACACAGCTGGGTACTGAATTCAGGACTAGAAGAAACTAAAATTTAATTCTTTCAGTCAGCAGCTGAATAGTCAGATGGAAGCCCTATTGTTACTGAGGGAGAAGACTTTTCAATAACTCTTGCAACCACTTTAGAAGTGACACTGATGGCTCTAAATGATTTGGGGATGCTGATCTATCAACATTATATTTTGGTGGAAGAGGGAGCAAGCCATAAAAATAACGAACAGATTACAGTGAAGAAGTTTTCTGAAAAATAGGGGTAAATGGAAGAAAGAATACAGAAAACAATGCAGACTTGGGTGCCTGAAATATTGGATGCAAAATGAGTACATTTATAGTTTGCTTAACTGGTGCTAATCACATAGAAACGTTTTCAAGACTTTGGAGACAGGAAATTAACTATCAACAAAAAAGTGTGCAAAGTTTAAATAATTGGGAAGATATATCTGGTGAGAAGAAGGCTGAGAATTTTTTCTTCTTTCTTCTTCATGAAAGCAACATATGTCGCCTTTCATTCAAGACACACCCTAAAACTCTCATTACTGATCCTGTGTGTAATCATTATAAAATAAACAATCATCAGGTAGTCTCTAATTGACATTCTTAGCCTGTGACATGCAGAAAATTAACAGCCACCCCACCGTTGCTCTGCTCCCAGGAGGTTCGCCTGCAAAGACTTCCTTGGTCTGCAGGAGCCACACACTCTGTATTGACCCTATGCCCTCCTTCCTCCTCCTCAAGGGCAATGTCAGCAATTGTTTTGTTTTTTTCTTTCTCCTTTTGTTGTTTCCTCCAATGTTTCCTTCATTTCTCTTGTCTTTTTGGTGAACGACTTTGCTACCAGTGGAAACCTGTGTTCCCAGCTCCTGATTAGTGTCCCTTGAAGGGCTCTTGACCATGTCATGAAAACACATATAACTTTTGTATGTGAGCTATACTGTCCAGCAAAGACCATAAGCTTTCAAGACAGTAAGCTCTGGTGCCTGCATTTAAGTCTGGTTTTCATCTGTACGTAAAAAACTGAATCTGCACTTATTCTGGAGAAGTTAATTTTCCCCCCTTTCTTCTTTAGTTTTCTTTCAGTTCTTAAGCCCAGCATTTTTTTTGTGCCTCTGTGACTTGTGGAGTCAGTCAAAATTTAATCCTCACTAGAAACAGTAACTGACATCTCCATTTGTCTCCAGTACAGCTTCTGATCATGACTTGTAAAGTGAAAGTGCCCTTCCTGCCATCCAGAGCACAAATGCAAATTTTCTAAACCTTAATTATATTTTGCTTCAATTTAGATAAGTTCCATAAAGCTTATTCATTCACAAAATTTGATTTGAGCCATAACAATAACATTGATGGTAAAATAATAATGTTAACAATTACCAAAAGTTGTCAATGTTTTTATATTAATGAGATGGGAACAAATCCTGAGATTCTACATAGGAATTAATTATTTGGGAAAAAAAAAAGAAAAAGACAAAGAAGAGAAAATGCTTTTCTGCATGGGAGAAAAATAATAATGTGAGAAAGAAATACTGTTTAATTTATCATCATGGTCTTTTGTGTCTTTCAGCGTTCAGCATAACTTATTTTCCAGAAAAAGACTACAAATGAAGAGACTGGAATATAAACAAAGCATCAAACAGTAAACAGGGAAATGAGAGATAGAATTACAGGTGCCAAGTAATTATTACTGTGTCTCAGCATTTCAATTGCTAACCATTTTATTCCTGAAAATTCTATCAAAGGGATCATCACTTGGCTTGCAGAGCTACTGATGTTTTCAAGGTCTTTGCATTCATTAGAATTTAGTATTGTGAGATTTTATTTTGCTTTGGGTTTTAACGTCTTTTACTCGATTCAACATTTTATGGAAGAAATATTTGTATTGAAACACAGCCTAGAAAATTAAAACTCACAGCAATATGATACATTTTATCTATGAGTTCTGGTTTTTATTTTAAAATTATTTCTTCTCACTCTCTAGAATGTCTCTTTTTTTTTTTTTAATATGTGAAATTTGTGTGGATAAGTCAAATTCTGAAAGATTTAAAAAGGCTTTTGTATAAATAAGCCTTAGAAAATACCATTTGAAATATAAGTAGTGACTATTTCTCCATCTCAGACTCAAACTAAAGTTAAAAAGACAGGAAATTTCCATCAAAAGAAACTATAAGGATCCACTTTGAATAAAGCATAGAACTGTAGTTATACCACGGTCATGTTTCAGGCATATTAGATACCTTAGTATGAGGATTAGCTGTCACAAGCACAAACTTGGTCTCTAACATCATAGAAAAAGCTTTATACAAATGGAGATTTACACCATTAGGAGATAAACATCTCCAGAGACTCATCCCTCACTCTTATTTCTCTCCATTGGGAAAAAAAACCACCAAAAAACAAACAAACAAAGAAACAAACAAACAAACAAACAAACAAAAACAAAAAAAAAACAAAAAAACAAAAAAACAAACCAAAGAGCCTAGGGTGATCAGCTCAGATTTAGATCTCTAACATTTAGGTATCTCAAATGAGATAAGACAAATCCTATCCTAGGATTTCTGTGCTGTGAATTGCCCTAAAGGGAACAATCCAGAAAGGGGACGTGCTTAGTGTGTGGTCACCTCGTGCAAATTGCTATGGAAAGGTGGAATGGATGGATGGCAGGACGGGCAGCCCTGACCATCTGCCTTGGCCTTGGCTGGGATCCCTTACATGAAGATGGGGAAAAATTGCCTCTGTCCTTACAGGACTAGACCTTCCTGCGGTTTGGTGCAGCTCAGCTATGCTAGTGGCCTGATTTGTTCTTTAATTACGTAGGTCAAAATCAATACATTTAGAAGAATATGCTATATATTCTATAACATATATATATATATATATATATATGTGTGTGTGTGTGTAATTAATATTCTCCTGGACATCAGATCAGCAAAGGAGTGAAAAAATGAAGATAACAATCAACAACGCTTTAGCAGAGACATAAATTTTTAAGATCTGCATGAGGTAACACAGCTTTAGACTCTTCCTGTTCTGTGTTTCATGGGTTTTAATCAAGTAAGAGGATTTCACTGAGTGTTCACATACCCTAAGGAAAGACACAGCAAGCCTCTGTTCCCCTCCTCTACAGGGCAGTTATCCTGTGGAAAGTAATTTCCAAGTATAGTCATTAGGACTGGGAATTTTGGGAGAGCAAATCTGGCCAACTGCTACTGGCAAGCATGTCTGATTTTATCAAAGGTTAAAATTTAAACATCACTCTGACTGCATTTTAAAAATATAGTGAGTGCTAATGTCAATTCTTTATGGCAAGTGCTGCTCCCTCTGTTTGTGCTCCTCTCTGGGTGTGTGAACATCAGAAGAGGACACAGGGGTAGAGGAGGGGATGGCACTGATGGATCTCTGTTCTGCTTCTTGGGGTTTTTTTGGTCACTTTGTGTGTGTTTTTACTCACACAAAGCCTTTTGCTGCTCTGTGCTGTGTTTTGATGGCATTTGTATTCTTTGTCCTGTGTGGTCTGGAGGTGTGACACTGAAAGATTGATCAGTGCCTTGTGACAGGTATGTAATTTAATGAGCAAAAGTTTTGCTTTCATGGTGTGAAACTCCCCAGGGAGCACACATAACACTGGTGTCCTCAGCTTCGTGGAGCTGGGGAGGAGACACTGTAGCCAGGAGTAATTCTGATGATTGATAATTTTACTCTTCTAATGGGGCAACTGATAATTTAACATTTATAACCTCACTTACAAATGGACAAAGGTGTACAGAAGCATAAAGTATTGCACGTCTTCAAGAGAGTTTAATCCTGCATGTAACAGGGAGTTTGGACTTTTAGATGGGGTTGTAGTTGCTAAAAAATAGCAACGTTGACTATAGCACAGGAAAGGTATTTATGCCAATAAAACATAGGCTTCTGTTTTCTCTGAATCTAGCTAATAAGGATAAGAGGAAATGGTCTCATGTTGTGACAGAGGGGGTTTAAATTGGATATTTAGAAAACATTCTTCATGGGAAGGGTTGTCAAGCAGAGGTTGCGTGGGACAATGACGAATTCACCATCCCTGGGATATTTAAAGATGTGTAGATGTGGCATCCAGAGATCTGGTTTAGTGGTGAATGCAGTGGTGCTGGGTTAATGGTTGGTACCTGATGATCTTAGAGGACTTTTCCAACCTAAATGACTCTATGATTCTGTGATCTCCCTGCACCTTCATATTCACTTATCTTTCCCCAAAGGCATGTTTTATCCCCTGATCAAAACAAGGAGTTTGGGGATGCTGTCATTCAGATAAAAATGTCCATTTCAAAGTCCCATTTAAGATATCAGTAAATGGAGAGGGGAGCCTGGTAACAGAGGATGCAGAGGAGGCAGAGCTACTGAATATCTTCTTTGCATCAATCTTCACCAATAAAAACAGCTCTCAGGGATCTCTGACCCTGAGACCAGGATAAAAAAATGTTGGAAGGGGGACCTTCCCTTGGTCAAGGAGCTTTGGGTGAGAGAACACCTAAACAAACCTGACATCCACAAGTCCGTGGGCCCTGATGGGGTGGAGTCACAAGTGCTGAGAGAGCTGGCCGACATGATATCCAGGCCTCTCATGATCATCTTTGAGAGGTCATGGACATCAGGAAAGGTCCCTCAGGACTGGAAGAAAGCAAGTGTCACCCCACTCTTCAAAAAGGGCAAGAAGGAGGACTTAGAATTACAGGTTCGTCAGCCTCATCGCCATTCCTGGAAAGCGGGTGGAGCACCTCGTTCTGCAGGCCATCTCTAGCCACATGGAGGACAATTAGGAGATCAGGAGTACTCAACATGGATTTACTAAAGGTAAATCATTTCTGACCAACCTGACTGGGGTACATTAGGATGAGCCTTGCCAGTGGGTCAAGAGAGGTGATCCTGCTCCTCTCCTCAGCCCTGGTGAAACCTCCCCTGGAATGCTGTGTCCAGGGCTCCCAGTTCATGGAGCTCCTGGAGTAGGTCTGGAGGGCTACAAAGATGATTAAGATGATTACAAGGACAAGCTGAGGGAGCTGGATCTGTTCAGTCTTGAGAAGAGAGGGAACCCTATCAGTCTGTCAGTGTCTGCAGGGATGTGTCAGAGGATGGAGCAGGCTCTGCTCAGGGGTGCCCAGCAATGGGACAAGAGACCACAGGCAGGAACTGATGCCCAGAAAATTCCACCTGAGCATGAGGAAAAACTTCTTTCCTATGCAGTGACGGAGCACTGGAACAGATTGCTGAGAGAGGGTGTGGAGTCTCCCTCACTGGAGATATTCAAGAACTGGACACATGCATTGTGGGATGACCCTGCTGCAGCAGGAAGTTAAAGCCAGATGATCCACTGTGGTCCCTTCCAACTTTACTCATTCTGTGAGTCCGTGATTCTTAAATTTCCTGCTTAAAAAAACCCAAACAAACAAGCACATGCAGACAGATTATCTGGTAAACTGATACAGTCTCTTTGTGCAAATTGGTATTTTTTTTCCATATTCACCAAGACTAATTTTTCCAGGATTATTAGTAGAAATGAGTTACTTTTGTTTAAATATGACTTAACACTTGTGTTCTCATGCACTGCATATCTGAAGTTCTGGGGTGCAAAGTAAGTCATATGTGGAAGTACTGAGATAAGTTTTAAAAAATTTGTTCTTTTGTTCTGGCTTTATAAAATGCTGAAAGTGTAAGATATCTCAAATGAAATTATATTTTTACATCTATCTAAACATATTGCTGTTAATAGTCACTCTTTGAAAATCTATTTGATTTGTTCAAGAGAGCCTTAAGCTGATCATTCTAGTGATTGGGATGCTAGCAGATGGGATCAATTATTCCAGTTTTTCCCCCTGAGTTCTTATGCATTCCCTGCTGTAACTGCTTTTGGTGTCTGTTGATGAGATAATACTGTAAGATATGGATACTATAAATCAAGTCCTACACAGTTAATTCCTTTTTTTCAAGTCTGGCCACTGTAAATCTTAGATCTCTCCCTCTTTCCTCAGTTTCAAAGGTAATCTTGCCCAAATAAGAATGCTAGAACAAAGCTTTAATTTTGTGCATTCCCATGATGTATACTCCAGTCAGTCTGAAGTAAGATATAAAAATGGTATGTACTGACTCAGGCAGACTTTTCAAGTTTACCCAGTGTCTTTCATTTTACTTTCAGGCTGATGCTGTTGATATTGTTTCCCTTTCCCTTTACTGTGTTTTTTTGTTTGTTTGTGTGTTTGTTTGTTTTTTAAATACAGGACTTTGCTTACTAATGACAGTCCAAAAGGAGTTACTCTTCTGCACTGACAGTATGAGAAAAAGGAGGGGAATATTGTTTTCCAAATAAATTAATGAGAGTTTCCTATTTCCATAGGAATTCATATCAAATACGTTGTATATTTTGTACATTCAATGGCACATGAACATTCACTTTGAAGCAATTTGTCCTTCCCATATTATTCAGAATAGCAATCAAAAACTGTTGAACACTGAAATTGTAATCAAGATGAAAATGAAGCATGGAATTTTCATTTCATGTTTGTATTTTGTTCCCATTCAAAACCAAAGAGAAATATTTTCAGACATCTCTGAATCAAAGCTGAAGAAAGTTTGCCTAAAACTTTGTGTTTTTAGGCTAGGGTAGCAACTAATACAGTGTTAAACAAGTCTATTAAGAAGAAAAAACAAAGCAGAAATTATTGAGTCATTACATGATAAAGAATGGAGTTTTTCACTTCTACAACAGGTAAAATCTCTTAAATCAGATGGAGATCATGTACTGTTTGCTTTATATCTGTTGTTCTGCCAGCAAATGTTTGCATTTACAAGACTATCTCAATCTTATCATTTAAACTATAGCTCTTAATCCTTTTTTTTTCCCAATATACTTGACAGGAAGACAGTGATTTGTCTTTGCTGCCTGATTATATGAGGAAGAGGCAGTGGTTAATATAAAAGCCTTCAGTGCTTAGGCCAAATTACTGGTAACTCAGTGAGAACAAGACCCAGCTGTGAGAACAGGATTTGACTGCTTTGCACCTATTTCAGAATAATGCCACTAATCCCACTTTTTTTTTTTTTTTTTAATTTTGTCCTCACACTTTTTCATGCTGTTGTCTTAGTCTTGTTGCTTATCAGCATCTAAAGCCGATATATTCTGTAAGTTTTGCACTTTCTCTGTTGTGAATGAAACAAAAGTGGTTTCTTTGTCCTACCCTCAAAGTAGACTTCTTCAAAACTCTGATAATAAACTTACTATATTATCCTGGAATTGTCACATAATTCCTTATGTATTTACCTTCTTCTAACTCACAGTGAAGCACAGAAGACACTAACAAGGAAAAGATAATGAAGCTGTGATTTCTGGAGAAATTCTATTAAATCTTATATCTAAACCAAGGTATTTTAATGAATGGATTTCTGCAGCAAAATGCATGACATTCAGTGAGTTTCACTGTGTGTGTAGTGTATCACCTCCTTTAGTATCTTGAGAAAAATTCTTGTGGTGGAATAGGGCATTTCCAATATTTCCAACAATGTTAATCTTGCAAAGGTTAGAACTTTATAATTATTCATTAGAATTATTAATTACTTTTTCCTTTTCCTTGGAGGAGAAATGAGAAGGACTAGAAAAGTGAAAACCAGAAAAATGTTATTTATATTTCATATCAATAATATTGCCAATGAAAATGTTGGCATATGAGCAAGTGTGAACACCTTGGCAGCATAAAACTGTCTTGGTACAGTCAATACTCAGTCGGACTTTCACAGTCCTTGTAAATCAAAAAAAAAATCATTATGAATTATAATCTTTAGTGTAAAAAAGGATAAAACCCATGAATCTATGTACTGTTGTCACAGTGCACCCTGATGAACTGGAAAGGTGGAGGTCTTATACTAATTAATAAAAGGAAAGGTACTCTTATAACTGAGGCAGATAAATGTGTTTGTTTGTCAGATACATCTTTCCCACTCCTTGTGTGAACTAATGATGCTGTCTGGAAGCAGTGTTCATTGTATGCAATAGTAATTTGAGACTAATCCTTGTTTTCCTCAGACATATTCATCATTTGCTCTTGAGTTGGAGCCAAGCAAGAATTGTGCTCTGACCTTGATAGAACGTGCCAAAGTTATAATCAGCTTCAAAGATGACTAACAACTAGGTAAGCTTTGGGGGAGAGTTCCCTTTTAAGGATTCCAGCAGTATTCCAGCTGGTGAATAAGCAATATCATCTGTGGAGAAGAGGAGAGTTAAGGAAATGGAAGAAACCAAATTAGGGCCTACATGGGATTTCAAGAGGATTTGAATGTATGATTTCCATTTTAGATAAATTGTAGCTAAAATAAAGAGTGAAATAACATGAATAATTAATCACAGAACCTGAATTTCAAATTGAAACAGACTTATAGATAACCTTTTATGTTGCAACTATATACATATATAGAGATATATATATATATAATCACTTAAACCTTAAGTAAAGGATTTCATTAGTGTTTGATTCTGTTTGGTTGCCTGTCTCTGCCAGCCTCTGTGGCTAATTTCTCCTAGAAAATTAGTGATAAGTCTATCAAAACTTTAAAAGGAGTCACCTACTCCATCTCTGCAACTAGGCCAGTTTCATGTATTATAAAAATACATTTGCCATGCCTAATTGCCTAAATTAATATTCACATAAGCATTTTTCTAAACAATAAACAGAAAGTCGGTTCTATATATCTCTGTATCCATAATCTGCTATTCAAAGAGATGAGGCAGAGAAACTTTTTCCACTTTTTGTCACTCTTCTTTTGTCCAGCTCTTCTTTTCATGTGGTATGATAAAACTCATAATCCAGTCTGATGACTCCTACTCCAGTTAACTTTTTTGTCTACCTTTGGGCTTGTTTAAGTTGCGTTCATTGTGTTTGGTTCCTTTTATCACAGGAATTAGGAAAGGGAAATCACTCCCTGGAGGTGCCTATTTCTTTCTGCTCTAGAAGGCAGTAGAAGGAATGGAGGCTGCCTGAGAATGAGACATCTCATTTGGGATGTGGGTATCTGTTGCTCCTGGTGTTGGCCTAAGTTGGTTTAGTAAAGTACCTTTTTGCAATGGTAATTGTTTTTTGGGTAGCAGGCAATAGAGAATTCACTGATCTGAAACAATGAATAACACAGAAGGATGCAAAAACCCCAAAAGATTGGCAAAAAGCCTGGAATCAGGAGCCAAATAGACAGAGAGGGGTGGCTAAGGACTGAGTGATAGTATCTTTAAAGACAGCCGGTATGAAGCCTAGGGAGAAAAATATATCAATTGCATTGGAAAAGAGAGAAGAGTTGAAAACAAAATTTGAACCTGATTTAAATGGGAGAGTGTACAACAAGAAATACTATTTACTTATTTTAAAATTTTCCCTATTTAATTTAAAAAGTCTGAATAAATAATACATATCAAACATCTCTGGCTTTTGTCTGAACAAACGTCAAACTCAGAAAATAAAGCAGAATGAACTAATTTGTTTAAAATTTAAACTAAATTCCTTTCTTAATCTGTGCTGAATAGTCTTTCAGCATTAAGTCTGAGTTGAAGATAAATGCGAGAGATAGTTTGGGTCTGAGATTTTTTATGTTTACCATAAAGTTTTGGAAATTTCTAAAAATATTGAAAGTGGAACACACTGTGTCTGAAAATAGTCACAGGAAAGGAAATCCTGCCTTATATTGTTCCCATGTATGTGGATTGGCATCCAAATACTCTGTTGGGTAAAACTGGGACAAGGCTGAGGTTGACATTTACTCACTATTAGTAATGTTAGGTATTTTCCCACAAAGCATTTCATGAAGCATTAAATATTTTTTTCCCCTTTGTGTAGAGGAGAATTCATTGCTATTTTTTGCTACAGTCTGTCCTGTTTTTTTCATTTGAAGTGTCTCTTTTTTTTTTTTTTTTTTCTTTTCGTGATCTGCAGTGACTTGGAAGGATATTAAAAGCATTTTTTTCAAAAGATCCTGATGCAGGAGTAAAATTAAACCCACAGATAATGCCTTCTTCTGTATCCCAACCAGGCTGTTCTCCAAAGTGGGATGATGACATTTGGGGTTTTACTCTAAATACCCATGGCCAGCTACAAGAATTGTTTGATCAGTAACGTTACACTTTGTCTGGAACACATCCCGGAGATTCAAGCTGTGTCTTTCTTCCTTAATCTTGCCTATGAGGATTTGATTCCTCTGCCTTTACTTCTATAAATTCATTCTATGTGAAGTTAAATCTGACCATGATCCTCTCTTCCTTTCCCCATAATACAATGAACAGCAATATCTTGTTTCCAGAGTACCTCTATCTCAGAAAACCTTACAGTTATTGTTACTGGAATTGCCTGTCACAGAACTTAAATGTTTAGAGCGAGATTTATCCCACCAAGCTTTATGCACACAGAATCCTGTTATGTAGTCTAATTTCTAATTGGCAAGTAGATGAAAGGACCTCCAAAAGCGATTTATCCCACCTTGCACGCCTGTCTCTTTCTGGGTTGGGAAACCCTTGGAAAGTGCCTATTCCTTTCAATTTCCTTTAGCTACATTGCTGGGGTTGACTGTTATCATGACAGCACTTAACTGGGAGGAAAGGTCTTCCACAGGAAAATTACCTGCCAACTGGTGGTTGCACTGGGATAAAACGGATAGTCAATACAGGAAAGTGGAGCATTTTAGGGCAGTGCAATACACTGTGGGCTCCAAGGGTTATGTGCAGATCCTGTACTGATGTTTGCACATAAAGAAGTCTGTGTTAACTTCTGGGCTGAACAACACTTGAAAGATGAAGCCTATTAAAGAACGTTAAATTTTCCTGCTGTCAATTAAACCAGGAAATCTATTCTCAGAAGACCAGCTTCCAGACTTTTCCCTTTTGGACTTCTATGTGATTTTTTACTGTATTTCTACTTTTTAAATGCAACGAAGTTATCTAGATTACTTTTTAACTATTACTTTATGCAGGAAATGTCCTTAAAGTACCTAAAAGTGGGCACACGGAAATTAAGAGAAGTGTTTACACTATAATGATTTAACGCTACAGTCGTTGAGATGGAACAGCATTGGACCTTCTGAGGTCCAGTGGGACACTTGTTCTGAGTACTGGATAATCTGAAGTTTGAGTAACTAAAAACTGGCCTGAAGAAATATTTCTAAACCTCCTGCCATAAACTGTAATTAGCTGTGTCTTAAATGCAGCCACACGAGGGATTAGGAGCACAGGGGATACAGTGTGTAAAAGAAAATTATTTAAAAAGACACGATTTAAATAAAAGCTTTGTATCAAGTGAAATATCCTTGTACTCTGTAGTGCAGTGATTGTAGATTAGGTGCTTATCTTTACATAAACCATAGAAGTGAAAATCTCCAGGGAAGAAGAAGCTTTCTGGCAATACTGAACCACTGAATCACTAAGGTTTGGAAAGACCTCCAAGATCATCAAGTCCAACCTTTGACTTACCACCACCTTGTCAACCAGACTAGAGCACTGAGTGCCACACCCAGTGGTTTCTTGAACACTTCTAGGGATGGTGACTCCACTGAACAGTCCAGTCCAATATTTAACCATCCTTCTCTATGAAGAAACTCCTGATATCCAGCCTGAACCTGGAGCAGCTCAAGGCTACGTTCTCTTGTCCTTTCACTGGTTGCCTGGAGCAGAGCCCGACCCTCACCTGGCTACAGCCTCCTGTCAGGGAGTTGCAGGGAGCAATAAAGTCCCTGTTGAGCTTCCTTTTCTCCAGGTTAAACAACTCCCTCCACCACTGCTTATCGGACTTACCCTCTAGACCCTTCCCCAACTCCTTGCCCACAAAGCCCTGGTCTCTGACAACAACTCTCTTTGCCTGTAACTCTAAAGTGGCCCTGTAGAGACACGAGCTTAGAGGGAGATCAATATACCTGCAAATATCCAGGGACAGAGCTGATTTTACAGAATGTGTAACTTATAAGGGCATATTCAGTTATCTGTGAATATATATTTTTTTTAGAATTACAGACTGGTGGTTTTGCATGCTAACTTTTGGGACCCACAAGGCAATAGATGACAGAGATCCCTTAGGCAAGAGATATGGCAAAAAATAGTGACAGGGGTAAGTACTAATATTCCCAGATTCTCCCCTCCTCACAGACACAGACGTGGGCCCTGGAAAAGAAGTACATTTCTACCTATGGAAATGAACAGCAACTGTATATTGTGCAAGGATTTTATAACATATGTCATACAGCATTTATTACAAGTGCCTTGTACTGTAGTCAGAGCACATAGTAAAGGAAAAGGAAAATATATTAACTTTCAAGGACCTATTTTCCTGTAATTGTCTGGTCTCAGACCAAGTCTCAATCAGATAAAACCCACCAAATGCTCCATTGATCAAAGTCTCTCCAAGAGGCAGTGCTATATTCAACATTGATCTTCAATTGATTTAGTGTTATTTAAACAAGGCTAAATTTAAGCTAGCATTTTCAGACAGATAATCAAGAACAGAACCAAATTTATTGGTCCTAGATAAATTATGGTGAATTGAGGAACTCTGTTAACCAAACTCAGCTGTATTTTTGTTAAAAATAAGTCCAGAAATGGTGTCAGACTAGACACTGGTAAGATGTTCCAAACACATTTTGAATTATTTAGCTCTTATTCAGTGTTGAAAAGTTTGATTGTTTCAATGAAAACATTTAGTGGTTTTTTTCTGCCAAGAAACCACAAGAGGAAAAAAAAACACTCAAACATGTGTAGTACAATATACACAGGACAATCTTATAGTTAGACATCTCTTCTCCTTTATGTCCTCCATAAATAAAAAGCATCAGATAATAGAAACCAATTCATGAAATGTAATGTAAGTCAGGTGCTATTAGAGTCTAGCTTACTATCTGCCTTAGTAAATACTTGGAATAATCTAGGCTGATACAGTGTAAAGCATGGTAACAGATAAGAGGAAAGCCATGATTTCCACCCACAGGTAGTCTCTACCATTTATTTGAGTTTCCAGCGAGCAATATGGAAAGATTTTCCTATCCCATCACAACCCAAGGAGTGATTTACATTTTAAGCTGTGGAAATCAACAAAATAATGACTGGAAAAAAAAAATAATGAAGAAGTACCAATTTGGAGAAGTCAATGTCTTTCAGGACAACTTCCATAATAACTCATCCTTTATGAGACCAATAAAACAAAAATGAGAGAGAAAGGTATGAAAAAGTTTGTTTTCTTTTCCACCAATTAAATCTGAGGGAAGAGGAACACTATGTTTAGACTCAGTTTCTAAACCAGATGTCCAGAGAGACCAACACCAACAGCTGGTTCCAACATTCCAAATGTTGGAATTGGGACTTTATGATTCAGTGGAATCTTCTCCTGACAATGTACTGGCACCTCAGGTATTTACTTTGCATTTCTGACATACTGACAGGTAAGCAAAGCACTAACAGTGATTCACCTGACAGGAAAGTAAAGCTTTGACTGTCTTTAAATTTTTCTGAATGGTGACTCATATCTTTCATTTAACTAAGGTTAGGCTCACAAGGCTTCTATTTCCTTCATACCCCATTAGTCTTTTTGAAATGTGTCTCATCAGTGCTCAGCATAATATTACTGAGGATACTTATGAGCAAAATAGGAAAAGATTAATATATAGAGAGTATGGTGGGACTTATGTTGGGGGTCACAGACTTGGTTACAGGAAGATGGGGTTACATTTTTATTTAATTCAGTTAGAAGAAAGGATAAAATACCAAGAAGATTAATTTCTTCTCTTTTGTCTGTAAATCTAAATGACAGAAAACAGAATTCTCACAATTCTTTTCCTTGATATTTCACAGAATTATTAACATTTGTGGATGCAGAACTTCTCTTTTTCATAGCATCTTTTGTGCTAACCTTACCCAAGATAGGAAATACATTCTGCTGGCTTTGACATATTCACATCAACTTGTATAACTGTAAAATCATCACTCTTAATTAGCTATTTAATTGTTATTTTATTTCTTTTTTTCCCCCCTCACGTGGGGACATGTGGCTGACAAGAAAAGCCAAAACACCATGATTTGTATATCACCATTTCAAAAGTTTTAAACTGAGAGCTGTTTGTCTTCAGTTGCATTTGATTCCGACAATGGTTGTTTAAACATTGTTGCCATTAAGCAACAGCAAAAGTGATGTCTTTGTGCTACAAAAGCACCCCGAACCAGTTTGAAGAATGGCTTGAGCACCATGCTCTGGAAAGACACAGCTCTGAGCTAAGTCTTCACTCCTGTGTAACTGTTCAATAATCACTAATCAGTCTGGAGCCATTTACAACATCTATTTCAGGATGCAGTACCAGTAACTCAAGACACTTAATGAAAATGACAAAATGAAATTGTTTAATCTTCACAAAAGAGAGAGTTAGTTAGTCAGTCAACTTTTCTATGACTAAGTACTTCATAACAAGTTGAAAACTTGCTATCTCCTTTCCCTATTCAGCTTGGGATACCTTTCCTCTCTCCCTTTTGGAACAGAGCATTCAGGTTTTCTTATTCCTCTTTGTTGTTGTTGTTGTTGTTGTTGTTGTTGTTGTTGTTGTTGTTGTTGTTTTGTTTGGTTTTGTTTGTTTGTTTGTTTGTTTGTTTGTTTTACAATACAGAGACAGCACAGGCTTTTGTATGGCAACAGTTGAAATTCAAAAGGGATCAGGACTGAATTGTCAGGGAGTGCTACCTATGAACAGAGAAGGACAACAAAGCTAATGAAGGGACCGAAGAGTAAGTCCTATGAGCAGCAGTGAAGGGAGCTGGGGTTTTCTAGCCTGGAGAAATGAGTCTCAGGCACAACCTGAATTTCTACCACAAGGAGAAGCTGCAAAGGTCATGTGAAAAGAAAAAAAAATGAAACGACAAAACCTCCTTCACCTTTCCACTTATTTCTTATATTTTCTGAAAGCCTCACAGGATAATTTTGATTTTTATTTAGCAATGGTTACTAATCCTTTATGGAAAAAACAGTTCATATAGGAAGCAATCATACGGTTTGACAGCATTTCATCTACCAGGTAAGCCAAGACATTGAGATGAGTTGTTATTGAATGTTGTGGGGTTGCAGTGGTAGGACGAGAAGCCAAAAGACCAAGGAAAACAGTGAGAAGATAGAACAATTTAGATTTAAAAAAACATCTGAGGCCATCAAGTCCAACCAGTGGAATGGTGAATCTCTCACAGAGGTCATATAAGGCAACTAATCTTGTCAAAAAAAAAAAGCTTCTTTGCAATTATTAAGATTATCTCTGTATTTGCTAATTTTGCTGATGACATTCACCCTGCATTATTGAAATAGGGAGGCCAGCATAAACAGTGAACCAAAATCCGTATGTAATCCCCTAAATAATCACAATTTGCATTTCAGTCTTTTTAAGAGGTATTAATTTACTGTTTTGAGTGGATTAAGCCTTTGTTGGGTGGGCTGCTGTGGTTTGTTCTGGCTACTTCCACAGCACTGTGCAAGCCAAATATCACAAGCATTCTTGATGCCTGCTTTGCCTGGTTGTTTGCATATGTTTAACAAAGTCTGATTCACTTGTGAATTCTTACTGCAGTTTGTTAGCTCTGCCAGGAAGACGAAAATGCACAGCAAATTCATTCAAGCAGATGTGAATGTTTTTTAAAAGAAAATGTCTGTTGCCTTTTTTTACCCTCTCTCACTTGTCAAAAAAACATAGATTTTAGGAAATCTCATGGAAATAAGAGTAAAGTATTTATAACTAATTTAGAATAATCTAGAATTTGGAGATAGCTGGAAATCTCTTCCAGTTAATTTTACACTGTAACCTGGAATATCCTTACTGTGACAACCATTACATACTCAGCAAAAATGCAGTATTAGCAGGTGATGGAATATGCAAAAATGGCCATCTCTAACTTTTTTTCTTATGTGCCACTGAACTGATTTTTTTTTTCCTTTTTTTCTAAAGACTTCATATAAATTATGCATATAAAAAAGAATGAGTAAGTCTTCTGAAAAACTTTTAAAAATAAATGGTAGTTGTTAGTGACCCTCTGCATTTTCCTGTTTCTAATTTTGATACTGGAGGTGAAATGCTGAATTTTTAAAAGTTTATTCTTGTCTTCACTGTCATCTGCTGTGCAGCTATTGAGTGTCAGCTGCTTTAGAGCAAGGCTTGATGCACGTGACCTTGCTTGAAAAACTTGTAAATTTGGTAGCCAAAACGAACAGCTGATGTGTGAACACAAAGATAATATAGAAGTTAAGGAGCCACAGACTGGTAGCTTCTCTCCATCTTTATTTCAAGGAGAAAAATAAATGGGTCTACTCTTATAGTTTCTAGATATTCCTTTAAGGATTCAATTGAGGAAGAAAAGACATTGAAATTATTCATAATCAATGAATACAGCAAAATAGGTGGCCAACTAGCTAGAATGGCCTAAGAGTCCACAGGATAAGTCTTAAATTTATTGTTCCAGCTGAGGTCATATCAATTTCATAGAACTAATGCAGGTGATGCTAGCAGGCTATTTACCTTACCACCCTGAATAATCCACCTTCTTCCCAGTAGTATTATTGATCCTGAATCTTGGGAAAAGCCTCAAAAATTAAAAAAAAACAACAAAAAAACAACAACAAAAAAAAAAAAAAAAAAAAAAAAAAAAAAGCTCTCTCAGACTTGATGCAGAATTATTACTTTTAATAACCAATGTAAATCATCATAGATTCTTGATTCAATATAGTGACTTCTGATTTACTTTGCCTGATTGATGGGAGAATCAGGCCAATTGCATTTGCGCTTTAAAAGGCCACTGGTTTCATTTTCATAAGTAAAATAGAAGGATTCCTAAGAACCAGCTGTATTTCTTTATTTGTGGGTGTTTGTGAGGAGACACAAGAAACTGTACAAATGTTGCAGTGCAAAACAGTCTGATGGATTGCTGGTGTAGAGTGCCCTTAATGTGAGATGTTCAGCTTTGCATCTCCCCCGCTCATATGTTACCACTAACTTGGTTTTATGCTTCATTATTAATCTGTAAACTGTCTGAGGAACAACAGGAGACGAATGTCCAGGCTGAAATGGGCGGGGGCAGTCATTGATCAAACTGCTCGAGACAGTTCCCATCGATTTCCTGAAGATATGCATCCCTACCTGGCTGCAGTAATATGGGAATGTGCTTTGCAGTACAAAAACCCCACAACCCAAAACCAAGAACAACAAAACCACAAACAAACAAAACAAAAAAAAAAAAAAAGAAAAAAAGAAAAAAAGAAAAAGTAAAAACCAAACCAAACCAAACCAAATAAACATAAAACGCCATGCACTTTGATTTTGCTTTGGGGCTAAAAGATTTTATAACATTATACATGTGTATTGTGGTTTGTTTTATTGGTCACACTGACATCCTGGGGACTAGACTACTAAGAGCTTTTTAATTGTGGATGAAAAATACTGAAAAGATTAGTGACTATGTGTTTTGTAGCTGGATTATTTTTATGCCTCTGAGAAGAAGCTTGCAAGGACCAGAATTTTATTATAGTGGTGCAAGATCGAGTTGAATAGGACAAACAGGCTATACTTTGCCTCTGACAACCTGTTCTCTTCATCAGGGATGAAAAATCTCAAAAGTTTAAGAATTTTTCTGGGAGGTTCTGCAACTCTTACCTTCACAAGCAAACAAACAAACAAACAGCCTGAACAATTTAGCTGGAAGCCTCTGAGGGGAAATCACTTCTTTCTGGTCCTGCTGCATTGCCTTTCCAGGAAATAAAATTTTATAACAGAATATTGCCTGAAATCTAGAAAGATAAATGAAAAAATATAGAAGGAATTGAAAAAGGCTATGCAATGACTTAAAAAGTTATAGGATTTGGCCTATAAGATATCCATGTTGGTTTCAGTGTGTGTATATAGATACACACACACATTCACACCTATAGTCATAATAAAATGAATTATTGAGATTTAGCACTGGAGATTAATTTCGGCAGAAGAAAACACTGAGTAAGATTAAAAATTTTTTTTATACAGGTAATTTCTGTCTCTTGACAGTATCTAATTGGATTTGATACAAAGTTGGGACAGGAAAAGTTAAATATTTCTCATCAAACATTTATGACTTGCCCAGTTATATTCTGCGCCTTCAATTTCTGAGGGACGAGATATGTTAATAGTTGGCAGTGATAGTAACTGGGGCCTTTACAAAGTTCCTCCTGTCCACTCCAGGTCAAACATAAACATATTACACTCTCTTTTAGGGAATTTACATTTATGGTTTTTTCATAAGTTCTACCGTCTGAAAGAAAATTAATTGGTGTAGAAGAATAGGGAAGATTATGTAATAATTTTCTAGCATGGAAGAAAATGTGCATTTTTTCTATGCAATGGCTATTTTTCATGAGTTGCACAAATAATACTGACGAATATTGGGTGTGTTGGTGTTATGATGTCACTTCCATCTTCCATTTCTTCTTCTTCAGCTGCTCTGTTAATTCAAAATTTACTGGAAATAAAGATTTCATCTTTGCCTTGCAGCACAGATCTGAAGCACAGTTGAACCAGTTATTAAAACATAGAGTGTTCTAAGAAAAGGAAATAATCAAAGTTCCAATTAATGCTGCTGCAGCATTGCACTATTGTCATAGTAACAGTGGCAAGAAAGTTTACATCAAAAGCCTTGTTAGGAAGTGCCAGTCTAAAAGCAATCAAGTCCCTGGGAAAGCATTCAGAAGTTCAAAAGAAACTAATGAAAGAGGCCTTTAGGATGTAATTTCATCGACAGTTATTCTTACTTAATAGAGGCAACCCAATCAGGTTCTTCTGTTACAGGGAAGCTCAGTGGTTAAAACAAATGTATTAGAGCAATTGTACTGGGAATAACAGAAACAAAGAGGTGCTGTGCAGCAACCAAAGCACAAATGTGTGTTTGTAAAAGCTAAATCCACAAAGTAGTGGCAGCATTAGGGAGATTTTGCAAAAGATGCTATATGGACTGAAAAAATGTGTAGGTAACTTGGTTTAGAATGTATAGAAAAGAGGAGTTACAGGCTCTTGCACACTGATTAAGTGTTTTAAATGCTTATCTGAATTGTCCTTGGTTTGTGGCCTGTGCATAATATGCTGCCTGAAAGACTGTCTGATCTACCATGAGGACACCGAAGGAAAAGTACCAATAAAAAATAAAATATAAACTGGGTGAGCATGTGCTGATGTTGGCCAGCATTAGAGCTTTTATTTGATTTCTATCATATAAGGAATATGCACAACATTCTTTTCCCTATTGTATGTTTTATGAGGGTTTTTCATGGAGAAGTGGATTGCTGTTGATTACAGCTTGAATGCAGCTGAAATCCCACAAGAAAAGTCATTCTCTCACAGCATTCCAAGAAAAGATAGAAAATATTGTCATAAAGATGGATATTCTCATGAGAGTTCTGCTGCTTGCACAAAGCAAAGAAAAAAACCCAAACCAGGATCAGAAAGTCATTCCAATACCTCCTAAGCTCCCTAGGCTGCCAGATTCAAACTGAGATAGAGGTCTTGATTTGCAATCTAACAGAAAAGTTAGTCCTCATTTTGAATCAAATTTAGACTCAGTGGTCAAATTTTGCAAGCTTGGATAGCTAAAATCAAGTGAATGTGTCACACTGAAATAATCATTGGTTCACGTCCCCAATAGGTGAAATACAGTCCTGTCAAACCAAATGCAGACAAAAAAGAATAACAGATGTGAAATAGCATCTAAAATCAGAAAAGAGATGAGAAGTGTATTCTTGGGAGGAAAGGGGGGGTTATAAGAGATTCATGCACATTCAGGTAGTGTTCTTTTGATCTTCTCTCACTCCTGTATTTCCTGTTCATCATTAATACCTGCACAGAGGGGAGGAAGGATGGAAAATCAGGTAATTAGTTACACATGTACTTTGATCAGTATTGCATTTTTCTTTTTCAAGTTGTTTGCCAAAGTGCTAAGAGAAGGCAGAGAGGGTTTTATTTATGAAAATTTTTCAGTCAAGTACATTTTCACAAGTGTTTCCATAATCTCTACATTTAGTCCTGTACTTATTTAATGATAAATTAAAGGTGATTTTATTTCCATATCATAAATCTTTCCTCCTGGTAGAATTTCTGTGTTTCCGTGTCCTTGATCTCAAGCCACTGGTAACCAACATGATTTTCATGATGAGAACAAGGTCTGGAGAGATAAATAAAGGGTGAGTAAGTGGAAAAGTTGGAATTAGATTTAGAAATCTCCTGGTTAGTGCTCACATGTTGACTGTTTGTGGTAGCTGGTGCTATGGACAGACCCTTGTGAAGTGACATAGTGCCTGTCATACAGATAGGATGTCCATCCCTGTCCTCAGCTTATCATATCCCTCTTTTACCATTCAACATAAAATAGAGAGGGAAAAAAAGAGTGGGAAAATTCTTCTGTGAAAGAGACAGGGTCCTTTATCTCAATGTTCTGCTGGAGTGAACCCTTTTAAGGCTAGTATTGTTATTGAAATAAAGATACACTCTAAAGAGGGGCATGGCTGTAGCCATTCAGTTCCCAGCTAGAAGGGGAAGGGGAGTGATACACCATAAAATCACATAAGTGTGAGCAGCTCTGGTTTTGTTCCCCCCTCACTGCAGGCAGGGAGCTGATCAGCTTGTGAGATGTGACACAGGTCATTCCCCAGCATCCTGGCTGGGGGCAGCATTTGAAATAGGGGTTGTGTGTTAACTATGACAATTCTCCATAGGAACTTTCACTGGAACTTTAAAAATGTGCCCTGTAATAGCCTTAGACAGCAGTCAGCACGAGTCTGGCTTTATGATCCTTTTCCTCTCCATCACAGAGTCCCAGGATACCTGTCCATAGAGCTCCCCACAGCCCCTATAAGTAATGAGGTTGCGGAACACAACAGAACAGCATAGGTCACTCACTTCCAACAGTATGACAAGTGTTGGTTCTGTATAAATTACCTTGTAGACATGTTTTGTAGAATATTTCATTATTTTGTGTGGCAGCTTCGATAGCAGCAATATGGGACACATCTCCCATTAGTAGTGTACAATATATTTTCTTGTCAGTTAATCTTGAAAGCTGGCTACCATTCCCCAAAAAGCCTAGATCTTTCATTTCCTTCTAATAAACACTTCACACTAAATGCATTATTGCTAGAGAGAAGTCAATAATCAAATGCTTATCATCACATTTTCCTGTGGCCTGTGACAAAGGTATTTTCTGTAGTGGATGCAAAAAGAGAGTAAGAAGAGTAAAATAAGGAAAGGAGATCAAAACAAGTCTGAGATTAATAGACCTCTGAGCACCCAAATCTCTTGTAGACAACACAAAGACTGGAAAGCTCTTAGACCTGAAAGGAAATAGAGAATATGTTTCAGTGGGAATATGTTTCAGTGGGAACAAACAAATGAAAACAACAAGTATACCAATTAAACAACAAAAAAACTAGCTTGAAGAACATAAGTAGGTAAATTAATATTATCTCCTTGAATATTTTGTGTATGTTCTACGGTACTTAACTCTGTTCTATGTCCTTTATACACTATAGTGTGCAAAGTGCAGGCATTTAATCCTGTAGTACTTATGCACTTTAAAAGACAGTTATTGGAGACCTGGCTCTGCCAAAATTGCTGCTATCAATTTTTTTTGATAGCATAAATGTGTAGGCCAGGGCAATGACCGACTATTCCTTTGGCATCATTATCTTTTGCTGCTCCTTACAAATAATTAACCATTTTAGATGTGTTGCATGTGCTTCAGTTTCATATTACATGCAGAAAAACAGCAGAGGAGCAGCTTGTATCATATTTATTCCAAACAATTATGATGCAGCTGCTCTGTGGGTACTGAGAACAGAGAATTGTCAAAAATTGAGGTAAATGAACAAAAATACAAAGGAAAATACAAAGGAAAATACAAAGGACTCCTGAAATATTGATTGTGAGGAGGCGGTGAGTGGAGGATTGAGAAGGGACAGGCTTAGGGTGTTTGGTTTTTGCATAAAACATTTTGAAGAGCAGACATTCATGTAGGTTTCTAAAGAAATGTGTCTGCAAATCATCTATTCTGCAAAGCAAGATTTCAGCTGATAACTGAATCCCATTTTCCCATTTAACCTTCAAGAAGGAGCAGGTTTATAACCTTCTTGGCTTCAAAACTCTCAGAGGTTACAGGGAGCCAACTCTCTCTCGGTATGGCAAAGTAACAAAAGAAATCAACATAATCCTTTCGAAAGACAAGCCCCGTGCCTTCCAGATGTCTGGTGTGTCCATCCCTCTCAGTTCATATCTCTATCCCTTCCAGTTAGCACACAGTATGAACCCTGCTAGTGCAGAGGGAAGATGTTGATGGGTTTGGGTCTCAATTCTTCTACAGACTTAGAAAATCACTTAACCTTTCTATGCCTCCTCACCCCAAAAAAGGAGATAAAATCTATCATTACTTCCACGCTTTTTCTTGCCCATATCATGTTTATGTAAGTTCTTAGGCTGAGCTTCTTATCAGTGATAAAATGGTATTTTGTAAATGGGGCCAATTCCAGTGTCAGAGGTCCTTGGTGAACTGTAGTACCGTTATTAATGATGGGTGAGGTGAAGAGGGATACTTGGCACATCCCAGCCCTCAGAAATTCAGAAGCTGTATAACTGGAGACTTTCTAGGTATTTTTTGAGCCCTTAAAACCCATTCATACACTTAAGGAAAATAAAAGTGAAAAATCAATCTGTTTTAATGTATCTGCCTGTTCATCTCTGCTTTTTTTTTTTTTTTTTTTTTTTTTTTTTTTACATTACTGTCCTATCACAATATCTGAACAGTTTTCACACAAAAAATCAATAACAATGGTGTTATCTCTCCCTGTCCTTGCTGGCTTTTCTCCTTTTCACTCCTTTTCTCAGCCAGGCTTCAAGTTCATCTCCTCCATGCTGTGCACACTAGCAATGTTCAGCTTGAGAAAGGGAACCCATTTCACTTATATCAAGGTGCACAGCAAGTGTGATTTACCCTTTTTATCACAACCACAGTGTGCCCTGCTGAGATGTTGTTGTGTTAAGAGTATAGAAATTTGGCACAAAACAAGCACCTTTGCTTTACAGCTGCTCCTCAGATCAGAGGGGCTGGGTGCAGCCTGGGCTTTATTTCTGATTAGAACCAATTCAGCACTTTAATCATATTTTATGTTCAATAAGACCCCAGGTGCACCAATTGCATGTGTTACACTGTTAGTCTGGTTGCATTCACAACCATAGATTCTCAAATAGTACAGTTTACCATTTTGACATTGTAAGTCTGGTTGAGTTCAATAGGAGCTTCCTTGAACACAGATTCACAAATTGTGCAGCTTATTGGAGCAAAAAGTTATAGGTTCTTGTTGGATTGCTGATGATAAATTCTCTAGACCTGCAAAATATAAGTGCATAGTGCTACGTAAAAGTGTTCCCAGGTATGCCCTGATACTGTCAGAGATGCAAATGTTACCAAAATGTCATCCCTGCTTTGGGGAGGAGGAAGAAGCAAGCCTGTCAACTAGTCTGTAAGGTGGTCGTGTTCTCAGCTTCTGCCATGAAGGATTTAAAATGTCAAATTCATACTTATGGGAGAAGTGGAGGTGAGACTGTAGTCAAATATCTTGTTACTGCCATCATAAAGTGTGTGTGGGGGCAACCACATTATGTGTGAGGGATACTGAAAGTTGTAAAGAGAGAGATTAGAAAGGCTTGTGCAAAGGTGGGACAGAATCGTGACTCCTTGGCATTGCTCCCTCTTCCACCTGTCTTATTGCAGTAATAAATGTCATCTGACCTCTTCCTGATAACTCACCCCTCCCTCAGCATGACAGCATGCCCACAGAAGTGCCATCGCCACACTTCTCATTGTACATCTCTAGGAAATCCCTTCCCCACATGCAGTGTATCTCATGTCCCTAGGCCTCGTTCCTACAGATGCAAACCTTTTCCTTCCCTGCATGTGTCAGTTTTGGTGGATGGGAAATCCCTACCTGCTGGTGCAACAGGTCTGAGTCCTACCAGGCAGAAGGTGTCCTCATCTCCCCAGGAAGAGGACAACCAACCAAGACCTACACCTCAGGCTTTGCACCGTTCTAGGGAGGAGTTCATAGAACTCACAGAATCACAAAACGGTCTACGTTGGAAGGGACGCAAACCCTTAAAGCTCATCTCGTTCCAAGCCCCCTGGGCTTATCTGCTCCCTTAGACTTCAGTTACCTGAACCAGTCTGACATTCTTGTTTTTCTTTTTGCCTTTCTTTTTTTTTTTTTTTTTTTTAATTTGCCAGACTCTCCTGACTTTTGCATTCTCTCTGTGTGCGGCGAGGGCGGTGGTGTGAGCTGCTCAGAGAATAATTATCCTTGCTGAGACCTGAGGAGGCAATTCATCATGTCAGACTAACAATGGCTGTAGATAGCACAAGGAAGACTACATAACTAAGCACTGAAAGCTAAGCACAGAGCACACACTGAATTTCCCTGGTGTATGTAGAATTTGGGGTCGTTATCTCACATTTTTGCTGAATATCAGTCTACTTATTTTGAGGTTAACTGATGCAACACTTTGGCTTTATTTCCATCTGCCAGGAAAACAGAGGATTTATGGATATTTCACAGAGCCCACCAAACATTGCTATGAACAGTATGAAATAGTCTTTTTGCTAAATGCTGCTTGCCTTGTGGGTATGTGTAATTATCTCTTCTGATATATTTCATATTGAATTGTACTTATTTTTATTGTGGTGTGCAATAGTATGTTCCCATTCCATATATTGCCATCTTGCAGATAGATGGCAATTTAATAGAAATTTGTTATTTATTCCAGAGGAAGGCTGCAGTCTTCTCTGAGTTTTTGGATTTGGGCAAATAAACTTCTTTTATGGCCCCAGGATTTTTTTCTCCTTTCAGACCCGACATACAACAGGAACGCTCACACCAGAGCTGTGTCTACTCCTGCATATTCCCAGGCCTCAAATTCACAGTCTGTACTTGGGGATGGAGGGGGAGCTATTTTGTATAAACTGAGATTTTTTTTTTTAGGACTGCATGGAAGATAAATGTTAGTTAATTCTGTGTGTGTGATACCAGTGGAGAGTGAGACAAAACCTGGCAAAGATCTCCCATTTTAAAGGCATCCAGCATACATATGAAAACTTACATAAATATATATACTTAAAAACATATGAAAAAAATATACACGTATATTTTTATTTTTCTTTTACCGAAGCTTTGATAGTTTTGTGGATAGGAGGTTTGGAGGATGTTTTCAACTAGATTTTCTGGCAATAAATTCTCCTTTATCATTAAGAAGGGAGGATGAGGAATTTAACTTGGAAATATTAAGAGATAAACTGTTGTGAGAAAAAAAATACTTCAATTTAATATGAGACAATATTTTGAAATTAAAAAATAAATAAATTTGTCATTTTCTGTTAATTTGATATCAGATCTTTAAAATAAAGCTATTACAAGAATCTTATTTAAGATATCCTCATTAGCTGCTGATAGAAGTCAAGTCTTTTCTGTCTTTTTTCCATGTAAAAATATATTTTCACTTTGCTCACTGGAAGAAATAAACAAAATAAGTTTTTCAAAACCTTAGTGTGAAAAAATTTTAGACTCAGATTTTGAGTATTTTTTTTTCTCAAAAGAAAACTGTGTAAATACAGCTGGAAATGAAGCCATGCTCAAAACATGTATTACAATGGGCCAGAGAATTTTGGTAGAGGAAAGCTACAACGCAAAGTGGATTTATGATTGAAAAAGTAATACCTGTGCATTCAGGGGCATCTGCATGTGAATAACTGTACCAGGGCAGTATCCTCTAAAAAATGTAATGACAGGAGAGGAAATTCCTCTAACCAGCCTCCATGAGCATCAGTAACTCACATGAGTGAATCATCTTCCAAGGCCTGGAGTGTAACACGGATTTTCTGCCCATGAAAGAGAGAGGAGACATGTCACAGCACCTCACACTCCTCTACAGAGTGTGAAGCAGAAAGGTGAGGTCTTGGCTCTGTCTCCCCCCACTTCTGTCTCATGCAGGGTGCTGACCAGACTGGCTGTAAATCACCACACCACAGAGGAAAGAAGGAAGAGTTATCCCCAGAGAGGGATCTCTGCAGCAGAGCCTTGTATTGGCACCTTTTTTTAAAGCTGTTCCTAACACTGGCAACAAGCACCCCTGCTCTGAGGTGTCTCACTGTTTCCACACTCATGCCAAGCCATGTTTGTGGAAGGGAGCAAGGAGTGTGGCAGCCTCCTTTTTGGGTTGGTTAAGTGGGAACATCAAAACTCTGCAATATCCCAAACCTTGAACCGTAGATTCACCCAGTTTAGCAGCTCCTTTGATTCTTGCTGAACTGAGAGTCTTCTGTGCCAGCTGGCCAGAAATCATTTATCTGAAATTCACGTGGATTTTCATCTTTTGCAAGAATTTTTTTTCTTCAGTTGCATGTTAAAAAAATGGTAAATTTGAGAGATTGGACTATGAGTCTTCAAGAAATAAAATCATAGAATTATAGAATTAACTGGGTTGGAAGAGACCTCCAAGATCATCAAGTCCAACCCTTGATCAAAATCAGACCTGGTCAAATACTATAATCCTTGTAGTTTGGAAAATTAAAAAGCCTGTGAAAAATTAAATTAGGCTTAACAAAACAGGTGATGTATGCCTCATGAAATTTAATAACTCTATTCAGCAAAGGAAAGTTGTGGTAATACTCCTTCTCAAGATGTTAAAAAACTATTTAAGGCTGGACTAGTTACGAATCTAAACAAGAGTTATGCTTTGTGGAGAGCTGAAAGATTCATAGCCTGATTTAACTTGGCAGGCAGCTCCTGATTTCCACATCATTGTGAGGGTTACTCATGGGCCAAGAAGAACTTCCTAATTTTTAATAAAATTCACCTTTCTATGCAGAAGAATTGGGTTCAGAACTGGAAAAGCAGTGGATAATCTCAGCCACAGGTTAGGATACAGGTAGTTGTGTCGCATAATATTAGGACTTTCTGTGAAGTGACTGCTCAGTGAAGCAGCAGCTCTGAAATGTGACAAACGTGATTTAAGATGTGGTTTTCAGTAAAAGAGAGGGGAAGGCAGTGGCAAAACACATACAACATGATATCAACATGGAATGAGATTCTAAGAAACTTATATTTTTGAAATAAAATAAACTACATTGCTGCAATACTTCAACACCCCTCTCCAGCCTGTGACTTCTGTAATTGCCAATATGATGTGAAAACCACGAAGTGTTCTGTGATGTTTCTACTTAGCTGTGATGCACAAAATGCAGCTTCAGTCTTTCTCTTCTGTTTTCAGATCCCCAGTTCAGAGAAGTTAATCGCCTTTTTAATTCTGCTGTGAACTGAGTTGCATCTGAGGCACTGGAACAGCCCAGAGAAATTGTAGATGCCTAATCCATGGAAGTTTTCAAGGCCAGGTTAGGCAGGGCTTGGAGCAACCTGGTCTGGTAGAAGTTGTCAGTGCCCATGACAGAGAAGTGGGAACTGGATGATCCTTTAGGTCCCTTCCAACCCAAACTATTCTGTGGTTTTATGAATCACAACACCTTTGAAATTCAAAAGGGTGGGTTAGGTTTTAAGTTTCCTCCAACAGATGGTAATTCTGTAAAGTCAAGATGATGCCCAAATAGAATATTAAAAGCTGACTTGAAGCACTTGGTTCTCAATTTATTCTTCAAAGTTCTGGCTATAGGCTTGTCCTTATCAATATCCCATATATTAACAAAGGCTGAGCTTTTTTGTTGCACAAGATAATTTATTGCAGTTGAGAATTTCTCAGCTTCAGAGGAAAAACCCTCCCCCCTTTCCATTCCCAGCCCAGGGAATTACAGGAATCCCTCCCACAGTCATTTGCAGGCATAATGAATTTTATGAGTTGGTATATTGAGGATTTGCTGCTAGATTGTTAGAATATTATAGTCTACCAAGATGCTTTGGAGTAGTTTATGATTTTGGGAATATTTTATTAACATCTCCAATTCAGTGAAGAAAGCTCCAGTTTTAGAATAATGAAATAAAACTTCCTCGAAGACTTTGCTTTGTATCTTATGTTATCATCTACATCTAGATGAAATATTAGGAAAAAGCTTTTCACCCACAGCTTGGTGGACTGGAACAGGCTCCTCAGGGCAGTGGTCATGGCCCTAATCCTGTCAGAGTTCCAGAAGAGCTGTGACAACACTCTCAGCACATGGTGGGGTTGGTGGGTTGTCCTGTGCAAGGCCAGGAGTAGGATTTGATGATCCATGTGGGTCCCTTCCAACTCAAGGTGTTCTATGATTCTGTGTTCTGGGTCACAACTCAACCAGCTTCAGGGGCCAGAAGTTGACTTGAAACACACAGAACTTGTAAGAGGTTTTGAGCTTCTCCAGGTGAGCTCTTCACCTGGCAACAAGGCATCCAAGGCTGCAACCATGAAGTCCTTCAAACAGGGGACATTGCTCTACCTTTCACAGTTCAGGAGGGACAGTCCATGTGAACAGTGCTTGTCCCAGTCCCATCCACACCACTTCCATGTGCCGTCGCTACCTGCTTGTTCTAAATACTGAAAATTAATGCAGTGAGTGATATTTACTCAAAAATCAAGTATGATATGGATGGACAAGCGAAGCCTGATTATTCCTGAGGAAATTGGGACAGCACAAAGTTCAGGAGCTAATCTGAAGCTGCAGAGGTAGTGGCAGAGAATAGAGAAATGTCAGACTCACAGACCCAAGGCTTTCATACCTTCCTCAGGAGTGTAGGAGTCACATTTAATTGATGAGCAGATGTAGGATGAAGCAGAGTTTGCCATCAATTACAGAGCAACATTATTGTGTCTAACTTTTCTGGGACCTTGTATGAAGCAAAGGTCTGGCAGGGCCAAAAGGGCCCCAGTCAATTCTGCTAACTGAGTAATTCTCAGACAGAGTTGAATTCTTCTAAACTGTATTTATGCTAAATTTCATGGCACTTGATGACCTCAATTAAAACCTTTCAGAGGAAATCAGGAGTGCCAGCAAGGTCTTGCAAGATGAATGTCTACAGCTTTCTCCTGCTAACTGCTGATAGAAACTTGATGATTTTAAAGAAGATTTTAAAGTGATGCTGCTGCTGTTTTTTATCGAAGGTGTCATAATGCCAGTAGTGATAATGAACATTGAATGAACAGCTTGCTTTCTCTCGTCCCTTTTCTAAAGCACATAATAGGCATCATTAGCATACAGATAAATCTCCCTTTATGGTACATTTGGGCACAGAGAAGAACAAAGTTGTGTTTTCCTAAAGCTCCCAAGATTATTTCTATTATGATCATGGACAAAGGCACAAATATTTGTAACTTTACTGGCCTATATTAGGTAAGACATTAATTACCATGAAGGAGAGGGTTTCGTAAGAATGGATGTAGCTTGACAAAGAAGATGAAAGTCTACCTGCCATTGGCTTTAAGATATAGCTTGTAGGGTAGAGAGAACTGTACAGGGCAAAATCAAGATACAAGCATAAGTACCAAACCCCAACAAAATTCTCATGCAGTGGAATATATGTACACACATTCATTCAGTTGCTGGGAAAGAAAAGCATTTTTGATCCTTACTGCTTCTAAATGTTATCTCCTCAAAAAGATAAAGGCATTGCATCTGTTGTTCTTCTGGTGACTTAGCAATTTCACCCTAAATTTTTATAATTAAGATATACTTAAGCTCTGCCAAGGAATCTGAACATCTATTTAAAGAAAAAAAAATTAAGTGAAATTATGAAAAATTGGTTATTTCATTTGTTTAGAATTTAAGTCAGGACTTATTGAAGGTTCCAAAAATATTTCCGTTATTTTAATTGCAAATAATGATATTTGATCATGTTTTGATTTTGCTTGTGATAAGCAAAATATCCACCGTGACAGGAATGTTTTCAATAATGATGGGATCAAAAAATATGACTCTGGGGAGAACATATTTTTAATTGCATGTCTGCTATAATATTTAGGACACAAAATCTATTTGTCTAATTAGGACTGAGTTTAGGCATATTTTTAACTTCATTGACCCACAGGATAAACATATTCTGGTTGAACACAGGGTTTGCTTGAACAGCCTTAAATCCCCACAATCACAAGTGTGCGGCCACCACAGTCTCAAACTGTTCATTTAATGTTAATCACAGCCTCTGTGACGTGGAGCCAACCGGCTCTAAGGGACATGACCTTATCACAGTGGACAGATGGCAAAAAAAAAATTTCAAGCTGTGTTAAACCTTTTTCTTCAACACTCTTTTTTTGTTCTTAACATATTTATTGCTGACACCATATACCAGTGTTATGGCTTCTGTTCAGGTGAATACAGTCTGTTGGCAGTAACGGGTTCAGCTCTGGGAACCTTTCAGCCTTTGCTTTTCTGAGCTGTTTCTGTAAATTCACTCTCTGGAAGAAACAAGGCGGGGGTGGGGGGTGAACACAAGAAAAGGAGGGAGAGAGGCTGTTGGAAACCCTTCAGCTCATCTTAATTCCCATGCAGAGAGGAGAATAAATTAATGCAGACACCATGTTTTCCTGGCTCGGATGTCATATTTTCTTGTGACTGGAAAGATCACTGGCAGTGCAAGATGTGTGGAGGAGAGAGGGGGGAAGAAAAAACACAACAGGAAAAATATATTTGAAAATGTTAAACTGGGCTCTAGCAGCGTCTTAAATGTCTTCTGCATGTATAAGAGGGCAGTGGTTCCCTGCGTTAAGGCTGAGCCTCTGTTGCTCCACTGATGTCTGTCATCCTGGTGAAAGAACTGAATCAGGTTTGAAGACACAGTAGGAAACATGCCTTAATAAATGCAGTTGCAATTGGATCGTGTGACTTTATGGATGCTCTGCGTAACTATGCAAGCTACAGATGTATTTTTTGTGTGTCAAGTTTGCCGTTCCCATTCTTTTTTTCCACGTTCTTCCTCTGTTCTCAAAGAATAGAATATACTGACACCTTTCTCATTATATTTCTGGGATGAAAAATTATGACTTCCTTCCTCCAATTCAGCAAGTCCAAGAGGGGATTTTTAGATGCCATAGCATTTTTGTCTTCCATAGGCAGGTATTCACATTATACAGGAGAAAGATTTTTTAAGGAGATTTTGTAATTTCTATGTGCCAAAAACAAGCTCACCTGCAGCTACTCTTATTTCCTACTTGGTAAATATCTTGGCTGAGGTGACCCGGTATAATTTGGCATATGTTCTGCATGAGAAATGTGAATATCAGTAGGAAAAATAAGAACATCCCACCCAGAGAGTCATAAGTCAGATGTCCAAAGAGCAGATTTACTGGGAGAGGATGGAAGGAGGTACAAGAATTGCCTGTCTCAGCAGGGAGGAGCACTCATCCTTGAGTAGCAGCATCCCTGCAATGCTGTGTGGTTGCAGATGCATCAAACTGCAAGTGCACAGCACGTGCTCTGATCTGAGAGGCTCCCAGTAATTAAGTTGTACATTCAATTAAGCCTAACGCCCCAATAACTTTCTAAAATACAAAGCAGCCCACACATTCAGGAAGAAAAGAATCCTCAGGCTCCATTTACTGGCCAATAAACCTACAATAAATGCTCATGACTGGAGGCCCAGATCTTTAATGCTGCTACAAAGCAACATTTCCATTAGGTTTAGTAGCGTCAAGCTGGTTTCTCTTGGTTGTGGATTAGATCATGAAAACTCTAGATAGTGCTCCTGTGCCACTTGGAGAGGGAGGCAGAGGACAGTTGCCCTTGGTCACATTTTGGGAATCAAGTTCCAACTTCTAATCTTAGTTCTAAGAATTTTTTAGTTCCTTAATGCCTTTCAAAAATAGACAGGGGAAAAGTTAAAAAAAAAAAAAAAAACAAACACAATAATGTCAAAATTAATCCAGTATGCTCTAAATTGAAAGAATACCCATCCAGCTCTCTCACTAAGGATTACAGAAAAATTTGTCCAGCTGATTCCATAAAACTGATTTTCTCTCTTCTTCTTCTTCTAAAAATCAGAACATACAGACAGCCTGGCTGACTGCAGAGAGAACCAAAGCAACTGTTTCAAACTAAAAACTTAATGATTGGTAGATAAACCTGCTGAATATATTAGCTGTAAAGAGAAGCTCACCTAAAGAATGTATATCAGTTTAAGATATGGATGTCTGACAGAGCTGAACCACACACAAAGTGAGATACAAGGTCTCCTTATCCTTCTGGAAAATAATTCCATCGCGTCCCTTCCCTGTCCCAAATCCTGGGTTTATAGAATCATAGAATGGTTTAGGTTGAAAGGGACCTGAAAGATCACCCAGTTCCAAACCCCCTGCAATGGAGGGGTTGATGAGCTTTTCAGGTTATCACAAAGTTATCATCAATCAACAGTATCTCTGGTGATGTAGGGATACCCATAGATATATTTTCATTACTTGCTTTTTCATCCTTAACCCACCTATTTTTTCCTCTTTTTCCAACTGTTTTTCCTTGGTTTTTTTCCTCCTGCATAAGCTTTAAAAGGTAAATTATAAGAAATAAGACCTCTCTTTATGTTGTTCTAGCTAAGGCTTCCCAGGAAATCTGAGCCTACATTTGAATAAAGACTCAACAGTCCTGCTGCAATTATTATTGCTCCTGCTTGTTCATTTTCCTCAGACTAGTCATCTTTGGCTATGGAAAGCAGGGATCATTCATCATCCCCAGTAAAACAGGGCAAGTGAATGAGAATAGCACTCAGACAGACAGCAGACCAAACCCTGAGCCTTTGCAGAGAGGTTTCCTTTCAGATGAGAAATCAGTGACCTGGGACGAGGAGGGACCGCGATGGGACTGAGGGGAGGAAGGGGCTGCTTCTCACGGGAGGCTTTTGGGACGTTGTGTGACAGTTATTAGCCAGAAAACACAGCTGAATGCAAAGTGGCAGGGCAGGCTGGGGAGCTGCGGTGCTGCTGAACCAAAACTGAAGGAAAAGGTGCTGTTGAGTGAACTGGAAAGATGAAATGTGTATACTTGCCTGGAATCGATAATAAAGCACGCTGCATTCTCTTTGGCAGCAGGCACCAAGAGCTTATCAAATACAACATATTCTCCTGTAGTGGGAGGCAGTGCAGTAGCTGTGTGATTGTTGAGCAGAC
>JAWWES010000094.1:66815736-66833392 GCA_035583135.1 Lophotriccus pileatus
AGGAGACTGATAGAGCCATCCTGGCTTACACAGAATAGAGCATGTGGCAAATGGGAATATCACAGAAAAGCTGGTTGTTTGTTTTTTTCTTTTTAAAGAGAATTTGACAGCTAAGTGCACAGTCTTCTGAAAAGTGTCAACTGTCCAAATAGTTTTTAAGAAAAATATAACCAATAAAAGTCTATAGAAATTACAGAAAGAAACTTATACATTGTCTTGTAAAAACCAAGAAATTATTTTAATTTATTTTCAATTTATTCGATGGTCCTAACCAAAAGTATAGTCAGTCACAACTTCTATAACTGCAGGTCATCCACAGCTTCTATACCTTGTCTTAGACTGCTCTTAAATTAGAAAACAGTTATTTTTCTCTTGACTTTTATTTCATAGATAGAAATACAAAATACAAATAGAAAATTTCAATTTTCCTTTGCTGAAACGCTGTCTTAACTAGAAGTACAAAGTTGCTTTGGGTTTGGTTAACAAAAACAAGTGGTTTATAACCATTAGTGCTGAAAAGTATTCTAGGATAAAACATGAGAGCAGCCTGATTGCTAGACTTGGTACAAATTAACCTGACTTTGAGTCTAACCCCCAAGAGATATCTAAACCAAAGCTCAATATTAGCATACACATTTAATATATATTCTTATGCAGATGTGCTGAGAAAGCTGGGGGTGCTCAGCCTAGAGAGAAGAAGACTCCAGGGAGCCCCCACAGACTCTTCCAGGGTCTGAAGGGACTCCAAGAGAGCTAGACAGGGACTTTGGAAAAGGGCCTGCAGTGACAGGACAAAGGGAAATGACTTCCCACTGTCAGAGGGCAGGATTAGATGGGATTTTGGGAATGAATTCTTGTCTGTGAGGGTGGTGAGGCCCTCAGGTTGCCTCAGGTTGCCCGGAGAAGCTGTGGCTGTCCCATCCCTGGAAGTGTTCAAGGCGAGGTTGGGCGGGGCTTGGAGAGACCTGGAATAGTGGAAAGTGTCCCTGCCCATGGCAGGTGGTTGGAACAAGATGGTCTTTCAGGTCTCTTCCAACCCAAGCCATTCTATGATTTTATGTATAAGCTGCATAAATACATGTGCCTAATTTCCTCACTCAACCTGCTGCACCGGGAGTTCCTTACAGAACGCACTGACCCTCCAACACAGAACAGCACTAATTACAAAGTTGTGACTGTCTGTGATTTCATGACATGATTAATGAGCCTGATTTTCCACGGTGTGCTTATTGATTGGAACCAGGTCCGGTAATTTTGTATGGATTTAGTATTCCAACTGCTCAAACTTTGCCTGAGATACACGTGAGACTTGGAAAAAGTTTTTGGCACATTGAAGTCAATGGCTCACAGTTCAGCTCGGACGCAAGAAACTACAGGGCTGATACTGAGCACAGCAGAGCATTTCTTGCAATAATGGGGCCTGCAAGAACTGTCGGCTGGTGAATGCTTCCAAAAGATAAGAAAAATCCTTCAAATCCTTCAGACCTGCTGTGCAGTTACTGAAGATTTACAGGATATGTTTTTCATCTTCCTGCAAAACAAGGTTTTGCAGTAGAGATGAAATTGGATTGGATCAGCAGCTGGCTCCATCAGGCATACAAGCTGCATTGAAAAAATAAAGAGGGAAAAAGAGAAATTCATTCTCTATAAGCTAAGCCAGATGGTTTTGGCAATTCAGACGCATGTCAGAGTGGAAATATATATAGCTGATTTGTCTATGCATTTTTTTATTTATTAAGTAAAATTGCCCGTAGAATAAAGACAAGTGAGGAATGGTGAAACAAAACCAAAAATTGTATAAATACTGAAAAAAGGAGCATATCGGAGCAGATGAGCTGTACTGGCACCACACACAGCCCAGAGGAAGAGATACTGTAAATTGTCAAGAAAAATGTGTTAAAAAGTGGATATGTACCTGACTTTTTAAAAAATATCATATCAATGCCTTAAAAAGACAAGTCATGCCAGTGAGATTTCTACAAGAAAAAAGAAGCAGAAAAAGAAGTGGCAAAGAGATAAAAGCTGCTGCAGATGTTGTAAACAGTGAACTGGGTAGAAAGAGACAAGAGGAGGGCATCAGAGAATTGAAAGGAATAAAAAATGTTGGTGTGGAGGAAAGAAACATTAGGAAAGCATTGTGTTCTGTGTGTCATTAAAAGTTTGATCAGTTCTCAGGAAACAAGTTCGTTTTGATGCAGCCCACACCACTGCTTGTATAATGGGTAAAAGAAGTAAGAAAAGAAAATGATAGATGTTCAATCAGTAACAGGTGTAAAAAGGGTACCACATCTGAGGTGATGGTAAATGGAGAGAGGAAATGTCTGAGCTGTAAAAGGGAGGATGTTTACAGAGAGAGCCAGCAGCTGCATTTTGCTAGTCAAAAAAGACTGGTTCAAGGCCCAGGGGAGGCATTTCAGACTGGACACTGATAGAAACAATCTCATTTTCTAGCAAGGGAAAACCACCAAATAGTAGGAAAGATGAGTAATGCACATTGTTGAGTTCTATGAAGGATGTGATACAATAAATAGCAGGAACAACTCAGTGCAGGAAACCAGAAAATGACAATGATGTTGATCACATCATGGTAAAAAACGTGTCTGTGTAGCACTGGCCTTCCATAATGATCCAGAGCCAGTATGAAAGGGAGAGGAAAATGGTCTTCTCATAACAGTGACTATCTCTCGCATGAGGAAACCTAGCAAGAAATAAAAATGGTGTGACTGGTTTCTATGATGCTTCCCAACAGGTGGAAACAGTTTTGGAAGAGAAAAAATTAAAAAGGTACCTAAAAGAAGCTGTCATAGCCAAATGCTCCTCAGCTTTCTCCAGCTGATATATAGCAATTTGATTTGGACTCTAGCGAAGAACCCAGCAGCATTAATCTGCTTCTGACAGCTTCTCTCTTTAAGTGTGGAAGCAAATGACACATCCTGGTAGGTAATAGCAGCATTTTCCCCCATCTATTATATATAGTTCCATGGCCATCTTGACAAAGCTATCCCCTGTATTTAACATTGCACTAACTTAATCTCCCCACCAAAAGATCATCATGCTTAATTGTATTATTTGTAATTACAACAGCAAAAATCCAACAGAAAATATGCATTTGCAAATAAAATGCTTCAGCTCAACCGTCATACTCAGCACAAGGACAAATTCTTGACTCATGAAATAAAGCAAGTGGGTTAAAGTCATAGGTACAGTAGTAAAATCTCTTATTCAGAGGCCTTTTCACACTAAAATAAAATCAATCTTCAGCATATCGTTGTTTATACCACCTGTTTACCTCTACAGTGAGTGTTAATAATTTCTCACATATTTTCAACTTGTTAATTTTTCTCTTTTGTTTCAGTCTTTCTACTTCTTCTCTTCACCCTCTCTTCCATCAAACTAAATTACATACTTATGCCACAATTTGTCTGATTGGCAGGAAAGAAGGAACTTGCAAAGAAGCAGAAATGCTTATTGTCACACGGGTTCCACATAATTAGAAGCTGATTAGAGAAAAAAGGACCTAGTGAAAGTAGTTAGTGGTTTATGTAATTTGTCTCCTTTGCCACGTTTCTGGCAATAACCCTGAACCCTTCCACTGATTCTCCCACTGTTCCAGTGATTACCAGTTTCACATTTCCCTCAGTACTCCTAAACTTATTTATAAGTGAGTATCATCTTGTTCCTCTCACATGGTCTTATGCACATCTCTTCCCCAGCCCCCTCTTTGGCTTCGTTCATAACCAGTTTATCTTCCCAATGCCTCAACTCTTCCCATCTTCTTTGTCCATATATTTTTCAGACTATACCTGGGAAAGATTTGGAATATAACGCAGGCAAGCTGCAAATATGTATATGTTCATTTTCCATCTGCTATTAACATCCAAATTAGAATGGATAAATGCTGGGATTTCTCTACCTTTTCTTAAGTAGTAGCATTTAATATTTCTTTCCTTCACCCAGATGTACAGGAACTTGTTGTCTTTCAGAATGAAGTCTTTCTTTCAAATTTCATTGAATCTGACAAGAACAATAAAGGATATTAGAGGAGTTAAATTAACTGACAGTTGGACAGGCAGAATTAGATCATAACTGCAGGAACCCTTTTCCTTTAGGAAACCAGGCTAAAATCTGTCACTTCAGAAATGCAAGGCCTGGTTCTTCTGGACAACTCAGGAATTCTTCCAGATATGAAACACATGGGCATGATGGTGCAGTGCTGGTACAAGGCTGGCAGGAGAGGCTGACACACCAAATGATTTCATCTACCTTTGGATACCTAAAAACCTGGAAAAATGGACCCATGAGAATCTTGTGCAGTTCAACAAAGGGAATCACCAAGTCCTGCACCTGGGAATTGTCTCTGCAGTGAAGGACTTCAGGATTCTTGTGAGCAGCAACTTGAACAGAAGCCATCAAATTTTCTGTCTATGGAGCTGCCCCAGAAAACCATAGGAAAAAAGGTCCCCCATCAGTGAGACTATTAGTTAAAGAGAGATACAATACATGCTTTATGTTCACATTTTTTTCTGGTATGTCTAGTGTATTTCTAAAGAATTCTGGCCCTAGAGAGAAAAATAATAAGGAAATCATTTCAGCTTTCAATGAAATTTTCCCTTCAATGGCACATTTGTGCTCTCGAATGTTTTAAATAAGCAACTTAGGGGTTGGATTTCTCACGCTACCTTACACACATAGGAAAAGCTCAATATAATGAATATTTGCTGAAACACTTCATTAACTTTCTTGAAACCATCTTAAAACTCACTCTGCTGTAGAGAACTAGAGATTTCAACAGCTGTGTGCTGAGCTGACTGCTGTAATTTTCTTGAACAGTCCAAAGTAACCCCTGCCAGTGGTGTCTTTTTGCTCAATGGGTGTCATTTAGGATTTGGGGGTGGATTACAGTCTCTTTTTCCACATTTTAGACAATGGTATTTACAATAGTCTTCATAATAATGAACATAAGAATAGATTTTTCTGCAACTCTGCACTGTATAATTTTAAGTATACTACTTGAAGCCACTGCCATTAACTCCCAAGAGGGTAACAGTCAAAAAAAAAATGCAAATATTTGGTATGAATGAGCCCCTCTAATTGGTCTCCATACTCCACTGTGCATCCCCCAGCCTATTTTTCTTTTCACACTGGAAAGAAACACAGCCCTTTCATCTTCCTCTCTAACCAGCAGGGGCATATTTTCTACACAGTTTTCTTTCTGGCACTTTTTCCTCCTCTGTTAACTTCTAGGGGCTCCTGCAATTGTCAGAGACACAGTTTAAGAACCTTTATCACAGAATCACAGAATGGATTGGGTTGGAAGGGACTTTAAAGATCATCTTGTCCCAACCCTTTCCATGGGTGTTTTCATGCAAGGCATTTGTGTACTACCAGAAGAGTTTTTTGTACCTTATTTTAGGTATTTTGTATTTTATGTTAGGAAGTGTATGTATACTAACCTGTTTTTAAAGATTATTTTCTCTTCTTTACTTTTTGTAAAACCATGTGGTCATAAATCATTCCTGGAAAGGCACAGGGTTATAGTAGTTGGATCATAAGAAGTGGCCATGACTTAAGAATTCACTGTTTCTCTGTGGTATTTTTCAGTTTGAGAAAGATGTAATGAAAGAATTCAGAATTCCCTGCTCTGATAAACTTTTAGGATCTTTTTTTTTTTTTTTTTCCCCATAAATATAAAGCTTTGATACAGATTCTTTCATTGTTAAAAAAATTGTGACTCCTCTGTCACCTCCGGGAGCAAAACCAGGAGACTGAACCCCTGAGACAGTGTATGGGAGGGAGGGAACACTCCCTGAGGGTGAGTGAGTGAAATTACAAGTCCAGACATCATAAATTTTAGTGCCTGCTGTTTTATAGCTATTGGTGATTGTTCTTTTGTTTCCATCACAAGCCTCATTATAAGCAAATTCTCCTCACTGTTCCCTTTAGGAGGTAAGTACCACCTATCAACTTCATGGCGAGAAAACTTTAAGTCATTCTAGTGAGACCTGGGATGAGAGCACAGCTGGCTAATAAAATAGAGTTCCTGCTCAACAATTTTAGCACTTTTGGCTGGCTTGGTGTAAGTTGGATGATTTAGTGAACCACGTGGCATTGGGACTTCTATCATTAGTGTCTCATGCACATGCTTAGATAGCAAAGGTCTGAAATCTGAAGTTTGTCTCCTACAAATGTTTCGATGTTTGGTTTTGTTTGTTTGTTGAATTTTTTCTTGGTTTTGGTTTGTTTTTGTTTGGTTTTTTTTTGGTTCGTTGTTTTTTTTCTGGAAATAATATTTTATCCAAGTTTGCTTCTGAGGGTAGGAAGTTGAGAGAAAGGAGGTGAAGAGGTTAAAAAAAAAAATAAAAAGACAATAAATAATGTAACCCCAGTCTCCATCCAATAGCTCAGTGAGCCTTCTGCTCACACAGCCTCGGTCCTCCTGACAGGTTTTGACCTTCATTTATAAGAATTATAAGAATAATTTGTAATCAATTATAAGAATAATTTCTGGAAATTGTGTTATCATTGTATTTTAAATCTATAGACTGTGAAATTTATCAGCAAGTTCTTAAAAAAAGAAAGAACAACAAAACCAAAAACTCAATCAAAGAAACAAAAGAAAAAAAAATCCCCCCCCAAAAACAAACAAAAGAACCCCCACCAAACCAGAATGCAACGAGCTTTGAATATTCATCCCTTGGATGTTTAACTTGAAATGTCATTGTCAAGTATAATTTATTAATATTGGATGTTACATTATAATAAGAGCAAAAACTTGAAACACGAAAAACGAAAATGCCATGGTAACAAGCTATAGATACAGAAAATTATCACTACCTGGTTCAGTCCTCCCTGTATTAACAAGGTCTGCAGCCTTTCACTGAATTGAGTCCTGTGCGAATCAGGCTTTAATATTTAGGGAGAAAAATTAAACAACACAAAACAAACCTAGACCAATCTCCATTGAAATTGCTGGTGATGGGCTCTGAGATATTAAACAGTGTGTAAGTTTCTTGCAGTAGAAAATCTTTTACACATATATATATATATATATATACATATGTATATATGTACACACATACGTGAGCATAAATAAGAGAAGAATACAACGCCCTACTAACACAGAAATGGTAAAGTATATCTTGTACAGAACATGCAGCATGATATCTGAGAAAAACAAAACAGTTCTACTTTTTACAATGGGACACAGGCCTGGGAGCTTGCCCTCAGAGATTTAACAAATAAGAGCATGGAAAGAAGCTTTCTTATAATATTTAACATCAGATTTGAGCCAAGCTGAACTAACTGGGCATCTTTCACTGAAAAGATAATTGATTTCCTCTGGGGGAATATGTTAGATCTCATTTGTTTGGACTTCAGTGAAACATTTGATATGGTGCACGCAGGAAATGCCAGTGACATTTGAGAAGAAAAGGATAAATGTTATAATTGCACAGTGGATAAGATGCTGGCTACCTAGGCACCCATTATCTTTTTGAAAGCTGAATTGTATTACTGGAGAAGATTTACTAATTTATTATTTCTCCAAGACTAGTCAGGACAGGCATTGCTGATGTTTTTTATTTATTTACTTATTTTATTTTTATAAATTAATATGCTATAAAATCAATCAAATTAGAAATACATGACTAAGTTTAGTGAAACAGAAGTAAATACTACACAATTACTTTCTAGTAGCACATAAGTGTACATTCTGGATATTATCTCTTTTCATTTTTTTTTTCAATAATATGTAATAATTCATTAATAACAATTAATTCTCTAAGGAAATAATTTAAAGAAATTCTTACTGATCTTAATTATAGCCTTTACTGCCTGTGAATCCTGGGCCTTGAAAATGTACCCATGAACAAACCAGAAAGGGAGAAGAAGGTTAATGCAAAAATGGCAGTGATAAGTTTGCAATAAATAATAATAAATGAACATATCTAGGTTAAAAAAATATAATTTTTCTAGTAATAAAACCAGTGAGATTCAGGAAACTGTTGTTCATTTCAGGTAGGAAGAGGAGAAATATATCTCCTTTAAGAGGGGGTTAGATTATGTAAAGGATTGTATGAGATGGCTGTTGGAAAACTGTTTTTGAGAAAATCTGTGCCTGTCTCTCATTACTTTTAATGCCTTTGTGTCTTGGAATTACTAAAATCTAAAATATATCTGAAGAGGCTTATTTTTAGAGGACTTTTACTTACCGATTTATAGCATGAGAAGTTTTTATAGTAATTAACTTGCTCCAGACACTGCTGAAAATTAGTTTCCAGAGAGGCATCCTGTGGCTGATGGGATCTCTGCTCTTTTGCTTTGTGCTTGTCAGCCTTTGGCAAGACATCATCTTTGGGTACTTTCAGTGGAGCCAGGAAAAAGGCATATGCTTTTATCTACTTTTTGAGGTTAGAAAGGTTTAGAAATCACAGGTGAGTTTCACTTTCAGTGAAGACAGATTTCCCCCCTCTGAAACCTGGTTACATTATTCAAATTCTTGGCTGAAACAAAAGCCAACTTCAGACTTGATGCTGATATACATATTATTATCTACTTATTTCCTTGCTGCTTGTTTGCAACTGTAATTCAAATTAGTATAGTCAAAAATTATTTCAATAACTCTAACAAATTATGGATGTAATTATTATGGTGTGTGTTTGAGAACGCAGCTTTATTTACAAAGGACACAGCGTTGATTAAAACAGCTTGAATTATGCTAACTACAACTCCGAACTCTCTTTAAAAGCCATCTGAGGAGCACAGTAATTTGAGTTCAAGGGAGAGGCAGTATTACAAGAAGGCTAATGATAATCGTGTTTAAGGTCATTGGCAACTAAAGTACTTACTGTACAGGAGCCTTCTGTCAGAGACAATTATACTGAAGGGCCTTTGAATGGGGTCGGAGCACTCTGAGTGTGTTTCTGTGGCAGCGTTGTTCTTACAATATTTATTCTGGTTTATCTGTAGCACAGTGTTAAATTTAGAGTGTCGTGAGCCAAGCGGCTCATGCAAAGCTAAATTGACAGTGTGCAGTGATGTTGCAGTTCCACCGCAGCCTTTCTAATAATGGCACTGCCTCGTTAGATCAAAAGCATCCCCCAGGACCGGGGAGGCAACGCCAGTAGTCCTGTTCACATGGACTATGAAAGCACTGTCAGCCACACAAAGCCGTCAGAAATAAAGAATACTCTTCTAGGATCACATTCTTTTGTGCTGGTCTGCAGCCCACAGAAGAACATTTTTGAGTCATGTCTTCTTTTAGCTGCTTACACATCTATTTTATTGCACTTTACTGTTGTTTGCCCAAAAGGAGGAAGTAGATGGGCTATTTTAGCCTCATGTGTTCTGCTGTACCCAAACTTCTCACACTCTTCTATTTGTTTAATCTCAGCACAAAACTTAATGAAACATTTGAATGGACATTTCAGAGGGGGAACTGAGTCACGCAGCACATCAAGTAATTTGAGTGCTGTTTCCTGAAGGGCTGCAGTGTTCATTCTCCAGCACTATGGTTGGGCCCTACATGTGCTTCCTCCCTGTTCCAAATAGTACTGGGCTCCACGGGGATGGCCTCAGCATTTCTGATGTGGCTTAAGATATAGTTTAAATATCTACCATGTCTCAAAGTTCATGGGAAATCTTTCACAAGTACTGAACTTTAGAGATTGCTGTTTATATGCCTATCAGGTAATAATAGTTTTCTATGGAACCAATTTATCGATATACTACCATATTATTTTTGTCTGTCAAAATAAATATATTATTTCTGTTGCTTGTCTGTTAAAATCAAAAGCAGAGATAAAACAGTGTCTTTATGGGACCCTCGTTAGATATGAGATTGCCTTTTCCATTTTTACAGCTGTCATTTTTCAAACTTCAGTCTCTGTTATTTTCTTGAGAAAAATTAACTCACCTGGATCCTATCTTCTATGAGGATTACTTAGAATTGAAAGCAAAGATTAAAAAAAAAAAATCTCATTTTGACAACAGTTTTTTTAATTAACACCTGGATTTACAGATTAAAAAACCCTTAGTGTTTTAATGAAAAAATAAGTAGACTCACAATAATATTGAATCTTTAAATAGGTTTAGGATTAACTTTTAAACAAATAATGGAGCTGGTCTGATATTTGAAAATGCTGCTATCTTAATTTTTCAAAGTCTTTAGTGCAACTTGATGTAGCTTGAATTCCTTACGCTTATATCACAATTATGAGCCAGACTGTCTTATCAAATAATAATTTCCATTACTTTACCCTTTTAGAGAAGTGAGAAAAGTAACAGTAGATTAGGCAATGTGTTTCCTTGAGCATGTACTTCCCCACAGACTGTAGCCTCAGAAGATCTGGAAAGACAGGAACCAAGAAAACCACCATTTCCATAATGCAATGCAAAATTTTATTAGATTTACCACCTTGAGTCTTCAGCCAGTTTATTGGGTGTTTATTTAAAATAAAACAAGTTCAGTTCGCAAAATTATTTTTTTGTCACCATGGATATTTGAAATGTAAAAATAATAAAAAGGAAAAAAACCATTAATGGAAAGAAAACATTCCATCTAAAAACGTAGCGATAGGTTTGGGGTTTTTTTACAGAACCTAATGTCAGGACTTACTACTTTACAGCAAATATTGATCCACTTAAACCCAGGAACCTTTTGGATTATTCTTCTTGTTTCATTTTAAGTGACAGACAAAAAAAGCAAAATTTAAAGCACATACATTACAGTGTGCATTAACCACAGACACATCAAAAATCAGCCACTCCTACCTTAGCAAATTCATACAGAATACCAAGTGAAAAGATGGGTATTTTTCTAATGTTTCTAGGAAAAAAAAAGGAAGTCAGACAGACTTGCTGTTCCCTGGTGAGTGAACATAATTTCCCCGTGTTTAAGACTGAATACTTTTTATACTTCTTATGCATTATCACGGGCCCATTTATATGGTTTGGAACAGATGTCAGACTTAAAAATAACACACACGGCCACGGGTTGATTTTTCCATTGAGTGATCCCTTCCCTTCTTCAGTGGGGAAAAAAACAAAGCGGGGAAAAGAGGAAAAGAGAAAGCCAGGAAAAAACAGGTCCTTTAGTGCTTGTCCATAAGGGCTGAGATGGGAGGGCAGGGCCATTCCAGGAGGTTTTGCTGCAAGGTTTCAGGCAGCTCTGAGATGCACACACACAACAACTGGCATTTGGTTTCACCCTTAATGGTGCCATCTCCACGGCATTGACTGAGAGGCATTAAATATTCATGAGTTTCTTAAAGGCTTTTGGGAAGAAAGTGCTAGAAAGGAGCATTAACATGCTGATCTTTTTTACTAGCCTGTGTCAGTGTGGGGATATTAAATAATTAAGTCAATCTAAGCCATTTTTTGCACAGAAGGAGGTTAAGATTAGTGGCCCCCACGTGCTGGGAGGTGCCGCCTTTTCCACCGCTGGTGCTTTTAGGCTAAAGGAAACAAAATCAGAATAAACGGGACAGGTTGAATCCCAATAAAAAAAGGCACTAAAGCACAATTTGTTCCATGTTGTAGCCCCTGTGTTAGATTAGGATCGCCTTTTAATGGCTCCAGATGGAAATGTAACTTCATAAAAACCCCTCTGTACACAATACCTTCTCAGACCTCCACCTATGAAAAGGCTCATGAAAAAATTAATCGTGTAAAAATTACTCAGTTTGCCTGTGAAAATACAGATTCTCAAAGGTCTGTCCTCTGAATTCCCATCTCCTGACAACCCATGTTCTATTTTTCTTTTTTATGCTGAGCCTCAGAGAGTTGAGGCAGATGGTTCTCGGTGTCTGAACATCACCGAAGCTGGATTTCCAGGAGAGCACTTCACTTTGGGGCATTTAGATCAACAGGACGAGGATAATTTTAACTGAGTAAAAATGGGCAAAACATGCATATCTAAGTCATGAAAACACATCTTGGGGAGGTTTACTCATTCAGACACAGACACACATAAAAAGGTCAGAACTACAGGCTGTAAACCACCAGGCACATTTAGGGATTGTATTTTAGAGTTTGAAATTTTGTGTCCTGAATGGAATTGAGCTAAAAAATGCAAAATATTGCCCTGGAATAATTTTTACATCTTATTTCACATGGACATCTGTCTTAGTTTCCATCTTTAATTAGTACTAACTATTTGGACAAACTGGGAATGCTCCATGTAAAGAGAGTTAGAAGCATCTTTCTGTTGTAGATTGTATTTAGGAGTTGAAACTACAAATCAGAAGGTTCAAGGCTTTGATCTGTAAAAGAATAAAATAAATGTAAAATAGCTCTCTCACATGTCAGGTGATGGTTGGGCTATTAGCTGTTATGGATATATTCAGGTCTCTAACCCTCATTTCTCATAGCAAATTTGACAGTTCTTGTAACAATCCTGAGACAGACTGGGGGTGGAGGGGGAAATCATTGGTTTGGTATTGGTTTCCTCACAACCCTTCTAAGTGGTTTTTGATACTTCAGTTGTGGAATAGAAAACATTTCAAGTCTATTAGCACATTTTTTTCCCCTCAAATACGTTTTTAATACTTGCTTTATTTATATCCAACTCATTAATTTCCACATACCGAACTTAGAGCTCATCAGAAAACTTGACTTAGAAGGACTGAGTCTGACTGGATTTATACCATAATGGACAGAGAAAAGAAAAACTAAGTCATTATATTAAATGCAATGTTAGCTATAAAAACTGGAACAAAATCCATTTTAAACAAGCTCAAAGCTGACCAAAGTCAGGTTTGTCATCTGATTACCAAATCAGTCCTTTTTTAACCAGGCTGCTTGCTGGAGAGAGTGTTATTTTAATGTTTTCTAAAGATGCGATTATTTCTATACCAGTCATGAGAGCAGGGGTGCATATTAATAAAGAGCCCCTTTTACATAGCTTATGATTTTTATGCAACATTGTTACCTTCAGCTTTCTTTTTCATTAATATTTAAGGAGAAATTCACTTCACTATGATATTCACATTCCAGTGAGATCATTCCTAAAATATTTAAAGTGAATAATGCAAGTTTCCAGAAGTAGTGATAAATATAGCCTCAGTCTCCTGACCCCATAATACCTGCAGGTGGGGAAATATACTGGAGGCATTTTAAGATCCGCATGCCAGACTGACCCCATTTTTTATATCAAGAAAGGGAGACAAACAAGGACAAAGCCATCAGAAGGTTGTCTGATGTATTCTGGCCACAGTGAAGGTCCTTGCAATCTTTTTCTGAGAGAGCATTTGCTAAGAAAGAAATCCTCACTGTGACATTGGGCTAGATATATAATCTCTCTGTGCTTTATTTTTGCATCAGAAGTTGGTGGTAATAACTATATTATGTTGGGAAATATGGATTTAGTGGTTTTTTTTCCTTAGAATGAGAAGAAAATAATGAACTTGTTTTTAGAGATCACCTGATTTTCAAAGAAATTTTGAAATACAGTTTTCTTTATCAGAAAACCTCCTTTCTCTGCTTCTTCCCCTAAAGAATGAGAAAATAAAATAAAAGTAATATCTTATGTGCCAGAGGTGCTTTTTGATACTCTCTCTTACTTGCCTTTCTCTCATGGGTTTTTACTGTAATTCTCCCTATGTACTTTTTACCTGATTGTAGTTAAATCCCAAGCTGTTAAAGTAAGAAATAAAGTTTTTAGAGATGAGTCATCGTTCTTCCAAGAGGGTCTAAACTCATGGAGCAGATCTTGAACCCTCTGGAGCATGCAAAGTCTGAAAACAGCCTACTGAAACCCTCTCAGACATTCATGATGCAGAATTCAAATCATCACTCATGTGATATCTGGCTGTGAAAACTGTAATTCAGGACACAAAGCTGTGAGGTGCAGTGACACACTGGAGGGAAGAGATGCCACCCAGAGGGACCTGGACAGGCTTGGGAGGTGGGACTGTGTGAACTTCATGAAGTTCTACAAGGCCAAGCGCCAGGTCCTGCACCTGGATGGCAACAACCCCAGTCACACCTACAGGTTGGGTGGAGACACGATTGAGAACAGCCATGAAGAGAAGGGCTTGGGGGTGGTTTTGGACAAAAAAAAATGACCCAGCAATGTGCACTGCTAGCCCAGAAAGCCAACCATGTCCTGGTCTGTATCAAAAGCAGTGTGGGCAGCTGGTCAAGAAAGGGGATTCTGCCCCTCTGCGCTGCTCTGCTCTGATGAGACCCCACTTGCAGTGCTGCCTCCAGCTCTGCAGCCCCCAACAAAAAGACATGAAGCTGTTGGAGCAAGTCTAGAGGAGGTCATGAAGATGAAGAGGGGAGTGGAGCACCTCCTGTACAAAGACAGGTGAGAAATTTGGGGCTGTGCAGCCTGGAGAAAAGGCAGCTTCAAGGAGACCTCACAGCAACTGTCCAGTATCTGGATGGGTCCTACAGGGAAGCCAGAAGGACTGTTTGTCAGGAACTGTAGTGATAGGAAAAGGAGTGATGGGTAGAAATGGAGAGAGGGGTATTTAAGTTAGATATACAGAAGAAATTCTTTACTGAGAGGGTGGGGAGGCCCTGGCACAGGTTGCCCGGAGAAGCTGTGACTGCCCCGTCCCTGAAGGTGTCCAAGGCCAGCTTGGACAGGGCTTGGAACAACCTGGTCTAGTGGAAGGTGTCCCTGCCCACAGCAGTAGGGGTGGAACCAAATGGTCTTTAAGGTCTCTCTTAAGCCAAACAATTCCAGGATTCTGTGATTTTATGATAGATAAGTTACCTGTTCTAAAGCTACTTTTACAATCTAAAGAGTAAATAATACATTTTGTTTGTTTGGGTTTTTTTTGTTTCCTGGTGGATCATCAAAAAGGGTTCCACTGAAACCTGTTTAATACTGTAGTGTGCTCAGAAAATCAAGTGGTTAAAGACAAGAAATTCATGTTCTTATTGCTGTTTCCCTCCTTCTGATCCCAAATTTTTTTGGTCGCTGAGCTCTGGCTCAGTTTTTCCAGCTGCAGGTGTGAGATGGTATAAAACCATTAACAAACATGTCTTTGGCTTGTCACTATATGGAGCATTTTGCACTCAGCAACATCTAATTTGGCTGAATAAATAAGAAACCCTAAACAAACATCCTTTCCAAAGGCAAAGTGCTATGTATTTGTATTTTGGACTCAGCACTTCAAGTGTAAATATGCATCAGCATGGCTTGTGGTGTATATGATTAGATGCTTCATGTGGAGTTTTATTGTTTTGTAGTTACTGCAGCAGCAGCAGTGGAGCACATAGTACCTGAAATTTAGATAATTGTGGATGGGAACCAAGTAGTATTAGTTACAGATATTCCCTTATCCATAAGGGAGTCTATATTGCTTTCCTATATTGCTTGCAACACTAACTTCAAGGAGAGAATAACTGGAACTCGGTGCTGTTTTCTGCCTCCTCTCCTGTTTGAACATGCCAGTAAAACCCATTGATACTAAAATATAGGACACTCGTCTCCTGTAATATGAAGTTGACAAATGACCAGATACTTACATAAATCCTTTAAATTACTAAGGAAAGCTTATTTAATGCTCTCAACTGACATTCTCATTACTGCTGCTCAACAACACGAGGCTATTCATGCAATCTGGCTCACATACCATTGTTTGGAAGCCATCAAAACCACAGACAGCCACATGCTGAGATACAATAATTGTCAAGTTTATAGTGCATATTTTCTAGAATTGTTTAATGTTGGCACAGTGTGTGTGCCAGAAAATGCATAATCAAATAGGCAGCACTATTCATTGTGGTCATCCCACTGGGGTTTGAAAATTGCTCAAATTTGACCCAGTAGCAGAAAATGACAAAGGAGAGACACATTAGGACTTTGGATAGAAGTTACCTAGCAGAAATGGTAAGTACACCATTATGTCAGGAGGTCTTTGATTCATCGGTACGAGGAATCACCATTGTGTGTGGATGACATCAATTGCTAGTAAGCAAGGTTGAAGGAAAGTCTTAAAAATTTCAAGTTTAAAGGAACAAATGGAGGTCAGCCAAAAATATCAATTATTGTCACGAGTCCCCTGAGGTGCCTTGGCCAGGATTTTGTGCATCATTTCCATGATTAATACCCACTGGCAGCTGGTATGACTGGATGGTATGAGCAGACCTACTTGGTTTTACACACAGTTTGGCATCTCTTGTTCATTTGTCCAGGACATATTAATGGTTAGTCCCAGAACATCTCAGCTCATCTACATCTGGGAAAAAGGACAGAATGACGTTAATTGCTCTCTTATTCTTTTTAAGGCTGTCCTTTTTGTAATATATTTCAGCAAAAACTGAAAAAATAAGGCAGTTGTTCATCCTGTCTGTGCAAAGTCTAAGACAGAGAAGAAAGGCAAACAGGAGCGTGCCTCCCTAAACAGCAATATTGACCAATGAGCTCCAGTTTTTTAGGATCCCTAGAAGGGGAAGCACAGACAGGGAGCAGGGATAGGAAATTTGCAGCAGCGATGGGAAATTTGCAGCAGCATGCCCTCACACCTGGGCTATTCTTTTCTCTACCTGGAAAACCTGACTGGAGATAAATGGAGATTCTTCTATTTGGTTAGATTTTTTTTTTCCCCCCTGTGAGGAAAAATTTATTCAATAAGGCTGCCAGATATGTAGGAATCTGGGACATATGCACAGCATGCGTGAAAAGGAGCTTTACACTTCACAGTTAGCCTGACACATCTGGGAAATGTCAGACTTGCAGAACAAATGATCTGTGCTTCATGGATGTCTTGGGGTGACTGAACACAAAGAGAAGATACAGGTAGTGAGTCTGTCCAGGTCCTGCAGCTGGACAAGCCACTGGACTCACTGAGCCTCCCACGAATGAGCACACGTGTCTTTCTGGGACTAAATGTGGTGCATGTGAGACCAGAGATATTTGAAGATACCATGAGTATTTCCCAGACAGGACATATCCAAGATCCTGACCCAGCACAAACGCAGCTTCATCCAAATCCTTCTGACTTTTACTCTCCTTCAGGCTACTTCTTCCTGTCTGATGTGAGAAACTTCCACAGAAATTTCTGTTGGCATTCAGAGTCTCCAAAATTTACTGTTTTGAATATTGTTTATCTATTACCATAGCACGGTGACCTCAAAGGATTTGTCCCCTGTGACAGTGATGTAACATATGCATAGGACTGAAGTAGAAGTTATTATTAATATAAACCACTAAAGCAATTAACAAAGAGTTAGATATCTATTTTATTTTTCTAATGAAAAGAAAAACCCAACAAACTAACTCTCCCCCTTAGAAAAGTTAGAAAAATGGAACTAATAAGAAGTAAATTTACTTTTTCTGGGTTACTTACCTAGATGGAAGTAGGTCAGAAACTAGAATGTCTTGAGCAGTGTTTCTCAGTATTTTAAAGCTAAAAGATTTCATGTCAATCAAAAATTAAAAAAAAAAACCAAAAAACAAAAAACAAAACCAATTAATCAACCCAGCAGTAAGGTCAAACTTTATTTTCCAATGCAGCTCAAGAAGTGCTGAGTTAACCTTTGTCTTATAATTGTATTACTTACTTTCATCTTCCTCTGTGTGGTCTACTTCATCCCTACTTAAAAAAAAAAAAAAGAAAAGAAAGACAAAAGAAAAGAAAAGAAAAGAAAAGAAAAGAAAAGAAAAGAAAAGAAAAGAAAAGAAAAGAAAAGAAAAGAAAAG
>JAWWES010000094.1:66835620-66859847 GCA_035583135.1 Lophotriccus pileatus
CCCGGGTTTACTGATGGGAAAAAAATAACTGCAATGGATTGTGACCAGACATACTCAGAATATAAACTCCATGCGAACAGAGCTGAACTGGCCTCCTGAAAATAAAATGTAAATCAGGAACTTTTGCACATTCTCCGCAATCCTAGGCATCCAGTTTTGGGAATATGCAAACAGAGTGGTCTTAACAATGCAGTTGAAATCACTGGGTAGTAAAAGTTTAAAGCATTCCCAAAGGTGGTGCAAAGTGAGGTTTGTGCAGAACTAATATTTGACTCAGCTTTATTATGTGATGTCTCAGACTCAGATCCCTTGCTGGCATTTAATCAACGTTATTGAACACTTTGGACTCGACAAAATGAGGCTGAAATTTGGAAGTCCCAACAGATCTGACTCTATATAATTATTTGTATCAACATTGAAGATAATAAAATATGTATTACAGTGTTTTTGGACTGCAGCACCATAGTCTGCTTGGATAAGTTGATGAAAAAGCTGAATTTTCTCTGCATTTTTCAATTTATTGTTAATTACTATGAAGTTTTGCTCTAATAAATCGTATTGACACTCCGAATTTCCAAATGGATGCCAATTTTCTGTAATAATTTATTAAAAAACATGCAGAAGTGCTGCACAGAGCAAAATAATAAAACTATTTAGACAAGATTTATTGCACTTCTCATGGTGTAGCATCTATGACTTAAGATCATTAGTATTTTGCCTTTCTGTTCCCAGATCTGACAATACACAAGGGCAGATTTAGCTGTGGGTATTTAAGAGCTGAGGATTATAAAACACATAGATCACTAGTGAAGAGCTGTTTACCATGAAAAAAAAATGCTGAAACTCATCTCTTTTGCTCCCAAAACCCTCTTACATGTTCTCACATTTAATCACTCACCATAACAGAGGTGCACGGACAAACACATATGGGTGCACAACTGAAACCCGTCTTGCAAAAAACCCGTACTGAAACAGTTCCTTAGTCATCTGGTGGAGATGGAGGCAGGGTTTGTAAATAATGTTTTATTGGCACCACCAACAAAAAGAAGAAATAATTATAACCTCATGAAGAATATAAAGAAATAATGGCAATAATATCATTGATAATAGTGGTTCTTGCTCAGGGTTCACTCATGTTTTAGTCAGAAGAGGAAAAATAACAGAACTGGCACATTTAGGAAAAAAAGGTAGAATTTGCAGTAAAGATTTTAAGCTGAAATAGACAAAAAAACTGATGGATTTTCTATACAGAGCTCTTTACACAGCTTTCTACCTTTTCAGGCGCAAAGCTACACACATTGCAACAGGACGTGAAAACATGCCAATATCCTGGTGAATCTTCCTCACTTAATATATTCCCTGTGTCATATTTCCTTAATATAGTCCTTATTTCCTGTGCCCCAGAAATAAAAAAGCTGTGTCACCCCCATCCAGTGTCCATTTTTGGCCAATTTCCTCCACTTCAAAAAACAGGTGATTAACAGAAAATAACCTCAAAACACGCACAGCCAAATGAAGCTTCATAAACTGCAGTTGCCTAAAGCACCTGCTTTGATTCCGTTCATACTGATATTAATAGTAAATCACCTATTTAGTTCAGTGAAAACAGAGTTAAACTACTTGTCAAACCCTTATTATAGGAGCACAAAATATTTAGACAACATCATCTACTACCAAGTGCTTGGTTTAGCATGTTGCATGAGCTGCAGGAAGTATACTAATGAAATTACTGTCATTTGGGAAACAGCCCACTCACTGGAAGCTTGCCTGGATGATTTGATCTGAATCCAACATAACTTGGAATTTTTATCTTTTTTTTAACTGAAACATACAGTAATGCAAATATGTTAACTAACACTATCTTCATAAAAACCTGCTGCTGTGCTAAGACATTCCAGGCTGCTCAAGAATTTTCATTTTTAAGTCTGCAGAAAAATCAACTATTTTTGGCCTTTTTACCTGGAATTACCATAGTAATGAAAGTCCCAGATTCTCAGTTGAGAGTTGAAATGTAGCCTCTGTGCCCAGCAAGATTTAAGCCTTTGTATTATGGTGTTTTTGTCTCACCATATGTTTAGAATATCACAGAAAACAGAATCACCTTGGCGACATTATTTCTACTGCTCCAGTGAGATAGTGGTTTTATGTAACTGCTAGTACTGGTCAGTCCCTTAATTGTAGCAGGGACATGATAAAAATGGAGCACGTTTTTATGGCAGACAGCAGTGTCCTTACAAAAGACTTCTAATCTTCATTTTCAGATCTAACTGCTTATGGTTTTCTCTTTTAGGAGCATTCTCGGCCAGGTAATGCATTTTGAAACTTTGACAGAAACTGTGCAATAGAATTACCATTCTCAAAGTCACGGTGTGTGAACAGGAGGGTGAGAATATTCCGTGTTTACCTTGAAATTTGGTAATCCAAATCCACGTGACAAAATCCTCGCCCAACTCCTTTGTTGCATGTTACATTTCAATAACTTTCACAGTTGTCTTAATGTGCTGTATGACCAGACTTTGAATACAAGGTTAAGCTGGAGACACCTCTGAGGCATAAACTCGGGCCCATAGATGGATGAACTCTCTGCCTCATTGCCTCAATGAAGAGTGATCTTCACTTGCTGTCCTAGTCTGCTTTTCTCAGTCAACTTCAAAAAAGAATAAACACTTTTAGTGCTTAAATGCAGAAGAATACACAAGACTAAGACAAGTGTTTAACTCATAAGGAAGATCTCATGGGCTCTTCTTGAACACTGCTTTCTGCTGACTGGTTCAATTATTTATCAGGGCTAGCCTTTAAATCCCACTGTTTATAATCTGATTAAAGAATTTAGAAACCCACTCTGAGCACCTGATTTAGCAGACTTGGAGTAAAATCTCACATGAAATCCAGTTTGTTCTTCAACCTTTAGTGGTGCATGTTGAGGAGAGAGGTGCCATGAGGTGTGACATGGCTGTGAGTCTGCATATGTGGGGTTTTTTTAGCACTACTTACCTCCATCAGCTGACAGAAGTTGTAGAAATTGGGTGTCCACATTTTCATTGTGTTTATTGTTTGTTGATTTGGTTTTCTGTTGTTGTTCTAATTGTTGTGTTTATCTGTTTGTTTGTTTTTAACTAAGTATGAGATGTGGCAAAAACTAAGCAAGGGGAAAAAAAAGGAAGCAGAATTTATTTTTTTTTTTGCTTGTAATAAAATGAAAACATTTCATAGAATCATAGAATGGTTTGGATTGGAAGGGATCTTAAAGACCCTGCGTGGGCAGGGACACCTTCTACTAAACCAGGTTTCTCCAAACTCTGTCCAACCTGGCCTTGAACACTGCCAGGGCCTCACAACCCTCACAAGGAAGAATCTCTTCCTAGCATCCATTTTATACCTACCTGTTGTTGTAAGAGGCTTCTAAAATAATTTAGGGAGGAGGAACAACCAAAGTTTCTATAGATATTATCTTTTCCTCAGTGTTTACAAAATGTCTTCTCCCAAATATAACATCATGGGATGTGGGGCTGGGGTTATCTGATTTGGTTCAGGAGTAAACCTGTCTTTCTGGAAGTAGTAGGAATCCCCATAGGTGTTATATTATCCATCTCAATGCAGCTGACTCAACTAATCCTGTGAAGAGTTTCTCCAAATATCAAAGATTTTATTACAACTTGAGTAATTTGAATGTCCCCACACATATTTTGATCAAAAGCTTTACCATTTCTTTTTACCTGGAGCTTCACCATATCTTTTTATCTTCAATATATGAAGCTGAAAATGCACCTATGGCACTGGAAGATCCACTATAAACTCAGTTATACTCCAGATTTGATAGCTGAATGCTGGTATGAAAAAATAGCATGATATGCAACTAAAGTGACGATGTCCTTCAGGACAATGGCATAAAAATCTAAGTAACAATGGGGATGGGAAAAAAAAGCTTAGTAATAAGCTTTCATTATTCTCTTGTATTTCAGACTGTCATTTAACCATATTTTAAGCTGGAGTTTTAACAAGCCTAATTAGCAAAGATCACTGTTTAAAAAAAAAACAAAAAACAAAAAACCACCACCAACAACAACAACCAAATCAAAAACAGCAAGCCAAAACCAAACCAAAACCAAATTAAAAAAAAACCACCAAACTGCCCTATATAATTTCTTAATTTTCTTTAATATTTAAACACATTTTTCAAGCACAGGATTACTTAGGGCCCAAGGCTGCATTTCTAAGACAGTTGAAGGCAATCAAGTTAAATCTGCTGCAGCCCTGTCACCTCCTTGTGCTGCCAGATTTTGGGTGCTAAACTGGCAGAAAATTCATCATTTTGCTGCTCTTGTTTTGCTGAGTGACATTTCTGCTCCACGGGTTTAGCTGATGTGGACCAGCTCACACAGAGGGTCACTGGGTATTAGTTTTGCACAAAGCAAAAGGCAGTACCATTGCTTTAAATCCTACCTGGTCATGTAGGAACATGGGGAATGTCACTGAAATGAAAAAAGACTGTCTGGACAAAGCTCTTCTGGTAAGATAGAGCTGGTTCCCTGGCAGCTATAAAACAGCCCACTAAAAAAACAAAACAAAACAAAACAAAACAAAACAAAACAAAACAAAACAAACAAAAAAGCCAAACCCTACAAAACGAGCAAACAAACAACAAAAACAAAGTAAACCAAACCAAACCAAACCAAACAAAAAAACCACCTGCTTTCAGTGGAACAACAAAACATCTCTTCAGTGCTTACTAGATAAAACTGGAACTGGAAACAAAGAAAACATGCAAAGCACTCCTTAATAATAATAATAATAATAATAATAATAATAATAAAATATTTTCAGTCAAGAATTACAGATTTCTAGTCAGTGTGTTGACTTCATATACAAATAATTGAAATTTTTATATCTGATCTGCAAAAATTATGTTCTTAAATTCATCTGTGTCAGATGCAGAAATAGTGCATTCTAAGGCCTTAGTTAAACAAAGGAAAAGCCTCACTGAACATGGTGTAGCCATGGAAAACGTTCAAGAAAACAATTTACTGCATATAAAAATAATTTTTGTATCCTCACTTTTTTCCACAGAGTTGTCTAATAGAAATGATTCTGAGGTAATTAAGAATTTATTAAACCTGAATATTCTAGCTTCATTCTTATTTAGTAAAAAAACAAACCCCTTTCTTGCTGTGTTATGATACTGTTGTGCATTTATGTTGTTGATGTTTTTCGAGGATTTTGAGGGGTGTAGAGTGGTAATAGCAGAGAGCATTCTTACCAAAATCCCTTCGGAGCCTTATTAGACTATTGGTTTAACTTCTAACAAAAAGTCACCTTCCACTAGCAACCCGATTTAGTGGAAGGTGTTCCTGCCCATGGCAGGGGGGGTTGAAACTAGATGTCCTTTAAGGCCCTTTCCAACCCAAAGCAATCTATGGTTCTGTGATTCTATAGAAAGTGATTATTTCAACAAATTTCCTGGTAATTTTATAACTGTATTGAAAAAGGCCCAGAAAACAGAGTTTGGGGAGGATTTCAGAAATATCCTTTCATAAACGTTAACTTACAAAACCCACCAAGGAAATGCCATATTTTTAATTTCGATGCTCAGATGAGGCAAATAGAACTCAGGTAAAATAAACACAACTGGAGAAAAGCATGCAGAGTGACCCTGAGCCAGCATGGAACATCCATTCAAGTAAATGAATAACTATTTTAAAAATTTTTCTCCTTTGGAGATGGTACTTTTTTAAAAAAATGAGCTTGCTCAATGGATTGCTTCTTCTAGACTCTGTAGCACTTGTTTTCACTGCAAGCTCAAAGGCTACTCATATTTCTTCCTGATGGCCCATAGAAGCTGAACTTGTATCACATCTTAGAACAGCTGCCACAATTCTCTCAAACTTATTTTGTATTTACAAGGCAACAAAAGACACATAAACATCTCTGGCATAGTACAGTCACTTGAAAATATGTCAGTAATGATTTTGTGGCTTTACTGCTCCTGGGCTACTTTGCTGTGTTACACACTGCACTTGAAGCTCATTCAAGGAATCTCTGTGAGAGATGTGAGATATCTTGTTTCCCTTGCAGTGGGAAAAACAACAGGGTTTTCTACAGTGTTTTCTTAAGAGGGCAATCTTGTAATTTTGTGCTGGAGAAGAGTATATGGCCCAAAGCTACAGAGTGGGGCCTTGTCTGGGAGGGTGGTGAGGCCCTGGCACAGGTTGCACGGAGAAGCTGAGGCTGCCCCATCCCTGGAATATTCAGTGACAGGTTGGATGCGGCTTGGAGAAAGTTTCTGCCTATGGCAGGGGGGTTGGAATGAGGTACATCATCTTTAAGGTCTCTTCCAACCCTTACCATTTTAGGATTCCATGGTCTAACACACCTCAGAGTACTGAGGATGTTCCATATTCCTTCTGGAAATGCTCCATATTGCTTCAGGGCAAACCCAGCTTTTCAGAAGAAGAGCCTTGGCACCATTTGGAAATTGGCATTGATCAGGAGTCATCCTATGCAAGTAGTTTACAATGAAACACCTACTTATGCTGGGGCTTTGTTTGTTTCCTGTGTTCTCACCAATAACTATCTGCTTAAGAAGTCTATTGGGATGTCTCAGGTGTTCCACAGAGCTTCCAGCTGCTGCTATGGAAAGGGAATTGCCTTTGGATGCCTCAAGAGACAAGAAAAGCCCAGATTTAGTGATTGAAATCAAGCTCTAGCAGTCCAAATGTTGTTTTCTGCAGATGATTATATACAGAGAATTTTGTGAACTTATTTGACACTTACAGCTATTCTACAACTGGATAAGAAAAGGAAAATCATTTGTGCTCCTCCAAGTTTCCCAGGAAGGTCTCATGTAACTTAGCCCAAATGTTATGGATGCAAAAATTTACAGGTTCAAAAATGGTTTCCATAATAAATTCATGAAAGAGGCTCAACTGGGGATCACTGATTTCACATCAGTAACTTCTGACTCTGGTAGTTTCTAGTGAATGGTGTCTGAAAGAGAATACAGAATATATCTGAATATATTTTAATCCTCGTTCTGAGGATTCTGCTTTGTCATCAGCAGGAAACAGGTGTTTGGTTGGCTACAGCATAAAAAAATATATGCTTTTGTATTGTAAACCTTTAATTAAGGTAAAGCAGTAGGAAGTAAACCAAAACAAGAATCTACTGAGAGACTTTCATCCTGTAACAGGGAAACTCATGATAGATGATAGTCACTGCAAGTGCTTAAACTCACAAAGCTAAGCCAAAAAAAATATTCCACAAAATGTACTATGAATTGGTCAAAACCAGAAGTAGATCCCTATTCCCTTAAACTTATTACTTTCCAAAGATAAGTGCAATTTATTTTTAGTTAAATGATACTCAAATTTATTTCAAATCCAGGCATTGTTTTGTAAGCGGCAGCACAGCAGCCCCCTGTAGAAATGTGAAAGCTGGAGAGAGAAATGATCTATTAATCTGGGACAGCTCTTAGTAGGACAAGACATAGTGCTTTATCTTGTCTAAATATAGGTGACCTAAATGTAAAGGCCTTTACCAGTTCCCTCGGAAGCCTTGCCTACCATCTAATGTGTCTCAACTGTTGGAAGTTATCCAAATATTGAACTTCTATTTACTTTTTTCTATTACAATATGCTGATTAATGTACATACCCAAAGTTTTCCCAGCAGACTCTGCTCTCTCACTGGCCCACTTTTATTACAGAGATTAGGAACACCTAAGATAAGTCACATGCAAGTACTCCACCAAGTGCCAATAGCCCACTCATCCTCAACATGAATTGTTGCAATGCAAATTTGATGCACTTACACGTGTTTCGTGTTTCCTTTAGGCAAATATGGCCACATTAAAGTTGTATATTAAAGTTAGTTTTCCTGGATTTCTTTGCAGGGAAAACAAGGCTATTAGGGTTTTTATGTTTAGGAGAATAGTGACTGAAAGATACCTAATGAGGCCCATGGGTGCTGTGGGTGTTATCAGTAAAATTATGAAGTGTATGGTCTCTCTTATTTCCTCTGGTGGTACAAAGATGTGAAGGAAAAAAAAAATTACCCTAGTTTTGCTTCAGATACACGCTTGCAAGATAGATGGGCACAGATTCTGGGGTTTGAACACAGTATGTGTTTGTATCAATATACTGTATGTGCCTCTGAGAATATTTGGGATATATAGAGTATATATTTTCCATTGAGAAAGAAGTCCCATTGCGCCTGCCCTGCTTTACAAGATGAAAAGAATACATGCAGTTCCAAAATGGTAAAAAAGCATTTTATTTAACTCTAGCATTTTGACACTTCTTGTAGGAAAAAGAACTGTGGCAGGAAGGGCTGTCATTCCCTGTTTGATCAGCACAGCTGAGGGATGGTTGGAAGAGGGAATCTGCCCTCAGATGCCCTCCCAGCGGTGATGATGCTCCTGCTCCTGCTCTTACCCACCCCAGGGGAAAGGACCTGCTGCAGCCCAGAGTGTTGTAGTGAATGAAACAAGGAATTCCTCCTCCAGGCTCTGTCTTTGATAACATCCACCCCCTAAGAGAGACCCACCAGTGACTGTGGGCCCAGTAGCAGTTTTGTGAGGCAGAGCCTGAGGTTTATCACTCAACATGAGTGCAATGCAGGGGCTGGTGAAACATTTGACAATGAAGGAGTATGTGGGTCTGCAGGCTCTGTGTGGTGTTGGAAGGGGTTGGCCAAGGAGGGCAGTCTGCTTCAGTAGCAGGCAGACAATCAGCACAGACACCTGTGTACCAGTGATGTTACTGACACTGATTTATGTACAAGGCTTTTAAGAGTGGTCTTCAGACTTGTTCTTAGTTTACAAAATATGACATGTGGCGGGGGGGGCAATCTTCAATCTAGTCATACCTCCTTATCCATTAGAAGTGAAGGTCCTTTTATGTCACAGTATGTCTTTTCCTCTCCCATCTGTTTGAGTCACTGTGATTCCCTGTAAGAATTTTTATCCCTCAGTGGCAAGTGGATTGAAAATCTCTGCCGAGTGAAAGAACTGAGATGATACTCACGATCCTCAAATTTCTCAGCAGTCCCTGAAGGTCTATCCTAGCTCAGAACTTTTATCACTGCAGTATTTTACAGGATCCTTAGCTTAAGTTTTCTGAAGTTGTTGTTTGTTTTTGTTTTGGTTTGGTTTGATTTTTTGTTTGTTTGGTTGGTTGGTTGTTGTTGTTATTTTTTTTTTTTTTTGGCAGGTATAGCATATTCTCTTAGGCTTTGTGGTTTCATCTATTTTTCTTCTCATCTTTCATCCACATCATGGTAATCAACTTCTCACAGGTCAAAAAACTCTTCAAAGTACTCCTTTGAACATCTGCCTCCTTAAAGGCATCCCTGCTGTATTCTCTGATAACTTGGACCTCATCCAGTTTTGCTAGATAAAGACTTAGGAGTATTCGGTGAACACCCTATTAACTAAACAGGAGAGAAGGAGCAGGTTCCTACATTTTTCTCTAACATCTGGTCTGAGCACAGTGGGAGGGAAAAAGCCAGCAGCGAATGATCTGTATGCACTGGTTGCAAACAGGTAGCTGCTCTCCCAGATGAAACCATATATTTGAAGTATCATTTAAAACCTTCAGCAGGGAGCTATCATACCATCTTTCGTATTAGCTATGAAGCATATAAATGAGGGATTTGCTACTATCCTTAAAAAAATTACAGAGCTGAGCATCCTACTTTTTTCTCAACTGTTCGGTTGAAAGAAGTTGCTTTCAGTTTCTGAAGCATACATGGTACAGAGAGCCAGCAGAGACTACACAGGGGTTTGTTCTCTTGAGTATCTAAAGAAGTTTCAGTGAGGGAGCAACTTATTCCATAGACAACTTCAATCAGAATTCCCTGTTGCATACTGCAGGGAAGGCAATCCAAACTTTCCATTCACTTTACTGAGTTTTGGTATTGTTTTTTCTTGCTCAATTTCCCATTCTGTGCTGTGTTCTTTGTATTTAATTTTAATTAAAATATATTCCTAAACTGTCTTGCTTATTCACAGCACTAGTAATTTCTCCAACCTTTTCCCTTCATTTTCTAGGCCAACCAAACCATCATCAATCTCTCTTATTCTTAATATCACCCATCTCAATATACTCCACCAAACTTCTACGGTGTGTGCACTTTAACCAAATGTCTGAAATTTGTCTTGTGTCTTTCTGTCATTATATCTGCTCTTGTTCATTTTCTAGAAGGTATTAAGTCTCAACAAGAGTGAGGAGGGGTGTAAGGCATTCCAAGTTCAACTGACACACTAGAACAGGCTGCCCAGAGAGGTGGTAGGTGCCACATCCCCAGAAACATTCAAGGTCAGGTTGTTTGGGGCTCTGAGAAACCTGAACTAGTTGAAGTTGTGTCTGTTTATAGCAGAGTGTGGGGGCTGGGCTAGATGACGTTTAAAGGTCCCTTCTAATCCAAACCATTCTATGATTCTATGATTTTCATACGTTTACTCATACCGTGTTCTCCTCTACAGCTTCTGTCTGTCCTTCTCATGACTAAGTCTGTTTATTCTGTCTACCTTAAATTGTCTTTTGCATTGGGTTATGGGGTTTGCAAGTTTTTAGTGACAGAAACATCATCTTCCCCTGTGTGACTGAAGTGTATTCATCATCATGCCACAATGTGCAATTCTCTTTTGGAGACGGGTGTGAATCAACCATAAGATTTTCCATCGCCTTCAGGCAAGCTGCCTACTTACACTGACTGAATATCTTAAGTGTTCATCTTATTCAGTCAAATGTCCTACATAAAGAGGCATCTGTGATTAGTCAGCAGTGTCTAGCAGTGGAGGCAAATTCAGTTTGCAGGAACTACCACTTTCTTATTCAGAAAGCTGAGTGACTTTGCAAAAGCTTATCATTAAAACCATTACTCATTCTTCTCAGTGTGAACATTACTGAGAAATTTGTGGAGAAGGCAGAAGATGCAATGTCTTTAGTTTTTCAAAAGCACATGAAACAGCCTTTTACGTAGCTGAGATTGATGTAATAGAGTAAGAGAAATAAAATCAAAGAATGAAAGGGACCTTTAGGATCATCTGGTTCCAACCACCCTGCCATGGGCAGGGACACCTTCCACTAGACCTGGCCTTGAACTCTTTCAGGGATGGGGCAACCATAGTTTCTTTGGGCAACCAGTGCCTCACCACCATCACAGTAAAGATTTTTCTCCTAATTTCTAATATAATCTATGGTCTGAACGAATCTATTTGTTCTATACTGACTTACACTTTCTAGGGCCAGGAATTTCCAACTACCTTGTTTGCAGAGTGTATGAAGAGCATAAATATATAAGACTTTTCTCTGCTGAATTTCATAGATGTGAAATAGGCTGCATTTCTCTTCTATTGATTATACTTAAACTAGAAGGGTAAAATGATATGGGCCTTTTTCACACAACTAAAAGGCAATACAATATTATTATAAGACTTGTTTTACTTTGCTCTCCTAAAATTGTTCTTTTACTGGAATTTGGTTCTAACTGCACCATGAAAATTAATGACTTTCGAGCTTGGTCATGGAGTCTTTGAAGCAGCTGTAGGTCTAAAAATCTCTGTAAAAAAATGATGCATGACAATGTGAGAATGGGAAAATCTCATTGTCACATTAATTATCTATTGACAGAAGATATACAGTAGGTGATGTAATGGCTTTGGATGTTCTTGTCTTTATTACCTCTTGGGGAAAGAGTTCAGATCATGAAATGAGTTTGGTGCTCCTGAGTGGACATTTGTCCTCATCACAAAACAACCCCATAATTCAGCTCAATGTAACAAAATTGGAGAGCTCAAATTGAGGAGGCTTAGAACCAAGAGCATCAGGGAGTGATAAATCAGGCTAGAGGTGCAGGGCAATGCCTCTTGGGGTGACTTTCACAGCATCTGTGAGACAATGTCATCCCCATTACAAATCATTTTGCCAGGCAGACATCCTAAGGAGCTCCACATACTTGAAGGGACAGATCAAGCTGGGAATAGTGCTAAAAGGGAGGCTGATCAGAATTGGTCTAAGACGATATTCTGTTCAACTGCCATTCAGTGTTATGAGAACAGTGATTTTAACAACGTCTTAAAGTGACATTCTATAATTTTGTCGCTCCTCTGCTAATGTTCAGGGATTTGTTCAGTCATAAACAATGAGCAGTGTGCATGATGCACACTTGCGTAAATAAGAGTCCCTGAGGGGGGATGTCTAAATATGTCTAACTACTGTAAGTACAATTAATTGAAGTATATTGGCATAATTGGCCTCATTAGACATCCACCTTTTGATGGATTCAGGCCAACATTAGTGCATTTAGCTTGCTATAGGAGTTAACCATAAACCTTTTGTGATTTATAGGAAATGTGTTGAAAGTTTTCAGTTTAATTTTTAACAGCTGTCGTCATTTTCTCAGTATCACCTTCCGAGGTAGCTGCACAAGGTACCTTTGTTGACTGTTTCTACAAGAAGACACACCTGCATCTGTTTTGTTTGTCACAAATATCACAATCTGAGCCACCAAGAGTAATGTTCAACTCGGGAGAAGAATTTGACACAGTTGTGGAATGTAAATCAACAATATGAGACACTGCTGAGACTTATATGTCGTGTATCTATTTTATAAATATGTATGTAGTGGATAAAATAAGGATAATTCGTTCTTTTCATTTTATCTTCTTTCATTCTTACATCTCAGTCCCAAAATATACCTCTTTTGTGTGTGTAAAGAAATTATTTTCAATCATTTGTTAAGACCTCAGATAGTTAAAACAGCTCATGAAGTGCTAATCTGATGCAACACAGAAGGATTCTGCACTTCAGTCCGAAGGCCTGTGTGCAAAACCCATGAAAAATGAAAACTTAAGTACTGCAGTATCCCACCTTGACTTATAGTCTTCCCCAGATTACTCCTCAACTGAAGACAATGTGTGATTGCCACAGCTGCAAAGAAGGGTAATTAACTGCCATATAATATGTATTTGTGAGAGACATCGTGGTTACGTTTGCAAACTGTTATTATTTTATTTTATTTATTGGCTGGCTTTAATTATATTCCTGGAAGAACCTGAGTTATGGTCTGACTGCAACACAGTCTGACTGTGGAATAAGTTATGGAAGCCACCTTCATGGGACTATAGGCAACACAGCAAATAAAACAATCTGTTTCCTTCTTCAGATCTTCCAGACATGATTAGATGAGAGACTAGTCAGAGACTGAAAAGTCTTTAGGCACAGAGGTGCTGTTTTTTTTTTTTTTCATTCTGTCAGCTAGATTTGACAGCTAAATACAATCTTCTTTGATGGAATCATAATTATTAATTAGGTAAAGGAGCTGCACCCAGGCTCTTGTGCAGTTATGACTTATGTTACCCTCAGTGACTATAACCTCCATCAGCTCTGCTCAATTAACTGAGGTTAAGCATTATAGATTACTGAGAAATTGGGTCATGGTAAATCAGAATGACTTTCTCCATTTAAAAATAAAGGATGGTCAGGTGTTTCAGAGACAAAGCTCAGTGTCAGGCATTTGCAGAACTGTTCTCTGCTGTAGATACTGGATGGACAAATCTTTAAAGAGGAGGTTTATCCCACTTGAATGTTAGGCTGGTTTTTGTGAAGTGAGATATAGTCACTGAAACAAGTCAGCCAGTTCATGGTGGTGATTCACTATATGCTCACCATCCAAGCCATACAGTACAAATTGCCAACCAGAGGAATCTCTCCATGTTAACCAAAGAAGGGCTCTCAATGACTAGATGTCATCCTCAAGTTTTTAATTATTAAAGTGGATTGAGATAGATACAGGCTTTTCTGCCTGAGACATAGTCAAAGGACTGAAATTGTTCATGGGAGATGTAGCAGAAGATTCTCAGAGGGTATGGTATCTCACTCTTCTTGAAGAGACCGACCTAATGTGAAATGCCTTCTGAAATGTGGCTCGTTGGGGCTGGTTGTAAAGACATTAAGAACCTGGAGATTTCATAGGTTTGGTACACCATAAAAAATGACTACACAAGCTATGACTGTACTACTAATTTGAACATATCCCAGGAGACACCTGAGCACATCTTTACTGTCAAACTGTAAAAATGATGCCTAGCTTGGCTTCAGACCACAGAAGACCAGCACCTCTGTAAGGGGTTGCTGAGCATGGTGCCGAACCCTGCACAATCCAGGGATCACTTCCAGCAGCAGCTTGTATGTGGTAACCCTGCTGTGAAGGCTAAGGTAGTTTAACAGGAGGGAGAGATGCTGCTCCATGCCAGATGACCTTAATGTCAGTGAATGAGCATATTTAATTATGATAATCCACTTAAAGTTTAATGTTAGACTGTATCTAATCCTTCTTCTGCAAGTTTTCTTTTGCATTGCAAACTGTCTTGAAGCAAGGCACCCCTAAAACTACAGAGCCAACCTGTGCTGATATAACATGCCCCTCAGTAGGGTGGGTGAAATGACATAACCAACACTAAAAGATTTTCAATTGACTCAAAGCTTAGGCATCTGCCTCAAAAAAAAACCCCAAAGAACATCCCTCAAGGTTTCTCAGGGTGGTAATTTCTATGCTCTCTTACACAGGGAATGGCTGCTTCATTCCCCCTCTATGCACTGTGCAGTATTGTAACAGTCACAGCTGTTTCCCTCTGCTATTTATTGTCTCATAGCTGCCATCTGTTCAGTGCAGCCTCCCGTTGTCCCTCCACCAATACTTAGCTCATAAACTCTTTGGGCCAGTGCATCTTTTCGCCTCTAAGACGCTTGACCTGAAATCTCGGCAGCAATACAGATAAAATAATAATAGTAATTACAGTAGTGTAAATGCAGACTTTGGCTTTTGGAGGCAGGAAACAGAAAATTCACTTTAAATGTGTGCATGTGTTTACATTCCTCTGAAACAATCTCTCTGAAGTGGAAATATAGCCACATATTATCTAACTACACACAGCAATGAAGAATTTCTGACAGGTCAAAAAATATCACTGGATTCTCTTGAAAGGAAGGGAAGGTAAAGAACAAAACATCAGAATTTAATAATTGGAAAGTAACTAAAATTCTTCATGAAGCCATAGTTTTTTTTCAGTTTTAGCAGAGGAAAACAAATCTACTGCCCCATGAACCACACAAAATATAATTAGTTGAAACCTTACAAAACAGTCAGGGAAGAGTGAAAAGATTAACATTTACTAACAAAAAAATATATATACTTTAATTATATCAAATATCACTCCAGAACAGACACAAATGACACTGACTACTAGTATGGTTTCATGGAAATCCCAATTTTTATTTTTGACAAAACTTATGCATGTCTTATTTGTAAGATTTTTAAATAGCAACAATAGTAGGAGACTGGGGGAACAAAAAAAAGAGGTTTGTTAGAATACACTGTACTTCATGCCAGCTTTAAAAAGGCATATTCAAAAGACCTGTCCAACTGATTACTCAAGTGATTCAGCTGGATGGTCAAGGACTGTGAATAGTGGTGAGTGATCTGATGGAATTCTTTTAAGTTGAGGGCTGGATGCTACATGAACAGATGCTGTTACATGCTGGGACAGAGCTACACTGCTCTAGGGAGGGCTCTGGGAAGCATCAGACAAACAGTGCATTTGTGTGCTCCTTGCTGGGACAGGGAAGTGTGGCTGATGGTGGGACACTGGCACAGGTTACCCAGCAAGGTGGTGAGTGCCCCATCCCTGGGAACATCCAAGGTCAGGCTGAGCAGGGCTCTGAGCAACCCGACCTAGTGGAAGATGTCCCTGCTCATTGCAGGGGTTTGGAGTAGGTGACCTTTAAAAGTTCCCTTCCAACACAGACTATTCCATGATTTTAATGCACTGCATGTCTGTAGGACATGGCTCCTCTGCTACCAAGCCCTGGTGAGTGAAGACCACAGGAGACAGAGCAGTATCCCTGCAGCCTCTGAACAGCTGGCACACGACTTGTACTCTGCTTACAAAACCTTTCCTGCTAACTGGAAAGGACACAATGAGGGTAGGGCACCACAGGGTCAAAATTGTGAATCCCCAGAATTCCCTTTGGGCCTGGTTCACACACACATTTGCACACAGGCACATGTTTGCAGGCTGAGCACAGTCTAACCCTAAACACACATGGGAATGCAAAGCTGGAGGTCAAATCCAGAAGTCTTTAAACAGTCAAAATGCCCATTGAAATCAATGTTATTCATTCCTGGGATGTTGAAATGATCCATGCATGCAAAGAAGAGGCAATAAGTGCCCCCATTGTCCTAGAGCTGGTAGAAGCTGGTTCTGCCTTGGATGCTGGTGTAACTCATATCATTTGAAGACCAACCAGGGAATACACATTAAAAAACACAGTATTTTGTCCATTTGGACTTGCAAAAAAGGGATGAGAAGGTATGCTAAATGACTTTATCTATAGTACAGAAGAACCACAGGGCACCCATGAATTGATCCTTCAAGGAGCTACTCCTGCATGAGGGCTGAAGGGAAGGAACTCTAGAAGCTGCTCTGGAAGATGCTGTCTCAATACTGCCTTTCTGAGCAATTACAGGTTACCGTGGTCAGCTCCTGAGGGGTGGCTCCTGGAGAATTACCATCAGGTTCTATTTTCCTTTTTTTTCTTCAGGGATCCTTTCAGTTTCTTCCACAGACTATCCTTCCTCTTCATCCTCTTCTCTACCATGGACAGTGAGGACTCTTTCCTTCGAATTTCCCTCACTAGTCCGTGAAAGACATCATCAATGTAGAAACGGAGTGCAGCTGAAGTCTCAAAAAAGGCGCAGGAGTATTCTCTGGCTAAACTCATTCCTTCTTCAGTTGAGACCTACAAAGAAAAAGAAAAGTCCATAAATATACCCTAATGCACACAGAGCACTAATCAGCATGAGAGCTTTAAAATATATATGAATTTTTTGACCCAGAAAATCACTGACCTTTAATTTTACAGGAAAATAGTCTAACAGAACCCAACAGAGAAGATTCAAAAGTGAAAGGATCAGATCGAATTCATGAGATATTTGAACAGAGCAGTCTGGCAATATTCATGTGCTCAGGTATGTTATGTCCCTAATTCTGATGCATCGTTTTTGCCACGCATTTACTCTCTTTAGTGCTGTAATCCTGTATTTTGACAGTGCTGGTACCTTTGTTCTATAGGCTGGAATGGATGACTAGAAAGACTTACACAGAATTAAGGCCCTAGAAAATCCTTGTTCGGCATTAACCTAATCCTGGAGGCAACTTGACTCCTTATGCACACCAGCCTTCATACCTTAATATTTTTCAGTCACATTAACTTCTGAGCATGTCTTTGAGTGTTTTGGTCTTGGCAGGTCTGTAATCCTATCACTGAGCTCATACCTGAGCTTTATGAAGATCCAAAATCTATTTGTTTTTCGGCTTATGTTTCCTAAGTGGCTTCATTCTCAGAGAACATGTGAGAAGTGCATTTTTGTATTTTGAGGAATTATAAGGGGAGGATTCACCATGAGGCTGGAGAGAAGGAAGCTCTTTTAATTTGCCTGAATATTGAAACAGGAATCTTGTTCCTAAAGTTTTTGTATTGGTTGCCTCTTGGCATTTGACCTGCCAGCCTGCTAAATTAGCATTCTGATTAGTGTGTGGTTCAAATAGAGCTCAAATGCTTATCATAAGGACCGCCAGTGCCTTTCACTTAAGATACTTCTTACACTTTGGGAGCTCATCCAATACCATGCAAGTCCACAGAAAAACACAGAGAGAAGTCTATGAGCTTCTTGAATGTGAAGCCAGCTTCCCAGCCAACAGACCAGCCTTTCTTTTCAGTGTTTGAACATAAATCTGAATAAATGAACTGTATGAATGACATCTATGGTGTATATTTAAATTCTAGGTCAGAAATCCCAGTCTTTGTTTTTATTTGCATTTGAATATAATGATTTATTCAAGTAACTTTCCAAACATTCCGATGAAAAGTCAAAACAATACTTTGAGACAGCTTTGTGAAAAGCTACATAATAGGCCATGAAAAGTCTCAATTGCTACTGTCTATCACAAGACTCATCTTGGTGCCTTTTTTTTTTGGAGGGGGGGGGTGGTTTGTTTTTGTTTTGGGTTTTTTTGTGAAAAATTTATTTTTTCTTTTCTTATTTCTATCTTTATGCACCCCAAGTATCATTTATATTTATTAGGGAAATAAATCCCTAAGATGTAAACATGCAATCTCATACCTACCATAAGGAAAATGACCTTTATGACTAAATAATGACCTCACCTCATTGCATGTATTCTGTCTATCTGTAAAGCTGGACACAATGAGAAACAGGATTTGGGATGAAACAGAAAATCAGTTCATTCTAGCCTGGAGGTAAATCTGCACCGAGCATGTACCTGCATAACACAGACCGCAGAATTCCTCACTGTCACCTTCACATCAAGTCACAAACTTTGTGACATTAGTAAGGACCATTCCTCTGTGCTGCAGGTATAATCTTAATTTAATTAAGAATACTGTGAGGGTAAGTAGGGAGGCTGTGTGCCAACCTGAATAATACTTACTGACACAATGAAAGATGGTTACTGCTTTCCAACTGCTATAATTGCCAACCTTTAGCAAAAGGCGATGGGTAACAATATGGTCCTTGTTTTTCTCTGGGCAGCTGTGTAAGCAAAACGCATGATTCAATATGTCTGTTGGGCACCATTGAGGAATTGATTGTCTGGATAGAAGACTATTTTGGTTTATTTTGGACTTTTTAATGACTTTTTTTTTTTCCCTTGCTGTTCCTTGTTTGAGCTGAAGCCGGAATTATTTTTTTATTTTATTTTGTTAAAGAGGCTGCAGTTCTGAGCAAATGATTACACAGAGCTGCAGCTTCAGTGCAGATTTCATACATTTATTATCTAAAAGGAAGAAAAAGTTTCACATAAACTGAAACATCCTTATGTTAAAAAAAATGGTAAGGTTGTAAATATAATTAGGGTATAAGCACAACTACGCTCAAGTATAAAAAATTACCCTCTTGCTCTGTGATTTTCTAGTCCTTACCTATCTAGCCACTGCTTTGTTCCATTCTCTTTTTTTCCTTTTTTTTTTTTTTTTTTTTTGGTTATTTTCTAGGATCAAAACTATATTTTCTCCCCCTCTGAGGAATAACAACTGCAGGGAAGACACGCTATGCTCTGTAATGAAACAAGGCTGCTAAGGGCTGTGAGAATGGGGGAATACTCAGGAGAATTAAATCGTGTAGAAAAACTTCCTCCCAGTCTCTGTGTGGCTGGAGGTTTGCAACTTGGGCAGATTTGGATGTGTTCCTATAAAAAGCAGCAGAAGTTTGGTTTTGGACTCCGGTTTCCTGCCAAATTACAGACAACATTAAAATTATTAACGGCGATAGTTCATTTCAAAGCAAGGTATTTTTCTTAGATCTTGCCCTCAGGAACTGATTAACTGCTTCGGCGGAATTTTACGAGCTAATTCAGCATGAGGAGGACACCTGGCACAAACAATTTCAGGACGATTAGCTGGTGTTTTTCAGCTTCAAGGCTGAAAACGCAATTTTTTGAAATATAATGGTGTAATAATTACCATTACTGCTTCCAGCACCAATGAAGGCAGCTATAGTCACTTAATTAATCTGTTTGCTGAAGAACCTGTAAATATAAAGAGATGTCTAGAGGAAAAATACACATTTTTCTTTCAGTTCATAATTTGGTCGAGAGGCCAGACACCTATGGAATGAGAAACAGGGGATAAAGCCCTTGATAAGGTGACTGACACCCGCATAATTCCAGGGATTTACCTTGTCCCCATCTTATTGCAAAAAGAGAAACTGTATCATAGAAATCCATCCCAGATCCTCACAGCCCAGGGACTTGTTGACAAATTGCAGTTCTGAGGGTCTGTATCAGTGGCAGATATGATCTGTCAGCATGACACAGACAGACAGGTCAGGGACCGAGGTCATTCTATTGAATATATATCTGGGAAGCAGAGCTTTATATCTTGTCTTTAGAGTAACCCCCCGTGATTGAATCTGGCATTGTTTCCAAGAGTATAATTCTGGTTATATTTGTTCCAATTTAGCTCGTTTCTGTGCTGGTAAACCTTAGGAAGGCAATGAAGGTGGAAGACAGGTGTAGTGAAGATAATAAAAAATGAAAATTTAAGAGCTAGCAGGGGATTCCCAATTGCGATTCACACTTTTTAAAACTGTTTTAGTCTGGGTGGGGTTTGGATCACGACTTATGGAAGAAGGTCATTAAGCCTGCAGGACAACCAACAACAAGATCTCTCAAGGACAAGTCCATAAAATGGGAATAAAGCCTCATGAACATGATGTTTCACCCTGGAGAAGAGTCTTCTCAGGTCTGCTTTTCAAAGTGCATGATTTCGAGTGCCCATTTGTGCACAGGTGATCTCGGAGGGAAGATACGCCTGTGACAACATATAACTCTGAATCATGTCTAGTAAAGATATACCTGTTACAACAGCACATGGACTGTGAACAGCACGTGGGACTATAGGCTGAATTTGGGAGTTTTCCATGTCTGGATAGCTGAGAGCAGCTAGAACACAGCACAGCCTCCTCCTCAGAGGAAGTATTTCATGGGCTACAAACCACATTATATATAGCATTAAGATTCAGTTTGTGGTTTTTGCAAACCTTCCTTGGAAAATTACAAGTGAGATTAAATGCGATGCTGACAGCTTGTGAAAGCCATGATGGATGAGCTGCCATCTTCAAGACAGCCAGTTCCCCACTAAGGTCAGCTCCTGCACAAAAGCACCTCGGCTGGGTGGTGGGTGGGGAGGCACTGGCAATCACTGGCCCCCATGGGGAGAGCATAAAAATACCTGAATACCTGTGTCTGAGAAGGAAAGTGCAAAGAAAACTAAACAGATCAATAGTCTGCTTCTGCCCTTGGACTGCCATTAGCTGGAAAATCTCCATCAGGATCACACATTTTTGTGCTCAGCAGAGGATTGTAAAGTAGATTTCATTGATGGGGATCGTATTAACAGTCAGCAACATCATCTTGGGTGAGTTATTGGTGGTCTTCAGGTAGGAAAAAGAAATGCATTTCCTCCTGTGCATCTCATCCCTGTAACAGCACGTTCTTCTTGAGATGGCATTTGCAGTTTTCCTCTTGTGATTGGAACCTCCAGCTTACCATTGAGAGATCTAGAGGCTGCAGGTGGAGTGCTGTAAGGTGCTAAGGGTTGCAAGAGTTCTGCTATTTTTTCTGTTACAGACTCCTACCCTGACAGTCAACATTAGAATTATATCATTTTAGATAATTATATATCCAAAATTCTTGATATTTTTTTTTCCCTGAGAGCCCATTGTCTTTACCAAAGACAGAAGGGCAACCCATGTTGCTCAACAGAGTGCTCATCTAAATCCCTCTGAGGCTAAAAGGAGGAATTCCAGTAGTTTTTGATCATGCTTTGTATTTTTGAAAGGCAATAATTTATGAGAGTTTTATGCAAAAGATAATTGTTTAAGAGCATAGGGAGGAAAGCAGCATATTGAGCAGCCTTGTTTCCACCACAGTAAATAATAAAAGGAGCAGGATAAGCCATGAGTACTCTGAATAATGTCCTGGAAAGACCCATGCCGTTTCCTTTAATCTCTGGTGGATTTTTTCTGTTTCTCTATAAGTCCCATTCCAGAAAACAAGAACCAGATGCCAGATTGTGTATTAACACCTGGATACCAGTTTAGAGACAGGCAGGCAATCAAGAAGAGTGCACAAACATGTTTGGGTCCCGTCCCATCACAGCCCATTTCCTCAGCATATCAGGACAAACATAATAAGCTTTTGGTAGAGGTGTAAATCCATAATATTAGAGGACAAACTACGGACATCAAAAGTATTCATAATTTTCTCAGCCTCTAATAAGTAAATTTGTCAAAAGAAAAAGAAAAAGGTAATATCATGGATCTAGAAAGTAAATGCCATCCTGGACAACAAAATAAAAAATAATGGGTGTTGCCAATTTGACATGAGCAGTAATTTTTTGAATCCCAGCACTGTCCACTTACTTTGTGCGTCAGATGCTCCTGCAGAGCAACTGTGAGTTTTCCCATTAATCACAGAATCACAGAATCATTTAGGATGGAAAAGGCCTCTACAAGCATCAAGTCCATCCGCTAACCCAGCACTGCCAAACCCAACACTAAACCATGTCCCCAAGTGCCACACCCACATATTTTTTGAACATTTCCAGGAACAGTGATTCTACTGCTGTCCTGGACAGCCTGTTCCAGCACCTGACCACCCTTTCAATGAAGACATTTTTAGTAATATCCCATCCAAATCCTCTCTGGGGCAATTTGAGGCCTTTTCCTCCTGCTCTATAACTTATTACCTGGGAGAAGAGACAGATCTTCACCTCATTACAACTTTCTTTCTGGTAGCCATAGAGAATGACGAATAACAATCAAGACTGACCAATTTTCACTAGTCTCAGTTCATAACTCTATTTCTAAAGTAACAGGAAGAAATTAGTTTGTTCCTGGACAGCCAGCACTTGCACATGTCAGACACCTACCCTGGACAGAAAAAGCTCTGCATTTTGATAGGTAGGACTGTGTCCAGCAAAGGCTGAGCTGAATGTTGCCACCTGACTTTTTTTAGAGCCAAAGGCTCGTATAGTAAAAGTCTGAATTCTTGTTTGAGAAACATGCAGCCCAAACCACCAACCAATGGAGCAGATCCATTATATCCATGTCATTTTTGACAGTTATTCATTTTTATCTTGGACAAGTGTTGTATCAACAGGCATCGTGGCAGACTTCCTACAGGCTGTTACAAGCATCTTTCCAAGTGTGAAATGCTATTGTTCAGGTCAAAGCTCAAACACTTGGCTATTACGGTAGTGGCTGGGGTTGAAAACGTGAGCAGAACCAGATAAACCAGGAAAAATCAATCTTTCTGTCTTATTACGACAACAGCACTGCTGTTATTTGTTCACATAATACATGTCGTGGAATATTTTTAAAAAGAAAAAAAAAAGTGTTCCAAGGCCTTTTACCCTTTTTTACTTTCTGCAGATCTTTACACTTATAAACTGTATATCATATTCTTGCCACTGAGCAATGACATTTCTTAAAGAAGGGGAAAAAACAAGATCAACTCAAAATCAACTTAGGCTGAAAAAAATGTTGAAGACTAGGGTTTGTGAGGAACCAGTGTGACCTTTTGTGGCCAGAATTCAATATGACTCTGTTTCAGTCCAAAAAAATGCACAGTAAACACAAAAGTTAAACAAAAATCCCGATTGTTAAAACCTCCGGTTTCTGTCTTCCTCAGCATCAAACATTCTACATTGTTACAGTTTGAAGTTAATTTTAATGTCAATCATTGCTCGAAAATGTAATGTTGAAACATTTCTTTTAAAAAACACAAACATTTTAACCATGTATGATTCTGCTCCCGAATTTATACCCTGCAGTTACAGATTTGATTTGGCAAGAATTCCACTAGAATTCACAACTAGTTTCCCCTGACACAAACCAGCATTTTTAATTGAACCAAACAAGTGCACCTTACTTTTTCCCTCAGTCCCTGAGGAAGCACACCTCTTTTCAGCAGCCAGAACAGTTAAGGAGTAACATGTGCTGCAGAAATGTGGAAGAAGGCTTTCATGTCAACACCATTACTCTTAAATCCATTTGGAACTCTTCAGAAGTAATTAGTTGAACAAACCTCACTCTGACTTCGTGGCAGGCAATTCTGCAGGCTCAGCTGTGCTTGCTTTCTAGATTACAAGGCCAGACAAGATAAAAGCTGACATAGAATTAATCATTATCTTGAAGGTATTGCAATTAGTTCTGTTCTTCCTTCTCCCATCCCAGAGTTACAAGCCTTGTAAGAGTTTTCCATGTTTTCCTTCTGGTCTTGCCACTCTGTCACTCTTTTTCACTGGTTTCATACTTAAGCTTTTTCATTGACCAGAATGGGAGCTAGCATGAATGGTCAGGGGTATATGCAGAACTAGCAAGCTGAGACAAGAAGATAAAGCTTTGTTGTGTGAATTTATGCCCTGGACTGGATGCCATGGAAATAGCCCATGGCACAGCAATACACATCTCATGTCCTCAGCTGCTCCAGTCTCTGAAGGAACTCACATTACAGAGGCTTAGATATTCCTTCGCCTCCCCTTGTAACCTGGACTTTGCTTTAGGAAGAAAGGAATGTACAGGAAGGAAAATGTAGTTTTAGGCAATGAAGGAAATAATAGGATTATCTGGTGCTTCTGTGAAGAG